>CM028361.1:21973571-22590936 GCA_016624345.1 Platycodon grandiflorus
AAATAGTCAATTTATCATTTAAAATATACTTAAACGGTTGAAAACAATTAGAAGATTGCTATTCACACCTCCCTTTTCTCCAAGTACACCCTTTCTCCAAGTTCACCACCTCTATCCTAAACACTAAGTACACCCCACCTAATTTCTCATTTTACCCCACCAAACCTATGGACTCCATGACCGTCTTCCTTCCTCCCTTTGCTTTTCCAGTGAGTTGGGGTTGGGTAGAAACGGTTGTATACAACTCCCTCTTCCTTCTTCCTTCCTCCTTTCCTCTCTTTACCTAAAGATCCCTTCCACTCTCCTGCAACTCGCTCTCTCTTGCCTCCCTCCATGATTGCGATAGTCAAAGCACAATCAAGCCCTAGCTTAAGATCAAGAAAGAGACCTTCAATGGTTGCGGCAGGCAACTTTCTAAGAGCGGGCCGCCGCCATCCTCGATCGCATCCTCCGCCTCCTCCTCCTCTGCACCCCCGGATCTCTTCTTTTAGTTAGGGCTTTTTCCCATGTTCGTGGGTGAGATCGGCTCTTTCGTGGGGCGAATTCATTATCCTCACGTTCGGTGACCATTGGTTACAATAAAGGGGACAACTACAGAGAGGAAGATCTGAGCGGTGGTGAAATACCACCCCATGATTATCTTTCGCGGGGGAGAGACCTGGTATACCTCTTCTCTTCTATGATTATTTCTTATGCCTTTGTCATTTGTCCATATATATATGCATCTCGAAATGACACTTTTGTTTTATGAACAGGTGCCGGCTAGCTCTTATTAGAAACTGCTGAGCCGATTCTATAAGCTTTCTGATTTGTATCGGAAGATGAAGGTTGGGGTCAGCGATTTCACTTGCCGGGGATCAGTGGGTGTGACTGGTCCATGTCGCAGAGGTGGTGGTACTGGTGACTCTGGAGGAGCCAGCACTTGCAGGGCAAAAGAGAAAGACAATGATTTTCCTTTCCTGCTTTTTCTTTTTCTTTTCTTCTTATTGTAAAAGAATGTATTTATGAACAAATTTTATTTGACTTTGTGTATTATTTGTTATTAACAAAAAAAAAAAAAAACCTAAAGTCACAATTCTACTTTCTTTTATATAATTACACAAAATTGTGTTGTAGGAGAAAGAAATGGGAATTAGTCGTCGGTGGCTTTGTATTAATCCTGAGAAAATGAGATGATTGACATCTCCTCCGTCAGACTTGGTCCTTGGCATGTGAGTGCTTTGAGAGAGGAAAGGAATTCATGTTTCAGGGGCTACTACACTATTTTGAAATAAATATACCGGGAATAGGTTTGATGCCTATTTGAGAGAGTAATTGATTGCTGAACGGAGAGAGCTTCCTGGCTTCAGAAAAGGCTGATGGAGGGAAGACCCTGGGAGTACATGTCTTCATTTCTTGAGCATGATGGGAACTGGAGAGACTTTGAGCACAAAAGCCAAATGCACAGTTTGGTGCGCGGCACACCAGGCTGGTCACCCGCGTACCAGATTGGTTTTTTCTCCATTATGACAGTTTTGCTGTGTTGTGCAGAAACACGGGCCGTGTCTGAGCTACTCTACAATGCCTATTGAAAGGTTCCTCAAACTTTTCCCTTATAAATCAATGTAATTGCATACTTTTACATTCAGCATTGGCTTCTTTTCCTTTCTGAAACCGTTCTTCCTCAGTCAAGATTTGTCTCGAAAACTTCATCCTTTATTGCAATGAATCACCCTTCCAAAAGTATTACCGATTACGAAGCCCGATTGTATGATGGTGCCACAACCTCAGCGCGACAGAAAAATGACACTTTGTCGATACTTACGATTTTAGATGTATCTTTGGATGGGGAAGTATTCGAATTTATTAAAATATGATACGGGGTGCCTCCCGCTTTTGGTCTACCCAAACTCATCTCTTCAACTTTTCGTTGAATGAGATATGTCCCACTTTTGAGGATTTATGTGCTATAACAGGCATGCCAATTAGTGGTCCTATCACAATACCGTTATTAAGAAAACCCCCTTGATGCTCACCCAAGAATTGTTTGGTTTTACCACTCAAGAGGCTCATGGAATGTTGCATGGTCAACTTTTCGATTTAACTCAACTCCTGAGGCACTTTGCTGATTATCAACCTGATGACACATATTTAGAACGCTTGTGAGAACCCTGCTTTGACACCGCTCCCGTCGTTAAGTCAAAACGATGTGTGTCTAGCTTTAAATGTGTGGAATACACTTGGGTTTTATTGTGGACTCTCAAAAATATTTATAAATGTGTATGACACATTTATATTTTAAGAAAACGGAGTTGCCACCCTTGTTTATGAAGTAACCAAGAGAAAAACTTGAGATTTTGAGTTCGGAGGCTAAGTTACGAGGTGTGAAGGTGTTAGGCACCCAGCTTGCTTTTTCGGTCTCTTTTATAATTGCATACTCGAGTTTAAATATTATAGGCTTTTATAAATGTAATACACAGATTTGTACATACTGAATATTGAAATGAATTTTATATACATATATTTACAAATTATTCGAATATTTACATATTTGAAAGCGGTAAATAGTAATGATCAGAAAGGCATTACCTTCTGTCGTTTTACAGAAATTAGGTCACGTTTTAGGCCGTTGTATTATACCGGATCAGGCTAGCTCCTAGCTTGACCGTTGTGCTCCTACTGCTACCAATCGAGAAAAAGAAGACTTACGTTTTATGTGTGTCATGAGAGAGAGAGAGCCGTACTCTTCTTTTGTTTTCTCTTTCTTTCTTTACTCTTCTTTCTTCCTCAAAAAGAGGCTTGAATAAGAGAGTTGAGAGAGAGAGAGTTGTGTTGTGTGTTGTGTGTGTTGATTGTTTGATCAATCTCTTTTCTTTTGCTGTTGAAAGGAGTGAGTATTTATAGGTTTGAAATATGCTACTACTTCCTCATTGCCGCAAGGAAGGAAGAAGGTTCCTCAGCTTGGTCGCCAAGTTTGGTCACCAAAGTCTTCAAAAAGGGCAAAGCTTTGGAGGCTTCTGTCTACGAGAAAACCAACTGACTATGCGGAGCACCAAGCTGGGAAGTAACGCAAGAAGTGCCATCCTGGTGCGCGGTGCACCAGGCTGGTCAGCCGCGCACCAGGTTGGTTTTTTACTATTCCAGCTTTCATTCTGGTCATTCTGAGTTTGAATCTTCAAGTTTTGACCCGTGATGTTGATCTAATTGAAGTTTGTTTGTGTTTCGGACGTCGTTAGTCCTGTTTTGATATGTTGTTTCCTGAAATGATTAAAGAAACATGTATTAGTCCATTTGTAAATAAACATTTGTTTATAGGACAATGTACAGTGTGAATGTATGAATCTTGGGTGTCTACCGAGCCCCTCGGTGACGTTTGCTTAGACATAAGTAAGCGTCATCGAAAAAATAAACATCCAAGCTTCGTACGAGCAATTGGATGGTCAAACTCAACATCATCTGAGCAAGTGTCTATATGAAAGAGAGGTCGAACCCAACACTGGGGTTGCATGACTATGTGTGTATATGAAGGAGAGAGGTTAAACCCAACATCAGGGTTGTATGACCAAGTGTGTTTGAAAGAGAGAGGTCGAACCCAACATCGGGGTTGTATGACCAAGTGTGTTTGAAAGAGAGAGGTCAAATCTCCTGAAGAGATTATCTACATATCTCTTATAAAAGATAATCATGTCAAAATGTAGTTCGACTCTCTGGGGAATAAACACAATGTTGTGCTATATTTGGGTGGATGGTTCATTTTCGGACCCCGGGTGTCGTACCCGTTAAAAAATGACCAAAATGTGTGAATGGGTGACTGGATCTCCTGAAGAAACGTGTTCAGAGAGTGTCCGCTCGGCCTGACTCTGAAGTGATGCGGACGGCGATCTTTGAATCCAGTCCTGAGTCGGTCAACTTTTTCATGTGGGGTCAGCTGCTTGCATCATACGGTACAGCTCGGGTTGCCAGCAACTGTCGTATCTTGATGGTTTTCATCATGTACGACTCGATGTACTTGGGCGATCGGGTGAATCGCTAGCATGGGCCTGGCATGATTCGTGCTTTGACACCACCTTCACCACTTGTGGGGATGATGACCCCTGACATGATGCCAGAGTGGGAGTGGTTCCTTCAGAGGCAACCAATCCATCCACATAATTATGTGGAGATAGATTATGGGTTATTTATCTAGACGGTGTTGCATCCTCCTCCTGCTGCTCAGGAAGCGGAGGGTCCTTTTCCCATGTTTGCGATTAAGATTGGCTCGTTCGTTGGGCAAATCCATTATCCTTAGGTCCCGAGGACTATCGGCTATGGTGAAGGTGATAACTACCAGGAGAAGGATCTGAGCGGTGGTGAGATACCACCCCATGATTATCTTCCATGGGGGAGAGATCTGGTATAATTCTTGTCATTCTTCTCTGTCATTTCTCTGCTTGTCTTTTGCCATTTATCTATATACACATATGCTGAGATGATACATTATTTTATGAACAAGTATCGGCCAGCTATTATCAAATACTGTTGAGCCGATTCTACAAACTTTCCGATTTATATCGGAGGATGAAGGCTGGGGTCAGCGATTTCACTTGTCGGCGATCAGCCGATACGACTGGCCCGCGATGCAGAGGTGGTGGTACTGGTGGCTCTGAAGGTGCCAGTACCTGCAGGGCAAAAAGGAAGACGTTGTTTGCGCTTGTGAAAAAGCATGCAAAGTCAAGGCTTTATAATTCAAAAGAAGCATATGCGAATTGATTTTTCGACAAGCCTGTGTTGCCTAGCCTCTAGCTCAAAAAAAGAAAAGAGACGTAGCACGTCCCAATGTTCCAAAAGTCAACAATAATAAATGAGAAATCAGGTTTGGTGCGATGAGGCCACACCTGGTGCGCCATGCACGCTCTAAAACTGACACTTGGACTTTTGGGCTCAACTTTCTCCAATTCAAATCACACTATCCACGGATGGCCACGTACCTCCCCAGGGACCTTCCCAATTGCCTTCTCCTCAGCCACGCCATTCTTCTGTCTCACCTAAATTATAGGGCCACAGATGTCAGGTGAATTACTTCTTCAGAAATAGGTATCAAGCCTATTCCACAGTGCAGCAGCCTTTAGGATTTGATCTCATTTCCTTCTCTCAAGGCTGCACATGCAAAAGAATCTGCTGGTTGATAAATGTCAATTATAGCATTTACCCCACTGGTTGGCGATCAAAGCCGCCAGTGGCCAATTCTCATTTTGTCTCCCCCACAGTACAATTCGAGTCTAATTAAAAGCAATTAGAATTGAGACTCTAGATTTTCTTTTCTTCTTTTTTGCATTTTTGTTAATAATAAATAATGCATAAAGTCAATAAAATTTGTTCGTAAATACATTTTTCAAAAAAATAGTGGAAAGAAAAACCATCGTCTTCCTCTTTTTGCCCTACTTATATTGGCGCCTCTGAATCTGCTAGTATCACCACCTCTGCAGCGCGGGCCAGTCGTGTCTGCACCTCCCCTGCAAGTAAAATCACTAGCTCTGGCCTTCAATTTTCGATATAAATCGAAAAGTTTGTAAAAACGGCTCAGCAATTTTTTATAAGAGCTAGCAGACACCTGTTAATAAAAAGCAGCTTTTCATTTTAATATACATAATATATGCAATGAATAAATGACAAAAGACATGGAGTAATCAGAAATACATCAGATCTCTCCCTCGTGGAAAATGTCATGTGGTGGAATGTCACCACTAGTCAAGTCCTCTTCTATATGTCTACCTCCAGACCAACTGTTGATAACCCACGGGACCTCTGGATAGTGAATTCGTCCAGCAAAGGAACCAATCAGGTAGGCAATGTCGCACACCTACTAAATTAACCGGAACTCGGCGACAAATATGAAGCTAGAGCAAGTCCAGGATCGATCCACGAAGAACGGTTATTGATTACGATCTAGTCACAGCACAAAGTAAATGGGGGGTTTGTTTGTTGGTTGAATTTATGTTCCTAAGACGGGAAGTAAAATTTAAGTTGTAAACAATTACGGTAAAAGCACCTTGGATATGTAAAACTATCCCCGTATATCAATCAATATCATAGGAATGATTCTTCCTTTCTTTTCCCTAATTACTTGATCACGAGATATAAAATCTCTATCTCTTCTTTGTTAGTAATTACTATCGGCGACACGCTCAAATAATAATCCTAATTAATAATTAAACCTAGTCGACACGATCAAGATTCAATGTATTAATCGATGAAAGCTTTAAGAGATTAAGATCAAGGAATTAATCTATTAATATTTCAAATAGAATTAAAGCCAATTTTACTTTAATCACAATTCACGATGACACATACAAGAATTGTGAAGGTGCTACAATGAAAACCCTAGTCCGACACGATAAAAGGGAATTCTAGCAATAATCAATTAAAAGGATCAAGAGATTGATCAATTTCTCAAAACCCTAGAAATAGATTGAATTAAGAACAAGTAAAATTGTAATCAAGGGAAAATAACAAGAAAGTTTCAAACCTCAATTGATATCCAAAACGGTTCAAGCTTTACAATCCAAAGCAATGGAGAATTAGCCTTCCATGAAAATTAAAACTCCAATGTTGTTAAGAAAACTAAGGAAAAGATGTGATAAACCTAAAATAATAACAAGGAGTAGTATTTATACTGCCTCCCCCAAAACCTAGTCCAAAAAGGAAAAAGAAAATAAGTAAATACAGTAAAATCCCGTTCAAAACCCGACGCTGACGCAATAAATCGCACAGGGGACGACTCGTCCTCCAGGGGACGACTCGTCCCTTCTTCTCTGAAGCAGTCGTCCCTTCATCAGGGAATAGTTAGGCAAAATGGGGACGACTCGTCCCCTAGGCCCTGAATCAGTCGTCCCTTTGAAGGGGAATAGTTAGGCCAAATGGGGACGACTCGTCCTTAAGCCTAAAATCCCAGAAATCTTCAATTTCCTCGTGACTATTTAGCTCGCTTCGGGTCTTCTTTGGTTGACTTTGTCTTGACTTTGTTGACTTCCATCGATGTAGGATTGATGATCTCGAGCTTCTTTGAGAACCAAAAACGATTACACAATAAATCTCTAAATTTCTCTCGAATTACATTGATTCTCCCAAAATCCTCACAAAACATAATTCACTCAAAAATACATCAAACCTATACTAGATGCATGGAAATAAAGAATAATAAGGATGGAAAACATAGGAAATAGATAGTAAAAATCCGTCCTATCAAATACCCCCACGCTTAGACCATTACTCGTCCCTGAGTAATATCCTAAACTCCAATCTAACACCGGTCTAAAACAGATGCATGGAGGGTAAATGATTCCTAGTCTCCTCTAATCCGCCAACACAAGTCAATGACAAAATAAACCATCGGAGTAAAAGAAAACTCCTTCTCCTTATAACACCAACATATAAATGATGAAAATAATGACCTTAGTTTGATACCAACTCCCATACTAACACGATATCCAAACTAAGGTCCACACAACAAGTCAAGGGGAACTAAATATGTCCTATGTTTCCCCACGCAGCTCACACTACAAACACCCTCGAATCAAAGTCTTGCTTGGGTAGAGGTCCCGCACCAAGACTACCTCGTATAGAACACCTACTCCCCTTATAACTCCTAAACATGACGAGGGTTTCTAACCTATCTCCTCTAAAACCAACCTCATACTCAAAGATTATGCCTACCCTTCACTCCAAACCTCCCTTATGCCAACCAACGCCGGTGATTACAAATGATATTAAAAACTCAATTCTCACCTTTTGCCTAAGCGCCCTTCCGGGTTTTCACTTAGCCACTCAGATTTTTTTTTTCTTTCTCTTTTTTTTTTTCATTTTTCATTTTTTTTAATAAGAAATAAGAAAGTACCATGTACAGATAGAAAATGTACAGATATACAAATCCCCCCCCACGCTTAAACCGCACAATGTCCTCAATGTGTGAAATAAAGATTAAGTGCGATGAAAACGTAAAAGGAAAAGATAGGGAGGTACCATCACGATGGGAACTAGAGGCCCCACCAAACCGGGCCCGCCGAGCAGCTGTCTCTCCTCGGGCAGCTCTCTGCAGCCGCTCCTCAATAAAAGCCTCGTGCGGCTCCCAAAATCGCGGATCGGTCCTGCATCCACGCCTCTGTGTGTCATCCGCTGATCCAGGAAAGCTATGCTATCCTCCATAGCCTCCATGCGATCTCTGTCCTCCGCCCTCTCCCGATCCTCATAGGCGTGACGGTTCTGCTCACGCACAATCCTCTGCCTCTCCTGTTCTTCTAAGAACGCCCTCATTTGGGCCCACTGATCCAAAGAACCCTGCTGGTTCTGATTAAGCTCATCACCCTGATCACCTTGGGTTTGCTCTCCTCCCCGACCGTGAGCGATCCTGCTCCTCATCATCCTCCTTGACCACTTGATCCATTACATCCTCAACACCGGCATACGCCAATGCCGGCCGTGCACCACTCGGAAACGTGGCCCCTACCGTGCAAGCGTCCTTCGGGGAGTACCATATTCAAATAATAAGGACATGTTGTCTCCTGCCCTCTGGTTTCTTACAAATTTGTCATACTGCACGAGCCAGTCTCTAGAATAGAAACTCGTGCCCCCCGTCAACTTCACTACCTCGGGATTTAGCTCCCCCAAAACCGCTGTAGCAATCAATGTGATCATTCCCCCTATTGAAATATTTCCCTTTTTAGAAAGGGCAAATGCTTCACATCTTCTAACAAAAATATCTACCCAGTCAGGAACCACCGAAACACTCCTTAACCCCGATCTCAAAAGGTTAACCATGGCCACATTTAACTGAGTAGGTTCTCCGTTGGCCATCCAAGTCATAGAGAGCCCTCTATAAAACAATTTCCAAGTCGGGTGAGAAAAAGAGGAAGCCTTAAGGTAATGCTTCTTGCATGGGAATCCCGTGAGTTCCGAAAAGAAGAAACAGCTCACCCCATCACCCTCCAACCAGCTTCCTCTCGGTTGGTCAACCCCGAAGACCCCCCTCAATTCATCATAAGACACTCGATAAGCCTCATCATTCGGGTTAAACCGAATAGTATTGGCTTGCGCTCCTTACCTACCTCCAAGGTTGAAAGGAACTCAAGTGTATATCTCAAATATGTATCGGCCCTCTTTCCCAAGAAGTTACCCAACCCGGCTTGTGTCATCAAACGTTACTAACGCCTCTAAACCCAAATCCTCAAAGCGGCACATGAAGGAAAGTGGTGACTTGGATTTTCCTACCCTCCAAATTTCTCCATTTTTTCTTTTGGGCCGAGGTTAACTGGACCAATCCCATATAAGGTAGTGAAGCATTAGGGGGAGTGGGATCATTTTGAACTACGGGCGGCGGGTCTTGCCTACTCCTCTTGTTGCTACTTCCGGCTCTATCCTTAGGAGGCATTTTTATCAATACACAAACAACAACCAATCCTCCACAAAATTCAAGCAACAACAAATCACCCCACAAAAACAATCTCCTTTCAAATCCCAACCGAACCACCACACTACAAAATCAGCACAACCCAAGAATTGAATGCACAAGAGAGAAAGTGATGAAAATTTTACCTTACTAAACTTTTCAATGCAGTCACAATTCTCCTTGAACCATCCAAAAGTAGCCTCCCATGAATTTTGACCGACAACTCCCACTTTGACTTTCTAGGTTTTGTGAAATCTCAAAATTTAGGAGAATTGAAGGCTTGAATTTGGGAATGTGGGTTGGAATTAGAGAAAGATGGTGGATTAGGGTTTGAATTTTGAAGAAAAGAGGAGAGTTGGTGAAATTTTGAGTTTGGGGTAGAGAGAGAAAACTTGGGCTTTAATGGTGATTGAGAGGAAGAAGGCGGATTGCAAAGGTTGGTTAGGGTTTGTGAGGATGGCTATGGAGGTTGGGAAGGAGAGAAAGTGAGTTGTAGGGATTGGAGGATGGAGGATTTTGGGGATTGATTGTAGAGAGAGAGAAGAAGAAGAATAGTAGGGTTTGGGGGCGGGGGACGAGTCGTCTGGGGTTTTAAAACTTTTTTTTTTTTTAAACAGACAGCGTGACTTCTCAGGCCCAGGGGACGAGTCGTCCCGTGGAGCACGAGTCGTCCCCTGGTTTTTCACCAGCGCCAGATTCACTCGTCCCCCCTTTGGGGAATAGTTAGTTCAGTTGGGGACGAGTCGTCCCGCTATTCTTCACAAGCCCCTGAATCAGTCGTCCCCCCTTTGGGGAATAGTTGTTTCTGGAGGGGACGAGTCGTCCCATGGCCTTTTTTTTTTTTTTAAGGCCCGAGCCTTGATCCATTCTCCCTTGCTTCTTCCGCACACCACCACAAAACCAATACCTTTAGTAGCACCGATTCATAATAAAATACAACAATTTACAACTAAATGAAAGAAAAACCAAAAATAAATAAATAAAAACTAAAAAAAAAACGAATGATTAAATCCGGGTTGCCTCGGTTAGCCGCCCTTCTTTACCGTCTTTAGCTAGACCAAATGCCGGGAAAGCCCCCGGCAAAGCATCCAATTTTAAGTCTTTGAAGGTCTAAAAATAATTAGGATTTTGGAGATAATTCACCTCCACATCCTCATTTATTACCGCGCCATCGTGATACAATTTTAGGCGTTGACCATTGACCTTAAAAACTTTGTCTCCGGAGAGACTACCAATTCAACCGCACCATGCGGATATACCTCCTCACCACAAAGGTCCGGTCCACCGAGACCTTAGCTTTCCGGAAACAACCGGAGACGGGAATCAAATAGGAGGACTTTTGGCCAACCTTAAAGTCCTTCCTAATGATCATTTTATCATGCCAAGCCTTTGCCGTTCCTTAAAGAGTTGGTTGTTCTCGTAAGCTTCTCTCCGTATTTCATCCAACTCATTTAATTGCAATTTTCTTTCCTCAGCGGACCCATCTATGTTCATATTAAATTTCTTAATGGCCCAAAATGCTCTATGTTCCAACTCCACCGGTAAATGACATGGCTTTCCAAACACTAACCGGTATGGGGACATACCGATAGGTGTCTTGTAAGCCGTCCGTAGGCCCACAAAGCATCATCAAGCCTAAGACTCCAATCCTTCCTAGATGGATTCACGTTTTCTCAAGAATGATTTGATCTCCGGTTAGACACCTCCGCTTGGCCATTAGTTTGGGGATGGTAGGCGGTCGAAATCTTATGAGTAATGTGGTATTTCTTAACCATAGCTTCGACCGTCCTATTACAAAAATGTGTCCCCCTATCACTAATGATGGCCCTAGGCATACCAAACCTACACACGATGTTGGACCTAAGGAAATTGACCACTACCCGTGAATCATCGGTGCGCGTGGGGATTGCTTCAACCCACTTGGAAACATAGTCAACCGCTAACAAGATGTACAAAAGCCGAATGAATTGGGAAAAGGACCCATAAAGTCAATTTCCCATACATCAAAAATCTCACAATTTAAGATAAAATTTTGTGGCATCTCATCACGTCGACCAATGTTACCAACCCTTTGACACTTATCACAAGATTTGCAATAATTATAGGCATCACGGGATAAAGTAGGCCAATAAAAACCACTCTCAAGCACTTTCCTAGCCGTGTTTCTAGCACCGAAATGACCACCGCATGCATGCTCATGACAAAACCGAAGGATGGACGGGATCTCACTATCGGCTACACACTTACGGATCACTTGATCCGCACAATGCCTCCACAAATAAGGCTCATCCCACACATGATATTTTGCATCACTCCGGATTTTGTCCTTTTGAGACTTAGTAAGTCCCGGAGGGAACTTTTGAGACAAGAGAAAATTTACCAAATCCGCATACCATGGTGCAGACGATTGAATCATCCAAAGAGACTCATCGGGAAACTCACCCCGAATAGCAAAGTGGTTATCGGACTTACCCTCCTTAAGCATAAGGCGACTCAAATGGTCGGCCACAAGATTCTCGGCACCTTTCTTATCCTTCACCTCAATACCAAATTCACTCAATAAAAGGATCCACCTAATAAGTCTAGGTTTCGCCTCTTTCTTGGTCATTAGATACTTAAGAGCGGCATGGTCGGTGTGAACAATGACTTTGGTGCCTAAAAGATAAGACCTAAACTTCTCAGAGCGAACACAACCGCCAACATCTCCTTCTCGGTTGTGGTATAGTTCCTTTGGGCATCATTAAGGGTCATAGAAGCATAGTAAATGACATGGGACGCCCTATCCACTTTTGACCCAAAACAGCCCCACCGCATAATCACTAGCATCACACATGATCTCGAAGGGACGAGACCAATCGGGTGCTTGGATTATGGGGGTGGTGGTCAACCTAGACTTTATCTCATCAAAGGACTCCTTGCACCTCTCATCAAAATTAAAATCCACCTCTTTTTGTAACAAAGTGCATAGGGAGAGGCGATTTTGGAAAAGTCTTTATGAAGCGCCGATAAAACCCCGCATGACCGAGGAATACCGGACCTCACGAACATTGGTGGGATAGGGGAGGGAAGAAATAACATCAATTTTAGCCCTATCGACCTCTATACCTTTCTTGGATACAACATGACCCAATACAATGCCTTGCTCGACCATAAAATGACACTTTTCATAATTCAAGACCAAATTAGTTTCAATGCAACGGTCTAAAACAAGAGATAAGTGAGCAAGGCATTGGTCAAGTGAGTCTCCATGAACAGTGAAATCGTCCATGAAGACTTCCATAAAATCCTCAACAAAATCGGAGAAGATGCTCGTCATGCACCTTTGAAAGGTTGCGGGTGCATTACATAGACCAAAAGGCATCCTCCGATAAGCAAAGGTACCGAAGGGGCATGTAAAAGTAGTTTTCTCTTGGTCTTCGGGGCAATTGGTATTTGAAAATACCGGAGTAACCATCGAGAAAACGATACGCCTTCCGGCTACCCTTTCTAGCATTTGATCAATAAAGGGAGGGGAAATGATCCTTACGTGTTACCTCATTTAGACGCCGAAGATCAATGCATACTCGCCAACCCGTTTGCTCCGGATAGGCACCAACTCACCTTTTTATTCATTGAGACGGTGATCCCGCCTCGCTTGGGTACACACTGAGTGGGGCTAACCCACTTGCTATCGGATATGGGATAGATAATCCCCATCTGCAACAACTTCAACACCTCCTTCTTCACCACCTCCATCATCGGTGGATTCAATCTCCCATGGGGTTGCTTCACCGGCTTAGCATCATCCTCCAGAACTATCTTATGAGTACATAAGGATGGACTTATGCCCTTAAGATCGGCAATAGTCCACCCAATAGCCTCCTTCCTAGCCCGAATCACCCCTACCAATTTCTCCTCTTGAGCTGTACTCAACTTGCTCGAGATCACTATCGGTAATGTCTCATTTTCTCCCAAATACACATACTTTAGGCCCTCCGGGAGGGTCTTCAATTCGAGCTCGGGTGCCTTCTCAATAGACGGCACTGGCTTCCCTGGTGGAATCTCCAAATGCGCCTTACCATAAACCGGAGCACCACCCGAAAGACTCATCATTGCTTCCTTCAAACTCTCGGAAATTTTGAAGTCCATCTCAGCAAACCCCAAAGCATTCTCTAAAACTGACTTCATATCATCATTTGTACCACTCACCTCGAACACATCCTCCACCACCGGCTCAATCACATCCATGAAACATAGGGAATGGACATCCTTTGGGTATTTCATGGAGTCAAAGATGTTGAACTCTATGACTTGCCCATCGAATTCCATAGATAGAGAACCATTGGCCACATCCAACTTGGTTCTTGCTGTAGACATAAAAGGCCTTCCAAGTAGGATGGGAGCCTTGTGATCTGAATCCATTTCCAACACATAAAAATCTGCCGGAAATATCATTTTTCCAACCCGTACAAGAACATCCTCCACTACCCCCTTCGGGTAAGCATTAGACCGGTCAGCCAACTGTATCACTACCCGAGTATCTTGCAATGGTCCCAATTTTAGGTTCTCATACAATGTGTAAGGCATAACATTGATTGAAGCCCCCAAATCGAGCATTGCTTTATGCTCAGACGAGTCCCCTAGAGAAATGGGAATCACGAACATCCCCGGATCACTGCACTTCTTGGGCATCTTTCTCTGATATACTGCTGATACATGCTCACTGACCTTAACCTTCTTTTGACTCCTTAGCTTCTGATTTCTCTTGGTGGTACACAACTCTTTCAGAAACTTAGCATATCTCGGAACGGTCTGAAGAAGGTCCAAGAATGGGATGTTCACCTCTAGCATTTTGAAAGTATCAAAAATAGCCTTGTCAGGCTCAGGTTTCCTTGACTCTCTCAAGGCATGAGGGAACGGCACCTCCGGCTCAACTACTGGTGGAATGACTCAGATGTAGCACCTTTTTCCTCCAAATCTTTTTCTGCCGGTACTGTCTTGACAACCTCTAATTCCGGTTCCTCATTAATTACTGTGTCCATCAACTCCTTACCACTCCTCAATGTCATAGCACTCACATTTTTTGGTTAGGATTCGGTTCCATTCTTGATGGCAACTTCCCGAATCCCTAGCCTCCATCCGTCCCATCGCACTACGACCCATCTGTTTCTCCAAGTTACCAATGCTCGCATCGGTGCGGCTAGCGATATCTGCTGGAAATTCGGTTCATGGTGCTAATACTCGTGCCAAAGAATTCAGCAATGCCTCAGACGTCCCGAGAATTCTGCTGCTGCTGCTGCGGTGGCTGCTGCTGTCCATATGGTGGCCTATAAGAGTTATACGATTACCTTGATACTGCCGCGATAACCTGCGATTACCAAAGCTGTACTTGACCACCTGATTCTGCTGTGACACACCCCATCGAAATTGGGATGATTTCTCCAGTGGGGTTATAAGTGTTACCCATTGGTCTATGTCCCGTGTGCAAACCCAATGCATTGACATTCTCCATCTCACCCGTGCAAAGAAGGACACGAATCGTAGGGTGCGTAATGTCACAACAAATCCCACACGGCTTCGTCGTCCCCAGAACCAAGCGCTTTACCATACCCTTGAGGTCCTCCAAATCTGTCTCGAGCTTATTGATCGACCCATGTTAGAACCCACGTGCTAACTTGCCTCATATTTGACCTCTTGCCATGGGTCCTCGTACTCTTAGCTAGCTCCTCGATCAACTTTTTAGCTTCATCGGTGGTCTTATTCGAATACTCCCCCACAACATGAATCCACTAATCTCTTATCTGAATGGTCAACCCTCCATGAAAATAGACAATCACGGTCCTCCGTAAACCCATGATATGGACAACTCCTACAAAGCTTGTGGAAGCGATTGTAGTAGTCGTATAGGGTCTCATCGCATACGCTCCATATTACGATGTCCCTCTTCATAACATTAATCGGTCTGAGGAAGAACTCTTCTAGGAATACCTCTTTCATCTGCTGCCATGTCATGATGCTATTAGGTGGCAAGTGATAATACCACCCATTCGCGTTATCTTTGAGTGAAAGAAAACGCCTCAATAATAGATGCTCGAGCGGAAGCGCCGGCTTCATACTCGACATATTTGCACGAACCGAGAGAGATGCGATTAGGATCCTCCCGAGCATCCCGTGAAGTGCGGAAGCGATTGTAGCCCGGCTTCAACTCAAATGTCACCCGGGTAAGGCGGGGAATTGGACGGCATGTGGTTGCTCATTCCAATTCGGAGCGATCCTTTGCCTCAATGTCGTGGTGGAACTGCGTGTCCACCACCACCTGCATTATCTCCGCTTGTCCAGCACCACCTGTGTTATCTCCGTTCTGCATCTCTTCAGCTAACAATATTTCCTTGACTCTCCTGCTTTGTTGTCGTCCTTTCCTGAAAGATCTTTCAATTTCTGGATCAAACGAAACAATCAAATTTTTAGTAGAACGAGTGTGGACCATACACGGTTCCACACTACAGGATAACAAGTATTAAATATAACTAAGGAGATGACAATTAAAGTACTAAAAGAAAAATAAAACAAATAAGAAAAGAAAAAGAACGCAAACAATAACACCGTTCCCCGGCAACGACGCCAAAATTTGGTAGGCAATGTCGCACACCTACTAAATTAACTGGAACTCGGCCACAAATATGAAGCTAGAGCAAGTCCAGGATCGATCCACGAAGAACGGTTATTGATTACGATCTAGTCACAGCACAAAGTAAATGGGGGGTTTGTTTGTTGGTTGAATTTATGTTCCTAAGACGGGAAGTAAAATTTAAGTTGTAAACAATTACGGTAAAATCACCTTGGATATGTAAAACTATCCCCGTATATCAATCAATATCATAGGAATGATTCTTCCTTTCTTTTCCCTAATTACTTGATCACGAGATATAAAATCTCTATCTCTTCTTTGTTAGTAATTACTATCGGCGACACGCTCAAATAATAATCCTAATTAATAATTAAACCTAGTCGACACGATCAAGATTCAATGTATTAATCGATGAAAGCTTTAAGAGATTAAGATCAAGGAATTAATCTATTAATATTTCAAATAGAATTAAAGCCAATTTTACTTTAATCACAATTCACGATGACACATACAAGAATTGTGAAGGTGTTACAATGAAAACCCTAGTCCGACACGATAAAAGGGAATTCTAGCAATAATCAATTAAAAGGATCAAGAGATTGATCAATTTCTCAAAACCCTAGAAATAGATTGAATTAAGAACAAGTAAAATTGTAATCAAGGGAAAATAACAAGAAAGTTTCAAACCTCAATTGATATCCAAAACGGTTCAAGCTTTACAATCCAAAGCAATGGAGAATTAGCCTTCCATGAAAATTAAAACTCCAATGTTGTTAAGAAAACTAAGGAAAAGATGTGATAAACCTAAAATAATAACAAGGAGTAGTATTTATACTGCCTCCCCCAAAACCTAGTCCAAAAAGGAAAAAGAAAATAAGTAAATACAGTAAAATCCCGTTCAAAACCCGACGCTGATGCAATAAATCGCACAGGGGACGACTCGTCCTCCAGGGGACGACTCGTCCCTTCCTCTCTGAAGCAGTCGTCCCTTCATCAGGGAATAGTTAGGCAAAATGGGGACGACTCGTCCCCTAGGCCCTGAATCAGTCGTCCTTTTGAAGGGGAATAGTTAGGCCAAATGGGGACGACTCGTCCCTAAGCCTAAAATCCCAGAAATCTTCAATTTCCTCGTGACTCTTTAGCTCGCTTCGGGTCTTCTTTGGTTGACTTTGTCTTGACTTTGTTGACTTCCATCGATGTAGGATTGATGATCTCGAGCTTCTTTGAGAACCAAAAACGATTACACAATAAATCTCTAAATTTCTCTCGAATTACATTGATTCTCCCAAAATCCTCACAAAACATAATTCACTCAAAAATACATTAAACCTATACTAGATACATGGAAATAAAGAATAATAAGGATGGAAAACATAGGAAATAGATAGTAAAAATCCGTCCTATCACAATCTCACCCATAAAGGTAGGAAAAGGACCCTCCATACCTTGAGGAGGAGCAGGAGCAGGAGGATGCGGCATAACCTGGATGAACAACCCATACTCCATATCGACATAATTGTGTGAATGGACTGTTTATCTCCCGAGGAACCCTTCCCGCTCTGGCATCAAGTTAGGAGTCATCATCCCCACAGGTGGTGAAGGTGGTGTCAAGGCATGAATAATGTCAGGCCCATGTTGGCGATTCACCCGATCGCCCAGATACATAGAATCGCACATAATAGAGACCATCAAAATACAACAGTTGTTGGCCACCTGAGCCGAGCCGTACTCCATAGACAGCCAACCCCTAGGGAAGAAATTCATCGACTTAGAAGTCGACCTGAGAATTATAGCCCGCACTTCCTCTGTGTTAGGACGAACACGTGCCCTCCGGGAAAATTTTCGATTTCCATTGTGGTAATTACCACAAATGGAGGAGTGACAACCCTGGTGTGAAGGGTAAAGGAGTGAAAACTGAAGATCGCATAATACCAGGCATGTCAAAAGAGCAATGGATCAATTTTTATTTTTAATAGTTGAAAAAAAAAAAGTTTTTTCGTTCAGAAAATTACCTCCTAGGCCACATTGTAACCAGTCACGCTGTCGGCATGGTTGCTGCTAGCATGGTCCATAAAGAAATAACACTCCGCCAGGCCTGCTTGCCCCCAATCAAAATCGCCCAGACGGTGCAGTCGTTTCAAACAGTCGAGTAGAGATTCCTGCAATGTCGAGGAAGCATTGGTGAATATAGTAATCCCCAATGCCAAGAATAAGAAGGCTCGAACAAACCGAGTAATTGTGGGCCCAACGTCGACATCCACATTATTAACATTTTGAAGGAGTCATGTCCTCCCAAAGCTGACTGGAATTTCGTCTAAACTCTTGTAAGTCGGCTCAAAACCCAGCAAGTGTGTCACAACATCATGGTTGTGCCAAAGCTGAAAATCGAGCTCGATGCCTCGGCCCAGGCCAATTGGGATCCCAGTGATCACAGAAAAATTCGTAGGGGTCATTGTCATCTCTCCCCACGGAAAATGGAAGGTATGGGTAGTGTCCCACCAGAAACCTCGAAGAACGTCATGAATATTGGCATGCCCAGAAAAGTTGCCAACATTTCTGATGAATGTCCGGCGGGTACCATTGACCCTCTCCCGAATCAGTTCGGAGAGACGATTGTATATCTCCCTCATCATGTCGCCATTGGCCCGAATGCAGGTAAGTTCCATTCGCTCCTGAAAAAAAAAAAGAGACAATACATATAGATATTAAATGCTTTATATTTTGTGTGTCATCACAAAACACACATGCACAATTTTTATGTCATCGCATGTATTTTTATACAATTCGATATTTGCCATGTAGAAAAAAAATAAACTTAATTGTTTTTCTTCCATACACATTTTGTGGGATGCCGAGATCAAAATAAAAAATTTTCAAGTGTTTAGTGAGAGTTTTTCTTCACTTTTGTCGAACAATTGGTGTGCAACTTTTGCGCAACTTCGAACAAGAAAAATATACACATTTTGAACCACCCCAACAAAACTAACTTAGGGAATTTCATCTTTGTACAATACTCTACACACATATACTCTCGATTTCAAGAAATTTTTATCCTAACATGTTCAAAATTACAATTAAAGTAGGTACTTTAAACATGCAAAATTTCATACATGTACATACTTGTTTATACCAATTTCACATAAATTTAAGTTTTTTGCTTAGATTCAACATGTAACAACATATATTTGCTATTTGGATATTAACAATTGTAGGATTAACATAAAGAATTCAAAAATCAAGCAAAAATTTCAAATCTAACATACTTTGTGGAGCAAATGGGTTTTTAGAAAAACTCACAGCAGGATGATTCAAAGCAGAGATATGACTACTCCTTTCCTGATGGATGTCATTCGGATTGTTATCCGAAAACGGGTAGCGAACCCGACTCCTCACCATGACTTCGTCTTCTTAATTTTCATCAACACCCAAACCCATGAGAATCTCATCTTTCGAGTCCGAATTATTCGTCATTGTTGTTACAGACAATTTCGGGACGATTAACTTTGAAAGATTTGAGAAATTTTGGAAGAAATTGGAGGAAGAATGAAGAAATTGTGAGAGAGAGGGAGAGAGGAGACGACAGTAGCTAAGCTGCTGCTACTGCCTGTCTTCTTTCTTAAGAAAAAAAGGGTATTTTCTCATCTTTCCTCAAAGTTTCGGCCATTTTGCAAATATATCCCCCAAATCCTTTTAACGGCAACTTAACGTCCATCTATTGGTCGTTAAATGAACGTCCTAACGGAAGTTCACCATGAACATATTTTCAAATGGGATCTCATCAAGGATGCTCCGAACGGCCCCGCCATCCAATATAGCTCAAAAATTTGTCTCCCGAGACGCCACAAAAAATAAAGTATATCTTTACTTTATGTCAATTTACAGCTTATCCTAAACTGCAATTTGTTTCATTTTGCGCTGGTATAGCTTTCTTTTGGTCACTTCCCAACAGGTACAAACCCGGGGTCCGGAAATGAACCATCCTCACACACAAATATATCTGAATCATTTTTCCTCCCTAAAAAAATTTGAGCTACGTTTCGACCTGATTCTCTTTTATAGAGATACGTAGGCAATCTCTCAGGAGATCCGGTCGCCCTTTTTGACACATGTTGTCACTATCTCACATACACACTTGGTCACACAAAACTCTGATGCAGAGTTTGACCATCCAATACTTGTACGAAACAAGATGTCTATTTGGTCGACCGCGCTTGCTTACTCCTAAGTAAACGTCGTCGGGGTCTCTGTAGACACCCAAAATTCGTAAACACATATAATACGAATTGTCCTATAAATAATTATTTATTTATAAATGAACTAACACATATTTTCATGATCATTTCAGGAAACAACAACATTCGATGGACAAACGGCATATTGACAACGTCCAAAGGAATCTAACGACTTCAGTTAACTCAACATGAGGTTCAAACCTGAAGATACAAAGCTCAAAGGGGGGCAAAGTGCAACAAAACAAGCCTAATAAGACAAAAACAAGTTTGGTGTGCTGAGGCACCCTATGGTGCGCCGCGCACCAAATTAAACAGCCTCATAAGTCAAGCCCGCACTAGCAGCTCTGCTGAACAGTCGTGGACTTCCTTAGAAAAACTTGGCGGCCAAGAAGCTGAGAAAGCTTCCTCCTTGCTTGGGGGAGAGAGTAAACATCTCTCTCTCTATCTCTCTTTATCTCATTTATATATCAAGCTTTCTCTCTCTCTCTTTCTCAAGCTCTCTCTCTCTCTCTCTCCCTCTCTCTCTCTCTCTCGACAGAAGAAGAAAAGAAAGGAGAAAAAAAAAAGAAAGAAAAGAGAAGAAAAAGAATGAGAGTTCATGCTATATCCCTCTTTCTCATGTACACATACACACACACATACACAACAAACACGCATACACAAACATATTGTGTTCTTTGAACACACCTAAATACAAAAATGTAAGTCTTCCTTTCTTCGTATCGGTAGCAGTAGGAGCACAACACAACAGCCTAGAACGTGGCCCAAAACGATTCTGTAAAACGACAGAAGGTAATACCCTTATGATCGTTATTTTCCTTCGTTTTGATATGTAAATATGCCGGATAAATTGTTAATGTGTATATAAATTTATTTCGATGTGTTTAGTATATGAATACATGTATTATATCCATTAAATCTAAATTTTGAAGCTTCGTTCTTCTTTTTTATTCATTTAACGATGTATATAATTTTATGATTGATTGTTTGTTTAACTTTGTTTCGAAGTTAAATGTAACACCCTAGTTCCTTTTACGTGTTATATGAATACTTAAATGCAATGTTGTCAGGTTAGATATACATGATAAGGTTATTTGCATAGCATATTGATGGTGGAAGTCATGTTTGTTAGATACACTTCATAGTTGCATGAGTTGTTGATTTGTATGATGTAACAATGCTTGATTAAAACTTTTAAAAACATTTGTGTTAGTAATGTGTTACGTATTTGGTTGGGTTTTTAGACTTTTCGAAGACTTTTCTTAGGTGTTTTGACGTTGCCTGGGAGTTAGAATTATTTGGGAACCATTTGGGATCATTTTGAAGTCATTTGAGAGCATTTTACCAAAAATTAGACAACCTGGGACAAGGGCGAGTGCCTGGGCGAGCGTTCAAAAGGCAGAAACTTGGATTTGGAATTGGACTGGCTTGCCCGAGCGCCTAGGCGGTTGGCCCATAACTAAAATGCCTGTCCAATTTTTCTTGGTCATTTTAACTTAAAATTTTCCTTGGCTGGGGTGAGGACACGTCCTTGGTGAGTATATTAGCCCTTACTCCACCTCTTAGACCTCCTAGAAAGTAACCCAATTACTTCCAATTCATCCAAGGCATCCCATGAAAACTTGAGAGAGTTGGTGTGTGTAGAGAAAGAGTGAGATTACTGTGTGTTGATCATCTCTTCAAGATCTAGCCATCCAATCTTTGATCCAAGACCATATTTGAGTTGCTACGGACTAGGAGACTTACTTGTAAGCCTTTGAATCTTATTTTGGTGGTTTGATTCTTCAATTTTAGGTAAGTTACTAAACCCCCTTTGTATGTTTTAAGATTTATATCATGCTAGTTACTCAATGGATGTGCTAGACTTGCTAGAAATGTTATTTACATGTATAAATGTTATATGGATATGTGGAAGCCATGGTTGTGTTATTGTAACACCCTGAATCCTCATACGTGTGATTTGTGTATGTTATGCGTGATTTACATGTTAGACTCATTGTAGTAACACGTTAGTTGAATTATGTTTTAGTTCATGATTCCGTTTCATACTTATAAGAATTGTTAGACTGATTATGCCTTGATATGTGATCCACGATATCGTTAAGATGTGTTATAAGTGTTGTATAATCACACCTAAGAGTGACCAAGTGATCGAACCTAGGAAATAGAGTAAAAAGGTGTGGGACTGACTGTGTTGGTGTTGCACGGCCGCGTGCCTTTTCTTGGCACGACCGTGCGTATAGAGGACGGAAATTCTAGAATGTTTTGCACGGCCGTGTGCCTTTCCTTGGCACGGCCGTGCGAGAGTGACACGGCCGTGCACATTTCCTTGACGCGGCCGTGCGAAGTCGGACACTCTGTTCGTCCGGTTTTCGTTATTTCTCGGTTTTTAACATCTTTAAGTGGTTTAAAATGCTCAAACAAGCCCGGGATTGGACCAAACACTTACCCATGGTATTAATAACATAACCCAACCCCTCTTCTCCCTCATTATTCTCTTCCAAACCAGATTTTAGAGAGAGAGAAAGAAGAGAGTGAGGAGAGAGAGTAGAGAGATAAATCGTGATATCTTGAGCGTTTGAAGTCGGATCGACGATCTGTCTTCACCATAGCGTAGAGGGCGACGAGGAGAACGATTCTAACCAAAAGGATCATCTGATCTATTGATGAATCATCACCCCATCTCTTCTCCCACGTCTTAGAGAGAGAAAGTGAAGTTTTGAGAGAGAGAAAGCTTGATTCGGGCTTGGATCGAGTGTGAGTTCGACGATTGGACTCCGTAAAAGCGTAGAGCTCATCGAGAAGAGTATTTTCACTAAAAGACCTTGATTTCGTGGTGGATTTGCGGTGAAGGTAAGTAACTATAATGCTTTGTGTGTTTTACGAGTTGAATTGGAAGAGTAAAGCATGTAGGATGCGTTAGCAATGATATTCGTGACTTTTATTGGGAGAAATATATATATAATTGTCCCTACGAATGATGTTAGGTTATACTTCGTTGCTTGCTTGATTAAGGATTTTGGAATAAAGAAAGAATTGATGAATTATTGTTGAGTTCGTAGACTTCGAATAATAGAGACTC
The DNA here is from genome assembly GCA_016624345.1 of Platycodon grandiflorus. Lineage (NCBI taxonomy): Eukaryota > Viridiplantae > Streptophyta > Magnoliopsida > Asterales > Campanulaceae > Platycodon > Platycodon grandiflorus. The sequence goes on from CM028361.1 coordinate 21,996,893, forward strand.
GTAGAGCTTGATGTTGTTGTTATTATTATTGTAGTTGTTGTGTTGTTGCGGTTGTCATGGTAATTATTATGCCGAGTAATAGAAACTCATTGAGGTTGAAGCATACTTGTGTAATATTAGTTGAGTTCCGGCCATAATGTCGCTGAAGACTTGTTTAATTTAATTGTACTTCGCTATGTTATTCTTAAGTTCGAGTATATCGAAGCATTGAAGTTTTGTCGTTTACGCACTAGCGGAAACCTTATGAAATTGTTACGAGTAGTAGACTCTTCGTGTGTTGGGCCTTGCAATGGATATGAGTTTGTAGGGACGATACTACGGTTTGTCCCGACATTTTAAATATTGGTAACGACTCTAGCGGAGTCATTATGAGATATATACTAGTCGTGACTGACTCTGGCGGAGTCGAATAGGACGTAATAAATGAACTTCGATTATCATGGTAATTTCATTAATGGGTATAGTTGACTCTACGGAGTCGAGTAACGGGTAGTAGTAATCCCTACATGACATATATTAATTTCCTACCGTGGGGGATGATGAATTGATGGGTTTATAAGTTAGTATGACTTTGACTTCGATTGACTTAGTCAAACATCAGTTGACCACAAGTTACGTTGAATAGTTGAACTATGTTCTTGTATAAACAAGTATTGATGGTATATAGTTGCCACTTTATTAGGGCATCTCGAGTGACTAGAGGATACTATAGGGATCCTAAGTTAAGTGTAAATAAGTACGAGTAGACTTATCTTTTGGAGTTATGAGTTTGCGTACATGTGAGAAACATGTTACCTTATTTCGGGATTAGGATGAATGACCTATCCTTGTGTTATATAGGTTCCACATTATGGACCTTATTTGACAGTTGATTATAAGGTATAAATACCTTACATTGGGGTTCATGTATGTGTCTAGCTATCACAGACACTATTTGGTGGTTGAGTTGCACGATTGGCCCACCTTGCCAATTGTCTTGTTGTGTCTATATGTTCAATGATTACGGACATCTTGTGATTGTTCTAGTATGAAATAGGACAATAATCCTACTTTGATGATTGATCGTAGGACAATCATCCTACTTTGATGATTGATTGCGTGCATAGTATTTACAAGCACATTGAGTTGATTTAATATGTGATTCAAAGAACACATGATGATTTGTTGAGAATGATGAGTAAATATCTACTTGTGCATTGCATTGAGTCCAGCTGGCATTTTTGGTAAAGTTATGGTGGGACGATGTATAGTCTTTACGAATGTGTTTCGTAATCGCTATAAGTCGCCGCAGGAGTTCATACCCTCACCTGTTGGCCACAGGTAGGAAGTAGCCCCACTGTTGTAGCAATACGCACGACTTTGGTTAGCTAAGTAACCTGAAGAGTAATTCCGGGAACCCGATGAGTGATTCTGGGAAAGTCAGAACCCGATGAGTGATTCCGGGAAAGTCAAAACCCGATGAGTGATTCCGGGAAAGTTAAAACCCGATGAGTGATTCCGGGAAAGTCAAAACCCGATGAGTGATTCCGGGGAAGTCAATAGCCGAAGAGTGATTCCGGTGACATTGATACCACACACATGGGTATCGGGACATAGTTGATTATTTGTATAATGCAGGAGCAACGCAGAGTTGGAGAAAGAGAAATGATATCCTTTATAATGTGAATTATTTAAGAGCACTTATGTGTTAACCAAAGTGCTATGTGAGTTGAATGACTTGTAAATCAAGTATGATGATACATGTTTAGTTGTGGTATATAAATGTTAATGCCATGTTATGTTTATCGCTTGAGCATCATGCCATGTCATATAGTTGCATCTGATAGCTTGTTAATTATTGGGCAAGTTAGAATAGTACCTTGGCTTGCCAGTTTGTGGCTGAGATGTTAGGTAAGCCGGTAGTACTACTTAGACTAGCTACATGTAGAGTTTTGGTTTACTGTTGCATTCATACCCATAGCATACAATACATTATAGTGGCTTACGGGGTCTTTTAGACTCACCCTTATTGTGTTAACTCTTTTAGATTGCAATCGAAGGACGACATAGTGCGATCGGTGAGACTTGCGGGTGCTGCAGATTGATCTTTGGGTAGTTGCTCTCCGGAGCCTGTGTATAATCATGTTTCTTAGTTTCTTAGTTCAGTAAGAACGATGGTTGATGTAAAGTTATGTAAACTTTACTTATGGGTAGCGTTGTTCTGTAACTCCTTTAATGTTGTATTCTTTTGGAGCCGACACTTGATGTCTAGCCGTTTATTATTGTAGTTTTCTCGAACATGTTAGCTCGCAAATATTTGGTGTTGTTGTTACTCCGGCTCAGTAGTTAGCCGTCGAGGTCTTTTATTGGGATTTCTATTAGTGTTGTTCTTCGGCTTGTGTTTGGCCGTGAAGATTTTATAGTTATTGTTTTGTTATTTGAGTTTTTAAAACTCAGGTTTTTACTAGTTGTGGTTTTCCGCTGCATAGTTTTGGTTTTGAGCTCGTGTAGCTCGTTCACTTCGGTGGACTTCAGTTGTTTCATTTAGTTTGGCGCACCGAGTTGGGGTTTAATACCGAATCCCGAACTCGGGGCGTCACAGTTATTCCTTGGTATCAAGTGATTTGGTTGGAGTAATTGCTTCATGGTTGAACTTGGAATTGAACTAAGAGGGGAATAAAGACTTTAATTGGAAGAAAGTTGCATATATCAAATATGCCCAAAATTGAGTGAATTGTAGTAATGAACTCTTGGAGTTGAAATTAGTGAAGGAAAATACACCGAATAATACGTTGAATTCCTACGTGAGTTATAGTTCGTGGGGGTATAGGATGGTCTAACTCTCGAACAATTTGACTAAGTGAACGAATTGGTATTTGTGGATAGAGACTTGTTAAATAGCTCTAATGTGGATGTATAAAATTTGGCAAACATATGCTTGTTGATAACATTTTATAGAGTAATAGAATTACTTGACATTTACCAAGTCCACTACTTTTGAACTTAGTGTTAAATTGCATAAGATGAGAAGTATACCATTTTATGCATCATTGATGGTTCTTCGCAGAATGGTGTTGCTACAGGGGGTGGGATCATTCGAAATTCTAATGGGGATGTTATTAGGGCCTTCTCCTCTTGGTACGGACCAGGCACGAACATGTTTGCTGAGATAATGGCTCTTAGGGAAGGATTGTGTTTATGCCGCTCTTTGGCACTATTTGATGTGCGAGTTGAGATGGATTCCAAGGCTGCTGTTAGGTTCCTTACTAACTTGGACGTGGATCCATGGCTTTATACGTATGAGCTATGTTAATGTCATCAATATTTGGTGGGTTATTCGTTGGATCATGTTTTCAGAGAACATAACCAAGTGGCGGATAGTTTGGCAGCTGGTGCTCACAATCACCAAGGCTCCGTTATTTATGATAGTAGAGAGGGTTTGCCTCGGGAGGCTTGCCGGGTTTTAGACGTGGATGCCATTGGTCTATATACGTTTCGTAAGTAGTTTGTTGTTTCTTTTTTCATTGCTTGTTTTGTAGAGGTAAGGCTCCTTTGCCCTCCCCGCTTGTGGGGCTCGGTTTGGTTGTCCCCCTCCATTTTTTTGGTTTTTATATATTTCTTCAAGGTGTTGTCCCTGTTTAAAAAAAAAAGACATATAGCCTTGATAAATAAATATTTAGAATCGCTATAAGTCACCGTACCGGAGTTTCCATACCTTACATGTGGCCGCAGGTGGGAGGTAGCGCCACTGTTGTTGCAATACATGTAACTTTGGTTGCTAAGACCCGATAGGTTTTTCAGGGAGACCTGATAGGTTCAGGGACGTCGATACATCACACACGAGTATCGATACACATTAGTATTCTCGTGTATTGCAGGAGCAACGCGAAGATGGATAAAGAGAAATGATATCCTTTATTATGTGGTTTATTTACGTTGCACTTATGTGGACAACAATGTGCTACGTGGTTATAAGAATTGTATACTTGGGATGAGATACATGTGATTGTGATATAACAATGTGCTACCATGTTATATTTATTGTTTGAGCATTATACCATGACATAAAGTTGCATTTAGTAACTTATTGAATTTCGACTCACCCCGTTATTTGTTTAAATATTTTTTCTTAGATCCGAGCCAGCCAGGCAGTTCCCGGTGAGGTCGGGGAGGACGTGACTAGATAGCAGGTTGTCCTCAAGGTTGTAGTTTTTGTGTATCAGTACATGTAGTAGTATTTCCTTTTGGTGAGGACGGATGGTTTGTAAAGTTATTTAGACTTAACTTTTGGGTAGATTTGAACTATGTTATATACATTGTTCTTTTGATAGCCAACAGGTATATGTTGAGCTCTTGTATATATTGGTATGGTATTTCAGTTTCGTTCCAAGCACGTTTCAGCTTGTGATTTATGTTGTTCTCCGGCATGTTGTGGCCGTTGAGGTTATAGTTGTTATTTTCCCGAGTTGTAGACTCGTGGTGTTGTAGTTGAGTTCCGGCAGTAGTGTCGCCAATGACTTGTTTTAATTCTATTAGTTGTTTTATCACAAGTACAGGTGGTTACGCCACGTGCATATCGTTTCAGTTATTGTTAGTTGTGTTTTGGCGCACCGATCGACCTTGGGATTTCGTGTTGGAATTCGGGTTGGGGCGTCACATTAAAATTGTATATTTTTGATGTAATATATATACATAAATGTTTTGGCATATAAAAAAACTTTTTTGTTATTTCTATAATAATAATAATAAATAAAAATTTTATTTGTTTTTTCTTCTTTTTACCAAAATAAAAGCGTGTATACATTTTTGTAATGTAAACGGAGATATAAATCTCCGCGATACATTTCATCTTTTCAGTCACATAAAATAACAAACTCATAATATTTCAATATGATCATGCAATCATAAAGAGACCGAAAGGGCGAGTTGGGTGCGTAAAACTTTCCCACCTCGTAACTTAGCCTCTGAACCCATAATCTTAGTTTTTCTCTCATTTGCTTTATAAATGAGGGTGGCGACTCTGTATTTTTATAATAAATGTGTATTGCGCATTTTATAATACACCATGTTCTTTCGGGAGTCCAAAGAGCGTAAAGGTCCAGATGGGATCTGGGGATCGGGGTGCTCACAACGACCTGACATTGCTCTTGCCGTGAATGTGCTCAGTTAATTCGTCTCCAATCCACGACGCTCGCACATGAATGCTGTAACCTGTGTGCTACGTTTCCTAAAATCAACCCCAAGTTAGGGACTTTTCCTTCTAGCAAATGGTGCTTTGAGTTTGGCCGCATATTGCGATACTGATTGGGGAGGATGTCCCATGTCTCGACATTCCCGTACAGGCTATTATATATCTCTTGGTGGCGCACCAATCTCCTGGCGTACGAAGAAACAGTCTGTCATTTCTTGTTCCTCCGCCAAAGCAAAATACAAGGCTATGGCAGCAACGATCAGTGAACTTGTGTGGTTACAGTGGTTGTTAGTCGATCTTGACACACCTCAGCACGAGGCCACACCACTATTCTGTGATAATCAAATTGCAATACATATTGCGAAAAATTCTGCTTTTCATGAACGCACGAAACATGTCGAGATGGATTGTTACTTCGTTCGTGTCTCATGTCATTGAACCAAGATATGCCACAACGACAAACCAGGTTGCTGACATTTTTACCAAGCCCTTTGGGGCGGATCGTTTTCAATTTCTGGTTGGCAAGTTGGGGCTTCAAGATCTGCACCGTTGAACTTGAGGGGGAGTGATGGATGTCGTGGTGGATGTTACCACATCTTCGGACACATTCGTGCCGTACCAACAGGAGCAGGATTCCTGTCATAATTAGGAGATTTAGTCCTTGTTTGTTTGTATGTCAATAGCAGACTTTTAGCACGATTTTTGTAAAGAATACCTTGTATAAATACATCATTACTCAATGAAAGGAAATAGATTGCTATGGCAAATAAATTTTTACAGTTTCTATTTATAATGACTTGTTCATTCTGCTACAAAGTCAACCCATTCCAAAAAAAAATTTGGGGGTTCAAATTCCAACATACTAGTATTGAGCTCGTACTCCACACGTGTTTAATTTGAGTTTGAGATTAATTGATATATTTTAGGAAAGTTTTTGAAAAATTATCATTATTGAATATAAACTTTTATTGACTTAATGTCTAATTATGCCTTAAAAATATTTAAATAATTGATGTCTTTATAAAAAAATAAGATCGCGCGTGGATTTGTTTGTAGTACGTATGTTTTAGAAAAATATTTATACAACTGATATGTTTTTATATAAGAATAAGTCTGAGTGATAAACTTCAAACACTAATTAGCCATAAACATGATATTCATATATAATTAACACTACACTGTCGATAGACATTATTTTCTAAAAAAAAAAAAATACATATCTTTAGTTATGAATCAACATTTTGTCCAAAATTTTTATATGACCCAAAAAATCACGCGTATAACTAAAAAGAATTGTAACACATTTGATATCGCATATTTTGATATTTTACAAAAACTATTAATCAAAATAAGTGGATAATGTAGTACATGAGTCACGTGACCCACTTAACTATAATATATGTAGTTCTTTAAATAAATATATAAAATATAAATAGTTAAGTTGGTTTAAGGTGAGTGTTCATATTTATAAAAGTTATATGTTCAAGTCACATTGGCAACATCATTTTGTTTTGTTTTCTTAGTTTTTTCTTGTCAATAGTTATAGTTCTTCTACTAACGTATTTAAAGAATGTTGTATATCACAATATTATACCTAGGACAAACTACCCAAATGGTCTCCCAAAAAATTCACTTTTTTTGGAATTGGTCCTTTTATGCTGCAAATAGTCCCTGAACTACAACATTAAACAGTATTGATCCTTCTGTCAAGTGCCGTTAATTTTTTTTTGTTAAATCATGTCACGTATCTCTCACGTGATTTTGCCTAGGGTAAAATTATCAATTCCATTTAAAAAAGCATATTTTGCAAATTAGGAGGGTATCTATGTACGCTTTGCAAACTGGTTGTCTTCAACCTCCGAACAAAGCAACAGCTGTGCAACCTTATTCCAAGATCAGGGCAGTTGCTCTGCAATCTAATTACAAGAACAGAGCAATCATGAATTCAAAATTGTTGATTATCATGCACATCCAATTTCAAAATAAACTTCTGCAATAAAAAATCAAACAAAAAAACACTAAATTTAATCAGATCTAAAAAATAAAGGCAAATTACATTCTTGGTCCCTGTTACACCTCCGAAAGAGCTATAGTGTTTGGTCTTCATAACCTGTGAACAACACACCAAGGAATCTCCCAAACCCTTTAGCTCTTCTTTTTGCCCAAATTGATAAGTTCTCCTTCTCACCTGAGCACAGCAAATCTTCTGGATTACAGTCTTCGTCTGGTCTTATCACTGCTATAGGAGTACACACCATAACATTGTCTGTTACCACTTTTGGAGACTCGGCCTGGTTTGTGAAGACTCTGTTGCTCAAATCGTCTTGTGAAAAACCAGATTGGTTTTCTATTTCGCGAACCTCCACCGCAGTTGCATACCCCAGGGGATTGTTCTGTAACTAACACGAAGGAGACGAACGCGTCATTCCGAATTGAGAGAGAGTAGAACGTGTATGTGTGTGTGACGAGGCACGTCTACTTTCTTAGGGTTAAAAAATAGGATTAAATGCACCGGTAATTACTGTGCTTTGCAACATTTTAGCATTAATTCTTAATTTTAAAAAGTGAAATTTTGGGTTTAAAATATACTATTTTTGTTCACTCGTGATTCTTCCATTAACGGTCGTTAAAAAAGCAACCGTTAACTCACCATGTACAAAGCACGTGACTTTTTTAAAAGGCAAATTGGTAACTTCAAACATAGGCCGTCTCCCCCTTTCTTCTTTGACCATAAACTAAGGTGGGTCAAACCACCTAAAGTGGGTCAAACTATTTTCCACAGAATTGATTTGATCAACCCATTTTCCTCCTTTTTGGCTATCGTTTTTTGCTTTCTTTTTGGTCGCAATCTTTAACTGAATTCTCAATTTTTGAAAATTTGCCCCCTTAATCAGTCTCCCCACCCCAAAACCCTAATTTCATCTTTCCCTCTCTCTCTCTCTCTCTCTCTCTCACACACACACAAAGAGTACACCAAATTAAGGAAGCTTTTTCGATTGTTATGGATTATCGTATGTTGGAAGCTTTTTTGATTGTTGGTCAGTGGAATTTGAAAATTTGCGTTTCGTTCCTCAAATTTCTTCTAAATGCAGTCGTATTAAAATTAACTGTCTGAACAAAAATGAGGATGACATTATCTAAAGCATCTATATTACAATACAATGGCTTTCATATGTGCACAATTGACATAAGACAACTACCGACTAGGATTTACTAAATTACTAAAATCTAACTGCCCTAATTTACTTAGAGTTTCACAAGGGTGAGGACGGTTTCGGGCGTCCCGGACTCTCTCCCCCAACTTCCCCAAAAGCGTCCGACTCTCTATTTCCCCAATGTTCTTTCTCTCTCTGTTTCCTTCCATGGAAAAGGATTCCAGTGTCCGACTCTCCGTCTCCAGCACCCTAAAATCACCTGGCTTGCAACCCTCGAATTCTCACTCGACCCTGCCCGGAACAATAGCCTGCTCCAATCGATGCACAATCACTACCATGCGGTCGCCATAACCACGTCACACTCGGGTATTTTATATCTCTCTCTACTCTTCGTTCTATGAAACCTTAATTCCTTACTACTTCAATTTTGAATCTTTGCTCCATCGTTGATTCTAACTGCTGAGTACCCATTCGGTTATCTCCTCAAGAGAATTTTTCCTCTCTGCGACTTCTTCCTTCCGAAACTCCTTCACGAGCACTGTGAGTCCTTTTTCCTTAATTTTTTGTTGTTTTAAGGGTTATTCAATAGCATACTTTAAAGTGGGTTTTCAAGTGTTTATTTTGATGGGTTCTCGGACGTGTGAAAAGATTGCAATTAAGAGTTTGTTAAAAAAATTCTCTAAAGATATTGAAAAAAATTTAATGAATTCAATGTGTTTGTTCGAAGCTCTTAATCTTGCCATATTCAGCCAGCAAGGGTTCACGTTTTCAGTTTGATCACAAAAGTTTTACATTCGTTATGAATTGATTCTGTGATTGTGAATTCTATATGTCTCACCCACCACCCGTTTGATGAAATGTCACAGTTTTGCTCAGCTTTCTCTCCTCTCTCTTTCTCTCTCTCTCTCACTCCAGTTTTGCTCAACTCTTCATTCACAGGTTCATTCCATCCCCTCTCCCCCCCCCCCTTTTCATTCATTTCTTGGATTGCAACCAATGTAAAAAGATTACACAAACACATTTATCTCTCTCTTTATCCCTCTTTCATGGTGTAGCTAGAAAATACTCCATATTTAGTAGTAAAATATATCATTTATCCTGGAGCATAATGCTATTGACTTTAAGTCGTTGCCGGTAAAAAACTATCACCATATCTCTTTGAAAGATTTTGTTTTTAGCTTTTGATTTTAGAAATTCTTTTCTTTTCATATTGATTACTTTTAATCCAGTCAAATGGTAATAGTTGGTTTTCTTTCACTTTTTCCTTGTAGAGCCTTATGATTAATCTCTGAAAAGTCTTTGCCATGAAATGATTTAGTATCCACCTATAGCCCATCCTGATATGTAGCAAGCCTCTTAGTGATTTTTGGAATAGTCACTATAGAAAGAAATTATTTCATATCATATCACAACCTCTTCGCTGCCAAGGTAAACTTTTCATTGTTTGTTGAATTTTATTGAAGATATTGATTTTGATTTGGAGCTATTTGGGTTTGTGGAATTTTACATAATCAAACTCCAACATCGTTCCTTATTTTCTTGAGTAATTTGTCTTCTTCTTTACATGATAAATTAAAGATCCTTTTGTTGGTAGGATTGTCTAAAATCATGAAAAGTGAATAGTAACTTGACAAGTGAATATGAAGTGCATTAAAAAAAGAAGAAAATTTTAAAATTTCCACTCAAATTGTCCCTACAAGGTTGTAGCAATGAAGAAAATTTTAAAATTTCCACTCAAATTGTCCCTACAAGGTTGTAGCAATTTATCTGTTAGATTGCAATAGTGAGGCATATTCATGTACAAGTTTTTTCGCCAGCGAATTGTTCTTTGTTCTTCTTAAATTAAGACTGATGTGCGTGATTGGAAAATACATCCCACTTGGACACTCCCACTTTGAAAGTCCAATGCTATTAAGGAATATATCATTGCTTATTAGAGTGGTCATTGTAAGTGAATTTCTGATCAGTATTCTAATTTGTTTGATGAGTATACAAAGGTTTAAGTAAGAATATGCGATTGTAGCTCAGTTGTGAGAATATAGACACTTTCTGAACGGAATTTGCCAAATATACTCCAATCTGGATAGAAGGGAGCATACGGTATTTTGAAATAAATTCCAGGAACTTTTCCAACTTCGCTAGAAAGGGTAGAATTTATTAGTGAGCAGTCACACTCATGGTGCATGTGCCACATGTATATTATCCATGAGTGTGTTGGAAATCATGAAAAGTGAATAATAACTTGACAAGTGAATATGAAGTGCAGTAAAAAAGAAGAAAATTTTAAAATTTCCACTCAAATCTTCCCTATAAGGTTGTAGCAATTTATCTGTTAGATTGCAATAGTGAGGCGGCATAGTCATTTTCGAGTGATACAGTAATGATGAGATGAATCAATTAGAACATCTTTATTTGGTTTTGTAAGATGGGTGTTCTACCTGCGAGCTGATCTGGACTGAATACAGGAAAAGTAGTCGACTTGAAGTGCGCTGAGTACAGCAGCACCTTTTTGGCCTGATTACGAGCCGTGTTTGCCAGCACTTGGCTCAAACTTCCAGTTCCCAATTATATTTTTCTTTTCATTATGCAAAATTTTCAATTGAGTTGTTTTTCAATTGATTTAAAAAAAATTTTGTCCGAAGAACTCATAGAACCTGTAAATTGACACATGATAATTTCTTCAATTTTTGGTTGATTTCTCCATCAGATTGTTCTTCTGCTTGATTGAACAACCAGCCACTTCTCTCGCACAATCTCTCTCAACTTCCACTCCGATTCATCTCTCAACTGTAAGTCTGCATCGTTCTCTCCCAGTTATATTTTTCTTTTCATTCTGCAAATTTTTCAATTGAGTTGTTTTTCAATTGATTTTCATTTTTTTCTCAATTTGATTGTCTGAAGAACTCATAAAAACTGTAAATTGACACATGATAATTGCTTGGATTTTTGGTTGATTTCTCTCCCAGATAGTTCTTCTGCTATGCTCCGATTGAAAAACCAGCCACTTCTCTTGCACAATCTCTCTCAACTTCAACTCTGATTCATGTCTCAACTGTAAGTCTGCATCGTTCTCACCCGGTTAAAATTTTCTTTTCATTTTGCAAATTTTTCAATTATTTTATTTTTCAATTGATATTCTTTTTTTTTTTTCAATTGATTGCCCCGAAGAAATCATAGATACTGTAAATTGACACAGATGAAATATCGTTTTGTTGGTATGCAAAATGGCAATCAAAAAACATAGCGAACATACTAACAAATGTAGTCAAGTAACAACAATTACAAAAAAGTATTAAACATAGCTTTTCGTAAATGGCACTTAGTCCATTCACGTGGTGGAATAAGCGGGTAGAAAATGAATTGATTCACCAGCGGTTAGACATGATTTTTTGCAATCAAAATTGGCAAAAGAATTTTGCTAACTCAATGGAGTTTGATCTGCATTAGGTCGATTTTGAATTGTAGTTATAATTGTGATATAAATATTTTGTTTTACAGTCAATTACGCCTTCGGTCATACTTTTTGCCTGCGATTTGTTTCAAAACCTACGGCACAGCTCCCAGTTGATTTCTCTTTCCTTTGGCAGGTTCGTCCACTCTATCTCTTCCGATCTTTGTTATACATTGAATAATCGATTGAGATTGAACATATCGATTCTGATTGTTTTTCGCTTGCGTTCTTCAGTTCGTACGTGTGAAGAGACATAAAATTATATTATAGCCAAGTTTCAACACAAAATTCCTTCATTACTCCCACATTTTGACTTTAAAAGTCTGTTTACCCCCCCCCCCCCCCCCCCCGGGAGATTAATTGATTTACTACATTGAAAATCATGAAATTTAGCCGAGCTTCTCTGGATGACTTTTTAGTGCATATTTTAAAAAAGTAAAAAGGGCTTTTTAAAAAAAATTCATGTTTGAAATTAAAGTCAACAATTTTATGTTTGTACTTTTATTTATATATTTTTCTTTTTAATTACACTAAAATTATATCCTTTTTTGTATGACATGTAAGAGGAATATTATATTTTCAAAAGAAAGATGAAAATTTGTAGTCTTTTTCTTTTTCAAATATGTAAAGTTTAGATATAGGGTGTTTCATTCTACGGTTAATTAGTTTTTATCTAATACATGATTTCGAATAGGTCCTCGCAATTCCGTTTGACACTCCACCTGCAACTCCACCTCCCCCTACAATATTGGATGATGATATTTCGAATGATTCGAGTTTTATAGACGAAGCAGTACATTTTTTTTTATATTTTAATTAATCGCCTACTATACATAAAATATTGTTCAATGAATGTGTGTGATATCTTTTTTGTCTAACGTGTAGGTGGAAGTAATGGACAAATTTATTGCGTCTCGCGTTGCTAAAGCGGATAGAGTTGTGAAGCAAGAGTTTCCGAAAGAAGATTAAATTTTTGTTATTGAGAAAACAAAACAATAATGTTGCTACATTTCAAATCATTTTTTTTAACAATTTTAACATTTCATTATTGATTGATTTTTTTACAAAATAAATGAATTATTATTTTTGTGTCATTTAGTTGTATTCATCCCCTACAAAATTACGAGCATACATTAACTTTGAGCACACTTTAATTCAATGTCATACTTATACCATATCATAAGCACGAGCACAAAACCTAGTCTCTTACAACGTCTGGTTATAATTCATATGAAGGAAATATCAAATGTTAAATGGGTTGACCCTAACAGTTTCAAGTTAGCTCTAGCAGTCCCAGATTAAGCAATCCAATTTTTTCGGGTCACTATCATTGCGGACCTAACCTTTATCTTAGCGCACTACGAGCTAAACGAGCTACTATCGGGTCTCAACTAAAAAAATCAAAATCAAAATAAATGTTAATTTTATCTTTGTAAATATCCAAAAAAAAATGGACAGTGATTGTTATATACAACTCATAATTTAAATAGTTTATTATATTTTTCATATGAAATATAAATTAGATATTTTTTACATTACTATCGTTAAATTTTAACATGTTTACCACAAAATAAATATTAAAATAGCTCTACTTAGTAATCCCCTCCAAGAATTTCGTTTATATTTCAATATTTATTTACATAAACACAAAGAAACATATAGTGCAAATAAGTGTGTTTGACTTTAAATTAGAAGGTTGTGCGTTTAGTTATCATAATGATTGTTTTATGTATGTCCTAAATTTTTATGGCCTAATTAATATTACACAGGCTAGCAGGCTAACCCTAAAACCTAGCGGGCCGCAAATTAAACAGTTCGGACAAAAAAAAACCTGATTTTAAACAACCAAAAAACATAAACCCTAACCTTATTTTTTTCGATTTAAACGGACCAACCCTACGAGCAGGGCCCTTTTAACATCTCTAAATCACTCACTCCACCGCTGAAATGATCTGTACAACAGTAAAATGAGAGCACTGCACTGTTTCTATCATCTATGCTATTTGGCAGACTTAAGCTTAAACAGCTCTTTGATCCTAACAGAGTGAAAATGAGAGAATTGCATTGTTCCATCCTCCATCCCAAACCCCGAAAAATCTCTTTCTCACTTTCTATAGCCTAACAACAATTTTTCTGTCCTCGTAGAAGTTTGGCGACTTATAGATAGTTGAACGCTTTACACTCCCCAACTGTATTGAGAAAATTGACCCCGTTCATCTCGTGAATTCTGACCATCATGAGGAGCAACCTCGAACTGCAGTAATGGTGAGTAGAACTCAAGATGATGATGTTCAGGTCATGAGTACATACTTTGTTGTTTCAAGCTTCAGAGGTTTTGATCATAATGACAGACGCGTAATTTGCAATAATTGCTTCTGGAAACTGTCGAAGCCGTCCAATGATAGGGAGTAGCTCTGATGAACGAAGGAACTGTCTGCATGGTGGATGAGCACACATATTTTTCAATGATGTAAGAGCTATCTTTAAAGGTGACTCATTACTTGGGTTGAGTGCCACCCTGGAACAATCTGCGACCAACTTCAATAAAGCCTGAGATGTTTTTTAATTTCAGTTACAATCATCACAGCAATATCATTTCAAACTACCATAACATGACTAGTAAAGCATTTTATATGTTAAGTTAATATAAACGTGAAGTGTAGTAAACCTGCATTGCTCCTTTAGAAACAATATCTTCACAAAACTTGTTGGAATTGCGAACGAGATTACTCAGAGCACTTGAGGCATTTGCTTTTGTTTTGTCTTCCTCTGCCGAACACAGCAAATTTGCAAGTTGAGGTATGCATCTCCTGAGCTCATCATACAACAAGTCGTCGTGATAGGCAGCATTGCCAATCTATAGACAATTGGAAGGGAGTCATCAGTTAATAATATCCAGAAACAGGCTACAGAAAACGGGTAGACTATGTTGCAGCATTTCGACAGGTAAATACAACTTTGTAATCCACGGAGGAAAAATCTTACAGCAAAACAAGCAAATTTCCGCGTGCATTTATCGGGATCAGCGCATCGATCAACAAGAAGACTAATGATCTGATGCTTTGCCTATGAAGCAAGTAGTGAGGAAATACAGAATCGATCAGGCTTTCATATCTTTGAAAAATGTAGAAAAATACAATCTCAATTATAGTTCAAAATTTAGCATAGCATAAGCTTCTATCGTATTAAACAATTTTTATTTTTATTTTTATAATCAATAAGTTGTGAACCATATATCTGATTTACTTTGTTATTGAGCAATTAATTGCTGATGGTTACCAATGAACTATAGAAGTAGGAGCTGTGCCGGCACATGTTGCCTATGGCGCTGCAAGCCTTGGCACGCACATTGGGATCTTCATGGGTAAGAAAGTCCTTCATGAACTCCAAGATATCTGCCCCATTGATGTGCTCATAGAAAACCTGCATGCAACAGCTATTTGGGGTTGAAAATGTCCTTTCTTTCATAAAGTTATTCGCTTCTTACAGATTTCATGACCTAGTGCAACATATACAGGAATGGAAACTTGACCAAGACTCAACTAGTGGCATTTCTTTCTTAAAGCTAGAGCTTTGAACAAACCAAACAGGTATAAGAAGAAGATAATATTGCCAAGTTGCCATATCCAAAGTGTAAGGCAGAGGCCAGAGCACATTTCAGCAGATCATGATGCTGGACAGTGGACACTACAAAGGTAACACGAAATATGCTAATCAAGATGGATTCCTCTTGTGGTTACAACACTAGACTTCATTTGCAAAACAAGAAAGGACTGACCTTATCCAAACGAGCTAGGTCGGAAACTATCATCAGAGTATCAAGTGTGACTTCTCTTGGACATGACCTATCAAGCAACCTTCTCACTCTGCTTGAATCCAACAAGCCTTTGCCAAGAAGTTGCACCACAAGAGCTCGATGGCCTGTCATTTTAGCGACAAAAGCAACAGGTCTTGCAACATCTTTTAATTCCATATGTTCCAAGCACTGAATAATATGGAATGGGACTCCTACCTGCAACTTCAAAAGCCACTATTAGGAAACCACTAAAATTAAACCGAGAGACAGTATTCAAATATAATTACAAAAGTAAAGCAGAAAGCTGAACTGATAAGTGGGATCGAAATGCTCTTTTGAACAATATCTTTTCTTCTCTTGTACACTGCCGAACAAGAGGGGAAAAGATAAAGAAGAAACATCTCTTACAGAGGTTTTTAGTTAGTGCCTTCAAACGTATTTCTACCATTTCAACTTCAAAATTCCATGAAATTCCATAAGAATAGTGGGAATTAAAATTAAAACAGAGAACAGGCCACCCAAAGCACAAGAGAAACATAAAAGAAAGACACAATATTGACCTCCAGAAGGATTTGAATATACTTTCCCATGCTTGCTTCTATTGCTCTCATCATGTCCTCGTCTTCTGCACAAACCCTCCCACCAGGAGAACCCATATAAGAAGAAACCCGCTATTGACTGAAGCTGCAGCAGATGGCAAGCCTGGTGCACTTTGAACAGCGACAAATGGAAATGCTAAGAGATCAATGACTGCATTTATTGTATCCCTGATTCCATCCCTTCCTCCACCAGGCCCACCCCAGCTCCTTATAATCTTAAGATGTGCATCAGATATCAAGTCAGAAATTATTTTGACGTTTTCACTCCTAAGCAAAATCTGACGAAAAGTTAAAACACCACCAGAAAGGCACTGGCATATAGAGGAAATTGTCCATACAACCCCAACAGGCGATAGCCCAATTCGATCTTTCATAAAGTCAGGTCCTTGTGAGGAAGCATCCGATTGGTGGTTAGCCAACAAATCAACAAGAAATTGAGGGATACCACTGGCACACAACTGTTGAACAGCTAATGGTCCTCCCCACTTCAGTCTAGACTCTAATAAACCAACACAGCCATCCCTGAGGCCATGCCAGTATGACAGCATACCATTCTGTATGTTTGACGCCCTCCCATTTTCATCTGCTGACTGAAGCCTGATGTGATCACAAAGTGTTGCAGTCCGAGGAATTAAAGGCATAGCTATTTCAGAAACAGAAGATTCAACAGAAATTCCATTTTCAAGGGACAGAATAGATGCAAGAGCTAGCATAGCAGACGCACAATGAGGTTGAAAGGAATTCTGTATCCGATCATCATAAGAATAATGGTGAGCAAGTACAGAAAGACGAGACAGCTGCTTTTTTGAAGATGAAGTGAGCATAAACAGTGCAGAATTTCTTCCAGCAGGCTTAAATGATTGTGCAATAGTAGCAAGGATAAGGCATGAATGCAGAACCAGAACAGCAGGATTAGCTAATTTACTTTTCAGATTACTAGCATCTCCTGTTTGCAGATCTCTGTTCAAAGAAGCACAAAAAGATAGGATGGAGAAGATCTCTGAAATGATTGTACCGTCACCTCCACCACTAACAACCGTGGTAACAGGTAATGAGCTAGGCAGACCACACAGAATACTTGGAACTGTGCCGTTATGCAGGCAGCACCTTAAGACGAGCTGAAATAGGGAAAACAATTATGTTACCAATTTCATATGTGAAGTTTAAACGGGACTACTTGCATAGGTATTGGAACGAAAGACTTCACGATACAGTTCAGAAAAGTGAATATATACTGTATATGATGTTCTTTTACCTAAGGAAGGAATTGTAGTTAATATAATAAAAGTTCATTTTATACTGATAAGCATGCATCGTTCTCATTTCACAAGACGAAACTTAAGTTATCAAAGAAATCTCTCTCTCTCTCTCTCTCTCTCTCTTACACACACACACTCACCAAAAATGCCATTATGTGGAGTCTGAACTATCTGACGTAGCTTGTAAAGCATTAAAATAAAGATAAATGCATATGATAAACTTCAAATAAATACAGGTGATAGTAATAAAATCACTGAAAAGTAGACTCAATTGTGATAGCCCAAGCACTTCCTAACAATAAGAACACTAATCTAAGATCGTATTAGCAGCTTAAATTTGGTTTCAAGAAAGAGTTATTACTTGCAACTGGTAATTTGTACATCTCGCCAGGCTTTCAGGGTGTCCACATGGTGTTCAGCACTTACTACAAAATTTTGATCCAGTTTACGATAGCTAAAGCTTTTGAGACAGCTTCTGATTCAACAGTCTTAACCCTTTTAAGGCATGTTGAAGCCTTGAAGGCATAATTGATTTCATATAGGCACTAGATGAACATCTTCATATTGCATTAGATACACCAAAAGAAAGAAAAAAAAGGTGATAAAATATGAAGGAACAAGAAATAAACACCTGGATACCAGCACACAAGGCAGCCTCAAGACGTTGATGAAGACAGTAGTAAATAGCAACCTGTATGGCTTTAGATCTGAGAAATGCTTTAGTCACTGCATCAACTATCTTCGCTGAATCTGGCCCAACCAGTGAACCACAGTCATGGCCTCTAACGTCCCGTCTGACTAAGGGATTTCTACGCAAAGAATTAAGAGGAAATAGATGTGCATTTTCTTTTGTGGACATAATTTCAAATGCATCTATTAGTGACCAAATAGCCCTGCAGGCTTCACAAGCAGCACGCAACAAATTTGAAGAGCCAAGTATGAGGCTTGTGCCAGAAGTAGCTAAGCACAAAGACAGAAGATCTACGAGGCCTACTGTTTTAGCATGGTCCAGAATTTGTCGAAGAGTTTCATTTATAGATGGAGCAGAAACCACCTCTGGACCTGAAGCGATGGAAGATGTTTTTAGACCCTGTGCAACTTGGCATAACATAACTGTAATGCAGGCACTGGATTCATATAGAACTCTTCCAGATGTATCTTCTGTGCTAGCAGAAACCTACAGATTCCAAAATAAAATGCTAAAAGCAAGTTGATAAAGAGTTAAATTAAAAATAGATTTGCATGTAAAGAACATGACCTGTTTATACAGTTCCACCAAGGCAACCCAGTGCCTGAAATATGAACCCCCTATACCACCTCTGCAGTTATCAACCAACTTTTTAACAATGGAGAAGCACTGTCCAAAAAAATTTAACTGTATCAATTCTGATCGAGTAGGCTAGAGCTTAGGCTCATAAAAGATATGAACTTTTTTTCCAAGGAAAAGCTTAAATTTAAAGAAAGCCAAAGGCATTGATAAATCTTTGAAAGTACATAATTTGATTTAAATTTACTTCCTTAAAAAAAGGGAAAGTTGGGAAAGAGACTTGCTTCAGAGAAGAGAATCTTGCTCATGCTTAAAGCAAATGAATACTTCTAATCTTCTGAATATATTGCACCAATTAGTTGCAAAATCAGAAACAATCATATTTTCTCATACTTAAAAAGGATGAAGTGAGTTTTGAACCTCAAGAGTCAGGGGCTTGAAGATTAAGATTTTTTTCCGCAATCCAGAAGGGAAATTGTTAAAATTATCACATCAGTCCTCCATTAACTGGAAAACTAACACGAACAGAGGCACATTGTGCTCATGTGCCAGAAGAGAAAATGATTTTTAAAGCACTAATTTTATCTTAAAGAACAGCTGAATATACCTTTGCTAGTAAATCATTGTAATCAGACGATTTTAGATTAACAAGAGTGGCAGTGAAGCCAAGAAGTTCCAATAGTATTTCATCAAGCACCCCTGTATAATTGATAGCACCAGCTGCGACTAAGTTTGAAAGAATTCTCAGTGACTGGTTCGAAGTAAGAGTATTCTGATTCCTGTACGATTTTTAAAAGCTATTTAGTCATAATAAGATAAAAGTAAAAAATCTATCAGTACAGAACCAAGATAATAGATCAAGTAATTGACACTAAATAAAGGGGACATGAGAGGAATGATGGAAGAGCTAGCAGGGTCACATAAAAGGATAATCCATCTCTCCGAAACATCAATACCAATGATTTTCATGTATGGATATATCTGTGGAGAAAATCCACCAGTTAACACAAGTTTTGAACGCTATCAAATGCGAAATTTATACCTGCTTGAATCTTCGGACCCTTTACGCCAACTTTTAAGAGGTAACAAGATAACTGATAGTGCTTCGTTATCTTGACCAATTAACTTTGCACCTTTGACCGTGCAGGAGTTATTTTCCAATCTGTCCAATACTTGGTAACCTGTGAACACGTAATTCCTGTAAGTGTAGCACGCTGCGCAGAATCCATATAATTACCATGCATCTTTTCCTTGATATGTGTGTATATATATATATATATATATATATATATATATAGAGAGAGAGAGAGAGAGAGAGAGAGCAAAAGTTAGCTGACCCAAGCAGCTGGGAGAAATCTTGGCTAAGTCCATGTCACCATGTTTGGATCATCAAGGTGTCCTAGACATTCTCCATATAGACCATACCAATACCATTTAACACAAGTTGGAAAGGATGTACATTTAACTTAGAAAAGCTCTATTTAGAACGTCGGTGTCGAGGAATGACCAAATATATGGTGTATATATTGGGTGATGTGGAGAGTCTATATTAAACTGCTCCAAGCATACGGTCATATTGCTCATGAAGGGCTCACTAAGTCACAGAAGAAAGAACTGAATCCAATTGTAACCCAATCCATGCCCAATGTACAAGTTTATGGCTTTCACCAACTTACTTTGGCCTTGTTATGAAATGGCCTACTTATGGTAACTTTATTTCTTTAATTTCTGCTCTCTTGTCAGGTACTCCTAGTAAGTGCTTCATGGCATGGTTATCTGCCAGCTCTGAATAACACCATACTGGAGCATCCAGTGAAAAATCAATTGAAAATACCTATGATATTATAAATTTATAACTGAGACAAAAGGCTTACATTGTGCTATCTAAGACATCTCTATCACAACGACAAATTGCTAGACAGTAACAATTCAATCCTAGATTGCACACAATTTGTTTCTAGTAGCTAATCTCATTCCACCTGTAAAGTTTCAATTTTCATAACTGAAAGTGCGAAAGACCTAAAACGGTAGTCTACTTCTCAATCTTTTACACTTGGACATGCATCCTTTTTTCCGACCAATAAAATACCATTTTTGTTTTCAAATTTCAAAGAAAGTGGATGCAGCAAATTTGAGCTAACGGCGATGTTGCCGTGTCAATGAGGGTCCCGCCTACTTAACGAATTCCCTGCAAAAATGGGTCCCGTTCAAAAAGTGTCTGACTATGAAGGATGCAAGTGAAATCAAGGATAACAAGAAGATCAGAAGTGGTGATTACTGCGTGACAGCCAAAACATGGTGAATGAGACATGTAATAACATTTGCTTCCCTAAGCTGTGAAACGTTGTAGTAGTATCTGATCCTACCTTTCTCTCTACATAGGTACTTCCATACTTGATAACTTGTGAAATTTAGACGTTAATAAAGTATAATAGAAGTCAAACACAGAACAAAAACCATGAGGAGAATGCTTCTCTACCAAAGGCTTATGATACATCAAACAGAATTAGAAACATGAAAGTTGTTTCAATGGCAATGTTATTTACCTGACTGGATTTCATCATCATTACTTGTAACTCCTTGAGGTGAATAAAGGGCTGAGTTTGGAGTATTTGATTGGGAATCATTCTGAAGGCTGTGAACACTAGCATTTTCATCAATAGCAGCAGGAGAATGGCTTTTACCTACAGAAAAGTATCTAAGTTAGTTGCACTTTTCAGGACTTAACTTCATAAGGTATCCAATTACAGCCATACTCTCAGGACTAGCATTAGTAAACCCCGTTGTTTGCATGTTTCCTTCCCCTTTCCAAGCTGCATCACATCCCCTGGCTGCAGCAGTTGTAGCACGAAACTCCTGCCAATTATTTACCAGATACTAAACTTTCTATAGCTGTATAACTAATAGTACAAGTGAGTGCTGAACACTGAATATGCACACAAAAGAAAATTACCCTAGCCTCAATATCTTCAAAAGTTTCTTTAACAAATGGGTGTTCAAGAAGGGCAGACCAGGTCAACCTGTTTTGTGGAACCTGTTCCCAACGAGTTTGATCATTAGTTAAATAGCTGAAAAGTCATAGAAAATGCACACAACAAAGTTATTAGATAGGAACAGAATTTTATGGAGGAAAAACCTTATTAAGCAAACCATTAAGGAAACTTCTGAAATTAGAGCTCATGTCATCTGGATATTTAACTGGGTCCTGAAAGTAAAGCGTAAATATCAATTTGTTTGTACTGACTTTATTTTTGCAGTTCAGAACTAAACAAGGATCTAGTATGTTCACCTTAATTATGTGTCGGATTAGTGCATATACTGAATTTGTGTAAAATGGTGGCTGGCCAACAAATAATTCGTACCTGTGTTATGGGCATGATCAGCTACATCATTAACTTGAAATAGAGGGCTAATACACTATTAAATTGAACGATAATTTTACAGCTTCAATGTTTCACAGGATTCTAAAGTAACCGGAAGTAGATGAATATCCAAAACATCCTAGATATTTATCTTTTATTGTTTTATCTTTCAGGAATTTCATTAGAACAGATACTACATACAGCCAGCAAGAAAGAGAGGCATCCCTCTGTAGCAATAGGACTAGGAACTGTCTCACTGCAGAACCAATGCAAGGCTATGATTTGGAAAGAGAATACCAGGGCAGATGTTTGTCTACTTGGACATTCACATGAACACAAAACCAGGCTTTTCGGTGTGTTATAGTAGAAAGTTGCTTCATGTAATTTACCAAATTTACTCAAAAGTTTGGTAATTAAAGATATGCTTAGGAAAGATATGTTGGAAAATATTCACGGCAGCATTTAAAATTACTGGTATTTATGTATATTTCATATATCTATATACATATTTATGTCTAGCATGTTGAAGTTGCCATGCGGCCATGCCCAACACCGCATGTCAATGTCACACAAGACACTCATATTTGTGTCCATAAATCATAGGTTAAAGGCCAAGTGGAGACATATGTGGAGTATAATTATACCTATGGTAAACTATTAAAAATCCCTATGTGCTTGCCCGTTTTCCAGGTACCGCTATATAGTCTTTTTTATATATATAAATAGATCGCCTCACGGAAACATAATGGAGGTAACAGAACAGACAAAATAACCAAAATACCAAACTTCTTCTTTTCTTATGGTTGCTATTTGGTTGAACCTAGAAGCACCATAGACGCCATCATGCGACCGCCGACCATAGACAACACCAATCCAGAAAGTAGTAGACCATCCATTCAAACCCATCTCTCTCAATTCTGGCACATAAATGGGGGATCTAATAGATTATGACAGATCATGTTCACCAAGAAATTAACACAAACGCATCACGAATATCTTTTGCAAAAGCTAAGAGCTTGGCTCTCCTGCACATCTTTTTGCAATGTTGTCATCTCCTTCAGTCAAACACCAATTTGGACTTCGTCACCATCAATCTAAGCGCCAGCGATGACCTGGTCATCTTTTGGGTCGTCATTCGTTGAGCACTAAACCCAGATCAAACAAAAAGAAGACTATCAAGTAATTTATGCCAAATCTCCGTCGAATCTACGGAATTTATATCTTACAAAACCACCGACTATTGAGTAATCTCCGGCAAATCCACCAAATCTGGAACATAAGCAAGAGAGAGATGGAGGAGAGAAAACTGGGTGGCGGTGTTGAGTACCATGAAGTGATTTTCATTGAGATTGTTGTTGGTACAATGAAGCCTTCTTGTGATTGAGCAAATGAGAATGAAGACTTTTTTCATTTGGACGCTTCATGTTTGAACACAATGGACGTGAGTGGCAGCAAGTTTAGGTTAGCTATGATGTTGAAGAAATATATAGAGATGTCAATATGAAAAACTATTATTGACTCATCGTATACTGCACCTCCGTTAAATTAGTTACTATTCTCAGTTAAATGGTGATGCAATATAGGCTATTTAAAAAAAGGAAAATGATAGGGATACAAAAAAAATTGTAAAAATTTCTCATCTCAATCTATGTTTCAAGCATGTGATGGGTTAAATGGTGACATCACAAGCCACGTGATATCTAATCAATTACAAGCTTGCCGCTTAAGTTGGGACGAGAATTATACAAAAAATCTGTATCCCTATCCCTACTCTTGAAAAAAAAATAACCATATGGGGGCACCTGGAAAATGGGTCTTAGCACATGTTTTTTTAATAGTTTAGTATGTTGTGAGCAGGAGAAAATACATACAAAATGACACCAAGCGACCACAGATCAGCTGTATGGTTGTATGGTTGTTCTTGTACCAATTCTGGAGCCATGTACAAAGGAGTACCTGAAATAAACGTATACACGTACAATTGAGCAACCCAACGGAAAGCAGAACCAGTTTTCTCAGATATTGAATATGGTAAGCTACCATAACCTTTTATGGAACGCAGAACAACAGTATTTGTGGACATTGCACGTGCAAACCCAAAATCACAAAGCTGTGTCAGATAGAAAAAGAATGTAGAAGTTTATGACTAATTGAATTTTTGGAGAAATAACGTGCAATCAAATATAGAGCTGGGAAAAAAATTCATCACATCTTCTAGCAGCCAGCATTTCTTCCACATGTTTAGATAAGATACATCAACAGTTACAAATCATATTTTGAAAGAGACGTAAAAGAATGATTATGTAGCAGGGTGCTGTTAATGAATCAAACACGGTCAACGTTGTACCAGAAACAATGGTAGCCCTGAAGCACCTTCTCCTTTCTTTGGATTATCAGTGCATTTTGGTTTCTTACTTAGACAATACACTGAATTATTCTTTAGGGGATCCAAGAACTTAAATGAAGAAGGCTCAAGTACACTACTAAACCCAACTGAATAAGGTCTTGCTAGTTATTCTCCACGTACTAAACTGTCAGATTTTAATGTTGATGGTAAGAGTGGAGAAAGATAAACTAGTAGGATGAAGATTACAAAGAAATACTCCCTTGGTTCCTAAATTATCGTCATGTTTGACTTTTTTTTTTTGTCAAACAAAATATTTTTCAAATGCAAATTTGACATATATTATTTTATTTTTTCCAAAATCATAAAATACGTAATTCGTAGTATTTTAAAAGTACTATGAATTACGTGTTTTATGATTTTAGAAAAAATAAAAAAATATACGTCAAATTAGCATTTGAAAAATATCCTCTTTGACCTAAACAAAGCTGAATGGCCGAAAAGAAGTATGAATCTGGGTCCTACGATAGAATGGGGTTCACCTCTAACTCTAAGACTGTTCAAGGTAAATCCATTGACCAAATTGACCTCCCATCTGCGCTCCTTGATCATTCCTTCTGATGCCTCCAACACCGCAACTTGCTCTTCCTGCTGCAACACAAGAGCTCCATAGGGGCAAACTAGTCCAGAGATGGAGTGCCAAAGTTCTGAAATTTGAACCACTTGGCAAAAACAGCACTCTTTTCTACACCAATTATCACAATGGTCCAAACTTAAAAAGTCTAATGACATTGTCTAAACAGACTCTCACCTCTCATCTACAAGTTCATAAAGTGCTTTGGCAATTTCTTTTTAATCCATTAATAGGATAACTAAAATATGTTATAATCATGAGTTGTAAGTCATTCAAACACAAACATTCGTTTCAAGCCGATAATATAACTTTTACGGACAAAACGAGCAATTGAAACTAGGGTAACTACACTTTGTCAGTTCTCATGAATGAGATATTTAATAGTCAGTATTCCTCTGTTGTGTTTCGACCTGACCATCCCATATTCCCATTTACCGAAAATCATATGTAAATACTAAAAGATCAAGTTCCACATACACTACGTTGGACCAACCAAATTACCAAAAAGCAATGCTGACTATGTCAAGTTTGTTTGGCAAAAGTTGAAGCATTTGACTAAATCGATGAGCCTGACCCAGTGTCATTAAGTCATGCAGGATAATACATCAAACACCAACTACAACAATCTAAGTTACTTGTACACATATTGACAAGAAGAGCATAATAATTAGAAAATATTTTATTGTGCAACAAAGTACATGGTAGAAATAAATGATTCATGTCTGCAACATGTTCAGGAGAAAACCGAAGGAAAGGTTCCAACCAGCCAACCTTAACAACACACCCAGCACCTATGAGGATATTTTGCGGCTTCATGTCACGATGAATTATACGATTGGAATGCAAGTAATGCAATGCTCTGACCTGAAATTTTTCACATGGAAATGATAGGATATCTAATGGATAAACGAAAGAACAAAAAAGTTGCATCTTCGCACACACAAAAAATATACACAAAAAATTTGGAAGATAAGCAACTGTTAATTGAATACCAACTGCTTTGCAATTGCCTGAACTTGCTCTTCGGAAAGGCACTTGTCATCCTCGAGAATCTCAAATAGTTCACCCTGAATAATAACAAAAAAACCTCAACATCCACAGAATCTAAGCATCACCCATTAATCTTTCAGGAATACACACAATTCTTGTACTTCTACACAATACTAACATTGTTACACGTAGAAGAACTGAATAGTACAAGTATAGTCAATAGAGAGAGAGAGAGAGAGAGAGAGAGGGTTGCTCACTTGAGCAAATTCTGTGACAACACAGAACTCCTGCGGGCTTTCAAACGAGTCTAACATCTGAATTATATTTTCATGCTTCAACTTCCTCAGAATCTGCAATTTTTATGCCACACAAAGATAACAAAGATTAGCATATGTTGCAAATATTTATCAGATCGCCAGACAAGAAACAATCACCTGCTGACAAGCAAAGCATGAGGAAGTATGACACAAATCAGAAAAGTTGCATGCTAGAGATTATGAAGAACCATGATCCTAGCATAGTTGCCAATCAGTAAACTCCCGTATTCAAGAAGTTCTCTACAAACTATGAAGTACATACTTGATCAGTTTTAGGTCTTCTTCATGAGAAAAGGGGCCCAAAAACTCAAGGGTAATAATGTTCATTAGGCACATCAACCAAAGTACACCTGTAGGACTCATATTTCATACTGAATATAGAACAAAATTCAAATTGCTCAATCTGCACAAAAGGGAAAAGTACCTCAATTTCCTGTCTTAAATTCTGAATATCCTTCTCGCTTTTACCGTGCTTGAGTATAAACTTCATTGCAACAGTCTGATAAATGACCAAAAATAAAAACTTTTACGAAACGAAAGTTGATGAAATAAACATTAGACAACTACCAATTACAAGTGAATGATAACGTCATAGCTTACCTGGCCGGTGTACTTCCTTCTTCCCTTGTATACCTTTCCGAACGAGCCTTCACCAACCAACTCTATTACGTGATAGTTTTCAGCGCCCATATTTTTGGATCTACTGTTCAACTTCTGACTACTGGCAAAGTAGTGGTAGGTAAAATTGAGCCGACTATAATGCAGAATCTGAAACTACTTGCAATTGATAAATAAATTTCATCCGATCAATTATGGATCGAGTAAGCTGAAACCGATTCGGTCTTCTCACTGAAATGTTGATGGTATAGCTTTTGGAAATGAAATTAACAACTGACAAAACCGTAAATTGGAAGCACGCTAAAATTCCGACGGGGAGAGAGAGAGGAGAGAAAACCGTTAATTGGAGAGAGAGGAGAGAAAACCGTTAATTAGAGAGAGAATGTTGCCGGTGAAGTCAATCGGGGAGAGAACGAGAGAGAGAGTGAAGGGATGTTTGAAATGTTGGAGTCCTAATAAGCTTCTCCCGCCCAGGACATTTCACGACCAAGTGCGTCCCTATACTGTATTGACATCTGCTTTTGCTCCGAAGTGGGCCCCATTTGTCAGATTGAAATTTGAATCAAACAAAACGCTTTGAATCTATACACAGATTAATAAAATTAATTTTATTTATTATAAATATAAATACCGTGTATTTTTCAAAAAATATTTGCTTATTAATTAAAGTAAAAAACAAATTAAGCGTAAAAAGTACTAATAAAAGTAACTTCCAAAAAATAAACTA
The DNA here is from genome assembly GCA_016624345.1 of Platycodon grandiflorus. Taxonomy (NCBI): domain Eukaryota; kingdom Viridiplantae; phylum Streptophyta; class Magnoliopsida; order Asterales; family Campanulaceae; genus Platycodon; species Platycodon grandiflorus. The sequence continues at coordinate 22,024,582 of CM028361.1, forward strand.
CTATTAGTTAGTCTATTAGAAAGGAAAAAACTATTTTCAATACATAAATTACTTATTCACTACATTTATTAGTAAATATTTTAAATTTATTTATGTTAGGACAAAAATATCATTAAATAACCACTCACTACAATAATACTTTTTTAAAAAATTATTTTAACTTTCACTTTCTTTCATTTAAAATGAAACTACATTTTTTTTTCCTTTTCATATTTTTATGAAAAAATATACAAACTGATCACGCCAAAAAAGGAGTGGGTGTCGTGTCTGGTCCACGTGTGTAGTCTAGGTAGGATTCCGGCTGACGTTGAGGATTGATTTTGAAGATCGTCGAAAACCCGTAATCAAGCAAAGAACACCGTTAGGTCTTTGGGTTGTCCCAATGATAACCTCCTGAGAATTAGCAATCTTGTGTGGGTGTGATAAAGCGAGACAAGATAGGAGCAAGTCTGTGTGCACGTACCTTATGAGGTCTGTTGAGGGTGCTATTTATAGGGATGTGACCTCAATCCTTATCAGATTCAGATTAGGAGTAATTTCCGTTTCTTGAGGTCACGTTACCTTATACGTATAGGAGTGAGATGTAGAAGGATTATATCGGGACTCTCCTTCAAGCGTGTGTTTCCATATAGGACTCGTTTTTATCGAGGTAGAAGGACATGGGAGAAGTCGACTGGCTAGCCCGTGTCGCTCTATGTCGTCGAGGTGGACGACATTTCACCAGTCGCTTGTTCATCTCGTGAGGTCGTCCTAGAGTAGTTCTAGGTTGCTTACTTGTGCATGCGGTACACCGAGGTGGAATGAGTCATCGTAGAACGGGTACCAGGTCGCCCATCATTCCAGGTCGACCATTTGACCTTGTCGTCTTCGCCGGGTGCTACGATGGATGTGTTTTCCACCTCCCGAGCTGACCAGTTTTAGTGTGCTTTTATGTACCCATGTCGTCGACCTGGCACTCATAAGTCGTGAGATTGCCCTGTGATGATGCCCACGTGTAAGGTGAGTAACCGAGGGTGTTCAATATACATAATCATTTTTAGTATAATTTTCAAATATGCTTGTACGTAGTTACAATTATTTTTCGTTAAACTTTTTTTGTTGAACTTAAATATTATTGATGTTTATCAAATTACTCTTCAATACTATCTTTATTTTTTATATTTTTTAATATATCCAATGAACATTGTATTTTATCTTCTTTTCTTACTTTTTTGATAAATTATGTTTAATCAATTATGGCCATAAGAAAAATAAAAATGAAGAAAGAAATTGCATGTCTACAATAAGTTAAGAAAATATTTCCTAAGCATAAAATTTAATTAGTTAATTAAAAATTAAGAACAAATATGAATGTCAATATCATAACTGAGATTTACATTGTACGTGAAACCTTATTTTCGTGATATCGCACAGTGAAATATATGTTAGTTTCAATTTATGTTATTTAGAACATAAATAAGGAAGTGAGTATTTTTATCTATATAAGCTTTATCTGGATGAAAATAATGTATAAGTAAATATTGTAATGAAAACAGATTCTCACTTTTAGAACATAGATTTATTTTTTTTAGATGACTTAAAAATAAAAGAGAAACTAACTTTTAGGAATAAAGTGAGTACCAAATATCCAACAGTAACTCAAGAAAAAAGTTTCAACCTAACGTATTATCTTTGCTTGAATGGGATGAGATTTCCAAATTCCATTAGTTGTTGACTATATAGGTTTGAGTATCCTTAATTGGTTAGTTTGGAGTTGGAACCATTTTCGAGATATTTTGGGATAAAGTGTAGTATTGTCTATTGACTCGTCTCTTCTTGGGTCACCGGCGATGGTCCCTCCCATCTTGGCATTTCCCTTTTGGTTACGAAATATGGTGGATTGGTGTCTTGCTTGGTGTGTCCAATGGTGTGAACATGGATGTTGTTTTGTTGAAGCTTCGTGTTGCAAAGATTTTCGATCCACTATGTTCTCCACCAATTTTTCGGCTATCAAGGTTGGCTCGTGGGGGGGTGGGGTTGGGTTTGACCATCTTTGAAGAAGTGCGGTGTATCCTAGTGCTTCATGGTGTCATTAATGCAAGAGTGGCTTGCGGATTTAGTGGCGAGATCGACTTGAAGCTTTGGAGCGGCGATAGCGTTTGACAAAGGCTGTGGGTGAGCATGTTGATGATGGCGATCTAGTCTAAGGTTTCACTTTTAGAGTAGACGTGGGCATATTTGGGATTATTTAGTTAGGAATAATTGCGGGCCGGTACATTTTGTAGGATTTTCAAGGAAAAATTACGGGTTGATACTTTTTGTGGAATTTTCAACCGCTTAAATCCACTATATTTGTTTTCATTCGCTTAAGTCCCTTTTAAGTGATAAATTAGTTATTTGTTCCAAAACTGCCCCCATAACAACATATTATACTTTTAAATATTTTTTTGTGCATCGTCATGTGTTTGAAATATGCATCGCCAAATGTATTTTGTGATTTTTGTGTGTTAGAAATTGTGTATCTTTGCCACGTCAAGTATAAAGTGTGCATCGTCAAATATATATATTTCTTATGATTTTTTTGTGTAAGAAATGTGCACCGTCAAGTATAATTTTGTACATCGTCAATTATAATAGTACTATTTTCATTATAATTTGTGCATCGTGAAGTGAGTTATTATGTGCATCGTCAAATGTACTAACTATAAATTTATGTTTTTGTTTCCAAACTGCCCATGTTACAATCTATCACAAATTGCCCCTGTTATAAATCAGTATTAAAATATTTACATGTATTCAAGTATAAAGTGTACATCGTCAATGTATTTTTATGATTTTTCTATTGTAAGAAATGTGCATCATCAAGTATAATTTTGTACATCGTCAATTATAATAGTTGTCACGACCCGACCCGAGATCCTACGTGGAATCTCGTCCAGTTCGTGAGACGGGACACAAAATGCACAATTAAAAATAATTTTTCATGCAAAAACCCTGTAATGCAAGTGTATGATTATTTTGAAAACAAAACATCACTTCACGGCCACACAAAAGCCGAAAAGGAACACATGAGGTAACCAACAAACCCACGAGCTATAGAGCTCGGACTAACATATAATAGTAACAGAGTGCGCAGAATAAAAAGAGTTAGCAACATTTACAAGGCCTGACAACCATGTCGGCACAACCATGTCGGCATCTACAAAAGAATATGAATGAAACATCAAGTACGGGATGTCTACCCAACTTTACATTGTTTACATAACATGTATGCCCTCGACCTCACCAAAAGAAAATACAAAGGCTCAAGGAGCACTACCAAAAGACTGACTGTCGAATACTCCAGACGACGTACGATCACTGGGGGTTTCTTGCTGGCTCAGGATCTAAGGAAAACAATAAACGATGGACGGGGTGAGTTATAAAACTCAATAAGCTACTAATGCAACAATATGGCATGCGAGATGTGAACAGTAATAAGAGTCAAATACAACAAGTTGACATAATGAGGTAGTTCTCAATCATCGTAGAAACAAGTATCTCATAACACATGTCACGTAGCATGCATCTCACGTAGGAGCAATATATAAACGCATATAAAAGGATACCGTCGAGGTACACCTTCGACATACACACTTCCAACCAAGAACCGTAGGAACCATTGATGACGTACTCGATCATCGAACCAATAACCAAGAACCGTAGTGAACCGTTTTCCGTATTCACGTCGACGTGAAGACTCGGTCCCCACGACCCGAGAAACAATCACGGTATAGCTTACCAAGGTCGCGTTTATTCCATACAACACTTAGCGCTATAACCCCTACCGTGGCCAACGGTAGGGCGAGGCCGAGTGTATTGGCTTTCGGTTATTACGTAGCCCCGGCTCACGCAATAACCAAGCGTCAATACACCTCCAACAAACATGCCATGGACTTAATAAATGCTCAAGTAGATGTTTACTCGACACATTAAACCAATCAACCAAATGTTCAAGTAGATGTTTACTAAACATTTAAATAAAACGTGTTATACTCCAAAGTAGGGAGTATAACAATCACAACAACAACATGTTAATGTATGCCAAATGATTCTACTACACATAGCCATACAAAACCAATACCAAGTTTAACACAACACCAATAAACGTGTATCGCGTAACCAAACACCCAACGAGTCTCTCGAGTATCCAAAGAACTCACAAAACACACACGTGGTCACATTCATTATCAAACCCTAACTGACTCAGTTAGAGTCATTTTAAGTTACTAGTGATGTCGAGTTACGAAAGTGGTCTTGCACTTTAATCCTAGCACATTAACACCCAATTTCGAGTTTCCAACATCATACTACAAGCTATGACATTATTCACAAGTCCACAACCACATTTCATGGCAAAAATCATATGTTCACAATTCTAACATGGTAACTTCACACATTTGAAGTCTAGGATGCCATAGGAGACATAAAACAAGAAGAAGAGGGAATAGTAGCTTACCTCTTGATGAAAATAACCAAAGGAAAATGAAATCCAATCGGTGAAAAAGCTTCCTCTAGTCAAGAGCTTCGCAACGGTGGGTTCGGATAGTCGAGATTCCTTCACAAACTCAAGATATCTCAACTTCTCTCACTAAACCCTCACTATTCACTCTCTATTCTCTTTCTATGTTCTTAGGTGTTTGAGGAATGGAATGAGAGTGTTAAGCACTCGCCTTGGGTGTTTTAAGTGGTTGAAAGAAGGAGAGAATCGGCTTGGTGATGTGGCATAACAAGGACCAATCAAAATTTTAAATTGAGATAAGATAAAAATTTTCCGGGTGAGCAGTGCAGGGCGCAAAGCGATCGCTTTGTCCCTAACAGGGCGATCGCTTTGTTTTCTGGGCAAAGAGCGATCGCTTTGTTCATTGACAGGGCAATCGCTCTGGACCCTGGTTCAAGGGCGATCGCTTTGTCCCTCTACAGGGCGATCACTTTGGGTCCAGTGGCTACGAACTCTCCGAAAAGCCCCAAAACACTCCCGAAATGACCCTAAGTCTAAGGGAAGGTCCTAAACACTCGAGAAAGGTTCTGAAACATCTGAAAACAACGCTGTGAGTTCAACACACCTCGAGTACGATCATTTACAAGAATTAAACAATGTTCTATAGCATACAAAACTCATGGAATGCAACACAAACATGCTAAATATCATAAGTATTATGCTCAAGAAATGTTTATAGTGTGTAAATCAAAGTGACACGTGTAATAATCGTAAATGACATGAATGACGTGTAAGATGCAAATGAAGCGGGTGTTACAATAGTACTATTTTTCATTATAATGTGTGCATCGTGAAGTGGGTTATTATGTGCATTGTCAAATTTTAAAACACAATTTTTTTCTATGCGTTCAACTTGTAGAAACTAAAAAAACAAATACCAAAGCAATTCAATATCGAATACATATTACACCACAAATGTATCTACCAAGTTTAATAACTGGCGTAAAAGCCATTAGATACAAATGGGTCTTTAAGACAAAGAAAGACTCACAAGGAAACATCGAGAGACATAAGGCAAGACTCGTTGCCAAAGGGTTCACTCAAAGGGAAGGAATCGATTACACGGAGACATTTTCTCATGTATCCAAGAAAGACTATCTTCAAGTAATCATGGCATTGGTAGCTCATTTTGTAAGACCCCGACTTTATTTTATCTTATATCGGGTATTAGAATCATTCTAGAGTCATTTGGGATTTTTTTTAAAATTTATTTGGATATGTCTTGGGCGCTAGAAGACATAAAATTTGGATAAGTTTGAAAGTTGGATAGGTATCACAAAAGGATAAAAAAGAATAAAATGATAAGATCAAAGGAATGGATAATAATGGAACATGATAAGAACGAAAGAGGATAGGAACAAGAAAAATTGGATAAGGTTGAGTAGAAAGGGATAATGTTAAGATTTAGATAGAAATGATGAGTCAGAGGATAAGATCAAAACAAAATAAGATCAAACAAGTGGATAAAGATGAAATCGGATAAATTTAACACCTCGTGCTTGGCTAGATAAGTCACCATTTCTTGTGATGACACCTCATGCTTAAGTATTGACTCATCAACAAGAATGATGAGTCATTATTTAAGGATTTCTCTTGTTACGGCACCTCGTGCTATGATTTGATGAGTCGTCGTTGTGGGCTCGACATGTGGCAGCTGCTATGGTGACTCACCTGCTTACCTTAGGCCTATATAAAGGGCTTGAAAATCCTTGTTGTTCATATACTTTTCACACACAACACAATAAAACACACACTTCTTTCACTTCTCTCGGGTGTGAGACTCATTTGGTGCTCAGGTATTCATAATTTGGATAAACTGATTTCCGTAGAAACGACGTGTTCGACGAGTAGATCATTTCCGGCGAGGCTCGTTTGATGCTCAACCACTCAGAATTTGGATAAACTGATTTTCGTAAAAACGATGTGTTCGATGAGTAGATCATTTTCGGGTAAAGTTTAATTAAGGAAAAGCGCTAGAGGTAAGTTACTAAACCCTCGTTTTTAAATATTGCATGATAGACTAAAAATAGTTCTCATGCTATAAAAGACAAGTAGTTCATATACTATTTGTAAAAGTAACACGTTGTTGTATTTTAGCTTAGATTTGCTTGAATCCATAACCTAAAAGTCTAAGACAAGGTGACTAATGGGCCTGCGTGTCTGTTAGTGTGGCAACTTGTACTTAGGCATAGCTTGAATAGTTTAGGGTTGCTAATTGTATAAGTCTTGAAGAAGATAGCCTATAGGACATCGGACGTCCTCTGCGGAAATAGGCAAAATTTGATCCAGCAGTCTTACTTTGGTTATCGGACAAGCTCGCTCCAGCCAAGCTTCATCTCGCAATGTTGAAGAACTCCTAGAACGTCCGATAGTCATCTCTCGAAGATATGTCCTAACTCAAAGATCTCATTAATTGCGATACAACGTTAACTCCGCAACTTTCATTTAATGAAGATTTCCATTCTAGGCAAATACTGAAAAGGACATTTCTTCGCAAACTCGCACCGCCTATTTTTGGCAAAAAGTCGAAACGACTACAAGGTGCGTGACCTATCGAGTCAACAACCAATTTAGAGCATTAATTGCTCTTAAATTCAAATTAGAATGATCTCTAACGGCTTCAAGGTTCTTCCCGCATATAAAAGGAGACTTCATTGCTGCATTCAACATCTTCTCAACCACTCCAACTACCGAATCTCCATAGTCTTCAAGTTCTTAAAAGCTTAAACGTCCTATTCAGTATACATTCATTGAAGAGCTTCACACTTAGACGTCTAGTCCATTAAAGCTCTTCATTGATTGCAACACTTAGCTTTTCATAGCTCACGAGAATTGTATCTTATTGATATCAATTCTCCCACACAAACACTTGGTCAACTAAACTTTTGTACACAATCCATTAGTTTGTAAAATATCTAGTGGATAAACTTAGTACACGATTTTCAAATCCAAAGTTGACCACTTTGGTTGTGGACGTAGCACTTATTTATAAGTGTGAACCATATTAAATATTCTGTCTACTTGTGTGTGATTGTGAATTATTTGTGTTGTTTAAATTTCCGATTTCCAAACCGTTGAGAACCGCCGATCTAATCGTGAAGATCACCATTTCCAACTTGTCCTATACTTCACAAGACTTCCGCCCGCAAAATTTTTCTAACTTAAGTGAAGTAAGATTTTTAATCATATTTCAAAATTGGACATAGGCTATTCAACCCCCTTCTAGCCTATAGTGAGCAACCTTGGACCTAACAATTGGTATCGAGCTTAACTCTTTGAAAACTTGTTTTTCCGAGATTAACCTCTTGAGAGATTAAAGATCATGGCTGCTCACCAAATGTTGGAAACTTCAAACGTGAACCATTGTCCTGTCTTGGATGAAGTTCACTTTGACATCTGGAAAGATAAAGTCAAAAGACATATGAATTCAATTGATAAACGTTTGTGGAAATGTGTCACGATGGACCCGTAATTCCAATGAAGCCCAATACACCGCCGCGGTAGATGCAATCGCGAACCCGAAGTACCAAAGCCGAAGAAGAGTGGGATGATGAAGACAAAGAATGATGCTCGATGGAAAGGCCATCAACATCATTACCAATGTGTTGATATAAGCACGTATCGCCAGATTATCAACCCGAACACAAAGAAAGGAGATGTGGGAAGCCATCCTTGAATATCTTGAAGGTGATGGTGAGACAAAGAATAACAAATTATATACCCGCATCCGTAAGTTTGACTCCTTCAAAAGGATCCCAAAGAGTCTCTACGAAGCGCCTATGACAGATTCTATGAGGTAGTCAACTCTTGCTATTCCTTAGGAAAGAAGTATGAAAAGAAAGAAATAAACATGAGATTTCTAAATGCACTAGGCGCTTTATGGCATGTTAAAATTCGCCATGAAAGAGTCAAAAGATTTAAACAAACCGACTCTTAGAAACCTTTATGCTAGTCTTTCGCTTTATGAGCTTGAGATCCAACAAGCTCAAGAATGGAAAAGAGTTTCAAAAACTTGTCCTTACCACCATATCTATCGAACCTTCTGTTCAAAACCCGATGAAACACCTTCTACATCCAAATGAAGATGATGATATTCTTTCCGACGAAGCCTTTGCTATGTTTGTAAAGAAATATCAACGTTTCAAAAGGTTTAATAAATCATCATCACATAGGCGCCTTCACAAAACCGCCATTCCTTATAAAACAACCGCCAACCAAAAGTTCTGCTCCTTATAAATCCAGACCACCAAAAGGACAATGAGCTAGTTTGTTTTAATTGTAGGAAACCAGGCCACTTTGCGTCTCAATGTCCTAAGCCAAAGTATGAATTTTATAAGAAACGTCCCGAGTCTAAATTTCAAAAACAAAAAGGGATGGTGGTGAAGACATTGATGAAAGCAACCTACCTACTTGGTGTGACATCGACACCGATGAGGATGACTCTGTGATTTTGCCAAGAAGCCAACATATGCCTTATGGCCGGGAGTCACCACATGATTCTGAGGTCACTACCATTTCAACAAAATGACAAGTGATGATGATGATGAGTTCAATGACCCATCAAAGGGAGAGCTCATCAAAGCAAACAAAGATATGCCGGAAGAATTTTCAAAATTCAAAGTCGCCTATGTAAAACTTGCCAAGAAGCATGAACTAGCTGTCTCGAGAAATCAACCTTGATGTCTAAGATCAAAGATCTTGATAGACAAAGTCGAAAGTATCAAATTGCAAAAAGAGAACAAAACTTTGATAAAAAGTGGACTTCCTACTTGAACACATCAAGAAGATAAATTCGAGAAAGATGACCTTCAAAAGGTTGTCAATACTTGAATAACTCTAAAGGAAACTTTGATACCATTCTCTCAAACCAAAAACTTTAGATGACAAACCGGTATCGGTTTCCAAAGTGAGTTCAATGTAGGTAGTTCTTCTAGTTCTCAAAAAGATGAGACATCCAAGTAATTGTCAAGAATTGGTCGTAAAGTTTCTTATGACCAGCAGCCTCCCAAAAGGCAAGGACTTGGCTTTAACAAAGTTCCTTTTGTTTATCCCAAGAATACAAAACACAAGTCCAAAGGAAAGCACCGCGCCTATGACTCGCTAATAGGAGTCTCGAGCAACTTAAACCCGCCATTAGTCACCCTAAGAAAACAGGATGACTAGTGTCAAGTCAAAGAATACTCACTCAAGCCTATTAAATTTGTCGGCAAGACCGCCGACCCCAACATTGCCTATAAAAGGGTGAAAGGAGTGAATTCGCTAATAAAAGGCTTAAAGGACATGTGACTGAAAATGCAAAATCTTTTGATAAGAGGTCTACCTATGATAAGCCTTACATCAATAAGAAAAGGCATTTTCACCTAAGTCCTATAGGCCGCTTATCGCACAAAGGTCACCTCAAAGACCGATAAAAAGAAGCCTCAAAAAGAAATCATTACTCATGTTGAAGGATTTCACAAATGCTCTTTCGCAAATGCCATGGTCATGAGATTCATGAATGCCTTCGAGATTCACACCTAAATCTAGAGGATTTACTCCTCCAAAGGTTAAACAGTGTGGATCCCAAAAGGTTGCTAACCTTGAGGACCCAAAAATAAAAGGGGACCATATTCTTAAATGTCTATATTTTAGAATGCTTTATGGTCGTCAATGAAGAAGAGAAAGATCTATGGTATCTAGACAGTGGATGCTCAAAGCATATGATGGTGATCCAAATCTTCTCTCAAGTATTGTTGAAGCAAAGGGTCCCTCACCATTTTTGGAGACAACTCAAAAGGGAAGACCATTGGTTATGGAAGTATAATCGAGAGGAATCTCTCTATCAACAAAGTCTCTCTAGTTGAAGGTTTAAAGCACACCGCCGAGCATATCACAATTCGTGATAAAGGTCTAACTGTCGCTTCTCCTCAACTCAATGTCTCATAAAGGACAATGAGACATGTTCAACTATCCCGACAGATTCGAAAAGGGAATGTCTATGCCGTTGACCTAAATGCCGTTGGAAGAAAATCAAATCTATGCTTGGTTGCTAGGTCATCAACCGACAAGTGGTTGTGGCATAAAAGGCTTAGTCATCTCAATTTCAAATACCTGGAGAAGCTATCAAAGGACAATCTAGTTGTTGGTTTGCCTAAAATATCACCGAATCACACGTCTGCAGAGCATGTCAACTAGGCAAACTACACAAATCTTCTTTCAAAAGCAAGCCTTGCCTATCAACAACCGCACCTCTACGCCTCTTGCACATGGATTTGTTTGGACCTGTAACTACTACAAGTCTTGGTGGCGCAAGTATACTCTTGTGGTAGTTGATGATTACTCAAGATTTACTTGGGTAGAGATGATGTCCTCCAAAGATGAAGCATATGACATCATTATCGAACTCTTCGAAGACTACGCACTAAGCCGGATGATATCTCGATGTCGATCGTACAATGGAAGAGTTCAAGAACAATGGTGTTGCTAAATATTGTGATGACCATGGAATTGGTCACAATTTCTCTCTTGGCACACCTCAACAAAATGGAGTTCTGAAAGGAAGAACGTAACTCTCATTGAAGCAGAAAGACAATGATTGCCGAAGCCAAACCGCCTATGTATTTCGGGCGTAAGCCGTGAACACCGCCGCTTCACACAAAACAGTCTATCATAAACAAATTTCATAACAAAACTCCATATGAAGTATGGAGAGGCGAGCTCCCAACATTGGATTCTTTAAAATATTTGGTTGTAAATGCTATGTTCTTTACAATGGTAGAGAACATAGAGGTAAATTTGAATCCAAAAGTGATGAAGGAATTTTTCGGGATATGCCAAGTTTTCAAAAGCATATAGAGTTTACAATAAAACTTCACTTAGAGTTGTTGAATCGTACATGTTTCTTTTGATGAATTTGATTTCATTGGGCCACATTTGGCTCCTAAGGTTACTAATGATTCGATGAATATGAGACAGTACGTAACACCAAACCCGCATCTACCGATCCTCCTTCTTCACAAGATCTTCCAAGAGTCAACCTCGTTAGAATCCTCAAACGAACCAACAAATGAACACTCAAAACCCCGAATCCACTTTGCCTTCCACACCGTAAGTCATACAACCTACCTTGGAATTAACCTACCCTTAGAAAACCAAGCTTCATCACTTCTACTTCTCAAGAATCCAACTCGCCGATGCAATAAGACAAGTTCAACCGCGAAGTTAGGGAAGTAAAAGATCATCCTATCACTCAAATCATTGGAGATCTTAATCGGCGTTCAAACTAGACAAGCTTCAAGGAATGAATGCATGTATTCTACCGCATTTGTATCTAACATTGAACCCAAAAGATTGATGAAGCTGGAAGATCCAAGTCGGGTGGAAGCTATGCAAGAAGAGCTAAACCAATTTGACAGATGCCAAGTCGGTCACCGGTTCCTAGGCCTAAAGGACAAACGTTATTGGCACAAAGTGGGTTTTCAAACAAAATGGATGAAAACGGCAATATTACAAGAAACAAGGCAAGACGGTAGCCCAAGGATATAGACAGAGGAGGGTATTGACTATGATGAGACATTTGCTCTGTTGCAAGATTAGAGGCTATCGATTATTCTTGGCCTATGCCTCTTACAAAGACTTCAAAGTTTATCAAATGGATGTAAAGAGTGCTTTTCGAATGGAGAACTTCAAGAAGAAGTCTATGTAGAGCAACCTCCTGGATTCATTGACTGCTCAAGAAGAGAAGATGTCTACAAGCCGAGGAAAGCCCTTTATGGACTCAAACAAGCTCCAAGAGCTCGGTATGAGACCCTTTCAAAGTTCTTGACATCTCAAGGCTTTGTAAGAGGTCAAATTGACACTACTCTTTTCATTATGAAACATAAAGGTCATTCCTTACTTGTTCAAATTTATGTTGATGATATTATCTTTGGTTCCACTAATGAAAATCTTTGCAAAAGGTTTGAAAAGCTTATGCAAAGTAAATTTGAGATGAGCATGATGGGAGAGCTCAACTTTTTCCTTGGTCTTCAAATTCAACAAAGTTCAAATGGTATCTTCATCATCAAGCCAAATATGCAAAGGATGTTATCAAGAAATTTGGTCTTGAGAATGCAAACACTTTAGCACTCCTATGGCTACTAATTGCCATCTTGACAAAGATGAGAAGGGCAAGAAAGTGGACATGACTCTTTATAGAGGCATGATTGGTTCACTTTTATACTTAACCGCTAGTAGACCCGATATCATGTTTGCTGTTTGTGTTTGTGCTAGATTTCAAGCCGATCCAAAGGAGTCTCACCTACAAGCATAAAAGAATCATCGATATCCGATAGATACTCCCAATTTGGGAATCGGTATCCTAGAGATTCATCTTTTAATCTTATAGGCTATTCGATGCCGATTTTGCCGCATGTAAAGTTGACAGAAAAGCACAAGTGGGACTTGTCAATTCTTAGGAAATAGACTTGTCTCATGGGCCGAAGAAGCAAACCTCTGTCTCAACTTCAACAATCGTAATACATAGCCGCCGGTAGCCGCTGCTCACAACCGCTGTGGATCAAACAAAGAACTTGTTGACTATGAGATTACGATCGCTAATTGTCCTATAATGTGTGACAACACGTCAAGCAATCTCGATCTCAAAATCTGTCATGCACTCCAAGACAAAGCACATTGATGTGAGATATCACTTTCTTAAAGACCATGTTGAAAAAGGTAACATCAAGATGCAATATGTGCCTACAGAGAATCGTAGCGACATCTTCACAAAACCACTTGATTCAACCAGGTTTGCATATTTAAGAGGAGAGCTTGGTATGCTTGACCTCAATCCTTAACCTTTCGACTAACTCTTTAAATCATTTTACAAAATTGTCTAAATGATCTTCTAATTGAAACTCGCGAGAAATTGGACAATACCGAGTAAGTCCCTACATTTCCAAATCGGCGTCTTTATAGAAAATAGCGACCTAAGCGCATCGTGCGTCATTCATCGTCATAAATGCGGACTTCAAAAATTATCAAATATCATTTATTAACTTGTCAAGTACAAAAGGCGAATGATACAAGATTTCTTCACATTTTTCAAAAACCGCCATTTGCTAGTTTTCAAAAACCTCTCGTCTTCCAATCGCAATCTTCCCAAATCCTCTCAAATCTTCAAATTTCTCTTGTTCTCGAGCGAAATCATCAATGGTAATGATTTCTACACCTTCTAATCCATTTAAATCAAGCTTTATGATTTGCATTAACCTAATTTGTGTTATTTCGAACTATACATCATTGATGAACCGCAAAATCTTGAAATTGATGTTTGAATCTTGTTTATGTAGCATAAAATTGTGACTTGATTTCGTGATATTATGTCTTCGCTTACGCAATCCGTTTACTTAAAAATGACAAAATCGGTAGATATTTTGAAACCCAGTTCATGAACTGTTCTTGTCATTTGTCATCATACGCACATGTTTTGGGTTTTAATCAACAAGCACTGCTTGTGTTAATATCGGTGATCACTCACATCGGATGTATTTAATCATACCTTTCTATATCTATGTCGTTCTCATATCCACCAACCGTATAGGCAAGGACTAAATCTTCCAAGGCTACCGACACAACATCATCCTCTGCATCCGCTAAGCCATCTAGGGCTAAACAGCCGCAAATCTTCCACCGAGAATCCTTCCTGTGTCAAGTTATCATCCTGGGATGACAATCGACCGAGATTCCATTATCGCACATCCGCCGGCGATGCTTAAGGATTTGACAGAATGTGGGCTTCTTCCCTTGTTCCAACTTCATGATACCCACTACAAAGAATGCTTTAGCCGAGGAATTTTACACAAGGATGATCTTGCCTCCTCCTCCACCAATGCCAATGAACCGGTCAACCTAAGCTACATCAAGGGCTACATCGAGGCCATTACATCAAATTGACCTATAAGGATATTGGGGCAATCCTTGAACCGCCTATTGAAGGCAAATTGGACTTGACCGATGCCGAATCGACACTTGCTTGGGAAATGATGCGAGGATCCGCTCAACTGAAGGTTTTCGAGATGTCCAGAATCTCTTCCCGAAAACGCTTATCACATCGCCATCGATCGATAAGAGCATTCTCTTCAAGAATGGGGCAAGAGACATTTTTACATCTCAACAACTTCGTGGACCAAAGCCGTGATTCTTCGAAAGCGCCTTAACCGGGCAAAAATCATTTTCTCTATGCTATCTCAAAGTGTTGCCGACGTCCAATCCAACCCTCCATGCGACGACCTTCGTAAGGGTCATCAATATCATTCTTCGCGATTTGAAGAGATCGATGATAAAGTTATCTCGACGACCTCATCAAGGTGTCTAACACCTACGTCTTCACATCAACAACGTTACCCGCTACGGATGATATGGCCAAACGAACAATCGTTGTTGCTGCGCCGCTTCTTCTACTAGTGGCACCTCTACCCAAGCCGCCAAGGGTGCGAAAAGTCACATGTTCGAGACCGAGCCAGCCGAGGAGGAGCCTAAACCTATAGGGCTGAACTTCCCGAGAACTTTGATCTCGAAACTTGATCATGATCCCTATGAACCTTCGAGCCTCCTTCCAAAAGGCCAAACATTCCTCCACTCTCACCCTCCGTCTCAAAAAACCGCAAATCTCGCACTAGATCGAGGTTGAAAAGATACCTCTACTTTCAAACCCGCAGATCTATCCAAACCCAAACTCAAACAGACTCTCCACCACGGATGAATCTTTGGTCCGCGGATGTAACATCGGCCGCACCCTCCACACCAACGTGTCTACTCTGTTGCTTCGCAATATACCGTTTCACGCGATCCTCAACCGGTGTTCCTCCATCGGCCCCTCTACCACCTCTCCACTACCTACTTCGCCTCTTCTTCACCTACAAAGTCCACTCATGGCAAGCGCTTTAAAAGAGTGCAAAGAAAAGAGTGCACTTCAAGAACCTGCGATATAACCTCTTCACCATCTTCACCTCCTCTACCTACAACAACTACTTCCACACCACCATCTTCCCTCCTAACTCCACACCCTATCGCCTACTCCTACTCAAACACCATCCACCACACCCGAATCCACCTCTCCACCTCCATCCTCCAAACGTTCTCTCCTCCTTCTTCGACATGCCTACCCCAAACGCATTAAGATAAATCCCTATAGCCATCTTCATCCCGAGGTTCGGGATTTCTTTGTCCTTTCGAGACAGCAGCCTAAACCCAACCCGCCGATTCGACCCAATCCTTTCTCTTCTTGACTACCCCAAGAAAATTCCTGTCCCCAATGTCCGCAGTGAAATTATCTTTAAGTGGGGTGCTTTCTATGAACCTCTTCCTCCACTGGTCCCAGAATTCTTCTCCCACAACTCCGCGGTTCAAGATCTTATGATCTTCAACCAATGGATTACAATTCACAAGGACCTAGGCCTTCCTCTCCCCACAAAATGGACATCTCCCCTTTCCTCTCTCTGCCTAAACCACCGGTCTTCACCCTTATCTGCTATCCTTCCATCCTTCTTCACTGTGGTCTACAATTTCATTGATGTAGTCATCACTCTCCTAGGCTTTAACCCTCTCATCCCCATTCTCTTCAATTCTCCTAGCCTTTCCCTTTCTTTTCTCCTCCTCCCTTTTCATTCACCCTTTCCTATGACATCTACATAGAAAGGCTATTCCCTATTCCTCGCATTTTCCCTAGCCAACCTTCATCTACCCGCTATATTATCATTTCCTCCTCCACCATTCTCCACCATCCTCCACCAATCTCTGTCCTCTACCACCATCCTTCTCCATAGGTCCATCCTCTCCTCCGAGTCATCCCGACTCTTCGATACTTATCCCGCCGAAGTTGTTCATAAGTTTTTGAAAGATTTTGAGGTCATCTCTGTTGACCGACCAAGGCCCCGCACCAGCTCTCTGCAGATCGTCCCACATCACCCATGTCCAGCCGACCGCATGACCCAGTCATGGAAATTTAGGGTGCCAAAGCCGCCTTTGAAGCCTACGCTCCATCTCTGCCACCAAGATGCTCTAGCCGACGGATCTCGCATCTTCCTCCGCTACCTCGCTATCTTCAAAACCAATTGGGACAACATCTCCACCAAGATGATGCGGACAATCGACATGATTGACGGCTACAAGCTTGTGCTTCGGTCCCAACACCGTGCAAATCGCTCTGTCCACTCCTCGGTGCGGCGACCCGCAATCTCACCTCCAAGCACTTAGCTTTCTATCGCAAGGAGCACATCACTACTTCGAACCGTCTTGCCCTCATTGATACCTCGCTTGCGTCCATGAAGGAGGAGATAGCTAGACTCAACAATGATCACGGACTAGGCTCATTGAGCATAATGCACTACTCAAACGAAAAACAAATGATCGTCCTCGAATTGGGCGACACAAAAGAAGAGTTAGCCGAAGTCAAACGAAAAACAGTGATCTTTCCTACGAATTGGCCGACGCAAAGATGAATTAGCGAAGCCAAAGAAGAAATTGCAAAACTAAAGGCTGTTGACTCTAAATGGGCATCAAGAGGTTATGGGCAATCATCGTGCAAAGGTCATACTTCATCTCGATCATCCTCTCGATCGGCCGATAAATTTTTGTTATAATCTTTTGCAAAAACTTTGTAATTAAACTCCGTGTTTAATTCACAATGTCTATATTTTAAATTTTCATGCTTTTTATGAACCGCTTATTATGTGAATGCATGAAAATTAAACCACCGGTTTAAAGACATGTCCTATATTGCCTATTCGCCTATTCGCATGTTTTTAAATTCGGTCTAATTACAAGTGTCGATGCTTAATTTCTGTTTGTAAACACTTTGTAATTCTTGAATACAATGACCTTTGTGTAAGTTCATCTAGGGCATGCTTATTTAATATATCAATCTTACAAGCATGTTATTACTAGACTTGAACTTGGTCACCGATATTGTATTCGTAGGGTCATGGACTCAAGCAAATAGGAGGAGATTGTTGTATTTTAGCTTAGATTTGCTTGAATCCATAACCTAAAAGTCTAAGACAAGGTGACTAATGGGCTGCGTGTACATTAGTGTGGCAACTTGTACTTAGGCATAGCTTGAATAGTTTAGGGTTGCTAATTGTATAAGTCTTGAAGAAGATAGCCTATAGGACATCGGACGTCCTCGTGCAAATAGGCAAAATTTGATCCAAAGTCTTACTTTGGTTATCGGACAAGCTCGTTCCGGCCAAGCTTCATGCAATGTTGAAGAACTCCAGAACGTCCGATAGTCATCTGCGAAGATATGTCCTAACTCAAAGATCTCATTAATTGCGATACAACGTTAACCAACTTTCATTTAATGAAGATTTCCATTCTAGGCAAATACTCGAAAAGGACATTTCTTGCAAACTCGACCGCCTATTTTTGGCAAAAAGTCGAAAACGGATCGCAAGGTGCGGGACGCCTATCGAGTCAACAACCAATTTAGAGCATTAATTGCTCTTAAATTCAAATTAGAATGATCTCTAACGGCTTCAAGGTTCTTCCCGCATATAAAAGGAGACTTCATTGCTGCATTCAACATCTTCTCAACCACTCCAACTACCGAATCTCCATAGTCTTCAAGTTCTTAAAAGCTTAAACGTCCTATCGTATACATTCATTGAAGAGCTTCACACTTAGACGTCTAGTCCATTAAAGCTCTTCATTGATTGCAACACTTAGCTTTTCATAGCTCACGAGAATTGTATCTTATTGATATCAATTCTCCCACACAAACACTTGGTCAACTAAACTTTTGTACACAATCCATTAGTTTGTAAAATATCTAGTGGATAAACTTAGTACACGTTTTTCAAATCCAAAGTTGACCACTTTGGTTGTGGACGTAGCACTTATTTATAAGTGTGAACCATATTAAATATTCTGTCTACTTGTGTGTGATTGTGAATTATTTGTGTTGTTTAAATTTCCAGATTTCCAAACTGTTGAGAACTGCTGATCTAATCCTGTGAAGATCAGTCATTTCCAACTTGTCCTATACTTCACAAGACTTCCGCCTGCAAAATTTTTCTAACTTAAGTGAAGTAAGATTTTTGAATCATATTTCAAAATTGGACATAGGCTATTCAACCCCCCCTTCTAGCCTATAGTGAGCAACCTTGGACCTAACACACGTGCTTGGGATAAATGGTTGCTCAAAAGTCTGGACGAACCAACTCTGTGGGAGCGATATATTTAATAAGAGAATCCTTTCAAAAAGGAGGTAAGTTACTAACCCCCACCTATTTTAAAGTATATGCATGATAAACTAAAGATAGTCTCATGCCATGATCATATGTGTACTAGTTATTAACAAGTGATATGATTAGTGAGTATTATATGAAGTGTCCCTAAAATATTAAGGAGACACATTAATAACATTATAATGTTATAAATACTATGACATACAGTAAAGTGGACGTGAAATGAGTACGGGATACAAAGTATCACGTCACAAATAATGGTTAATATGATGATAGTAATGGGATCTATTGTAAAACAAGAACAAAGATAGTTTAGTAAAGTAATGATAGCTGCTTACAGATAAATGTTAAGGGCTATGACATATGATATGGTATATGCAGAGAATAATAGCATGTGTATGTGACTAGTAATGTGCTTAGTATTAACAAGCACTACGACAGACTAATTAATGACAGGTAAACATCTACTTGACCATAATGATATGTGTAAAGAGTAAATGACATGTATATGAGACCAGTAATGTGCTCAGAGTAATTAATGGCAAGTAAACATCTGCTTGATCATAATGATATGTGATATGTTAACATGCACTAGAAGTAAATATTTTGTATATGTGAGCATGAGATTAATACAAGTAAACACCTACTTGTTCATAAAATTAAAGCATGATAGCAAGTAAACATCTACTTGTTTATGATAATGAGAACCAGCAGTAATTACTGGGGAATGTATTGATGCATGAAATACATGATGCACGGTGAAAACCGTGGACAAGTTATACATGATGAAAATCATGATGCATGGTGAAAATCGTGGACAAGTTATACATGATGAAAATCATGATGTGCGGTGAAAACCGTGGACAAGTAATGGTCCTACCACTGGCCATGGTAGAAGGTAGTCCCAGTGTCGTAACCAATAGGGCGACACTGGCATACTACAATCCTGATTGTCGTCAGTAAATAACGACAATTAGACGCAGGGGAAAGGGCTGCCCGTTGAGGTGGAGCCACCCATGGTAACAGTCATGAGGAAAGGGCTACCCGTAGAGGTGGAGCCGCCCATGAAAAAAGTTTTCATTCAGGAACTTGCACTGCAATAGCAGCACATGTATAGACAAGAAAAGTAATGATGTAAAGTGAAGAAGGATGTGAGGCATATCTCGACATTGATAAGAGTACTGTAAGTTATCTGTTATATGTTAGCCATGTATGTCGGTTGGTCGTGGTCTCCAACTGGTATGGGACGGTTGGCGGCTGCTGAGCCTCTGATATTGCATGGTATTATAATGTGCTTTCATATGTATGAGGTGGTCGCGGTTTCCAACTGGTATGAGACGGTTGGCGGCAGCTGAGCCTATCATGCATATGGAATTATCTGCTATTGTGATATATTGCTTTTAACTAAGATTAGTTGTAAAGCATTATTATGTCTTATGTTGACATGCTGCATGATCACATGCCATGTAATTGCATTTAGTAACTTGCTGAGTCTTTGACTCACTCTGTGTTTGTTTGTTTTCCTGAGGTTAGTAAGCAGATAGAGCAGACGCTGTGGGATATACTAGAAGGGATTTATTGAGATGCTGTTCAGGACAATAGCTCTATAGAGCTACGTAGCGGTGGGATAGATACGATTGTTAAGGTTACGTGGTATAACTACGTATATATGATTAGTAGTTGGCACAAGTTGTCATGCCATTACACCCAACTGTGTAACTCTGATCAAGTTATTATAAGATGTTTCGAGATCAATGACTCGAGACAGTAATATATGAGATGTTGGCTTGAAAATATAAATGAGCTCTAATTTTTAGCAGAACTTTCACTGCTAACTATTGTTACAGAATTCAGACCACGCACCGACTCGGGTGTCCATATAGGATTTCGGGTCGGGGCGTGACACATTTTGACCTAGAGCTACATCAAATGGATGTGAAAACGGCATTTCTTAATGGTGATCTAGATGAAAAGGTTTACATGAAACAACCTAAAGGATTCTCTAAGCCTCCCGCCAGTGGTATTTAAAATTTCATGAAGTTGTCACTTCATTTAGCTTTGAAGAGAACATCATTCATGGATCACTGTATACCACAAAGTTAGTGGGAGTAGGATTTGTTTCCTTGTACTGTATGTGGATGACATTCTGCTTGCGACTAATGATAAGGGTTTGCTATATGAGGTGAAACAATTTCTCTCAAAGAACTTTGATATGAAGGATATGGGTGAGGCATCTTATGTTATTAGCATCAAGATCCATAAAGAAAGATCTCAAGGCATTTTTTGATTATCACAAAAGACCTATATCAACAAAATTTTAGAGAGATTTCAGATGAAAGATTGTTCACCATGTGTAGCTCCCATTGTCAAGGGTGACAAGTTCAGTTTAGACCAATGCCCAAAAAATGACCTTGAGCGGGAACAAATGAAGAACATTCCGTATGCTTCAGCTATTGGAAGCCTTATGTATGCTCAGGTTTGTACCAGGCCTGACATTGCATATGATATTGAAGTGTTAGGCAGATATCAGAGTAACCCAGGTATTGATCACTGGAAAACTGCGAAAAAGGTGATGAGATACCTTCAAGGGATAAAGGACTACATGCTCATATATAGACAAACCGATAATCTGGAAGTGATTGGCTGCTCTGACGCTGACTACGCTGGCTATTTGGATTCACGAAAATCCACTTCAGGATATGTTTTTTTGTTAGCAAGTGGAGCTGTGTCTTGGAGAAGTGCAAAGCAGACGTTGACTGCTACTTCCACCGTGGAGGCCGAGTTCGTATCTTGCTTTAAGGTTACCTTGCATGGTGTATGGTTGAGGAGTTTCATTTTTGGGCTGAAAATTGTTGATTCTATTTCCCAACCGCTGAGATTGTATTGTGACAACTCAGCTGCGGTATTTATGGCTAAGAACAATAAGAGTGGAAGTCGAAGTAAAAACTTTGACATTAAGTACCACTACTAGAAACACGCGTATTAGCGACAGAAGATTAAAAACAGCGACGGAAACCGTAGCTAAAGTAGCGGGCTTTTAAATCAGACACGGAAAATCCTTCCGTCACTGATTTTCATTACTAAAAATTTCCGAAAAAAATGCTGGGACATTAGAGACAGATCTTCCGTCGTTGATTCATGGATCCGTCGCTAATTAGCAACGGAACTTCCATGTCTGATTACCGTTTGAAATTAGCGACGGATAATGTTCCCGAATTAACCCCAGTAAAACCTCATTTCCCTTTCCCTAGACGCCCCCTTAACCCCTTCCCAGACAGCCCCCTTACCAAAAAATAAAAAACTATCTCTTCTCTCTATATCTCTCTCTCTCTCTCTCTCTCTCTCTCTCTCTCTCTCTCATCATCTATATTTTCTTCTCTAGCAACCAACCTCTGTCGCTTCCAACCTTCTTAGTTCTCTCTCTCTCTCTCTCTCTCTCTCTCTCTCTCTCTCTCATCATCTATATTTTTTTCTCTAACAACCAACCTCCGTCGCTTCCACCGCGCTACTTCCACCTCAACGAAACCCCCATCCCCAACAAAACCCTCTCCCATTTCACTATTATCTCTCTCTCTCTCTCACCCTCTATATTCTCTTTCCCTCTCTATCTCTATCTCCTGCCTCATCAACAACCACCGCCGCTGCCACCGCGACTCACCGCCGCTACAACCGCCACTGCTAGATCTCTCTCACCCTCACACGGTAAGTCTCCTTCTACCCTTATTTTCCCCTTTTAAGTTAATTTTTTTGTTTAATTTTTATATTTATTTCCTAATTTTGCCTTGTTTGTCTCACTGTGAGCAAGGTAGTCGCCGCCCTACTACTGCCCGCCCATTCTGCCTTTCTCTCTCTCATTAACAGGCAAGTTCCTAATTTTTTTTTATTTTCTGTAACTTTTAAATTTTTTTGTTATATTGTATGCTATTTATGTGTTACTTTGTTAATATCCTTTAATGAATTGTATGAAATTGCAAATGTTGTAATCTTCTAATAATTTTGGTGTATTTTTTAAATTTTAGAATTTTTTTTTCTATTTATGCAATTATTTAATTGCAAATGTGTTGTTTTTGGTAATTTGCTAAATATTTTAGTATATTTTAAAAAATTTCAGAGACCTTTTTTTATAGTTATTTATGTAATTATTTTATAAATTTATGAAATTTGTTATTTTTTAATTGTATAAAATTGCAAAACTTTATAAATTTTATTTTGTGTTGTTATTTATGTATATTTAAAATTTTCAGAAATCTATTTTTTTTATGGTTTACCAAGTTGAATGAAATTGCCAAAATTGTTAATGTGTTGTTTTCGAGTTTTGTTGAATGATGTATTGATGCATGAATTTATTTTAACTTTTTTTTTAATGATGTTGATGTAGTGTATACTTGGTGTATGTTGTCGTTTAGTATTAGAAGTGAAAGAAAAAATCAATAAAGTATCCCAAGATTAAGCTAGTATGTTGAAAAAAAAAATTCTAAAATTTTCATCCCTAGTAACTAAAATTTAAATTGTAGTTAAAAACTAAACCCTAATTAACCCTAAACCCGCTTATTAGCGATGGAAGATCAAAATCAACGACGGAAACTGTAGCTAAAACAGCGGGATTTTAAATTAGACACGAAAATCCTTCCATCACTAATTTTTGTCGCTAAATCAAGGAATATTTGAAGAATATTCTTTTTTTCCATCGCTAAAAAACGCGGGAACATTAGAAACGGAGCTAAATACTAAACAATAATTAAATTGTAACCCTAAATTGGCGTGTCCCTAAACTTTATTGCTCTATACCCTAAACACTAATTGTAACCAAATCTAAACCTTAATTAACTCTAAACCCTAATTAACCTTAAACCATAATTAACCCTAAACCATAATTAATCCTAAACCCTATGTTAAATACCCTATAAACCCTAAACCCTATACCCTATACCCTATACCCTATGCCCCAAGCCCTAAAAATTTTGGATTCACAACCTAAGGCATTCTCACAATTAAACTTAATATATATATATATATATATATATATATTGAGGTGTCACTTAGATCGATCATCCAAGTGAAAAAAGTGAACGTCACTTGAAAAAAGTTTTGGATTCAAGATGGGAGATTCTTCAATTGAAGTACCTTTTCCATTCGTTGTCGAGCAATTGTTTGATAAAACTTGTCTAGGTCATTTATCTCCGTCGCCGAAGATTGGTGAAAAAGAATAATTCTTGCTAGCATCCAGTGACAACGTACGTAGTTTGCTGAAAGAGGAATTCATGATGTTATTCATATTTGTCCATCCTTCATTGTTGCCTGTAAATATTGCTGAAAAAAATTATTCTCGACACTTGGGAGTGAGCTCAAAAGGGTTGCAAATGATACTTATGCTGGATATGCTACTAAGTTCTATAAGAGCTAAGTTATAACTCCAACATAAATATCCTTTGCAATCCTTTTGAGCTCACTCCCATGTGCTGAGAACTTTTCTTTTTCAGCAATATTTGCAGGCAACAATGAATGATGTACAGATATCAATGACATCAATAATTTCTTTTTCAGTAAACTACGTAGGCTGTTCCTGGATGCTTTCAAAAATTATTCTTTTTCAGCAATCTTAAGCGGCGGAGATAAACGGCGTACACAGATTTTATTAAGTAATTGCTTGACGCCGAATGGAAGAGGTACTTCAAACGAAGGATCTTCCATATTGAATCCAATTAGTTTTAAGAAATAAACTTAGAAACCCGTTCAACAACCTTTAGTAGGTGTTGTGGTCAACACAAACTTTTTGTTCGTGTTACGGTCAACATGTACGATTGGTTCTTGAATTGTCCGTTTGAAAACTCACGGTGTATGTACTTATAAAACATTGTTGTCTAATATATTTGGTAATGTATTTGATATTTAAGATATTTTTGTTGCATTTCCTATTTTTCTCTGGGTGTATACTAGATGTGGGTTGTAAGAAGAATAGGGCTAGCGGGTCGAGTACTGGAACGAAGCACACGACGAGGTCCATCAGCGTCGCTCAGCACCAGACGCGTATGGTAAGTAATTTAGTTTAAATAAAGATTAAGTTAAATCAATGTTTATTCAATTTAGTTATTTATATATGTTAAAAGTAGTTGAAAAGCCACGTTGATGCTATGAAATCCATGGTAGTAGTTTAAAATTATTGTTTATTCAATTTAGTTATTTTTATATGTTAAAAGTAGTTAGGAAGCCATGTTGATACTATGAAATCCTTGGTAGTACTTTAATTCAAAGTTTTATATATCAGATTTAGGTTAAGTAAGATAATGTGAGGGGTGTTAAGTGTAAACACTTAGAATCTATGGGGGGTGTTAGTGTATATTTTTAATATTTATTCAGTCTATTGTTCTATATATGTTAAAAGTAGTTGGAAAGCCATATTGATACTATGAAATCCAAGGTAGTACTTTAGTTCAAAGTTCTATATATTAGATTTGGGTTAAGTAAGATAATGTGAGGGGTGGGGGGTTTAGTATAAACACTTAGAATCTATAAGGAGTGTTAGTGTATATTTTCAATGTTTATTCAGTTTATTGTTCAATATATGTTAAAAGTAGTTGGGAAGTCATGTTGATGCTATGAAATTTGTGGTAGTACTTTAATTCAAAGTTCTATATATTAGATTTAAGTTAAGTAGGATAAAGTGGGGGGGTTAAGTGTAAACACTTAGAATCTATAAGGGGTGATAATGTATATTTTTAATGTTTATTCAGGTTATTGTTCTATATATGTTAAAAGTAGTTGGGAAGCCATGTTGATGCTTTGAAATCCATTGTAGTACTTTAATTCAAAGCTCTATATATTAAATTTGGGTTAAGTAAGATAATGTGGGCCGGGGGATGTTAAGTGTAAACACTTATAATCTATAGGGGTGTTAGTTCCTATTGTTCAATGTTTATTCAATTTATTGTTCTATATATGTTAAAAGTAGTTGGGAAGTCATGTTGATGCTATGAAATCCATGTTTATTGTTCTATAAATGGTAGTACTTCTGTAAACACTTACAATCTATACTTCTATTTCATTTCTTATTTATTAAAAATATAAAAAACTAATAGTAATACATACTGATTGTAGATGCGTGCACATGGTGATCATGTGTAATTCCCTGATGTGTTTGCGAGTATGCACATCAGGCAGGATGGATCCGGTCAGTGGGTTGATCCCCGGGTAGAGGCTGTGTATGTAAGTATTAAAATTATTGTTTACAATTAAATTGATATGACGGTATTTTAATATTTGTCTTTTTTTTTTATGATAGGTTGAATACGAGAGACGTATGGGGAACGAGCCTAACAGGAATGAGTGGAACAAAGTGTTATGGGAGGAGATCACCTCCCAAGGACGGCAAATAGGGGCGACATGGTTTACAGGATGGGCGCCCACGGGGGATCCTCGTATGTGCCATCCATGGCTTCACGTGCTTCTGGATCGACAACACAAAGTTCGGCCCAACCAATCGTTGAACATCAGCACATTGCAAGGTTGGAGACCGAACTCACTGAAACCCGACAGACCCTCACTAAAACCCAACAGACCGTGGCGCAGATGCAGGCCGCCATGGAATGATTTTTTCAGAGCCAATCTCGTCCGTCTGGTCAACCATCTCCTGATCATATCCAACCCCGTACCAACCGTACCTTTTTTTATGACTAAACATTTTTAATTTATGTAGTTTAAACATTTTTTATTTATGTAAATAATGTTGTAATGGTGTGTTTTATTATTTGGAGAGTTTTAATTAATATTAACTGTTGAAATCAGGTAAAAAAAAAAGAAAAATACAATTTCTTTAAATATTTTTTTTGCTTTTTTTATTTTAGCGATGGAAAACTCCGTTGATAAAATTTTCGTCGCTAATTTCTGTGCCCCTTGTTTCCGTCGCTAATTAGAGACGAAATTAGAGATGGTATTACCCGTTAGTAATTAGCGACAGAATAATCCGTGACAAATATTACGTCGCTAATTAGAGACTGAATTTTGACACGGAATATTCTGTCTCTGATTAGCGACGATGATAATTTGCGACGGAATACAAACCATATCTAATTTCTGTCTCTGATTTAGCGACAGTAACGGGAACTGTCGCTAATTTTCAATGGAATTTCCTTCGTCTAAAATTTTCAACCATTTTTTTTCGATAGAGGACTGTCGTTAAGTCCCGTCGCTAATATGGATTTAGCGGCGAAAACCTTGATTACACGCTTTTCAAGTAGTGTACCTAGCCATAAGAGAACGTATTAAAGAAAAGAAAGTGGTCATTGAGCACATTAGCACTGAGTTGATGATCGCCGATCCGTTAACTAAAGGCATGCCACCAAAGAATTTCAAGGTTCATGTAGAGCGAATGGGACTTGGTTCCATAATGTGATATCTTGGTGTACGTACATGGTTTCAATGAAACTCTTATTCAGTTTGATGTCTTCTCATATGGTTTTGTGCACACATTTATTAATTTTGATAAACATCTTATGTTTGGACCCATAATAAACATATGGTTTATTTATTAAGTTTAGAGCTAGTATTGTCACGACCCGACCCGAAAACCTACGTGGAATCTCGTCCAGTGCGTGAAACGAGAACACAAAATGCATATTTTAAAATCATTTTCGTGCAAAAACCCTGTAATACAAGTGTATGATTTTTAAAGGCAAAACAAAACTTCACGGCAAAATAACAAGCCGGAGAATAACACATTAGCTAGCCAACAAATCCACGAACTAGAGCGCTTGGGATAAACATACATTCATAACAAAGTGCGCGGAATAAAAGTTAACAGTATATACAAGGCCTGACAACCATGTCGACAACTACAAAAGAATATTAACCAAATATCAAGTGCGGGACATCTACCCAACTTTACATTGTTTAGTTAACATGTATACCCTTGACCTCACCAAAAGAAAAAAATACAGAGGCTCAAGGAGCAACAACCCAAAAGAACAACTGACGAGCTCACTGAAGACAACGCAAGATTACTGAGGGTTTCTCGCCGGTTCAAGATCTAAGGAAAAATAATAAACAATGGACGGGGTGAGTTTAAAACTCAATAAGCTACTAATGCAACAATATGGCATGCGAGATGTGAACATTAATAAGAATCATGTATAACGATATTTGTCATAACAGGATAAATCTCGAAGCATCATAGATAACAAGTATCTCAGAGCAGCATATATCACATAGCATGCATCTCATGTAAGAGCGATATGTAAACACATATAAAAGGATAACGTCGAGGTACACCTCCGACATACAAACTTCCAACCAACCAACCAATAATACCAATGTAGAAATCGTTGATGTCGTTCTCGATCATCGAACACATAACCAAGTATCATAGTGAACCATTTTCGTATTCACGTCAACGTGAAGACTTGGTCCCCACGACTCGAGAAACAATCACAATATATATAGCTTACTAAGGTCGCGTTTATTCCGTACAACACTTAGCGCTATAACCCCTACCGTGGCCAACGGTAGGGCGAGGCCTAGTGTATTAGCCTTCGACTATTACGTAGCCCCGGCTCACACAATAACTGAGCGTCAATACACCTCCAACAAATATGCCATGGACTTTACAGATGCTCAAGTAGATGTTTACTCTACACATTATCATAATCAACCAAAATGCTCGAGTAGATGTTTACCCAACATTTATAATAAACATGACATACTTCAGAGTAGGGAGTATAACGACCACAACAATATCATGCTCATTTATGCCAAGTGTGTCTACAACACATAGCCATTCAAACACTAATATTTTCAAAGAAAGATACAATATCATTTAACGTATATCGTATAACCAATAACCCAACGGGCATCTCAACTCCTCAAAGACTCACAACACACACGTGGTCACATTCATTATCAAACTCTAACCGACTCCGTTCGAGTCATTTTTAGTTACTAGTGATATCGAGTTATGAAAGTGGTCGTGTACTTTAAACCTAGCACATTAAAGCCCAAATTCGAGTTCCCAACATCATATAACAAGCCACAACATATTTCACAAGTCCATAATGATATTTCATGGCAAGAATCATGTATTCACAAATCTAGCATGGTAACTTCACACATTAGAAGTCTAGGATGTCATATGAGACATAAATTAAGAAGAAGAGAGGGTAGTAGCTTACCTCTTGTTGAAAAAAGATGAGAGAAAACTAAATCTATTCGATGGGAACGCTTCCTTTAGCCAAGACCTTCGCAACGGCGTGCTCGGATTGTTAAGATTCCTCCGAAATCTCAAGAAATCTCACTTTCTCACTCTAAACTCTCTCTATTCTTCTCTCTATGCTCATGGATGAAATGTGTGAGAAATGAGAGTAAACAAGGTTCTCTCATGGTGTTTAAGTGGCTAGAAAAAGGCTCTACCCAGCCTGGTGATGTGGCACCATGAGAGCCACTCAAAATCATAAGTTGGAGAAAGATGAGATTTTCTCGGGTGAACAATTTGGGCGATATGCGGACGCCTTATGCGGCCGCATAGAATTCAGAAACTCTATGCGTTGGTTGAGCTTGCACTATGCGTTCGCATAGTGACCAGCTCAGGTCAAAGTCTACTAAAGTCTTCTAAAGTGTTTCCAAAACACTCCCAAGTCAACCTAAGGTGATTCCAAGTCCAAGGGAAGGTCAAAACACTCGAGAAAGGTTCCCGAAATGACCGATAACAAGGCGAGAAGTCAATCACATCTCAAGAACGATCGATTACAAGAATTAAACAACCATTCGAAGCATACGAAACACATGGAATGTAGCATGAATGTACTATTAATGAAATGCATCATACTCAAGTAATATCAAAGGTATAAATCAAGATGATATATGCAAGACATACGGATGATATAAGAAATATAAATGATGTAAATGAAGCGGGTGTTACATTCTCACCCCCTTAGAATAAATTTGTTCGCGAATTTACTTACTAATTCCATCGAACAAAATGGGGTATTTCTCACGCATTTCTTGCTCCGCCTCCCAAGTGGCTTCCTCGACATTGTGATTCCTCCATAACACCTTCACAAGGGGTATAGTCTTCGTCCTTAACACTTGTTCCTTTGTATCCAAAATCTTTACGGGTTTTTTGACATAGGAAAGATCAGGTGTCAAATCTACCGGCACTTACTCCAAGATATGTGAAGCGTCCGTTAAATATTTCCTCAACATCGATACATGAAACACCGCATGAATACCTGACATCGACGGTGGCAAAACAAGTCTATAAGCCAACTTTCCAACTCTCTCTAAAATTTTAAACGGTCCAATGTACCTCAGAGCCAATTTACCTTTCTTACCAAATCTCTTAACCATAATTTAAGGCGAGACTTTCAAAAATACATGGTCACCAACCTCAAACTTAAGATCTCGTCGTCTATTATCCGCATAACTCTTCTGTCTACTTTGAGCCGTTTTCAATCTTTCCCGAATAAATTTCACATTAATTCTCTGCTGACTCATGATCCATATCAAGACCCCACAACTTCGCTTGACCAACCTCATCCCAACAAATCGGAGAACGACACTTCTTCTCATAAAGTGCTTCATACGGAGCCATCTTAATACTCGACTGATAACTGTTATTATAAGCAAACTCAATCAACGGTACATGTGAATCCCAATTGCCCTTAAAGTCCATCGAGCAAGCCCTCAACATATCTTCAAGTATTTGGATTGTTCTCTCGGACTGTCCATCGGTTTGCAGATGAAATGTCGTACTCAGATTCAACCTTGTACCCAAAGCATTCTAAAGTGACTGCCAAAATCGAGAAGTAAACCGTGGATCCCTATCCAATACAATACTTACTGACACCCTATGTAACCTCACAATTTCCTGAATATACAACGAAGCAAGTTTCTCTAATGAATCCGTCATCGCAATAGGAAGAAAATGAGTCGACTTAGTCAATCTATCAACAATAACCCAAACTGTGTTATGACCTCGTCGAGTTCGTGGTAACCCAGTTATAAAATCCATCTCAATGTTTTCCCATTTCCATTCTGGAATCTCTAAAGGTTGTAACAATCCAGCTGGTCTTTGATGTTCCTCTTTAATCTGTTGATAAGTCAAACATTTCGACACAAATTTGGCAATTTCTCTTTTCATCCCACTCCACAAAAAATTCTTTTTCAAATCCCTATACATCTTAGTACTTCCGGGTGGATTGTATATTTAGACTTCTGGGCTTCGTCTAACACTTGTCGTTTCACTTCTTCGATTGTCGGTACACAAACTCTACCTCGAAACGTCAAAATACCATCACTGTTCTTAGCAAAATCTGGGGTCTTACCCTCTTCTAACTCATCAATTAACTTTTTCAACTCCGGATCACTCTCTTGGGTTTCCTTAATCCTTTGAAACAACACCGAAGTAGCCCGAATATTAGCAAAAATCACCCCATGGTTCGATTCACAAGGACTCCAATCACGAATATCCTCAAGCATATTCCACTCCCTAGTCATTAAACAAGAAATATAAGCTTTCTTACTAAGTGTATCCGCTACAACGTTGGCCTTTCCCGGGTGATAAAGGATGGTGCAATCATGGTCCTTCAACCATTCCATCCACCTACACTGTCTATTATTCAATTCCTTTTGAGAAAATAAATACTTAAGGCTTTTATGATCAGTAAACACCTCAAACTTAGCCCCATTCAGATAATATTTCCACTTGTGAAGAGCAAATATAATCGCGGCCAATTCAAGATCGTGTGTCGGGTAATTCTGTTCATACTGAGTCAATTTCTGAGAAGCATACGCGATAACCCTTCCGTTCTGCATCAAGACACAACCCAAACTTTCCTTTAACGCATCACTGTAGATCACAAACCCATCGTGTCTATTCGGCAACACTAGAATAGGAGCTGTAGTCAACTTCTCTTTCAACTCCTGAAAACTCACCTCACTGTTACACAAACGGTTTATTCTTTTGAGTCAAATTAGTCAATGGGGATGCTATCTTAGAAAACCCCTTTATAAACCTCCGATAATATCCTGCTAAACCCAAGAAACTACGAATATCCGTTACGGTCTTAGGTCTCTTCCAACTAACCACAACCTCTATCTTAGTTGGATCAACTGAAATTCCTTGTCCCGATACCACATGGCCTAAAAATGATACTCCTCCAACCAAAAGGCACTTACTAAACTTAGCAAACAATTTCCTTTCCCTCAAAACTGCCAACACAATTCTCAAATGTTTCTCGTGCTCCTCTAGAGACTTAGAGTACACCAGAATATCATCAATAAATACAACCATAAAACAATCAAGATACGCCAAGAACACCATATTCATCAAGTCCATAAATACCGCAGGTGCGTTAGTCAAACCAAAAGGCATAACCACAAACTCAAAATGCCCATATCTAGTCCTAAACGCCGTCTTAGGAATATCTTCCTCCCGAACCTTCAACTGATGGTAACCACTTCTAAGATCAAGCTTAGAGTACACTACAGAACCTCAAAGTTGATCAAACAAGTCATCAATATGTGGGAGAGGGTATTTATTCTTAATCGTTACTTGGTTTAACTCCCGATAATCGATACACAACATCAATGAACCATCATTCTTCCTCACAAATAATACCGGTGCACCCCAAGGTGATACACTCGATTTAATGAAACCTCGATCGAGTAATTCCTGTAATTGGATTTTCAATTCTTTCAACTCGGCCGGCGTCGTACGATAAGGTGCCTTAGATATCGGCGCGGTACCCGGTAATAACTAAATACAAAACTCCAATTCCCTATCAGGGGGCAACTCATAATCATCTGAAAACACATTTGGGAATTCATGCACAACAGAAACATCCTCCAACATAACCACCCTTGATTTATCTACAAATCAAGCCAAATGCCCCGAACAACCATGCGATAATAACTTACTAGCTTTCAAGGCCGAAATAAGACGAACACCACCCATACTCTTATCACTCATAAACACAAAGGAAGACATGTTCGACAAATCAAAAGTAACAAACTTCTTACACAATCAACAATAGCATGGTGTGCATGTAACCAATCCATTCCAAAAATTACATCAAAATACTGTATAGGTAAAACAACCAAATCCGCGGGCAAATGATGACCATCAATAATTACATCACAATCATGATAAACATCAGAAGCTACTTGACACTCTCCCAACGGAGTAGACACCTCCAACATATATGACAATGATTCAGGCATGGTATGTGTATGACAGGAAAAATGTGAATATGACTTTCATTCAACCGTCGCCACTAGATTTTAGGGTTTTGAAGCGGTATATAGCAACATCGTTTTTATTTGAGTTTTCTGTGGCTGCCACTTCAGGTAAGCCGCTCGTTCTGCAGTGTAGAATTCTCCATTCTTCTCGTCCTCTCCTCAATCTCTTTATTCAATCTCCATATGCTTATGTTTTGATTGATTTATAATTTATGTAGTTTTTCTGGTAAAATAGAAATCAATTGATGAGAAATAACTGCAACAATATGATGGATAAATGCTATGATTCATGGTATTTAAGTCTCTGATGATTTACTATTATTTTACTTATAATAGTTTTTTTTTGGAGATAAATTTGTATTTTGTTTAGATTATATTTAACGATGAGATATGATGAGCAACTATTTGGTCCGTGTTTCTGATTCAACCGTGACCGATAAACCTTTACCAACCTCTGATCTCTCTCCACCTTTATTACTCCTAACAATTTTGATTTGTTTTATCAAATTTTGTTGATGAAATTGTGCTAATTTTGCGTGTTAGTAATAGCTCAGTGATTAGATGCCTGGTTTCTGGGCAATATATACGCTATTCTAATTGTTTACATGAGCTGAGAACACATTCTTAGAATGAGAGCTATTACTAATTGAATTAATTCGAATTTAGTTGATTTTTTTTTTTTTGGGTTGCCGGCCGTGATGAGTTATGAAAATATATCACATGTCAGACTTTAGAGATTTTGCGTTGAGAAGTAAGAGCAACCACAGTCTTGGACCTTTCAAAAGGTTTATTCATCCTGCCACGTCATCAGCTTATAAACATTTTTTCTATAAACATATTCTCCACTATATATAAATCTATAAAAAATTTATAGCATGGACTCACTACTAAATATTTTATTCTTTCATAATATACATTTGAAAGTAAGAAATTTATTTTCAAAAATAAATATATCTTTTTAACATAAAAATGTAAGAATGAATATAATTTTTGCAACGGCTAATTTTACAACGGCTAAGTGTAAAAATGAATATGGTTGAGAGAATGTAATGAAAAAAATATTTTAGAATCCTATTTATAGAAAAAAATTACATTTAAAGTAATACTTGTTTTTTTTTTTTTTTTCAATTAGCCGTTTTGTTGCAACATTCATATATATATATATATATATATATATATATATATATATATATATATTTGTTGCAGAAGGAATTAGTCATTGCAGTACTGCATTGGATAAAAAGAAGTGTTTGAATTTTGAGCCTGCCGTTATGGAAAGAGGAAAGGAGGAATAAAATAATATTTCCTCCGTGTCTCCGTCCCTAAATTATTGTCTTGTTTTTTTTTTCATCCGTTTCAAAATAATTATTTTTTTGAAAATTTCCTTTTAACCTTACTTTTTTTTCCTACTTTAATTATGAGTCACACGAATATAGGCATTAAAAAAAACTACACACTATATCAATATTAATAATCAAGTCAATTATTTTTTTTTAATCCAATAATTTAGGGACGGAGTGAGTATTTTTTTTTATTTATGATTCAGCATGCTCCAACCGGTCCATGTTTATGAACCTTTCCCATCCTAGTCATCAAATTTGTTTTCACTCCAAATGGTATAAAGCTTTTCATAAAGCTTTACAATAGTTTATAAACCTCCTATTGGAGGTGCTCTAAATTTCATTTTTACTGAGCATAAGAGCTATTTTGAATTGTTCTTCCAGTTGTTAATTGTTAATCATATATTATTTGAGATTGAAAAAAGGAGGGTAGTTTTGATAAGCCCAGACAGACCCTGCAGAAGAACTTTAGAAGGTTAGGTTTCAGATGGATCAAACAATTACGTAAACTAAAGCCTAACTTACCAAGTGCATCCTGCACTTCAGTAAACCAAAAATGGAAAATTAAATGAGTATAACCTTTAAAATGTTTGTGCCTTTTACAAGAAAGGATCTTTTTTTGCCATTTCTCTTTTGAGATTGTACTTATTAATTTAATATTAATTTCAAGAAAGTCATTGACTTTATTTTATTTTTTGTTAATACTCTTAAACTAGAAATTTTCTATTAGTAAAAAGAAGACACTTTGAGCGGTCTAAAACAGAACATAGTATACTTAATTTAAAACGGAGGGAGTGACAAAGGTAGAGTGAAGAAACTTAACATATGTTCATTCAAGAATCAAAATTATCATATACTGCAATTTCCTCATAAATAAAAGGGTGTTAAAAATGATGCAATGTATACACCTTTTTGACAAAAAAATTGTTTGACACAGCACTGATTAAGACAATTAATTGATTATATGAAAAAAAAAACTAATTAATTTTATTGTAAATTATAAGATATTTTATGTGTAAAATTTATTAATTAAAATAGAATCAAATTTATAATTATATGATAATAGTAACAGACGATATAAAGATAAAACTTAGTTAGGAGCGACGGGGGTACAAATTGTTAAAACCCGTTTAGGTTGAGCGACGCTCCCTTTTGGGCTCTAAGGAACAAACCACGATGGTAGAAATTAGAATGTCCAGAATGGGTAATTGGCAAACCAACCCCATTTGCTATAGTAACAGAGTCTTTACCCGAATATGGAGTGTATTGGGACATGCCATTGGTGGACAACGTCGTATGATTTGTCGCACCCCCAAATCCAGAACATAGGAAACCGGGACCATGGGAGACTGAACCGGAGTAGACATGGGGTATGGGTGTTGAGGCATGTGGTGGGTAACTAAACGGACTAGACTGCTGGACCAATTGTGGTTTATATTGAGCGGTGTAGGCGCTATTTCCACGATCATTACAAGTCGGAGCAGTGTGACCAGGACGATGGCAGATTTGGCAAGTGATGTTTGTGTATGAATGGGTTGGGGAGGGGGGGGAGTATGGAAAGGTATGATTTTGAGTGAAAGGGAAGGATTGTGGAGGAGTTGGAAGAAGCCCACGCCCCGGGCCATAATTATTTTTCCACCATTTCTTACCTCGTCCGCGTCCAGAATTGCCACCCCCTCTATGGTCAGGGAACTGAGAAACAAAATTAGTCATAGGCATACCAGCACCCCCACTTGACAACGAGAAATTGGAATTTGGAGAGGACATGGTGGTCTGTGTAGGAGGTTGCGGAGTGGTGGTAGTTTGGATGGCTGGAGAGGGAGTACGGCTGGTAGCAATGGCTATTGTGGTGTGATTTGTAACAGTCGAGTATTTTTGCTGCAAAGTTTCTTCTTGGAGAAGAAGATCTTGTAGGTCCTCAATGGAAGTAGTGTTTTGTGAATTTTGGACTGTGACGAACTCCTTATAGGTTGACCCTAAGCCACCTAGTATATGCCGTTTTAAGGTTTGAAGAGATACTGGGTCTCCAGCTTTGGTGAGAGAATTGGCTAAAGTCTTAGCTCGAAGGACATAGGCTTTGATTGTCATGTCAGAGGTATGTTGGAGGTCATGAAAATCGTTTGAAGTTTTTGAAGGTGAATAAGGGAGGTGACACCAAATTCCTTTCCTAAAAGTACCCAAGCTTCAATTGACGTTTTACAGGGAATAACATATGGATGAACATCAGCAGTCACCTAGCCTTAATCCAACCTAGGACTAGACTTGAAGCTTGCACAAAGTATTCATATGCTGGATTAATAGAAGACTGATTTTCAAGGTGTTTTGTGGGAGGAGTGCTTTCTTCAATAGTGAAGATTAGCTTGTGCATATGGAGGACAAAAGCCCAGTTTGTATAGTTCTCGGTGTTGAGATGGCAATGAACCATGAAGGACTGGATATTGAAAAATATAGGAAGAGAGATTTGGGAAGAAGTCGTTGGCATGTTGGTGTTGTTTTGATCTACTACTCCGGGGGTTTTCGAAGAATCTACTGAGTCTCCCATGGTCTCAAAATGCTCTGATACCATATAAGAATTAAAATAGACTAAAGAAGAAATATTAGAAGAGTAGAGAGATGTTAATATTGTGACCGGACCACCACCATTGACGGTGGTGGTCGGTGAGTAATACGCGAGAGAGGGAGAGATGGCAGTTACAGATGAGAGAGGGAAGAGTAGCAGTTAAAGAGAAAAGATTGAGAAACTGTAAAAATGGTTATTAATTATATATCTGATCCTATTACAAACATATATTTATACAACTATTACAACCAATCTATTTATACCCAAATGGGCTTACAAACAAACCAATCAAATGGAACAAATCAAATGGGCCTCTTGGGCCTTATAGAAATACAATCTTTAACACTCCCCCTCAACTCGTACACGCAACTGTTGTGAAGTGGTCGAGTTGAAGAGATACAAGCAAATGAGCCTCTAGGGCCTAATAGAAATAAATCTTCGACACGAAGACAAGCAGGTTGTGCGGAGCCCATAAACGGATCACCCCGAACAATTGTAGAAGTAGGTAATGTTGAGAAGCCCAAACAGGAGCCAATCCCCGAAAAGCTCACTCAATAATTGGCAGATAGAAGACGAAGGAGTAGCCCAAAACCGAACTTTTTGTTCGCACAAAGAAGCATCTCCTTAATCCAAGTATTCAAAGTCGTGGATCGAATCCCGTCCACAAAAATATATGTCAACCAAGTCATTATTTGACTTTGGTAATCAAAGAAGAAGTTCAATTTGCAATTTGCAAAAACATCTTCCTTGCATTCAAAGCAGTTATTGGTCTCCTCAGAATCCAAAAAATTCATAAGAGCAACTGAAGTGATATTTCTCCCAAAATGTGAATTCATGGGAGGCAGAAACAAACAAAGAAGGTGCCAATGTGTAATTTGCACTAATGGCAGCCATAGATAGACATGAAAACGAACTTTTGGTTCGTTGAAGTTTATTGAAGATCGCAGAAAAACACATTCCCAATAATCACAGTAAGAGCAAAGTTGAAGAATTCTTTTAAATTTTGCAACGAAATTCACAAAAGAAAACGAAGGGATTTACAAAAGAAAACGAAGAGATTTATGAAGGTAAAGAACGAGATGGGTATGCATAAAACTCCATAATTATTTGGAATTTCTATTTCAATTACAAGAAAATGAAGAAAAGAGATCTTTGCAAGAAATCTCTAGCAACGAATTTAGATGAAACTTGATAAGGAACAATGTTTGTACCAAGTTTCCCTTGATACAATGCAAATGACGAGAACCAGATAAAGTAGAAGGATTTAAGGAAGCCAATGGTACCAGCAGACAACATGATTGAAACTGCCATGACCAGCATTTCTAACAGGTATTTTCTCAAAGAGTTGATATGCATAGTCTAAAGCACCACATTTGACATATAAAGAGATCAAAGAGGTGCCAATGTAAACATTGGCAATGAACCCAGTTGTGATTACCAAGAAACGAACCTGAATAATGCAAAAGAAACAGAGGATTCAAGAAAAAGATGACGGACCCAGATAAAGAAAGATTGAAAACACAAATCTGAAGTGAAAATTCAAGTGGGTTACTAGTTTTGTTGCATATTGAGATGATCAAAGAAGAGCTCTAACGCGGCGGAACGAGAGAGTGCCTGAGATCGGAGTGAAGATCGTGGCTGTTTCATAAATCGACGTTACAGTCGGTCAATCTTACGCAAGGCAGAATTAAACCGAAGATGGCAAGAACAGGATGCATGAAGAATAAAGGCAAGCCAATTTCGTCATTATCGTACGAGTTCGATGAGAAAAAGACTGCTGGAGTTACAAATCCTAATCGGAAAGATTTGGGATTTTGCGGAAGTGAATTTTCGAAGAACAACACAGAGATCGGATTTATGGCTCTGATACCATGTTAATATTGTGACCGGACCACCACCATTGACGGTGGTGGTCGGTGAGTAATACGCGAGAGAGGGAGAGATGGCGATTCTGAGATGAGAGAGGAAGAGTAGCGGTTAAAGAGAAAAGATTGAGTAAAAATGGTTATTAATTATATATCTGATCCTATTACAAACATATATTTATACAACTATTACAACCAATCTATTTATACCCAAATGGGCTTACAAACAAACCAATCAAATGGAACAAATC
Source organism: Platycodon grandiflorus (assembly GCA_016624345.1). Classification (NCBI taxonomy): domain Eukaryota; kingdom Viridiplantae; phylum Streptophyta; class Magnoliopsida; order Asterales; family Campanulaceae; genus Platycodon; species Platycodon grandiflorus. The sequence continues at coordinate 22,063,550 of CM028361.1, forward strand.
AAATGGGCCTCTTGGGCCTTATAGAAATACAATCTTTAACAAGAGAGAATGATCGGACGAGAGAAAGAAAGAAAGAAAGAGAAGAATTAACCAACTCAAAAACTTGAGTGTGGAGCTATACATTGATCGTTCTTTATACAGACTAGTCAATCAATCTATTTACATAAGGAAACAAAGACTTCCCTATACAAAAGATCTAGCCAATCAACAATTAATTACAGGCTGTATAACCACATCAATTAGGCTTCAAATCTTTTATCCCACTCTCGATCACACTCTCTATGCCATTAAATTTTAGCCCTACACGTTTGATTGTAAAAATTGTAAGAAGAAGACAAGTTAAAATAACAAAGAGACACGTGTAAGGCTAAGATTAATTGAGACATGGGGCAGCCTTACTTGCTATATTTACCACATGGTTTGAATTTGAATTTCCTCTATCACGCGTGAGTATGTTTTTATTTAAAATCGGAATGTTAGTGATTAACTAATATCTTGAATTTTATCATTTTTTGTGCTCTAAGTTTTGTATTTAATTGAAGTAGCCAAGTGTTGGCGTTATGTTTTGATATGCTTTTTGAGCAGGTAAGGAGCTAAAATGCTGCTACAAGGCCAGCATTGATGGATTCAGAGCGACTTCTTTCCACGATTGCAGCGACTTCAAAGGCCCGTGTGTGATTATCAGTTACACAAACAAGTCATTCAAATTTGGCGGGTTTAACCCTGAAGGCTACAGAAGCACCGATGATTACTAAGAAACTTTTGATGCATTTCTCTTTTACTGGACTGAGGATATTACTGACAAGGCTGATCAGCCCATTGTATCATCCAAAGTAGGGGGTAGTGGTGCTGCACTTTTCGATTATGCTCGAGGCCGGCCACAGTTTGGGACGGACGGGCTGCTGATTGGGCCACCGTTGGCGCCGGTCATGGGTGGTTTTTCTGGACCTGATACTAATTCGGGAATTGGTGATTTGAGGCAGGCAAAGTCTAGACTGGGATTGTCTTATGCAAAAAGGGCAGATGTTGTTCGGAGACGAGTCTAAGGTTGTTCTCGATGAAGTGCTTGTGTTTTGTAGTCCTCAAATTGCAAGCCTGTACTAAAATGACAAATCACTTTAAGGGAAGTGAACGATTTCTACACTCAAAATATTGTAAATGTGTTGTCTATATTGACTAGAGTGTTGGAAAAATGTGTATTTTGTGAAGGAAATTGTGCCTTTGTGGCATTAATTTCTTTATTAATCATTTATGTAATGACAAGGGTAATTATGAAAATGTGTTTTACTCCGTAAGAACATCGAGATTGAATATTTATTTGTCCGATTCGGAGCTCGGACGAATGAGATATTAAAGGGCAAAGTGTGACTTTGGAAGTGGGTTAATCCAACATTGGTAAAAGAAGTTAAAACATGGGTGGTTTATATACTTGAGCTTTTTAGTAAGGCTCAAGTTGGTGTAGAGAAGACACACTCTTTCGCGCACACCTACACGGACGGGAACAATTTAAAGTTGCCTTTGAGCCATTGAACTCATGTGAACATTGCAGAAATTTTGCTACCCGAACTTACCCACGTTTTGCAATTTTGAAACTTAAAAAATCTGTTGAGTTTCTCGAGTAGTCACATCCATCATAACAGACTTGATGAATCAGGCTCTTTTTGGGGCATGTCAATGGTCTTGTTCACTGAATTAGTGAACAACATTGTCTTATAAATAGAGACAGATTACTCTCAAGGAAGAAGACACAAAAACAGCTTCCAGTAATCTCTCTTCCTCATTGCTTTCAAACGAAAACTGTATCACCTTGTTCACGTCACTGCATCTGCATCTCGAGCAATTTTCCTTTGGCTTCCTGTGGTGATCAAGAACGAACACAACCTCAATTCGCCGGAACTTCAAGTGCAGAAGCTGTCCGGTTCATCCGTTGTATCCTGGGAAGCAGTCGGCCGTCGAACAACTCCTAGCACAGTACGGGAGTCAGTCGAATTTGCTTTAAGGAAACTGTTAAGCTCAACAGGCCTCGGAACCTTCTTCTTCAAATCAGATTCTTTCTCTTTTCACAACATCAAAGCAGTACAGAATTATTTCATTGCTTCAATATTAATTTCTCAGTTCTATAACTTATTAATTATTTAGTTTCCTATTTTAGTTTCTGGAATATTTACACACATAGAGTTCTTTCGTTCTCATTTGCGATGCCTGTGGCTGTAATTAGTTATTGAAACTTGAAGGTTGAAAATGCATCGAGCTGAGTCAAGTAATTGATTGTTTAAGCTTAGTTTCTTAAACTAGAGATGTAAAATGTAAGATCAGATGTGAGGACTGACATGTACGAATGCTTATTCAATAACCTTTTGGCCAAGCAGTCGTTGTGCTAATATGGCTGAAGTAACAGAAGGTAAGATAATATAAATACCCTGGTGTTGCATAAAGAAGAGTTATTCGATTCAAGCTTCCTATAGCACTTTGATATAGTCTAAATTAGTACAAATTTAAGTTTCTTTTTTCAATGTTCTCACCGAAGAATTTATAATAAATGTTGAGGAATGATCCTTTTCTGTCCCTGGCAGCTGACTTCGACCTAAGATAAAACAGTTGATCAGGAATGCTGTTACGCATATTTCTTGCATAGATTTTCTGCTGTTTGACAATTCGTTAGGATTTTATCGAGAAAGGATACATTTGTACCTATTTTTAGTCAAAATAGACCAGAGTCTTTGTTACCTTTCTCTCGTTTCATAGAAAACAAGACCCTTTGTGAAAGAAGTATTTTGTGTAGGAAGCTAATGGAATCGACATTTATGTTTGATGCATGTTTACAATCTTGGTTTTGATGGGAATAAATGGAAGAGTTTACAAAAGGAATTTCTTGAAGACTACAAAGAGATCAAGCTTATTGGAGTTCAACTGAATCAGCTTAGGAGAATTAAACGCATTCATTTAGAATTTATATTTTCTGAGTGATATTTCTTCTATAAAAGCCATGTATTGTAACAAAAAAAGAGATAAGATTATTTGAGTGCTTTTCTAAATGTGTGGATTGAAGCTTTCCCAGCTCTCCATTTCAGTTTGGTATCTCTTAGGTGGATTCGTTAGATGGTGAACTAGCCTTCACCTCTATAATTACTCTGTGGTGGCTTCCGTTGAGTGACGAGTTCAAAGTCATGTATCCTTTGGTGGATTCCATAGATAGTGGACTTTATCCTATCAAATTCCGCTGTGTCGATTTCTCTGGTATCAGCTGAGGATAGATTTATAATAAGGGTTTGAGGCAAGCTGAAGACTAGATGAGGAATATACTGCAAAAAGTGCAAGTTAGGAAGGTGATACTATATGGAGGTCACGAGTCCACGCTATTCTAAAGAAAGTCCCGTCATGTCTTCACTAAATACGTGTGTAGCAGTTCATTTGTTTAGGGGCGCGGATTTTGTTTAAACAACAATGCCTATATCCGAGTAGCTTGATGTTATCCGAAAAGGAATCGGTCATAGCTTTCGGATGATTTTCTTTCAATAAGAGAGGAAAAGGGCTGAGGCAAACGCTTATTTCTACGCTTTAGCCAAGCAGTCACTGTGCCGTGGCTGAAGCGGGGCTAGAAAACCATGGACAATTGATGGATCCTGGCTATGTAGAGAACTTTCCTTAAGTGCGTATAATTAGTGGGAGTTAAAGTTTCTTTTCTCAAATGTTCTCACCGAAGGAAAAAAAGGGATCGAGAATAGTTTAGGGAAACTCTTTGTTGGTTCACACTTTTTCTTATTTTCTGCAAAGTTGCTGTTACCGTTGTTTATTACCTGGCTTGGCCCAAAGTGTGGCAGCCCTTTTAACTACCGGCCCAATACCCCCAGCCCATATTCCTTGGCGGCCCGCCCAAATGGAAGCGCAAAAGCGAAAGAATTTAATTTTAATTTTAGTTTAGAAATTATATATTTATTAAACAATTTTAAATTTTAAAAATTATAAATTTAATTTTAGTTTATAAATTATTAATATATAATTTCATATAATTTAATTGTAATTTATAATTTTAGTTTATAATTTAAAATCATTAAATAAATATATAATTTCAAATTATTTAATTTAATTTTATAATTTTAGTTTTTAATTAATATTATTTTTGATTTAATTAGTAATATATTTATAAATAAAATTTTCATAAATTAATATATAATATTAGTTTATAAATTATTAATATATTATATTATTTCATATTATTTAATTTTAGTTTAGAATTTAATTTTAATTTTAGTTGAGAAATTATATATTTATTAAAATATTTTAAATTTTAAAAATTATAAATTTAATTTAATTTTATAAATTATTAATATATAATTTCATATAATTTAATTGTAATTTATAATTTATATAATTTAAAATTGTTTATTAAATATATAATTTCAAATGATGTAATTTTATCTTATAATTTTAATTTTGAAATTAATAATATTTTTGATTTAATTAGTAATATATTTATAAACTTAAATTTGCACAAATTAATATTTAATTTTATTTTAATATATAATTTTACATAGTTTAATTTTAGTTTATAAATTATTAATATAGAATTTTAGTTTATAAATTATTAATATATAATTTCATATTATTTAATTTAAGTTTTTTAATTAATATATTTTTTATTTAATAGAAATAAGATTATATAATTTAATTGTAATTTATCATTTTATTTTATATGCAATAAAAATATATAATTTTTGTTTTGAAATTAATATAATTGTTGATTTAATTAGTAATAAGATTATTAAATTGTATTTGCATAAATTACATGTATTTATGGATATTTTAATATAATTATTATATATTAATTACATAATTTAAAAATTTATTAGCATAAATAATTAAATATTACTTTAATATTTTTAATTTTAGTGTATAATTTCATATAAATTAATTTAATTTAATGTGATGTTTTACATAATTAAGTTTAACTATGTAAATTAAAATAAAATAAAATTAAATAATTTGAAATTATATATTTATTAAATGATTTTAAATTATAAACTAAAATTAAATTATATGACAAAATATATTAATAATTATATAAAATTAAATATTAATAATTATTTAAAATATATATTAATAATTATATAAAGTTATAGATTACTAATTATATAAAATTATATATTGATAATTATATAAAATTATATTTTAATAATTATATAAAATTATATAAAATAAACTGAAAAAAATTTTTAAACCCCTAGGGGCGGTCTTAATGTATTAGAACCCCGGGAAGCGGTGTTAATGTATTAGACCCCGGGGGCGGTGTTAATATATTAGACCCCCAGGGGGCGGTGGTGTTAATGTATTAGACCCCAAGGGGCGGTCCTCCATATTCCGTTAATAACTTAACGGATCCGTTAAGTTTTTAACGGAATTGTGAATTTAAGAGGCTAAATTTAAAAAATATTTTTTAACGGAATCGTCTAAAAGAGAAGGGGGCCTGGTGTGTGGAGGATGGAGGATGAGGGGGCTTGGTGTGGAGGATGGAGGATAGGGTGTTTCAAGGGCAAAGGCGTAACTTCCATGGGGGGTGTGATTTAGCATGTTAGGGGGGGTGTTATTTAGCATCACTCTATAAAGATAAAACTTAGTTAGGTGCGACAGGGGTACAAATTGTTAAAACCGTTTAGGTTGAGCAACGCTCGTATGGTGCAAAAATATGGGTGGGTTACCTGGCTTCCGCTAAAAAGATGGGGAAAGTTTCAGGCCACCACTATGACCTTTGACCAAAATTCAGCGCTACATCTTTAGGTTCGACTTCATCTAGCTTAGATATAGCCACGTCGGTTGAGGCTGAAGTTTACCCCCATGAGATGAGGCTTAATGGCACCATCTGACAAGGGGGGCTATTTACTTGTGATTGTAAACCGAGTTGAGTTCTCAAGAATCGGCTCAGTTGAAACTCGAGTTAGTTCATCAAGTGAACAAGTCAAACTTAAGGCCAATCTCAGGTTTAACGACTTTTTTGAGTTTATCTTGATATTTCCACCGTTCTACCTAAAGAGTCCACGTTTGAAAAGTCTAAGGGATATGTTAGTGTCATTAGATTTGGTTATAATTACAAAAATATTTAAATACTCCCTCCGTTTCAGGCAAAGAGTCCACTTTCCTTTTATAGAAGTCAACATAAGATTAAATCAAATAAAAAATTTTCATACTTTACTTATGTTTTAAGAAATAAAATTTCATTAATTAAAAATTATCTTAATAATACTATTGATTACAACTTTAATAACTTTGTAAAAACCACTAGATTTATGTTAATTATTGGTCAAACTTTAGCTTAGTTGACCAAAAAAAGTCAAACGTGTACTCTTTGCCTGGAACGGAGGGAGTACAACCAAGATGATTACCACACAAATGGAAGATAAAGATGGAATATTATGAAAATTGTAAGTATAATTTTTTAAAAATTGACTCTTTAAATGAAACATCTCAAAATAGTATAGTATAGTGGACTCTTTGTGTGGAATAGAGAGTATTACTCATATGTTCATGATAATCAAAACTAAAGTTATCATTTTCCCATTTAGTGGAAACTGAAAATTAAAGTTCATTTGTAAGCGAAGTGACGTCGCTGGTCTAGGATTTATGCACCATTCGATTTCACAATTCATAAATTAACGTGCAAAAACCTATTATTCACATCAATTTGAAGGCTGAATGATGATAACACATCATTTTGAAGGTTTGAAAAAGTCTCGTTTTGAAAATTCCCTTCACTTTCTTCACCATTCTAGCATTCAAATTGATGACATGGCAATTTAGGTACAAAAATAGGTTTTGAACTTTGATTTGGAAGTAATTTTTACAATAATGTCCAGAGGATCACAAATTGAAAAGAAATTGAAAAATGCATAAACCGTAGGCTAGCCATGTTAGCATTCTATTCACTTTTTTGGCGAATGTTACAATTTGTGTCTTTAGTCGAATTAACGTTATATTGACAATGGTAAAAGTTCAAAAGAATAGTTTAGTGATTATTGAAGTTGAATCTGAACATATGTACAATAGTATAAAATATATAACGATTGTCGTTTTCCATTTTAATTGAAGTTCATTTGTATGTAAAGTGAGTAAAGATTTTGGGGTTTCAAGTCCAACCCATCCTTATGAACATGACGAGGACTTTCTCATTTAATTCTTGTAAATCTAATTTCAGAAACTTATGGAACAGTTGAAGAATTAATCCCGCATAAATGAGAGTTATTTTTGGCAATTTAAATAGCCTATGTTTTCATCTCAGCCGAAGCTTTAACTACTACTGTACCGTGTACAGATATGTGGAGAAGGATTGGTTGTTGTCACACCGTTTTCTCATTTAATTTGGGCAGACATGCTTCTTCATATGACTCTATTCGGGAATCGTTTGTACAAAAGTTTTCATGAGACCAAATCAAAACGACTTTGACCGCTAGCCCAAACTCTTTTTCTCTCCTCTCTAGTTAATGCACATGACTTGGATACCTTTGACTGACATTACTACTTTGCTTTACGTTACTATCTTTATTTATTTAACGCTCTAAGAACTCGTTTGGTCGAGCGTTTTGACCAAAATGCAGGGATAAAACGTAGTTTATTTACAAAAAAATGTGTTTCAATACTGCGGCAGAAAACGCAGCGTTTTCAAAACGCAGCTGCGTTTTAAAACGCTGGAATTCCCAGTTTTTTTCCAAAACGCGTTTTAAAACGCTCTTAGGAAAAAAAAGCTGGGTATTGAAGTGATATCCCAAACGTATTTATAAGGAAAGACCTCCGTTTTTAAAACACTGCGTTTTTTAAAACGCTGCGTTTTTAAAACACTGCGTTTTATAAACGCTGTACCAAACGGGCCCTAAGTCGGTAGAGCTATTCAACTCTACTTGAGCTCGCTCCGTCCAAGCTTAACTCGAGTTCCATTCATAATTTAAATTAGTCAAACTCTAGTCTTACTTTTAAATTTGACAATTCTATTTCGTTCGGTTTGGATATATTTATATGAATTTTATTAATGTGTAAAATGATTAAACAACTCAAGCCTAACTCAAGATTGGGACCGACTTGACAAGTAAGTGAGACGAATTCAAACTTCAATTTAAACTTTTCCTAAAATAGCGAGTCAAACTACAAGAGAAATTCAACTTGACTCATGCGTATTACTACAAGTTACTTATTAATAGTGAAATGTAAATTTCAACAAAGTGAGATTACAATTCCTAATAATCTCAGCTTAAGAAAGATAAAAAAAAAAAATTCCTCTGTTCTAATAAAAAAGTTTACATTTTATTTTTAAAAATCAACATATGACTAAATCAAATTAAAATTTAACTTATTTTAATTATGTTTTCGAAAATAAAATCTCATTCACTAAAAACTACATTGAGAATACTATGGATTATTACTTTTATGACTTTGTAAAAACAAATACGCATATGAAAATCATCGATCAAATTTTAATTAAGTTGACCCAAAAAATCAAAAGTAAGCTATTTAGTAAGAACGAATGGAGTAATTATTTTCAAATAGACATTTATTTATTATTTATCGTAAACTTTTCATAAGGGTAGCATAGTGCCAATCAATAAGCATCATGAAAAAAGGTTTGGTAAGAAGTCATATCCTTGAATATTAAGTGGTGATTACTACGGTATATTTTGGTAGGTAAGTGTTCTTTTCACCATTAGATGCATTTAAAAGGGAAAAATAATAAAAGGATGTTGTAAAATAAGATCATTTTTCCAGAATACTAATGTACAAGATTTCAAACACAAGATACAAATGACAGTATGCAAAAGAATGTTGGTCCATGCATAGATAATATTAATTGGATTAGAATGAGATGACATATCCGTTAGAGAAATGTTTCCAAGAAGTATACTTGTTTCTATATATACTTTACTTGAGTGAAGTGAACAAGAAGTAGAAAGAGAAGGTCAAAAAGAAAAAAAAAAAAAAAACATGTTTGCTCAACTCGGATCAGTAATTGCCAGTCTCATGTTTGTATGGACTATTATCCAACAATTCTTCCCTCACAATCTCAAAAACCACATTGAGAATTACTCTCAAAAACTCCTCACTTTCTTCAATCCTTACATACAAATCACCTTCCATCAGTTCAGTGGAGCGCGTCTCAGGCGCAGCGAGGCCTACTCCACCATTGAAACCTACTTGAGCTCCAATTCGACTCTGCAAGCAAAGAGACTCAAGGCTGACATCGAGAAGGACAATGAATCAGCTTTAGCTCTCAACATAGATGATTATGAAGAGGTTTCTGATGAGTTCCAAGGAGTTAAGGTCCAGTGGTCTTCTGGGAAGATCGTAAAAAGGACTCAGTCATTCTCTTTCTACCCTACTACAGATGAGAAGAGGTATTACAGGCTCACATTCCATAAAAAGAACAGGGAACTCATTGTTTGCTCTTACTTGAAGCATATTCTCAAAGAGGGGAAAGGAATCAAGATGAGAAACATGCAAAAGAAGCTTTATACCAACATTGACTCTCATTGGAGCCATGTCGTTTTTGAGCACCCTGCCACGTTCCAAACACTTGCAATGGACTCTGCAAAGAAAAAAGAAATTATCGATGATTTAACTGCTTTCACTAAGGCGGAGGAGTATTATGCACAAATTGGTCGGGCATGGAAACGAGGGTATCTTCTGTACGGTCCCCCGGGCACCGGTAAGTCTTCGATGATTGCTGCCATTGCTAATTTCTTGGGGTATGATATATACGATCTGGAGTTAGGTTCTGTGGAGGACAACACTGAGCTGAGGAAATTGTTGATCGAGATATCGAGCAAGTCGATCATTGTAATTGAGGACATTGATTGCTCGGTCGATCTCACTGGACAACGGAAGAAGAAAGGAGAAGAGGGTAATGAGAAGGATCCCGTGAAGAAATTGGCGAAAGCTGAAAAGGAGTCCAACAAAAGCACGGTTACACTGTCCGGGCTTCTAAACTTTGTGGATGGCCTTTGGTCTTGTTGTGGGAATGAAAGGATCATTATATTTACTACTAATCATGTGGAAAAGCTTGATCGTGCGCTAATTCGAAGAGGGAGAATGGACAAGCACATTGAACTGTCTTATTGTGGATTTGATGCATTCAAGGTGTTGGCAAAGAATTATCTGTCTTTGGAATCACACCAGTTGTTTGGGAAAATTGATGGATTGTTGCAAGAAACAAATATGACTCCAGCAGATGTTGGGGAGAATTTAATGCCCAAGACTGTTCCGTGGGATGCAGAAACTTGCTTGGAGAGTCTGATTAGAGCTCTCGAGAAGGCAAAAGAGCTTCAAGCTAGGGAGAAAGCCGAGGGAGAAGAGAAAGGAGATGCAAATGAAGGCCAAATAACTAAAGAAGCAGAAATAAAAACAAATCAACGTACAGCTGTGGAAGCTTCAGCAGGGGATTATCCAACTAGCACTTGAGCAGAGGTCGGTGGAATTAACGATTGTAGAACATCAATCTATAGATTCTTAGCAGTGCCCAAATTAAACATTAGAAGATCTAGTTTAAGGATAGACATGGATCCCACCCAATTCCAACTAGGTTGCATCTGATGCAATCCAGCATTGGCTTCGTTGGAATGGATTTGGGAGAGGATATATTGGGTTCAATTAATTAATTGTCTAAGCACGTATTAGTTCTTGGTTCTTTTTTCTCATTAATCAATCGGGGGTGTGTAATGCTCACACCAAGCGTAGGAGATTCAGGAAGTTCTAGTGTTCTATGTTAGATACAAAAGTAACCTACGACTTATTTTCTAAGACTGGATTGGCAATCCTAAGTTTCAATCTCATACATATATATATATATATATATATATATATATATATATATATACATACATACACATATATTATCTAAATATATATATATGAAACCCTTAAGAAGTTAAGATATGTTCCATGTTATATATTGTGGTAAGGGCTGACCCCCGCTGAAACCTATGGGCGTTCACATGGGTCTATCTAATTTGGAAGCTATTGCTAGGGAAAAAAATGTGTTTCCCATATATTGGGAAAAATATTTATATAGTAATGCAATGAGTAAGTAGTTCATTGTTCAATAACAAAGCTTATGAAATTTTCCTACTAATCTAAAACTCATCAAAATCATTATGCACACATGTCAATTATCATTACAAACCTTGATCATCTTCCATACTTTACAGTATTTTCTTTTCCTTTTTTTTTCTTTCTTTCTTTTGGGAAAGCAACAATATTCATTCAAAACGGAAGATAAATCTTTAAAAATTTCCTGAAACTTCCATCTTCCGCCCAAAAATGCATCCACACAAAATCATCAGCAAACAAAGTTATTTGGTTCTGTTCGGGGTGATAGGATGTCCAAAAATATATACTCCTCCATTCCAGGCAAAGAGTTTACTTTCTTTTTTAAAAGTCAACATGTGACTAAATTAAATCAAAATTTTACATATTTTTAGGAAAAAAAATTTCATTAATTAAAATCGACCTTAAGAATACTATAAATTATAACTTTCATAATTTTGTAAAAATAACTAAATTTATGTAAATTATTAATCAAATTTTAACTAAGTTGACCTTAAAAAAATCAAAAGTGAACCCTTTACTTGAAAGGGAGGGAGTATATAATTCAAAAATGCATGCATGCGCACATGTCAACAGTTTCTTGCTGCTTTTGTCTTGGCAATAGGGAAGAAAGAGGATTGAAATTTGAAGGCAATGGCTAGTAGGGTGGGTCGAAGGGTCTTGGAAATAATAAAGGACGACTCTAAGTGCAAAACGTAGTCACCAAGACAAGCAAACTAGTTGACAAAAAAGAAGACGGGGCTAAAAAGTAACCACAATTATTAAGAAGCCAAACACAAACAGCCATCCTTTATACACTGTCTGTCAGGCTCTTCCACACCGACTAAATTTTATTCTGCAAGAAAACTGAGGAAAAATACAAAAGACATATGTCACCCAATAACATAAAGTTGTTCACAACAGCAAAAAGTACTTGTTGATCTATTTACATGACCTAATAAAAGTATCGTCATCATCTACTACTCAAATCCTATATAGTAAGTATATATTAACACATTCTAGGCTGAAATTTACAAAGGGAATTGAACGAGCTCAAGAAAGATCAAAATATGACCATGGGAGATATGTTTGGTCAACTAGGGTCAACAATTGGCGGTTTCATGTTTATTTGGGCAATAATTCAACAATACACACCTCATAATCTTCGAAACTACACAGACAAGTACTTTCAAAAATTGGTCAATCTCTTTTACTCTTACATCCAAATCACCTTCAATGAATTCGGAGAGCATCTCATGCGCAGCGAAGCCCACTCCGCCATCGAGACTTATTTGGGGGCCAACTCTTCGAAACAAGCGCAGCGATTCAAGGGAGAGATAAACAGGAGCAGTAAAGCCCTTTCTCTTAGCATGGATGATAATGAAGAGGTCACTGATGTTTACGAGGGAGTCAAAGTCTGGTGGACTTCTGGCAAAACTGTATCTAAAAGAGAAACTTCATCTTCCTACCAAGCCACGGAGGAGAAGAGACACTACAAGCTCATATTTCATAAAAGAGACAGAGAGTTCATCATCGGGCCCTACCTCAAACATGTAATACAAGAGGGTACTGCAATTAATGTCAGAAACAGGGAGCGGAAGCTCTACACGAACAATGGGTCCCGCTGGAGCCATGTTGTGTTTCAACACCCGGCCACGTTTCAGACTCTAGCAATGGATCCAGAGAGGAAACAGGAAATCATTGACGATCTAATCACGTTCAGTAAGGGGGAAGATTACTATGCACGAATTGGCAAGGCTTGGAAGCGAGGTTATCTCCTTTACGGCCCTCCGGGTACTGGTAAGTCTACGATGATTGCTGCAATGGCGAACCTACTGTGTTATGATCTGTTTGATCTTGAATTAACAGCTGTAAGAGATAACACTGAGCTGAGGAAGCTATTGATTGAAACATCAAGCAAGTCAATCATTTTGATTGAGGACATTGATTGTTCAGTCGATCTCACTGGACAAAGGAAGAAAAAGGAAGAAGAGGAGGAAGAAGAGAAGGGCAAAATGATGAATAAACGGGCCAAAGAGGATAGTGAGTCCAAAGCCAGCAAGGTCACTCTCTCTGGGCTTTTAAACTTTATCGATGGGCTTTGGTCAGCCAGTAAGGGAGAAAGGCTCATTGTTTTCACAACAAATCATGTGGAGAAATTGGACCCTGCACTCATTCGTCGAGGGCGGATGGATAAGCATATTGAATTGTCCTACTGCACATTTGAAGCATTTAAGGTGCTGGCGAAGAATTATCTTCATCTCGAATCCCATCATTTGTTTGAAAAAATCCGTTTGTTGTTGGATGAAATCAAAATGATACCCGCAGATGTTGCAGAGAATTTAATGCCCAAGACGGCTACAGGGGATGCTGAAACTAGCTTAAAGAATCTAATTGGAGCTCTCGAGATGGCAAAAGAGGAAGCGAAGCTTAAGTCAAAGGAAGAAGCAAAGAAGAAAGAATCACCAGACAGAAAAGATTCAAACCAAGAAGAGAAGCCATTTTCTAATGGAGATATTGGAATGAAGAAACGATCGAATGAAGTAAGAGATGACTGGTATGCAAAATTTTAAGCTCTAAATCTAATGATACGCACAAGTGTGTCTCGTCATCATGTAATTTCCCCTGCAAAAAAGAAAAAACTCATGCTGCTGGTAAGACTTTCTAGGCTGCAATAACATCAGAAATCATTTTTCTCTTTTTATCTTTCTGGTGCTTATCAAGTAATTTAAGTAATACTCGGGGGTGGGTGATGAAGCTTCATCTTAATAAAGATATATCAATGCAAACCCTCAAACTGCGAATGACCAAAAAGAAAAGAAAATTATGCAGTATTACGCCTGTTAAACAAGTTGTGGTGAACAAGGACGTTATATCTCACATTCAGAGAGCATTTTTCCTGCGCGCGGTTGCAATACTAGTAGAGAATGAAAGAATTTTCTTTGATTGTATCAAACAACAACTAGTACTGAAGAAGGTTAAGGGCCGTTTCATGCCATTTGAAATTAGAAAGCAGCATATGTAAACTGGAAAACATTTACAGTTTTAACTACAAATTGGACCATGTCATTGTTCATTATATATTGCGTTGAACACCAAAAATGAAAATCTAAGAACTCACAATTTAGCACCTAAAAGACTTTTTCCTAGCATGACATCATCATCTTGTAAATGGCCTTCTCATCAAACCTCAAAATTCCATCATAAGTTTTTGTAGTTCCCATTTAACACTTTCAACCCACATATTCGGGAAACATTATGCATTTTGAATGTTTTGTTGATTACTGTCAATACAAAGAGATTGCTTTCCGTTAACTCCAAATATCTTCTTAGCCTCGTATTTATGTATCAGATAATGTTCAAGTTGAACTTCAAGGCAAACTGTCTAAAACAGAACCCATAAGTTGCCATAGAGGAGCCTTAATTTGTTATGAAGGTTCAAGTGTGCTATTCCTAGTCAAGACTCTTCCAATCCGACCACCTTATTCCTCCAAATTTCCATGTGCAATGTGTTCAATGCTCAATTTTTTTTAAATTGTATTTCTCAGTATATCAATTTCGTTCCCACAATCCTATGCATATAGATATACAAATCTTATGATTTTCTTCAATAAATCCATTTGCATTGAGACGGAGGGTTGACCTAGTAGATAAGGATGAAAGATTCATCCCATATACAGATTGGAGGTTCATGGAAAGGGAAGGAGTTCATGAAGGAGGAGTGCTTATGCTAGCCGCCATTGTGTATGTAGCCTACCATTATTGCGAACCAGAATTTAATCCACCTTTCTAGTTTCAAAATATCTTCGTCTTGATAAGAAGGAACTTGGGGAGATAAATTGCATAAACAATGCCAGAACTATTTACACACATTAACACATATTTGCACCAAATTTTGTAATTAGGCAGAATTCTTCTTATTGCATTTAAACCTAGGATTGAACTTCTGCAAAGAATGCATTAAAACAAAGACAATGAAAGAATCTTGAAAAATCAACTGAAACTAACTTAATAATAGTCATATTGAAAATATCGGTTGAATACCATGATATAAATATATTGCTTAAGAATTGAGGCAATTTCTACAAAACTTACAGAGAGAAAATATTAATTACAACAACAAAAATTTTGAAAGAAAAAAGGACGCAAAGATGCCAACCTTTAATCCCAGAAGTTAGACAGCATAACTGTCCCTGTTTATAATGACTTGTTCATTCTGCTGCAAAGTCAGCCCATTCCAACTATTTTTTTTTTTGGGTACAAATTCCACCATATTTATTGATTATTATACAGATACAGAATGATCCGACGGAAGGTGACCTGCTCAAAATTGAAAAGAGGTTTCTTCATAAATAGCCTAGTCAAAGCGGTCAAATTCATAAAAGCCACACTTACTCAAAAACATCTTTTACGGCCACTTTTCATCCGAAAATCCAAAAATACCTTTACTAAGTCGATCAAACGACTCAATGAGTCGATCAAAATGACTTAAATTGACCCTAAGTCAATTAATCAACTCATGGGTCGATCAATCGACTCATTAATCGGCCCTGAGTCGATTAATCAACTCATGGGTATCGATCAATTGGGTCGATTAATCGATTCCTTGAGTTGTTTTGATCGACTCATTCATTGAGTTTGAAAGAGAGAGAGAGAGAGAGAGAAAAAAGGAGAAGTTCACACCCGACCGTGGTCAATTGGGTCAAGGAGGTGCTGACTCACTTCTGAGGAACTTGACGCCAAACCCATCCGAACCAATTGAAATGACTACTATTAAGCCCATTATTTTCTTTTTTGGTTTGTCGACTAGGCCCACTAAACCCAGTAACCTAATCACTACTTTTTTTTTCTCTTTTTTTAGATTTTGATATGGCTACCCAAAAGCTTACTAAATCTATGTGATTGATTGGAGTTTGTGGATCTCAGCAAATGGATATCAATGAATAAGTTTTTGTTTTTGTTTTTATGGGATTTTTTTTCTTTTTTTGTGAATCTCAGAAAGTTAAAGATTATCTTCAACTTTTCCGTTTGGTCGTACGTTTTGACCATGAACATCCCAAATTCCAACCAAGTAAAATGGGTGGCAACACCAAGGTCTTGGGCCAAACATGCGGCTAGCCCGCAATCAGAGGCTCATGTGGCCAGAAGCCATGTGGTCATTCCACACTCCCTAATTTTCTTAAGTGTGGGCGGGCAGAAGCCACGTGGCCATCCCATGCTACATACTTTCCCAAGTGTTGGCGGCCAGAGCCCATTGAGCAAGTGGCAGCCAGAGCTTGAGTGACCGCGGGTCATTTCCTTGGCTCTTTGGCAGTGAGCTTTTATACTCCTTAGATACGGATTACTTTCCTCTTGATTGGTGGACACGCTAGTAGAATTCTACTACGATATGGGCTCTCTACTTTAGTCCTTGAAGGACACGATATCACCACCTAAAACTTCAGATGAAATCTTATCATTACCTATTATCACAATTTGAGATTCTATCACTATAAATAGTGGCCTCATTGTCATCATACGCTCTTTTGACATCATTCTCTATGAATATTATACTAATTATCACAGCGGAAGACCTTTTCTCACATCGGAAGGGCTTTGTAGGGATCTTCTGCTTAGTGACCGTTTATTCTTGTTCAAAGAATATTGTACCAATTTTCACACCGGAGAGACTTTTCTCACACTGGAAGAGCTTTGCAGGATCCCCTGTTTAGTGACTATTTGTTCTTGTTCACAGATTAAAGCTAACCAAATATCGTAACGTACACTTTTCCTAAACAGATCCATGATGCAAAATTCAGTATCATCAAGCCAAAACGCGCGGCGTTTTCATTGTCTATCCGTTTTTCAGCAATGTTTTCTAATGAAAACGTGTAAACAACTAATTGCTCTGATACCAAATGTAAGCAATATAAAATTGCCTAATTAATTATTAACTCCGATACCAATACCAATGTGTAGGAATAGATAATTTTTAACACCCAACAAACACGCAGCAGAATAACAATAACCAATAAACCAAATCAATTACCAAACAATATTATAATATAGAGGAGGAGAATATTAGTAACCAACGAAATCACATGCACAATTTGTGCTTACCACTCACACGGCCACTTTGGCCTTTCAACTCACGGCTCACGGTCGAATCCCTCTCTCAAACAATAAATCTCTCTCAATTATTTATTATTTTCTTACAATAAGGCTCCTCAATCCATCTATTTATAATACTCTAAGTAAATCCTATTTGTAATAGAAAAGTTCTATTTGACAAACTTATTCCTAAATTAACAAGGAAACACAATATTAATTGACCACTAAATAATAAATAATAATAACTCCTAAACAAATAACAATCCTAATTCGATTAGATTTGCTTTAATATCCAACATTGTCTCCCTTAAACCAAGCTCGCAAAAGTATCTGGTTATCGCCATCTCGAGCAATAATCTTTAATGCGATCTCTACAGTCATCAGCAACTTGTACACTTGTGTTTGATCTTCAATCTTCATCTTCACTTGCAATTAAGGACGAGCTTTATACTTGGCATACAACTTCTTGGCTTGTTCTTCACGATCAAAATAATCTTCCATGTTGACCCATTAATCTTCAAACTCAAAAGCAACTGTCCAATCCACGATTTTAACTATAGCATGATCTTGAGAACTTACTGAATTTCATATCATCTTCATTCTCCACTTGAATAAAGTACCAATCTTTTTTGCTCATCAAATCTTGAAACATATTAAACAACGACCCACAATACTTTAACAACTCAACTTTGGTAGCACTTGAACTTGCAGTAAGAAATAATTCAACAGCAAGAAAATCAATGAGAGTAAAATTTTAAGCCTTTTCAACATATTGATCGACAACCTTTAAATCAACGAACTCAAAATCTTGAGCAACATCAAACACATTCTCAAATTTCATATTTCATTCACACCATTATCTAACATGTTCATGCAAAATTTCTCACCCAATTTATCATCTTCAACTAACAAATTCTATACACCAATTAGTTGAAGAAATAATTCTTCAACATCTCCCATATCACCAAATACAACTTCCAATAAATTAAAAAAAATTTCACCAATTTCCATCTCAACAAACTTAGCTTATTTTTCTTCTTCACAATTATTATCTTTTTCAAAATTTTCTTTCCACAACATTTTTTTTTTTCAAATCCTTCTTCTAAACATGAACTATCAATTTCAACTAAATTAGAAGTTATACTTGAATCTTCAATCGATTCTTTCTCCTTTATGTCACCACCAAATTCAAAACTTTCTTTTTCTTCCTCTTCTCTTCCAATTCTTTTTCAGGTAATACTTCTTTTTCTCTTTCTTTGCTTTTCATTTGCTCTTCCATTTTTCTCTAAATTTCTATCATTTCATTTATTTTCTTCACGTGTTTTCTTTGTTCCTTAAACATAAATATATCCTCAAAATAATTTGTTGTCCAATATTTAGTAGAAACAACCGAATATCCATAATATTAAAAATTACGTTCAAGTTCCTCATAATTTTTGAAAGTATGTTCAAGTTATTACAAAACCACTTTTAAAGATTCTCGCACTTCCCAAACGCAACAATCCCTAAATTTTTTCATGTATTGAATCTTGTAAAATTGACCAAACACGAACCTCTTTCGCTATTGAAAGTATCTTAGACTCCGATCAAATTGCTCAAATACATCATACCACAAGTAGCAATTCTTATGATAATTACTAATATCGATGCTCCAAGAATCATAATTAGAAAGAACTAACTTAAGAAAATGCATCTTGTAATCAAACAAACAATTAACTCACTTTTAATTGTAGCCTATTTTCTTTGCGAAAACCACGCTCCAACTATCTTTAACAAATTCTTCGTAGACTCCTTATCAAACGAATCTGCACCAACACTCCGTTGACTCCTTGTTCAACGGGTCTTCATCAAATACTTTAAAATCACAACCTTGAGTAACAGTATTTTTAACACAACCAACCAGGATCGAGCATCAAGCTCTGATACCAAATGTAAGCAACTAAAAATTTAATTGATCTGATACCAAATATGAGCAACATAAAATTGCCTAATTAATTATTAACTCTAATACCAATACCAACGTGTAGGAATAGATAATTTCTAACACCTAACAAACATGCAGCAGAATAACAATAATCAATAAACTAAATCAATTACCGAACAATATTATTGTTAGGAATATGCCTATAAATCAGCTGATATATATGTATGCATATTCCAACACAGTGATTTGCTTCTTTCCATTACAACGCATGTTTCACAAGTGGCTAAAAGGGCTGCGTACCGGTTAGTGTGGCAGCTTGTTGAAACAATGCATAGGTCATTAGACTAGGAAGTCTTTGTACATATCCGAGTCTTTGTCCTACCAGATTGATGACAACTTTCATATGGATTAGCTCTTCAATTACCAGCTGAAATGACCATCGGCAAATGTCTCACTAGCAAACATTTCTTTTAGCTATGACTGCCTATTAGCGATCTCTACATCAGCAGTTCTATAATGGCAGATCTCAGTATCGGCCAAGTCCCTCATCAGAACAACTGCAGAGAAGCTGATTATTCAAAGAGGAACATCATGGTCATCCACGATCTCTACATCAGCAGTTCTATAATGGCAGATCTCAGTATCGGTCATGTCCCTTATCAGAACAACTGCAGAGAAAATGTAAGATCACGAGAAACATCGGTCGTCACTCAACACGCTACAAGTCAAAATAGATCCGTTGCAAGATCTGTCTGACAAATCCAAGATACGCATCGATGTCTGCGCCTTCACGATTACTCAGTAGAAATTTCCTCTTCTGTGCATTGGTTGCAGTCTTCAAAGCTCCACTTCCATAAAAGGCCAAGCACAGTACGCTGCACTCCAGTCAAAGCAATGATACGTCCAAATCAGTCAGCTGCATCCAGGCGAAGCTCGACACGTCCAAATCAGTCCAGCCTGTTTCACGGACCAGCTTCAAGACACAAACTTAACTGAAGGTCTTTGCCCAACAAATCCAAAAATGTACTCTGCTGCATTATGAGTTTCAGATCACCAACGGGCATAAACCTATTCAATACACCAACGGTCACCTCTTCTTCTCCAGCCTATATAAGAAGACTCTCATTCTCATCTCAAAAGAGAGCAAGAAGTGTATGCTTATGCTTGAGAAAGGTTGTGGTATTGTTCTTCATTTATTCAATCCAGAACCACACCATCAGAGTGAGAAAACACAAGTGTAAGAACAAACACTTTGTGAGAGAGAGAAAAGAAATTCCAAAGGCTGAGAAGCTCCGCTTGATCAAAAACTTTGTTTTTGATTTGAGTTTCTTCTTCCTTCGAAGAACTCAGTCTCTTCAGTGGCTTCACCTCCATTATTCAGCAAAGAGACCAAGCACTCCACAGATCGTTGAAGCCAGACCAAGCTTGAAGATGTCCGATGAAGAGCCAGAACTTAAAAGTCCAGATTGTATTCATATCGGCAGACTTATACTACATTATAAGCTGTGTCGATTGTGCAATAAATTGTCATCATTTTTGGTCGAGTGCTTAGCACTTAGTTGTTCAAATACTTGCTATTTGAACAACACCTAATATTCTCTTCTCACAACACTCTAACACTAGCACTTTCCTTCCCTTACCTCCAAGGTTGTTAGGAACTGCTAGGATTAGAGTTCTTATATGAGTCTTCCGAGGATCTCATCTCACTTTCCTTCTACCCCCGGGGAGATTGCTAGGATAGAGAGTCTAGGTTGATGTACTAAGCATGTTTGCCTTTGAGTAAACCTCTGCTGAATTTTAATATAATATATATGTTTGATACATTCAGCCTTGATTTCTCTTTCTTGTATAATTTGTTTTATCTTGTGCAATCTGTTTAAGGAAAGCAATTGATGCATCTAATACAGATTTTAGTCAACTGTTAAGCTTTCTTTGAAATCAAACCCTTACAGTTACTTTAATCTTAACTGTTAGACTTATGCTGTTTATTCTTCCGCTGCTCAAACTTATTTTCATCAGCTAAGTTCAACAAACATCTTCCGACTGCACATCTGCTGATCCAGGATGTCCAAAGTCTACATCTGCTGATCTAGGATGTCCTATCTCTAACTTCGCTAGAATGAGGAAGATGAACTAATTGTATTAATCATTTCATCTATTCTTCATCTTATATGTTAAAATTGGATGAAATTTTTAATACATCAAGTATAGGCTATTCACCCCCCCCCTTTAGCCTATACACTGAGCAACCCTTGGACCTAACAATTGGTATTAGAGCGGGTTCTTTGAGAATGATTGTTCCAGGCTTAACAACCTGTGAGTATAGATCCTGTTGCTCAGATTAGATGCATAGTCAAAAAGAGTCTGTTCCAAAATTTTGTTTTCACAAAAACCTTTTTGACTAAGAGACCTGGAAGCCATTTGAAAACACCTTTTTCAAATCAAAATAAATTTTGTTTTCAAAAACATGTGAGAAAGAATATTGTGATGATTATGTGATTACTATAAGAAAATCTATCATATATCAGAAATACATTGATATCATGAAGAGAAGTACTATAGTGGAGATTGACTTGCTAAGGATTATGCATGCCTCATAAATCTATCTTTTAAACCTTGTTATATCCTATAGCAAATAGGTTAAACTCATACATGATGGATAAATTACTTAGATTCACTTCTGAAAATTTGCTTTCTTGACATAAGGCTAACGATTGCTTCAATCCAACACCTTCTCAAGAAAACTTCTCATAAAAGTTTAGAGCAAATGAAATAAGAAGAGTTTCAAAGGAAATTCAAAGGAAATCAAAGTTATGTCATCTCCAAAATCACTGAGATTATTAGCTCTTGGCCTAAGGACATCGATGATGAAATTGTCTTTCTTCAATGAAAAAGCTTCAGCCGAGCAAGAATACACTCAAAGAACCTATGCTCAACATTGGAACTGATACTTCAACAACTATGAGCAGACACGTTCAAAGAGTTTTAATGAGGAAGTAACCCCAGTTTCTAATCTCTTAACTTTTTGGGTTACATATATAAGCTGTATTTTGAATGATTATTCATTTGTCATGCTTATCAAGTCTCATTTGTATTATTGGATTTCTAGAGCTACCTTTAGCTCATAAATGTTGCTAACAATTTCTCTATGAGTATTTTAGGCAGGAACTCATATGACAGAAAGGGTCAAACGTGCAACATTACTCTCCATCGGCAGACAGTAACATGGCTGCTGATTTATGAAGGACTGCTGATCGCTCATGAGAATTCACTCATGTCCTTCACTCACTCAAGGTCAAATCCTCACCTGCTGGACTTCAGAACTACTATGCGAAAAATCCGCTGATAAGTCCACAGAAGTTGATAAGGACCATCTCTTATGCATACACAAAACAGGTCAGCTATTTGCTTGCAAATGACCTGTGCTCATGTCTGCTGAGCTGATATGCCTATATATGTTATCAGACACACTGCATAATTACCTGTCATACTGCACTTTTATTGATACATCTGTTTGCCTGTATGACTTGCCTTATGCAAATGGTTTTCAAAAACTCATCAGCATTTTTTTTCAGCTGATCTCAAACGTTTTTAAAACCCTGCAGTTGGCTGAATTTCCATATCTGCCAACCTACACTTCATAAGCTCAGTTTTATGTGCTGACTTATAGGAGTAAAAACCCTTTAATGACCTACTCTCTCAAGTCTATTAAAGGTGGAGGCACACTTTTCAAGTTTGATCGCTTCGATTAAAGTTAAGACTATTTTCAAAATCTTGGAAAACGACAAAACAGTCATTATCAATCCTTTCCAAGAATCTTGAGAATATCTAGACTTCACAGCCTATCCCTGTCAAGGCGTGATCGAAGGACAACTCAACAGTAAAGCTCCATTATTGAATGCCCTTCAGTCTAACCTCCCTGAGTTTAAGTAGAGCTCCCTCCTCATCAAATCTCTACCAAGAATAAACTCAGAAACTGCCCATAGATTACTCTCGATACAAATCGATGATTCAAAATCTCTCAAAAATGTTACTAAGTTTAAGTCCTAAGACTCGATCAAGTCAATTCCTCAACAACGGGGTATGATTTCTTCATATTCATTCAAAGTTGTTTCGATTTTATTTCTGTTACTTCACAAGAGCTGATCTAAATTTCTCTCAATAATGTATTTCCAAAAACCATTCATAAACTGTGAAAATCATTTTTAAAATCTTTTCTAATACACAGTTACTAAACATGAGAGAAATTGTATCAATTCATGTGTATCAGAAATCATTAATTATGTTTCCTCAATCTTGTTATGAAAACATTTGATAAAGAAATCTTCTTTTGTCTTGTCCGATAATCATAGAAGTTTGCTAACAAGTATGAATGCAAACCATGATTGTCAGAACACTTAAGAATATTCTTTGTCAATCAGTTTAAAAGATAAGATGGAAAGCCATTAATTAATGCCAGCAAGAGTGATTTCATTCTCTCTTCTAACTTTTAGTTATCAATCTCCTTGATACTCTAAAATGTTTACAGATGAATCACTGTGAAAATCAATTAGCACATACTTATTCCACCTTTGGAAGTCTGCTTGCATACGTGAACTTCACAGAGAAGATCCCAGAAAAGAAGTGTCAAATGTTTGGAAAACATTTGATATATTGCCATTTGCAACAAGTCTTCTGGTTATGCGTAAGTATGCCGGCCATCACCTTAAAGATGGCTGATGCAGATAATTCAGTTCTGCTGAATTAAGTAGCTAATATGGAATTGATGAGGATGACGAACTATTAACCGCCACCATCCATCCCTGAGTTTATTAAAGGGGATTCATGGTCAAAGCAGCACATCCTCAGTGGCCATCACTCTTCGGTGCTTTCATAATAACCCGAAGAAGTGAATTTGTTCTGCCTCCCCCGAGAGTTGGAGGAAATCAAAAAGAACACGGCCATCTTGATGTCCATCTCCTTCTAAATCCTTGACTGATGACACCTCATCTAATGTCTAGGATCAGGACCTCTAGGACACAACCTTGTAACATGTATCACATACTGTAAATTGAATCATTATGTATCTTTCTCATGTAATCTGCAGTTCAGTCAAAATTCCAGTTGTATTGTTCTTGTAATCAGCTGATCCTTGCAACATACTGTGTAAAACTATTTGGATTATTGAATACAAGTTCTGCAACTTTTTCTCATGCTTATCTACTTGTCTGCATTCCTTTGATAGCATGAACTGATGTGTTTTAAGTGTGTTGATCAAAACTTACTTATTATTCTTTATGATCTCTATGCTCTTCTGATGATCAAAGAATTGTCCTTAATGAAATGGTCACACTGCCTAGACACAAACTCTGCTGATACCCCATCAGCAAACCATTTTTGAACAACTGCTATATCGAGTTATGGTTTCTTACTACTGCTTAACTCTCATCCTTAGACTCTCTGATAATTGCCTTTTTGAATTAGATCATTTCACAATGATTAAATTCAAGTTCTGCCAAAACCTCAAGTCACTCAACATAGGCAGACTGCAGTTTCATGACCTTCATGTCAACCTATCAAGGAATCTGCTTTTACTCAATCTCTATCCTTCATGCTCAAACAGTTAAGATTACTAGTAAATCTGCTTTGAACCAAGTTGTCTGCTGAATCAAGGTAAAATCGTAAAAAGGCTTTTGAATTTTCTAAAAAGGATTTTTTTTTTAAATTCTAAAATCCCAGTTGCTTAAATTTTCAAATATCAAAAGCTTACATCTTTCAAGTTAGTTCAACAGCACTTTGTGTTCTTAGTTATGACAACTACTAAATCTTATGTAACCTATGAGATTGTAGTTATAAAGGCATGATTAGTTGTTCCCATTATAATGGCCAACAACTAATTGGTATACAGATTGAATTCAAAACACTCTGTTACACCTTATTATGTGGTTCTTTGTCAAAAAGGATGTTGTTAAATATCTCTAGTAACTCGACCTATCCTCAAGATAGCTAGAAATTCAAGAATTCTTAGGAAGACTGATGTTTTCAAATATTAAGTCCTTCCTCAGAGTGAATGACCGATATAACCCTGCTGTATATAGGCTACGTCTCACTCTTTCGCATGTGTCCGGTCTATATGCTCTTATGCAGATCTCTTCCCTTGCTAAAGAATGCCAAGATCTGTTGGAAAGAAAGAAGAACGGACATCACTTCAGGTACACATTCAATATCTCACTTACTTGATCTATTTAATATTCTTACAAAGTTTTATTAATCTTCAATAGATTGGTGTCCATTATAAAATGATTCTATCTGTTAAAAAAAATGGTTATAACAACTAGTATCAGCAATTCTTACCTTAGCTGATATTAAACACACTGCCAATAATTGATACAACAATTGGTATCAGCAGTTCTTACTTTAGCAGATATCAAACACACACTGCTGATAATGTCCACATCTTTAAAATCCCATCAAATTCTTCATATATCCATATAAAATCTCAACGGGAACAAAATTTTAATCAAAACTTAATACACACTATTCTCCAAAGCTAATCTTTATATGTGCATCGTATACAACAGTGGCCTATGGCTCAGGACAAGATATACATTAATTTGTACAAAATTTCAACTCAGCTGCTGTACCCAGTAATACCTCAATAAAGGCGAACAGATTAATCTGTTTATTTATTAATTTTAAACTTCTTGTTTGAAAATAATATGAGTATACATTTCTTCTAGACTGCCTATATCTTAGCCATAACTATACTAAGCATGATGACATAATCCTAAATCAGAACATCATTACTATGTCATTAAAAGCGGCCTCTCTCTTATGCCTATAAAACGTCCAATCACATTCCTCAAATCAAGAAACCCCTTCATCTTCTCAAAACTTCGAAAAGATGTATAAAATGATAACCTTCATTCAAATCTATCTTAATAAATTCATCATCTCTTCTTCCAATATTTCTCCACCATTACAGTCATTCGCATCATGTGTTCACCAAATTTGCCTAGTCCTCCTCATCGACCCATTTCCCACACTGAATGGCGTCAACGTATGATGGTTCTTCTTGCCACTCCTCCACCAGTGATTCAACGACCTCGTCGAATCACTCGACGTGTAAGGAATCGTCTTCGAGACCCCAGGAACGACGTATCAAATTTCATTCCATGGATTCCTACAAGAAACCTTACCACAACTACAGCGCCTGACACTCTCTCTGCTCCCATCGCCTCAAATGCTCAACTTGAGCAAACTCAGATTCAGGAGGAGCATCAAATCACAAATGACAATTCTGCGCCAAATTCAGCGGTCAATGTACCCTCCAATTAGAACAATAGACATTCATCCTCTAACTCTACTTCATTAGGATGTCTGGCTAGGTTTCTGCTTTAACAAACAAATTTTCTCTTGCCATATTAGTGTTATATGTGCAATACGTTTTGGAAGCTTTTGTTCAGCTATATTTGCTGCTTTATTTTGCCTTAAATTATCGTAACACGTCCTCATGCATACTCTTTCATACTTACAATTCATTTTTATTATGAACTAAAATATCCTTGCACATCCATGTTCTCTTAAGGATATAATAAACAAACTTTAACACTTGACATATTAATCAAAGAAAGTTAAAGATCGTTTAGGTCATCTTTAGATGTATATCTCGTGCATCCTGTAAAAGTCAACATACCTCTCAACAACATCGTCCTATAAACGAAATTCTTCAGCTCTTCATAACTTATGAATTGACCAATTTAAATTCTTTTTCCTCATCTTGTTATACTTACTTTCTTGTAAAATGGCTCTTCATAACTCCCTTAAGTACATTCACAGTTCATTTCACTTGTGCTATCTCAGGAAGAAAATTTACACGAGTCTCTACTTTCCTGCTCTAATTAGATATACCTTTAAGGAGGAGACTATTTTGAACATTTTACTACTCAACAGATTATCTTATTTGCCCCTCCTATTACAGAATAAAACTTGACCTATTACATTCTTGTAAAACTTCTTTACGAGCAATGGAACAAAATTTTTCATCTTGATATCCTGCTCTCTCCATTTGATATGTATTTCTATACATGAAAACTGTGCATTATAAATTATTCACATAGCATACTTAGTTTGCCTATTTTTGAAAACTGCCGATAGAAGTACTTACTCAATACTGTCTATATTCTCGGCAGAGTTGCAATTAGCTGATCACATCGGCATTTCTATAAAGACAGTATTTAAAGGAACAAACTTCCTCTCCTCTACATGTCACAATTCATACCTTATGAATTAACATAAGTCAGTTCTCTCAACTTGTTCGATCCCCAATAAGGATGTACTTACTCAATCTTGTCCATATACAAGTATTTAGTTTCTGATATTCAATATTTTATTTGGTAACTATCAATCTATATTTAGCTTGTGACCATTAAGGAGGAGAGATGTAATAAGATTGACATTATACATACAGAAAAATCGATTTGTAAGATTAACATTATATCTAGATTGTGACATTATAAATACAGAAAAATCGATTATTGAGAAAGGCTTGCGACTATCAAGCGATTATCAAAGAGGAGAGAAAAACATCAAAGAAGAGAGAAAAACATTAAGGAGGAGAGATTAATGATTAAAAGACAACTAGTAAGGAGGAGAGATTGTGAAATTGCACATACAGCGAAGTATTATACTATATGACTATTATAGTACGCTGACTATTATACTACTCTACCTATCCTTCACAACTTTTAAAATCATCAGATGAAGATGCTTAATCAATTCGATTAAGAATAATATATATCTTGCTTAAGCTACTTCAGATCATACAATGCAAGAAACACATTCTTAAGGCAATATTATCAATTGCCTAAAACCATTTCAGTTATTGCTTCGTATTTGTTCTTTCATTTATTGAGTCTGTAAATACTTAGCAATAGGTGACTATACATACGCTATCGCTTGTAAGTTCAACCTAGGGCATGCCTTGATATAAAATGAATATTCATTAGTGGCATGTTATTACTAAGGATTGAACAACTGCTTTAAAGAGCTGTATGTATAAGTCAATTGTAGTAATGACCCCAAGCAAATAGGAGGAGATTGTTAGGAATATGCACGTAAATCAGTGATATATATGTATGCATATTCCAACACGTGATTTGCTTGTTTCCATTACAACGCATGTTTCACAAGTGGCTAAAAGGGTGCGCACCGGTTAGTGTGGCGGCTTGTTGAAACAATGCATAGGTCATTAGACTAGGAAGTCTTTGTACATATCCGAGTCTTTGTCCTACCAGATTGATGACAACTTTCATATGGATTAGCTCTTCAATTGCCAGCTGAAATGACCATCGGCAAATGTCTCACTAGCAAACATTTCTTTTAGCTATGACTGCCTATTAGCGATCTCTACATCGCGGTTCTATAATGGCGGATCTCAGTATCGGCCAAGTCCTCATCGAACAACTGCAGAGAAGCGATTATTCAAGAGGAACATCATGGTCATCCGCGATCTCTACATCAGCAATTCTATAATGGCAGATCTCAGTATCGGCCATGTCCCTTATCAGAACAACTGCAGAGAAAATGTAAGATCACGAGAAACATCGGTCGTCACTCAACACGCTACAAGTCAAAATAGATCCGTTGCAAGATCTGTCTGACAAATCCAAGATACGCATCGATGTCTGTGCCTTCACGATTACTCAGTAGACATTTCCTCTTCTGTGCATTGGTTGCAGTCTTCAAAGCTCCACTTCCATAAAAGGCCAAGCACGACGCCGCACCTCAAAGCAATGATACGTCCAAATCGGCCACTGCATCCAGCGGCTCGACACGTCCAAATCGGTCCGGCTGTTTCACGGAGCTTCAAGACACAAACTTAACTGAAGGTCTTTGCCCAACAAATCCAAAAATGTACTCTGCTGCATTATGAGTTTCAGATCACCAACGGGCATAAACCTATTCAATACACCAACGGTCACCTCTTCTTCTCCAGCCTATATAAGAAGACTCTCATTCTCATCTCAAAAGAGATCAAGAAGTGTATGCTTATGCTTGAGAAAGGTTGTGGTATTGTTCTTCATTTATTCAATCCAGAACCACACCATCAGAGTGAGAAAACACAAGTGTAAGAACAAACACTTTGTGAGAGAGAGAAAAGAAATTCCAAAGGCTGAGAAGCTCCGCTTGATCAAAAACTTTGTTTTTGATTTGAGTTTCTTCTTCCTTCGAAGAACTCAGTCTCTTCAGTGGCTTCACCTCCATTATTCAGCAAAGAGACCAAGCACTCCACAGATCGTTGAAGCCAGACCAAGCTTGAAGATGTCCGATGAAGAGCCAGAACTTAAAAGTCCAGATTGCATTCATATCGGCAGACTTATACTACATTATAAGCTGTGTCGATTGTGCAATAAATTGTCATCATTTTTGGTCGAGTGCTTAGCACTCAGTTGTTCAAATACTTGCTATTTGAACAACACCTAATATTCTCTTCTCACAACACTCTAACACTAGCACTTTCCCTCCCTTACCTCCAAGGTTGTTAGGAACTGCTAGGATTAGAGTTCTTATATGAGTCTTCCGGGGATCTCATCTCACTTTCCTTCTACCCCCGGGGAGATTGCTAGGATAGAGAGTCTAGGTTGATGTACTAAGCATGTTTGCCTTTGAGTAAACCTCTGCTGAATTTTAATATAATATATATGTTTGATACATTCAGCCTTGATTTCTCTTTCTTGTATAATTTGTTTTATCTTGTGCAATCTGTTTAATTTTAAAGGAAAGCAATTGATGCATCTAATACAGATTTTAGTCAACTGTTAAGCTGTCTTTGAAATCAAACCCTTACAGTTACTTTAATCTTAACTGTTAGACTTATGCTGTTTATTCTTCCGCTGCTCAAACTTATTTTCATCAGCTAAGTTCAACAAACATCTTCCGACTGCACATTTGCTGATCCAGGATGTCCAAAGTCTACATCTGCTGATCTAGGATGTCCTATCTCTCTAACTTCGGCTAAGCAGTCAGAATGAGGAAGATGAACTAATTGTATTAATCATTTCATCTATTCTTCATCTTATATGTTAAAATTGGATGAAATTTTTAATACATCAAGTATAGGCTATTCACCCCCCCCCTTTAGCCTATACACTGAGCAACCCTTGGACCTAACAATTATAATATGGAGGAGAATATTAGTAAGCAACCAAATCACATGCACAATTTGTGCTTGCCACCCACACGCCACTTTGGCCTTTCAACTCAGTGCTTACGGCAGAATCTCTCTCTCAAACAAAATCTCTCTCAATTATTTATCATCTTCTTACAATAAGGCTCCTCAACCCATCAATTTATTTTACTCTAAGTAAATCCTATTCTTAATAGGAAAGTCCTATTTGACAAACTTATTCCTAAATTAATAAGGAAACACAATATCAACTATCCACTAAATAATAAATAATAATAACTCCTAAACAAATAACAATCCTAATTGGATTAGGCATGGTTTAATATCTAACAAAATCAACTGCTTTTTAAACGCTAAATTTTTAGTTTTTTCCAAAATGCAGATTTTAAAATGCTGCTGGAAAAAAGAAAGATGCATTTTGAAATGGTATCACAAACGCGTTTATAAGAAAAAAGATGCGATTTGAAAAAACAGTGTTTTAAAAAATTTGTGTTTTAAATAGTTATGTTTTGAAAACGTTGTACTGTGTTTTGAGACAAAGAGAGTATTTTGATAAATAATTAGAGTTTTCTTACATTTAGTAGACTCCACTATCTTTATTTATTTTTTATCGGGTAATATTTGACGATTCGATTAAAACTTAGTCAAATATATAAAGTGGCGAATTCAGGAATTCTTTTCAGTGGGGTCACAAATTTTAACGTTAACTATTACTCCTTCCGCCTAAATTATTGTTTTCCTTTTTTTTTTTTTTTTTTGTCTGTCCCAAAATAATTATCTTATTTGAAACTTTTCTTTTTAAGACATCACTTTTACCATTTTACCCTTACTTTTTCTCCATACTTTAATTATGGGCCACATACACATGGACTTTAAAGGAAACTACACACTATACCAATATTAATAATCAAGTCAACTGTTTTTTCTTAATCCGTGTGCCGGGTCAAACAAGTCAATAATTAAGGGATAGAGGGAGTATATAAAAAAACATAGAAATCACAATTGTCCTCTACGCGTTTTTATACTATGAAAACGTTTAATTAAATCATCATTTGTAATGCTTCTAAACAACTCTCTCTCTCAATATAACATACAAGAGAGGAATATAGATGTTAATCTGAGTAAATTACGATAATCTCTACCTTAAAGGAACTGTTGATCAATTAACCGTTGGAATATAGCTGTTTACTTACTACCTTAAAAATGTCGTACGAAATGGTTCTATTCTTACATAGATAAAAAAATATCACAGCTTCGCACAATCAAAAAATCTAGTGGGGTCACAATATAAAATCCAATGGGGTCACAATGTAAAACGACGTCGTTTTACAAGGTAAAAAAAAAAAAATTTATTCCAGTGGGGTCACTTGCCCCCTCACCCTAAAGGGTGGATCCGCCCCTAAATTAATATATATATATATTCCATATATATATATAAAGACTCCACTACCTTATACTTTTGACCCGGGCGGGTCCACCCCTTCTTCGGGTCATACCCGGATAATTAAACCCATCTGTTAATTGAAAGTTATTTAATTTAACAGCTTCAATCATGTGCATGCCTTGCATTGTATTTTCTAGAGACAAAAGTACCCCCAACTCAGTCAGCTTTTACCTTACAAAATTAATCAAAATTTCATACCTTTCAATCTAGTAGGCAGTAGCTCTTTCATACAAACAAATGAACAAATCCCATGATTGGGGGTTTTGTCTTTTGAGGGTGATTTGGGTTCCATTGCTAAACAATCAAAATGATGAGATCAAGATGCAAAATTTGACATACCTTTTTTGTAATACCCCGACCCAACTTCATTTCGGGTTCACTCGTAGTCTCTCGATATTGACCTTAAAACCCTCGAAGAGTGAGGTGTCATGCTTGTTAAGCGTGACATATCATGTCGTGATCCGTGTTTGACGCGCGTTTAACTTATGGTGAGTTGCACTTTATTCCTATATCCGTTCGAGACTATCCTCGACATCAATTGGCGTTCGTATAAGTTACATTTCCTCTTTGGTTGGTTGACCTAACCTTGGCTTAGATTCATTCGCTAACGACAAGCATGTTCGCTTTGTCGTTAACCCGTAAGTTGGGTTAGTTTGAGAGTTGTTTGACTCATTGTGCATGTGAGACTTATGTTTATTATCATTCGTCCACCATCGCGGGATGATTCGGGTGTGTTTCGAGTGTGTTTGACCATGATTTGATGTTAGGATCAAACTTAGGAGTGGCCACGCGATCAAACCTAGGAAATAGAGTAAAATAGAATTGGACTGGACTTTTGAACTTGGCACGGCCGTGCGCCTTTTCTTGGCACGGCCGTGCGAGAGCAGACAGAAACTCCAGAATTGGGTTGTGAAAGTTGGCATGGCCGTGCGACTATTTTTGGCACGGTCGTGCAAAGTTGGCACGGCCGCGCGCCTATTTTTGGCACGGTCGTGCGAAGTCGGACAGATTGGTACTCTGTTCGTCCGGTTTTCGTTCTTTCTTAGTTTTTAACATTTTTTAGTGGTTTAAAATGCTCAAACAAGCCCGGGATTGGACCAAACACTTACCCATGGTATTAATAACATAACCCAACTCTATTTTCTCCCTCATTCTCATCCTCAAACCAGAAAATAAAGAGAGAGCTAGAGAGAGAAAGGAGAGGGAAGAAGAGAAGAATCGCGATATCTCGAGCTCCGTTGGTCGGATCGATGATCCGTCTTCGCCGTAGCGTAGAGGACGACGAGGAGCATGTTTCTAGTTGATTAGATCGTCCGATCGGTAGAAGATTCACCACTCCATCTCTTTCCCCACGTTTTAGAGAGAGAAAGTGTTGTTTTGAGAGAGAGAAAGCTTGATTTGGACTTGGATCGAGCTTTGGATCGACGATTGGACTCCATAGCAGCGTAGAGTTCGCAGAGGAGTACATTTCTACCCGAAGCCCTTGGATTTCGTGGAGGATTTGCGTTGTGTAGTAAGTTACTAATCTCTTTCTTAGATTTTGAGCATCGTAGAGTATTATCGCGATGTTTACGTGTTATTTATGTGCATATGAACTACCTACATGTTATACTTGTTCAATGTGATACTCTAGCATGTTAAATGATGAGTATAGATGAATTGTTGTTGATGTTGTGGTCTCCGAATATTAGAGACTTATGGAGTTCTTTGTGTACACATTGTTGTTGTTATTGTTTCCTGAGTTATAGACTCGTGGGTTTTGTTTTATAGTTGGGTTCCGGCATTAAAGTCGCCGATGACTTGTTTTAGTTATATAGAGTATTTATAACTTGTTGAGATTTTAATTATTAGTACACTCGTGAGATTTTTATGAGTAATAGACTTTCGGTATATTTAGTCTCGTGATTGAGATGGGTATATAGGGATGATGCTATGGCTTGTCCCGATATTGTGAATATCTGTAAGACTCGAGTGTGGTCGTTGGGATGTTGAGAGTCGAATATTACCCTGAATGGGCTAGACTCTAGTCGTGACCGACATTAGCAGAATTGAATAAGACGTTAAGAATATACATCGTATAATGAGTTGATGAGTAGTATTTAAGTCTCCTACGAGGTGGGATGATGCATTGACGAGACTTTGATCGAGCAGCTTGAGTTAGGTTGACTTAGTTAACGTTGTTGAACACGTGACTACTTGAATTGGGTTGGATGATTATATAGACACCCTACGTCCAAACTTTGATTAGTTATCAAATGTACTTGTACTTCATATAAGTTACTAATGAGTTGTGTACGATCATGTGCGACGTACGTTGGGAACGGCTTAGTCGCTACGCTTGAGCGACGTGTTTATGATGAGTTGGTTATATCCTAGGTAGTTAATGATACACCTTGATTGTCGGTCCTTTACAGGCTATGTGACTTGTTGGGAGTCGTGATATGTATAATACGCAATAAAAATGAGATGGAGTGTATTATGATCGTGGGATACCGTGGAGATCCTAAGTTGCGCGTATCAGTAGCGTGTTGAATTATGATTGTTAAGTTTAGCGATTGCGGACTTGGATGATGTGTGGTATTTGTGATTGTTCTAGTAAGCAATAGGACAATCATCCTACTTTGATGATTGATTGTGTGTTTAGCATTTACAAGCACATCATGTTGATTTAGTATGTGATTCAATAGAACACATTATGGTTTGATTTCATTGGGTTGTGATTCAATAGAACACATCATGATTTGGTTTATTAAGTTGTGATTCAATAAGAACACACTTAAATTAGTTTGGCATGAGTAAACATCTACTTGTGCATTGCATCGAGTCCAGCTGGCATATGTGCATTGGAGGTGTATTGACGCTCGGTTATTGCGGGAGCAGGGGCTTCGTAATAGCTGAAGGCCAATACACTGGGCCTCGCCCTACCATTGGCCACGGTAGGGGTTTCTCTAGTCCCACAGTTGAACAGAATAAACGACGACTGTGTATTGTCAACATTTTTGTATGCATTGGGATATGGACACTGGTCCCTTGTGATACCTATAAGTGGCTAAAGTCGTATTGTCTCGGGTCGTAGGGGATCGAGCGATACGTCGACGTGGATACAGAAAATGGTCCACAACGGGTACCTGTAGATCGTGCGGGTCGCGGTCGGGTACATTATTGGTTGGGTACTTGTAGATCGTGCTTGACGCGATCGGGTACCTATATTTGTTTGGGGATACGAGCATCGATCCCTATGTGATTTGTGTACAGCAGCAGCAGCACAATCATCTATTTCTGATTCGTTGTTCGACATTGGGAGATGTGTCTAGCATCAGCAGCACAATTTTTTTAGTATGGTTCTCTAGAGCAGAAGCGCAGGAATCTATCATTATTATTATCTTGTTAGATAGCAGCAGAGGCATCCTTTATAGTTCTGTGGAGCGGCAGTACGATCGTTTACTACGGCTTCATGGAGCGATAAGTCGGAAGTGTTTCAAGGGATTTCGGAGGTGTACCTCGAATCCACCGTATCCACCTTTATGTGTTTACTTTGAGCTTTATGTGCTTCCTATATGAACGAATGTTGGTCGTGGTCTTCAACCAGTGTATGACGGTTGGCGGTTACTGAGCCTCTCGTGAATATAGGGTTGGTTGTCTTATGTGCTACAACCTTTTTATTATCCTGTTATATAAATGTGCATAATGCCATGCCATATTGTTTCATTAGTAGCTTACTGGGTCATTCGACTCATCCCTTCCATATTTGTTTTCCTTAGTTGCAGGACTCGATCCAGCGCAGTGAGGCTTTGGTCCGAGGTTGTACTTAGATTATTACTGTATTTCTATCACCTGTATTTGTGAGATCGTGGGTTAAACTAAGTTATGTAAACTTAGTATGTCGGGTAGAAACATTTGTATTTTATAGACTTGTATTTGGTGCCGACTCGTGGAGTCGTGCGGTTGTACTATTTTATAACTTCGGTTTTCTTGGTTAGTGTGGTCGTGTACCCGTTGGTATTCTTCTATTGGTTTTCCCGAGTGTTTTGACTCGTGGTGTTGTAGTTATTGTTGTTTCTCCGGCTCGTGTTTGACCGTGGAGGTTTTATATCGTTGTTGGGATTTGTCATTTGAGTTTTTGAAACTCTAATTTTATTCAGTATTCCGCTGCTAGGTTTTTGGTTTCGAGCTTTTGTGGCTCGCTTCATTTAGTTTTTCTTCGGTTTGGCGCTCCGAGTTGGGGTTTAACATCGAATCTCGGACTCGGGTCGTCACATTTTTCTTCTTTGAACCCCAGAATTGGACTGCTGTATAATCTCTCCGTCTCCCTCCTTACGCGAAGAAATTAAAGAGTAAAGATCAGATGAGCCACTGATTAGATCTGCTCGTAGCAGAATATGATTATTCAGCCACGTTTCCGGCAAAAATAAGAAAAAGTAGAATGATTTTTAAGCCATGCACCATCACTGTGAAAACCACCACCACTGTCAAGTCAATCAACACTCTCCATCGTCAATCACTCGTTACTACACTCCGCATTACGACCACGCCCTGGTCGTTGTTAAAGTTTCTCTTGAGCTTTCTGGGATTCTTCCTCGGAAGAGGTGTCGATGGCGTCCCAGTCGGCGTCACAGATGACAGATATGGGATGGACGTTGAGGAGGATGCTCCAGTGACAACATGGACACTTTCATCACTTAGATCGACGCTAATTGCAATCTTGCGGTGGTTTTTGGAAGTGGGTTCGAGAAATCAAACGAAGGTGATTGTGCCAATGGCTCTTTCTAGACCTCTCTCTATCTCTCTTCCTTCACCTCGCCGTCTTCATCTTACATCCATCTCTGCCGAAGCGACCCACTAGCCACCACCATCGCAACTTGCTCGTATAGAAGAGAGGGAGCTGGCGGATATGTGGGCGTCGGTGACGAATTAGGGTTCGTCAAGTTAGGAGAGAGAGAGAGAGAGAGATGGTCTCCGTGCTAAAATGATTACAAAAACTAAAGGGCAACTTTGTCTTTTTTATGATTCCGCTAGGGGGAGTGAGTTAGATGGACTAACTCATTCGAGTTCATAATTCAAGGGATTTTTTTGTCCGTACATAGTTCAAGGGTGTTTTTTGAAGTTTACCCTAAAAATTAACTGCGCATTAATTTTTTGACTTAAATATTAGTATATTTAAGAAACACACTTGATAAAATAGGAACCGTCAAATTCAAGCCGAAAATTATAATAATGAATTGACATCATCCAAGTAATTTGATTGAAAAGCATATTGTCAATATATAGCTTTATTGCCTAATTATTTGGTTTATATAGGAGATTTATTATTGAAATAAAATATTAACCCAATGAATAATTAATGATCAAGACCATACATGGGCTTGAACAGGTTAATTGAACAGTAACACCTTTTATATTTTACTAAAACGAATATAAAAAATTTTGTTCGTAAATTATTTATAAACAAGATAAGGTTTTTTAGTTCGATGATTTTTTTTATTTACTAGAACTATTTGTTAGTTTATGTGAGAGAAATAAATAGGGTGAGAGAAGTAGAGAGAAGATCAAGTGCGGGCTGTGGGCTTGGCCAAGATTAGATATAGACTATATTGAAGGTTTCATCTTAAAATCAATTGGTCCTATCTGGAGTAGATCTTTAGGTCATATGCTAGTCAATGTTTACTTGTCTAATCGATATGAAATAATGGTCCTACTAGTGTAAAACAAGATTTTTTTTATTTTATTTTCCTTTTGAAGAAATTTAAAACATGAATGACACGTAGTAGTCCTCTGATTTGGAAGTCAACCATTGAAATTTTTTTTTTTTTAAATCCTGTCAAACTGTAACCATTCCGTACTCTCTAACTCCAAGCGTGTAACTTGTTCCATTTGAGATACGGCGGAAATTGCCCAAAAGTATCACCATATTCACACACACACACACCAAAAAAAAAAGGAAGAGAGAGAGTGAGAGAGAAAAAGAAGCAACATGTTCCATTTGGGCAGGAGACTAGGAAAGAATGTGCCAGTTATCTCCCTCTAACAAAGAGACACACCAAATATAAACCATGTAGTTGATCTAACAATAGACTCAATGAAGAATGTAAATCATAAGTGATAGGATTGGTTCATCCACATGTTCAACAAATTTGACCAGTTTCTTCAATTTCTGGAGACAGGTCTTGACATCAACTTCTTCGTTATTTGACTTTGGTCAAAGATTTATCGTTGTTGGTAAATCTTAGAATGAGTTAATCTTAGATGACTAACCGTTGAATCGAGCTCATAACTTGTTGGTAAGTTGCATTCTCTTGTAAGTTTTTTGATATTAATGATATGTCTTTGTTGATATAAAAAAATAAAAAAGAAAGTGACCGGCTTTTGTCCATACATAGCCACATCTCTTGGAAGAAAATTTAGAAGACCGCCTCATATTACACAAAATGAATCAGAGCCAGCTTCATATACTCCCGTTTCAAAAAAAAAAAAAAAAAATTAAATAAATAAAAATGATTCCTCTTTTTTCTTTGGTTTATTTTAAATTAAAAAATAGTTTCATTTCTAAAAGTAGTAATAATTTTTAATATAATTTAAAAAAGATACAAGCAAGTAAAAATACAAACTTAAAAAATTTAACTTGTTAAATAAAACTAATTTTTTAAGTCAAAAAGAGCATACTGTTTCGGTCTCAATCTTTTATTTTAGGGTGAATTACAGGTCGATCCATTTTTGGACATTTGTAATCGTTCAGTTCATCATAGTTTTTTTAAAACCGGAAAAAGACACTTTTGGGGCGAAAAGACGATTATGTTATTAATGAAAGAAAAACACGCGCGCATCGGATCGGTAACCCATGACATCTCGATGCCCAATTTAAGGTATTGTAGACACCCAGAATTCGTACACCTACATTATACGAATTGTCCTATAAATAATTATTTATTTATAAATGGATTAACACTTATTTCTATGATCATTTCAGGAAATAACATATCCAACAAGACTAATGACGTCTAACAGACACAACAATTTCAGTTAACTCAACAATGAGGGTCAAAACTGAAGATACAATGCTCAAAGGCCCAAAGTGCAACAAAAGCAAAGCTGAATAGACAAAAAATAAGCTTGGTGCGCGGGTACCATGCCAAGTGCGCCGCGCACCTCGCCTGACATCCTCATAAGTCAAGCTGAAGTTTGCTATGGCCGAAAATGAAGGCTTTCTTGCACAAACTTGGCGGCCAAGCTGCAGGAGGAAGCTTCCTCTTGCTTGGGAAGGTGGGTCACTCCCTCTCTCTCTCTCTCTCTCTCTCATATATATACACCATCTCTCCCTCTCTCTCAGTATCCATCTCTCGCACTCTCTCGGCTGAGAAGAAAAGAAAAGAAAAGAAAAAAGAGGAGCACTGCTCCTCTCCCTTTCTCATGTACACACACACATACACGACCCACACACACACACACACACAAACACACTGTGTTATTTGAACATACCCAAATACAAAACGTAAGTCTTCCTTTCTTCGTATCAGTAGCAGTCGGAACACAACGATCAAGCTACGAGCTAGCTTGATCAAATATAACACAACGGCCTAGAACGTGGCCCAAAACGATTTAGTAAAACGACAGAAGGTAAAATCCTTCGGCTCGTTATTTCTCTTTATTTTGATATGTAAATATGTCGGATAAATTGTGAATGTGTATATAAATTTATTTCGGTATATTTGGATTTGTGAATACATGTATTATATCCATTAAATTTGAGTTTCGAAAATTCGTTCTTCGTTTTTGTTTATTTAACGGTGTATATAAGTTTATATTTGATTATTTGTTTAACTTCGTTTTGAAGTTAAAATTATATATTATTGGAATAATATGTGTATATAAATGTTTTGATATATAAAACTTTTGTTATTTCTATAATAATAATAATAAATATATATATTTTATTTGTTTTTTCTTCTATTCACCAAAATAAAGCATGTATATATTATATAACGTAAACGGAGATATAAATCTCCATGAACCGTTTTCTCCGGTCACATAGTATAATAAACTCGTAACATATAAATTTGAGCATGCAATCATAAGAGACCGAAAGGGCGAGTTGGATACCTAACACCTTTCCAACTCGTAACTTAGAACCCACAATCTCAGTTTTTCTCTTGTTTTCTTTATAAACGAGTGTGGCGACTCTATATTTTAATATAAATGTGTTTTGCGCATTTATCACACATTTATTTTGAGAGTCCAGAATGAGACCCAGGATCGAATCAGGGTGCTCACAAACATCTCGATGCCCAATTTAATGAAAGAAAAACACGCGCGCATCAGTAACCCAAGACATCTCGATACCTGATATGTGCATCGAATTTGGCGAGGCGATGTCTGTTATGTGCAACCCAAAATTCAAACTTAACCCAAAATTCAAACTTAATTTTATGCATTGCAATGCCTGATATGTGCATCGAATTCAATCATATTGGCATCCCGATGCTCAAGTAAAAGGCATATTACAGGATGCATTTATCTTTTATTTTTTGACGAAAATACTAATATGCCCTTAATATTCAAGCATCGGTATGCATAATCAAAACATTGTGATGCCTAATTTCATCATCGCGATGCCCAAATATTAGATTGCGATGAACCAAAGCAGTTTAAGGCCGAATAAGAACAGACGCAAAAATAAAATGCCCAACCAGCAGTTAAAATATCCTTTTGTGATTAATTAGGACATATGTCATAACATGGAAAACTTTCATCATCAAAACTTGCAGAATTGATACTGCTTTGATGCGATGATGATGCATCCCGACTCCAAGTTAATGCATCACGATTGGAATAACTTGAACTGCTATTACAAACTGAGGCATCGCGATAAATTATTTCTACATTACCCTTATTAATTTCTGCATTGCGATGCACAATTCCTGCATAGCGATTATTAATTGTTGCATCGCTAAATCAAAAGGTGGGATAAAGGAAAACAAAATCACCAAGTAACACTTCTCTATTCAATCCGTAGCTTAAATAATTTTGATTTTCAAAAACGTCTACTGATATAATGCTAAATGATAAAATTTTGGCCAACAACACCATATTTATGCAACCATCATCATTTTATTCACATTTAACTATGATAAAATCAACGAAAAGTTGTTGGCCGATTCACTTTTATAACATTTGACTATGATAAAGAGACGCATGACCCAGTTGGTGCCTTGGTGGAAAAGGAATAGGGAGTATAAGCTGGTAGCTAGGTGATTAAAATTTCTTTAATTAATTGAGTAGTTATAATTTATAAAGATATTTGATTTAATTTCTTTAATCAATTTTGTTTACTACAATATTGTGAATGAATTTGATTATTATTATGTTTATCCACCTCACATAATTACTTAATTCGATAAGCTATAAAAAAAATTATTCGGTTTTTCTTATCTTTTGTCTTATTAATTTTTTTCTGTCCAGAAATATATAATGGTAAATAAATGTTAATATTGATAGGCATCCTTTATGTTATCATTCTCAACTAGGGGTTATTGTATCAAAATGCATCCAATGAACGCATATAGAATAAAGCAATGTAAAAATCCAAACCTGTGCAAAAACAAACTAATTAAATAGACACATTTTTGTGCGATGAATTACACTGTTTAATTAATCAATATAAAGATTAGGAAAATATAAGGACTAATCCTAGACTAGCCTCATTACATAGATGTCATCAACAGTTCGTCCGAGAAATGGAATAAATTGGCTTCAAATCTTTTATCCTACTTTACGTCACACTCTCTGTTTCAATGAATCCTCGAATTACACGAGCCTTGCTATTTTAACCGTTTTTTTTATATTTTTTATTTACAATTTTTACAAAAACACGTATAGGACTTGGATTTAATTAGAAAGGGAGTGTGATAAAAGATTTGAATCCGAACAAATCCTCCTCATGCTTGATTTAGAAACAAAACGCTTAATAAATCAGGATTTTTAGAAAGGGTGGACCATCGAATAATATCTTACCAAAAAAGTATTGTAACAACGAATAATATCTTACGAAACACAAAAAATCGTGAGCACGATATAAAAGAATATATGCAAGCTCATCAACAGGTGCCCTTAACCCCAGATCAACTACTAGTTCATCTAGCTTTAAACTATAAGATGTGTAGGCATTTGTGGTTTGAGAATGTTTATTTAAGGTTTGGGAATATTGAGGCTAAGGTCCGCTTACGACTTGGAAAGTTATGAGGTGAGATTGAGGTTGAGATCGAGTTTGAGTTTGAGTTTAGTGTTGGAGTTGAGGTTCAACACTTCAAACCCTTTTAAAGTGGGGTTGAAGGAATACATTTTTCTTTGTGTTTATTTGTGGTTGCTCCAAAAATGCTTGTCCAGAGCTTTTTTCTTGATCTCATAAATTTGAATTTGCATTACTTAAGTTATAATCCTTTTTATTTAGGTAAAGAGTTC
This sequence comes from Platycodon grandiflorus, assembly GCA_016624345.1. NCBI lineage: Eukaryota > Viridiplantae > Streptophyta > Magnoliopsida > Asterales > Campanulaceae > Platycodon > Platycodon grandiflorus. Next base: position 22,105,685 of record CM028361.1, read on the forward strand.
ACTATTTTATTTTGTATATTTTACCTAAAGAGCCAATTTTCAAAAATTAAGCCTTAATCCAATATGCTAGGTCCGCCAACGTAACAAATCAATGTAATGTTATAGACAATTAAGTCCAATTAAAACTCAATTTTTATGAACCAAGTTATAAGTATAGAATGACAAACAGCTCCCTCCTCACTTCCTTTAGAACAAAAATCAAAGAGAGAGAGAGAGAGAGAGAGTTGGTGGCTCCATTGGTATTTTAGGGCGTGCTCATGTTTTCACATTTGTTTGGAGTACCAGTCAAAAGTTTGTTTTTACCGCAGGATGACAACGAAGTGGAGTGGACCAAGTCAAGTCCACAGCATTTGGAGAAACGGGAACATCCAAGAAGACTCGATGAAAACACTGACTTAACAAAAAGCATCTCCTGGGAGTAGTTAGATTTATTAAGAGCTTACTTAATTTCACAATGTATAATAATAATAGTAATGTTATGTATACCTAAAGTGTGCATTAAAAGTCATTATTGACATCTTTTGATTGGTTAGAAAATTTATAAGTGGTAGGACCCACAAATCATTTAAGCAATCAAAATATGACAATTGAGATTTTGGTGCATATTTAGTGTACATTTTAGGTGCACATAGTATTACTTTAATAATAATAGTACGATTATGGAGTAATTTAATATATATCGTTCCATCTTTTTTAAGAAAGTTAAATTTTAAGTTATTTTAGTATTATATATATATATATATATATATACATTAATTCATGTTATATTATTGTAAGTGAACACTAAGACATTAGCAAAGGTAAAATTAGTAAAATACTTATTTTGAGTCAAATAAATATTTTTAAAAACCCGCAGTAGCTTGCCCAATCAAATTCTATTGATATGAAAGGTCAAGGTCATGTATCAATTATCGAGTTTTGTTTTCATACCGAAGAATTAGTTTAAAATGTTTAACCAACTTAGTGGAGTATATATTAAGATATAATTATTAGCTAATGTCATGGTCATTGTGACAATTAAGCATAAATAATGACATGTGGAAGGGTTTAAAGTCCGCTGATTATTATGATTAAAAAAAAAAAAAAGGAACTCCATCGATTAAACATGTTCGAAGGCACACTAGAGTTTTAGCCTCATGGGGGTGACAAAGCTTACTTCTCACAAATCTCAAATTAAATCCTATCTTCTTTTTTTCAGCTTCAAAAATCTTATTGCAATTTAAACCTTCCATCCAATCATCGCTGACCATTCAATTGCATTGGCAACCCCCTATATTTTGGCCAAATTTCAGTGCTCCCTCAATTGTTTACTTTTGTTTGGCTACTTAAAGACTTTTAAATATTTGTATACCATCTACTCCCTCCTTTCCAAACAAAAAGTCCACTATATTATTTTTATACGTTTCACTTAAAGAGTCTACTTTCAAAAAATTATGTTTATAATTTTCATAATCTTTCATCTTTACTCTCTACTTGTGTTGTAATCATCTTGGTTGCTTTTAAGTATTTTTGTAATTATAACCAACTCCAATGACACTAATATCTCCCTTAATAATTAGACTTTTCAAACATGGTTTGGGTGGAACGGAGGGAGTAATACTTAAAAATATCTCCATACAATTATCCTCAAATATTTTTTTTTAGAAAAAGACTTTCAAACCCCAAGTAAACTATTGGAAATTATAAGATAATTCTTTTTAACTAATTTGTTTAACTTCTTCAAAATAAAAACTAGCTTGTTTAATAAAAAAATAGGGTTAATGACATTACAAGCCCCTCAACTATAACCGATTACACCAGTAGTCTCTTAACAAAGTTTTTTTAAATTTCAGTCGTGCAAGTTTCAAAAATTAGACACGCTTAGTCCTTTTGGTAGATGTTGTTAGGATTTATCCGTTAAGTCAATGATGTGCCTCGCATGTGCATTTGGTTAAGGGGATGAATGTAATTTCCTTTGATTATCCATGAAGTCTTTCCTTTTAAAAGACCAAAGTACCCATATTTTATTTAATTTTAAAACTAGCTAAGAGGACATTTTAGTACTTATGTAAATTATATTTTCTTTACATTTATTCTCTCAATCTATATGCATTTGGCATATATGGACACCATTAATGTTCAAGGAGGAAGTTTCGGAGCAGAATTTATGAAAGATTTTGACAATGATTTGGATTCATCCATTAGACAAATTACAAACCCATAGTTAAGAGCTTTGCCCAGATCACAGAAAGTTTCACTTTTTACTATTAACAAATTACAAACTCACTAATCAAAAAAAAAATTGAATCCACAATTTTTTGAATCTTAAAATCTGGAGATTTAAACCTGAATCTAACAATAGATTTTTCATCCCTATTTACCCCCCAACCACCATCGATATTCCTGTAATTGCTGCCACCACCTACGCGAACCACCACCATCTTCCCTGCAATGGCCGCCACCAATGAAGAGAGAAAGAAAGATTTCAATCACTGACTCTCTCTCTCTCTCTCTCTCTCTCTCTCTCTCTCTCTCTCTCTCTCTCTCTCTCTCTCTCTTTTTATCTCTCTCTATTTTTTGGATGCACTGAGAAAGAGACATTTGGGTTTCAGTTTAAGCCCTAATCCATTCTCTCTCTCTCTCTTTTCAACCGAACCTCTCTCTCAACGAAGCAGCAGCAGCAACTCCACAGCAACAGCACCGCGCGCAACCCTCTTTATCTCCAGCCAACTTCGAATGGCAACCAGCATCTCCAGTCACCCACTTCAACACTAGTGACTTTCCCTCAACATCGAAACCAACAAACCCCCTCCCTCTCTCTCAATGTATAACCTTTTCGCCGAATAATTGGGCTGAACCTGTCAAATCATTATGGGAGAATTGAGATCAAATCTTTCCCCTAGAGAGAATGAGGTGGAAGACAAGGAGGTAGTGGTGGGGGGAGGTCAGTAACAAGTTTCATGCAAGTGAAAAAGATGGTGGAAGGGGATGAAGATGTTGGGAGAGAGAAAGAAAAGAATAAATTGTTTAATTATTACTAAAAACTCTTTTGTAGTTACTAAAGGCACGTGAAATTTCATAAAAGCCCTTAACCAAAGGCACGTGTGAGGCACATGAATGACCTAATGGATAAATCATAACGACTTCCACCAAAAGGACTAAGCGTGTCTAATTTTTGAAACTCTTGGGATTGAAATTAAAAAAAACTTTTTTAAGGGACTATTGGTGGAATCAGCCATAGTCTAGGGACTTGTAATGTCATTAACCCTAAAAATAAGAAAACTTAAAATAAATATAAAATCCTACTAAATTACATTAATTAATTTTATGAATTGTTCTATGGTTAAGTGGTACTAAAGGTTGTTCCTCAAGGCCTAAATTTAAAGGAGATGAGTTTAAATCCTGCAGTCGTAGATTTGGAACACAAAAATAAAATAGGGTTAATTACACCATTAGTCCCTTGACTATAGACTTTTCACGATTAGTCCTTTAAGAATTTTTTTTTAAATTTTAGTCCCAAGAGAATCAAAATTAGACACGTTTAGTCCTTCCGATGGATGTCGTTAAGAAAATTCTGTTAAGTGCCTCATGTGCCTCTCACGTGGATTTGATTAAGGGCTAAAAAAGAATTTCATCTCATGTTCTTCATAGATCTTCTTCCACATACACATCTCTCTCTCTCTCTCTCTCTCTCTCTCCCTCTCTCACATTCATTCACAGTCCTCTCTTCCTTAATTTCTCCTGCCAACAACTCCAGAAATATTGGAAACCAAAAATTCAAACTAGCCAACAACTCCGCCAATTTAAAATAAATATCCAAACCCTCCATCCTCCATCGGTATTTCTTAACAACACCGACAATTGGTGTTCTTTAACAACAATTAATAACCGAAATGTTCAACTTTTAGAAGAAAGAGAAGAATTTGCTGGAGATATTCATTCCGGATTTGGTGTATGGTTTAGTAACAACAATAAAATCAACAAAATTTGGAGGAAAAATTGACCCCCGATTTTTTTGGACTTAAGTGGAAGAAAAAGCACAGCTTCTTGTACTATTCTCTCTCTCTCTCTACCTTCTCCTTCTCTTCAACATCTCAGTGTTGAGGATCGTTTGGTGAGAATTACACGTAGATCTCCTTGTTCGCCTTGGAAGATACAGATCAGAACTGCAGCTTTGCTTTTGAGATATTCTGATTTTTTCAGTTTGGCTTTGGTAGGGGATAGGGTTTGTACTGAGTGTTAGAGATTCTGAATTCAACCCGATTGAGGATTGAAAAGACGAAGTCATTGAGCTAAGTCAACCCGTTTCTAGGATTATGTAATGAGTGAACGCATTCCATAAATTACAGCCTTCAAAACATAGAGATTGATTGGATTTTGTTTGTATTGGCTTGTTCTTGGCAGTATGACTCTGGGATTAAATGAATTTATTAATGTCGTGGCTAGATCTCAACCCTCAATTTGGCAAATTGAGAGAAACCAAACTCTCAATTTCGATGTGGTGTTTACAGATGTGCTTGGGGCTCACGATGAGTTTGTCGTTTGGAAAGTCTGACCACATGCAACGGGTTAGGATAAAGATTGCTGGAGTAATGGGGGTCGCCGGCAGTTTGCCGGAGAAGGTAGTGGTTGAAAATGATGAAGGTGACCGGCGTGAGTTGTAGTTATGGCGGAGTTTGGATACGTTTTTTGTCTTCAACTACTGTTTGTTCTACTTGATCTTGAGTTGATGATGAAGATGAATAATTATGGTGGTCTGAACTGAGAATGCACAATAGCAACAACGGAGAACAGAACATGGAAGAAGGTGGCGCAATTAGTTAGGGTTTATTATTTTTCTGGGTTTGAAGAATTGGGGAAGAAGATGACAAGTGAAATTCTAATTTTGCCCTTACTCAAATGCACGTGGGAGGCACATGGGTAGAGCTGTCAAAATGGGCCAGCGGGTTGGGCTAACTCGCAACCTGCCACTAGGCGGGTTGGGTTGGGCTGACCTGCCAAATGAATGGCCTGAAATATCTCAACCCAACCCAACCCGCTATGGGTTACGGGTTGGGGCGGGCCAACCCGCCAAAAAAATTCTTTAATAAATTCAATGTATAACAAATTAAAGTAAAAAAAATATATATCACAATTATTTTTAATTTCTAATTAATGAAATAAAAAATCAAACAAAAAGCCAAGAAACTATCTAACAAATTAAAGCCCAAAAAGTTAAGGGAATATAACTACATTTCTTAAAAATCAAAGAGTCAAACTAAATTTATATAGTCAAGCAATTTGACGGGTTAGCCCAACACAATCCAACCCAACAAGCTTCAACCCGCTGACCCTGCGAGTTCAACCTGTTTGACCCGCCTCCTAGGCGGGATCAAAATGTATCAACCCAACCCAACCCATTTTGATGGTGGATTGGGCTGGCCCGACAGGTTCAACCCGTATTGACAGCTCTACACATGGGGTGACTTAACGGAATTTTACTAACAGCATCCATCAAAAGGACTAGCCGCGTGACTTTTTGATACTCTTGGATTGAAATTTAAAAAAATATTGTTAAGGGACTACTGGTGAAAAAGTCCATAGTCAAAGAATTAATGGTGTAATTAGCCCAATAAAATATATGTTAATGAGTTTTAGTATGAAGCCCCATAATATTTGAAGTAAGCTTTAAAAACTATGAAATATTCCTTATAATAAGTAAAAAATGGTAGGGATACAAATTTAGGCATCAAACATGCAACGAGTTACAAAATGACTTCACAAGCTAATTCATGTGTAATATCTAACCAATCAGATGCTTGTCACCCAAATTTGTATGAAAAAATTGTACAAAAAAATTTGTATCCCAATTACTACTCTTATAAGTACGGAGATATTCATAATTATAAGAAATAAGTTGATGCGTAAGCAAACTAGGAAATTATAATATATATATATATATATATTGCACTAATTAATAATTTTTATTTTATTTTGCTAGATAGGAGACTTAAAACCCTAAAAAGAAATACAATGAACACTATTAAAATTTATATAATAAAACATACCTCAAGTCGAGCTAAATATGAACATTATGAGCTCGGCTTGATAGACTTGTGCGATGAATTACCCAAGTTCCTGCAAAAGGGTAAAAAAGTCTCTACAATTACTCACCCTGCGTGCTTGGGTATTAAACCAGATGGTCGGTTCGGGCATCTCCCATATGACTGAGAAAACACCTTGGTTGACTAGGCGGCCACCTCAGCCACCTATCACGCGGATACAATGTCATGTCATCACAGGCCCTTACATGCTTCTAGAAAGATACTTCGGCACACTTCTCACACACGCCTCAACAAACTCAGTTTTTATGTTGGAGTTAAGTCGTATAGCTTCACATTTGTTATGACTTGACCCTTTTAGGTACTTGAATATTGCCTAACTGTTCTAATGCATGTACATCTATTGTTTTTGTGAACATAGTAGCTAAATAATCCCAACGTGTTACATAAGGCAAATGTTGTATAATTGTTCAGTTTTCTGCAATTTTTTCCATCCTTGTGTGTAAATAACACAATGCAATATAAATAGTAGAGAACCTAACATAAAAAAGGTATGAAAAAGTACATTTTCTCATTCTCTCCCTTATGAAATTTCTCTCCCATACGCCATAGCTTATTTTTATACCGGAAGGGCTTTGCTGGGTATTTTCCCAGCTCAGTGACCACCTTGTTTCTGTTCACAGGTTGCACCGAACGGAGTGACCTTACTTTCTATACATTCTCTATTTTTGGCTCTTTCTCTCATTCACACGTCGAAGGCGCTCTTTCTCTCATCACCTGTGAACTCATTCACACGTCGGAGGGGCTTTGCTGGGGACGCCCCCAGCTCAGTGACCACCTTTGTTTACTTTCAGATCATTCCCAACTCGATCTCTTTTTCAAAGCCCAGATATATGTTCAAGTGAAGATTACTAGCGAGGCCACGGTGAAATTTTTGGCATCATGATGTTCATTGTACTTTTATGGGCTAAGCTTAAGATTGGCTCAGCTCGTAATATCTAAAGAAGATGTGTGTGTGTGTGTGTGTGGTGTAGAGATATAATAATTTTATATTGTACATCAATTTCGTCATTACTGTTCTAATTAATTACAATCCTCTTTAGAGTCATAATTAAACATTTGAACATATGTCACGTTAGAAGTCTCAACCAATTGAATTACAATCTGTTACTTGGGCATGTATCATATTTGAAATTTAAACTGGAGGAGGAGGATAAGACGTCGATAGGCGCTAAACGCAACTCCCCCTATATGCTAAACACAGCCCTCCTGTTGAAATTACTAACTTGCCTTTGTCTTTTATATATAGAAAATTTTTAACTTAACACTCTCAGTTTCATTTGCTTCTATTATGTATGTTTTTGACATATTTTGTGTTAAATTTGATTTTTTCGCTTAGTTATTTGCTTCTATTGTGTATGTTTTTGACATATTTTGTATTAAATTTAATTTTTTTGCTTAGTTGTTTGTTTCTATTGTGTATGTTTTTAACATATTTTGTGTTAAATATATATATTTTTTCTTTATTATTGTGTTATAATATATATTTTTACAAAAATAAAAAAATAAAAATCAGATGAATATGCGCTTGGGCCATGCGCATGTCCTCGTGGACATGCGTCTGGGCCGTGCGCATGTCTTCTTGGACATGCGCCTGGGCAGATGCATGTTCTCTTGGCCAGCTACTCCTGTTTATCATTTTTCAATTATTGCACTTTTAGCCCTTAAATTTGTAAATTTTTAAAAAATTACACTTTACCCCCTAAATTTGTTAATTTTCTTAAATTTTTTATTTTGGTATAGTGCAAATTTCTATTAAGTTAAACAATTTAACGAAATTAACAAATTCAAGGGGGTATAGTGTAATTTTTTAAAAAAATTACAAATTTAGGATATAAAAGTGCAGCAATTGAAAAATAAAGAACAGGGGGACATGAGCATGGCCCGAGCGCATGTCTACTTGAACAGGTGCATGAGCCGGCTCATGTTCAAGAGGACATGCGCAAGGCCCAGGCATGTCCCTCCATTTTTATTTTATTTTTGTAAAAATGTACATAATAACAGCAAAAAAATCAAATTTAATACTAAGTATGTTGAAACACATACACATTCAAAGCAAATGGATTTGAGACTTTTAAGTTAAAATTTTTTGATATATAAATGACGAGGACAAGTTAATAATTTTGTCAGAAAACTGCGTTTAGGGTATAGTGAACTGCATTTAGCGCCTCTCCGACTAAAACATAATTATCAAAAGTTGTACGATGACAACATGGGAAGAGGGTGAAACGGCGACATCCCTTTTTCTCTTTAATTAGACCTTCAAATCGTTGACCACCCACCAGGAGTGGAAAGGAAACTCGAAAACTGATACTCCATTTGAATTTGATTAGGTTAACTAGTGTGGCTGGGTGTACTGTGTTTCATATGGTATCTTGGACGGGGGCACTTTTATTAATTTAGTTACATTAGTGCTATTTTTTTTTATACTTATTTTGACAAAAATAATGAGAGTGCTAGAATTATATTATATATACAATACATTGTAAAGTAAGCTTTTACTAAAATAAATATTATAAATTATACTTTTCCAGATGCTATGGACTTGGTCTACTAAATCCTCTCTATCGCAATCTTGAAAGAAAAAGAAAACTTTTGACTCATCGTACACCTCCAAACAAATGTGAAAACACGAGTACAGCCTATATTTCAATAGATGACCAATTTTTTTTCCTCAAGAAAAATTAAATATAATAAATGTCTTGAATTTAGTCGAGTCGAAAACTCTTGAATTAAAAAGGAAAATTCTAGATATACCGAATTGATTGTTGATCCCTTGCATTGCATGAAGGCGAAGGTGAAGGTGATTGCCCAATTTGATGAGCTCCACTCCACTCCACTCCACATAGGGAGGTGGACAAAATTTAGAAAAATAAGAGGGCAAAACTCATATTTGGCCACCCAATTATTCACAAAGTTGTAATTCGACCACCACAACTTCAAAAATATCATTTTGGCCACTATACTATCGTTTTCTTGTAAGTGAGCCAATTTTTTGGATGGATGTTAGTTTAGCCGTTAGATTTACTTGAACTACCTATTTTATCCTTGTCTTCATCTTCATCATCGACAACCATCGTTATCTCTCAACCTTCCAACCATCGTTATCTCTCTCTGGCAACGCCTCCACCACCAATGTGTCGTCCAGCTACTGCTTTGAAGGGAAATCAAAACTTATCTCACACCCATGTATCACTAAACAGTAATTTCTAAATATACCTAAATTCCAAGATCCAACAGCTGGGCCATAGGAATCTTCATAATATTAGTATTCTTTTTTTTGACTAAATTAAATCAAATACTCTGACGGAACAATATTGGGTTCAGATTCATTTTCTGTAATATGAGTGGTCTTCTAACTAATTCTTCTTCTTTTAGAGATATGGTATGTATGGAGAGAAGCTGGTCAAATATGTTGAACGTGTGCATGGAATGTACCTATAACCTATGACTTGCTCAATCCTCACAGTCACCGGATCTCTTGCTCCTAGTGAATCCATCATGGCACATGCTTCCTCCCCAAAGGTAACAGGTTGCATAATTGCCTTCTTTCTTTTTTTCTTTTTTCTTAAAGAGTCTGTGATACACGAGAGAGACGGAAAAAATTACCCCCTCCGTCACTAAATTATTATTATTATTTTTTTAAAAATAATTGTCTTTTTTGAAAATTTTTTTAAGAAAATTACTTTTACAAATTTACTTTATTTTTTTATTCAGTTTTAATTATGGGCCACATGCATATGACCCATAGACAATAAAGGAAACTACACATTATTTTACTATTAATAATCAAATCAATTATTTTTTCTTAATCCATATGTCGGGTCAAACAATACAATAATTTAGGGATGGAGGGAGTATATGTTTTCTCTCTGATCCAATCACGTCAGCAATTTTGAGTCATATCTATGTAGTGTACCACGAGTAGCTGTACAATATAGAGTCAAAGTGACTTAAAAAATGATGTTCACTTAGCCTATTCTATACCATTTTGACATTAAAGTGTGTCCCATTTAATCGTAATGCACCACAAACCATAAAATATTTTCTCAATGTCCAAATTAAGGTATCTCGATGCTCAATTTTAGACATCTCGATCTAAAATTCAGCATCTAGGCATCCCGATGCCCAAAATTATGTGCCTAAAATTCTCGCCCTTAAATACTCAGGCATCCCGATGCCCAAAATTCAGCATCCAGACATCCCGATGCCCAAAATTATGCATCTCGATTCCCATTTACTAAATAATTATAACTTGAAATACTAACATAAAGCCAAAAAATTTTGGCAAGATCAAAATCGATCAAAATGGTTATTTTTGGTTGGAAAATTTACATACAAACATGGTATTGACTTCCTATAACAGTATGATATTGATATTATACAAAATCCAAACTCAAATCATTGATTAAAGTCCCAAAATCAGTCCAAGAACATCTCCCCCTGTTTTCGGACAGCACACTGTCAAGTTCAATTTGGAACTCGAAAGTAGTATTTTTTTTGGTAGAAAAATTGTGCACAAATGTAGTACTAAGTTAAGATAACAATATGTGATTGATTTTAAACAAATTCGAAGCTTAAAACATAGATTAAAGTGGTCAAAACAGCCCAAGAACAAAGAAAAACGGGATGAACTTAGAAAATTTGAATTTGATCAAATTCGTGTTCTCCATGAATTGATCCCTAAACATGAGGGAAGATTATATTAACAACATGAAATTATTTATACATCAATTCGAACCTCAAATCTAAAGCAACGATTTTGCTGAGAGCGTTTTAAGAAGAAAACTATTAAAGTGTACTTTAGCGGTTTACAAAAAAAAAAAAAAATGTGAACTTTAGAGAACAAACAATTATGAAAGTAGACTTGGGTACAATTTTCCAAATCTAAAAACAAACACTCATTTAGGGACAGGGAGAGTACTATCATATCTGGTCCTGACAAAAAAAGTCAATTAAAAAATAAAATCAAAAAGAGGACTTTTAAATGAAAAGAGGGAGTAGTGTTATTGTGAGTTGGTAAAATACATAAAAGTCCAGCTGTGATGCTGTAGTACTACTAGTCTTCGATATTACTAACGTTCTTTCAAATGTGTTTTGACCAATTAAGGATCTGAACACATTGATAGAAATTGTTAAGAAACGGTCACGAGGTGAAAGAATAGTAAGTTTGTCTTCTAAGACGGGTATATATGTTGACCAAAAAAGAGCAGACCAGTAGTCTTTTTTGATGTGAAAGCTTGTTTGAATATGGAGTGCCATGAGTTTAATTAATTAGGTTTGTAATAATAATAGTCAATATACTAACTAGATGAATATCCCTTCTGATCAGACCATACTATAAATAAAAGGGGACGTATGGGTTTGGGACACACAGACTGCTAGCTAGAATTAGCCTAGTGAGCAAAAGATAGATATTAAGGAGTTTAGGGGAGTCTTGTCGCAGGAGGAATGACGCCTGTTTTGCTCTTTGGAGCAACAACCAAAGCGTCGTCCACTGCAACAAGGTACCGCCACAACTTCTATCTAGATAGTTATTCTTGATGCATTCTTATCGTCATATTATATACTACTAAGTGTACTACTTAGTTTTGATCACTTGATAATGTAATCAGCATTACATGATCACTGTTTTTGCTGTCATGCTATGTACGTAGCTTAGCTAGCATGGTGATGGGTCGAAAGGAGAATGCCATGGAGACAAGATGGTTGGATTCCTGTCGCAGGAGAAATGACACCACGGCTATATATACAATATTCATCAACGATATATGCAGTTGGTGTCATTCTCCCCTGCGACAATAATCCTTCCTTCTCTTAGCTGTGCATTACAATTTACAAGTTGACAACCAAAGTCTCTCTCTCTCTCTCTCTCTCTCTCTCTCTCTCTCTCTCTCTCTCTCTCTCTCTCTCTCTCTCACACACACACACACACACACACACACACACACACCCCCACACCCACACCCACACCCATGTTCTATTACAGTCAGAACCACAGATAGCAGCAGTGTATGATCGGGGTCTCGTATTTTCCAAGAAGAGTAATGCTACATCAACATAAATATTCACATAATTCATCAACTATATGCATTGTGGTATTGTATCTTCACACAAGGTACATAATTACATCACATGTGATTGATGAATCCTATGGATATTCCGATTGCCCTATCATTTTCCCTTCCAAGAATTACTAAGTATAATACATCAAAACTCGCATAGACATGGGAATGGGATGAAGCAGGAACAGCCCTTCTCTCTCCTCTCCCCTTCTCTCTTCTCTCTTAACAACTTAAGCAAAAACACCCTGTAATTTGTCGCTCAAGTGCTGAACCACACAAAGAGAGATGGGGTGATGACCAAAAAGGCTCTGGCCCGGTTTCAGGATCCATCTGACTTCTTTAGTATGATTAGGAGGTAGAAGAACATATAAAAGTTGGTAGCTAAATTATAAAAATGCCAATTAGAAGTAGAAAAATATCGATAACAAAACAATACTTAACGTCTTACATAATTTTTTTCCTCACGAGATGACTCTATATACAACATCTGTATCAATGCCTGATCCATACAACCCAAACATTTCACTTGATCGTTTACTCATGGTGACTGATACGCATTACATCCCTCCCAGAATGATCGACTAAAACTTAGATCTAGCAGTAGTAATGTAGCATCAACTATTCGAATCATCCTACACAAAATGACGAAGATTAATAAGGAAAAACTATCAGGGCAAAACTAATTTTATTAGCATTGCTATTTCCAGGAGCCTTTGTCCAGTTTGACAATTTCAAAATTTCCTCCAAAGGAAATCAAAGCTCACTTGGCTGGTTTTATACTAACCTATAGGTTGGTTGCGGAAGCAGAAACCAATAGGATTTGACAGAATCGGGGTGGAAAGGTAAATTCAACTAATTACTTGACATTAGCAGTTCCATGCTTGTGGAAGGGCCAAAGATTTACCAGGCGCTCCAACACAGCAGCACTTTTGGAGAAGTAGCCTGTGAATCCCTGTGGAGTTGATGGAGGGGGGAAATCCTCCGCCGGCATGGCAAATGGGCGAACCATCATTTCCATTTTCTCCAATGTCAGGTAGGACCCTACTTCTTGCAGCCTCTCAGGGCCCATTATTGGTAACGTGTGCTCCTGATGCAATGAAGCAGCCTCATTGTCGTTCTTCTGCAAGGCAATAACAAATCCAGAAAGATTAAGACTTGCGAAACAACTATTGGACAATGGAATGGCTTTCAGTTTACTTTCCTTGATATTAACTTGGGTCCCAAACAAGACCTCTCTTCCTTTCCATTTCTAAATTAGGCATCTACTCCCTCCATTCCAGGCAAAGAGTCCACTATACTATTTTGGGATGTTCCACTCAAAGAGTCTACTTTAAAAATAATGCCTACAATCTCAGTAGAACTTTCAACTTTACCCTCCACATGTGCTATAAACATCTTGACAATGCTAAAATATTTTTGTAATTATGATAAATTTCAATACTACTTATATATCACTTAATTATTAGAATTTTCAAATGTGGACTCTTTGGGTGGAACGGAGGGAGTAATATATAGCTGTGTGACCTGATTACCGAGAAAAGAAAAAGCTGATTGTGGTCCCCGGTTATGGCCACTTGTCCTATGATTATTGGATGGTGAATAGGATGATAACACCTAACACAGAATCTTGGAATATATCCCGGTGTCATCCCACACTTACTATAAACAGAGGTTAGAAAAACCTTATTTTATAGTTAATCGTTAATCGAATTGAGCTAGTGAGCATTAGAGAGCACTCTGTCTACTGTCTACCATTAGCCTTTGCCCTCTTTCTCTTTACCTAATCGGTCTTGATTTCCACCCTAACCTTTAATCTTTGAGGTCCTTTGATAGCAATGTGTCACGCCAAACACTTTACCTAGCACACATCGCATCCCTCGGGGACACTCACATTCTACAGTAATAATGTCGAATTTTCCCACAAATTCTCTAGCAAAATAAATAGCATAGTGAAGTCCTCGTGCAACATAAGGTTGAAGGTCTGAGTAAATCAGAGAGAACAAAAAAAGTGTTTTGAGACTTTGAAATGGTAACACTTGAGCTATATCATGAGTATAAAATTTCTGGTGTTTTATATGGGAGTCCCTATATAAGCATAACATCTCTAGTTGGCAATAGATTACCTCCAAGGGGGATAAATCCGCACCACGGCTAAAAGTCATCTCTAAACGGTACCTTTTCGGGTCTTCCAGAGGTACCTACAGTTCAAAATCAGAAGTTCGGTGAGCTAATAAATAATAATAATAATAATAATAATAATAATAATAATGATTAAAAAGGGAAAAGGGAATGGGCTTTTTCAGCTGGTGCGCTGGAGCACACTTCCCTTTTCCCTAGACTAGTGGGGGGTCCTGTGGTTCCTTTGCCGCGAATGGCAAAATCTCTCTTTGCCAAGGAGAGGACCCGGGTTCGATTCCCACTATCTGCAGGTTCATACTAGAATCATGATGATTCGATAAAAAACCAAGGAGAGGACCCTTTGGTTTTCAAGAATTTAAAAATGCTCGGTTATTATAAAAATAATCTAAATCGTAAGTTCAAGTATACCGAGTTTAACAGCTTAAGAACTAGTTCTTATTAAGAGAATAATAGCTCTAAAATATATTGAATTCATGTCGGCATTGTACAAGATTATATGATAGAGGGCTCAACAGGATCATAACATATTAACAAAGTACTCCCACAATCAAGGGTGAGAAGTCTTTCATCACAGAAATTTGCACATGTTAGGATATCATATTAGAGTTCAAGGAGGTACCAAGAAAGAAGTTCTTACAGAAAGAAACTAGTCATGGGTGGCAGAATTTGATTCTAAATACTGAAATATAAATCAGGATACCAACCTCTGTATTCTCAAACATCCTCAGTACAATATAGCTCATGTAGTCAAGCTCCTTGGTTTTCAGCAGGCGTTCCAAAGCATTATCGCAAACAAGGCTAGCCTCTCCTTGTAGAGACTCATCCAAGTTACAGTAGCGGAGAACATTCATTAGAGAATGAATGTGGGATTCCTGCATTGAGAATTCAGGGGAATCACTATAAGGAAAGATTTACCCACAAATCAATCTAGGAACATAATGAATCTAGAGATAAAGATCTCCACAGGGAACAAAAAGTTGACAAGGAAGTAAAACGAGAAACTAATGCAAAAGCAGAAAGGAAAGTGATTATTGTCCTGCCACAATTATGAACCCAGAAAATAAACACCTGGTTATGACTTATGAGTATATACAAAGGAAAGGATTTAAATTATCAAGTGATCAGTTAAGTTGTAGTTGCAAAAGAATGTAATCACATCAATTGGATGACACGCAATGGTCAACAGCAAATGATTTTCTGTCTCTCTATCGTGCATTATGCTCAATTTGGGTTTCCACCATGAGTAAGCCCCCTTTGTATCACATAACGAGTTTCTCCATTCATTGTCAGAGAAGGATCAGCTGTCACCATCTCTGAGATGTGATTGTCTTCATAATGTTTAGAAGTGAGCACTTGGTAAAAGATGATATTTTGAAAATGCTAACGAAACGGTACATGGCACTAAACGACTAAAACTCTTCCAACATACTGTTTGTTTCACCAAAACAGTCTGTTCTCTTTATATCTATTATTTGTTCCCCCATTGAATTCTATATACGTTCCCGGTGTCAACTTTTATGTTAATTAATTGTACAGATAGGGAATATGCATTTCTTATTAGTAAGGTAGGCACGCAGAATCTAGTTGGAGTAATGGAACGTAAAACAAAGGGAACAAAATCCTGATTTCACAAGAAAACAAGGAAGGAAGATTTTAGGAAGCATGCATCAAAATATACAACTGGGGAGACAAATTTGAGACATGTTTACATGTATGCGTGCTTGTTTGTATTTTGAGAATGCTATCGAAACGATACATGGTACTAAACGACTAAAACTCTTCCAACATACTGTTTGTTTCACCAAAACAGTCTGTTCTCTTGTTAATCTATCATTTGTTCCCCCACTGAGCTCTATAATATGTTCCACTGTGTCAACATTTATGTTAATTAATTGTACAGATAGAGAAATCACAAGCATACATACTGTTCAATGCACATTATATGAAATCCAAGTTCAATAGACTATATCCTACATGTCTAAATTTCAAACAAGACACTCAATAAAATAACTTAATCATACATAACTTGCAGTATCTCCCATCTTGTGTGAGCATGTGTGTTTGTGAGAGAGAGAGAGAGAGAGAGAGAGAGAGAGAGAGAGATGGAAGCAGCTATTCTACGTGGACGTACAAGCAATGATAAAAGTATCATGGAGGTAACTTTACTCACCGAAGTAAAGTAAAGGCGCGTCCGGACATGTCGTTCGGGTGTTTTCACATTAGCATATCTGCAAAAGTAAATATAGGAAGATCAATAATAATATGGACAAACAAGCATTTCTCTTACTGTTTTTTTTGCTTTTCTAATTCATATAAATGGGGCAAAGGCTGGGTGGAGTTGACTTTAGTTTAATGTTTGCATGTGTGGAATGTAACCAAAGGTCATACACTCACTTTGGATCCAATCGGTACTTGATCTCTTTGTCATCATCATCATCCTGATCCATTGACTTTTCACTTGTGAAACTAGTTCTTCTTGAGTCTTCATTCCTAATGTGAAGCTTTGGCTGATAATCAATATCTTCTTTAACACTCTTAATAGATGTTGGAGGGTGATCTTGACTACTCTTCAGTTCTGCGACATTTATTGCTTCTTCACGAGTATTCCTCAGATCAATCAAAATTTTACCCATCAATCGACGAGCAATCTAAGGAGACAGAAACAAGGGTCAGGTAAATGTGTACATCCATCACTATTCATCAAGGTCTCTTATTTATTATTACTTTTATATTTCTATAGATAAATTGAACAACAAGAGAGTAAAACTAAAAAAATAAAAATAGCTTGAGATGGTTTGGTCACATAAAACATAGACCAATAAGTTCATACATTAGTGAAAAAATAATTTCAAGATCAGTGGTAATGATAAGTAGAGGGAAACCAAAACTAACGCTAAGATCGATAATTAAGAAGAACGTGATTCAGTGTTGTTTTAACAAAAGAACTTGCTTTGGGTAATAAAACAGAATGGTGAAATAGGATTCATCTAGCTGACCGCATGTAGTTCGAGCAAAGAGTGATTGAGTTGATTGGCATTGAGTTCGATAAGTTCATCATCAGCTACAACTAAGGTACTTCTAAGGAATAAGACAGCTAAGTATAAAAGTTGGAGAATTATTGGCACTGTACCATGTGATACACCTGGAGAGGAATATAAGAGTAAAACTAACAGCATTTGTAATTTTTCTGATCATGCTAGTTTAAATGTTCATAGAACACAGTAGTTTAAAGAGGCGAGACCAAATTTAGAGCACTTGGTAGTCTACAGTAAGTAATGAATGCACTTAAGAAACATAACACCATAGAGCCATGAAAACCTACTAAGAAACTGTTCATTGTTCCTGCTTATCTTTTATCATCTCTCAAGGTTCAAAAGTACATTTCTGCATGTTAAATGTTCTGGTCAGGGACTTTCTATTGGCCTGTTAAGCTATACAATGATACAGCCCCTTTGTGGGCACTCTTTAAGGATATAAAAGGACAGCACAGAGGAATACACAGAGTACTTGATGGGAAGTCAACGGGAAGCTATAACATTAAGTATACCTTTGAGCCAATTTTCAACTTCTGCTTCGGATTGATACCATACTCGTTCGGGATAACACCATCTGCAAGTAACTGAAAAACAATAGCAGAACATTCAGGCCAATAATGAGTTCATGACTTGAAAATTTACATGGAAACTTAGGAGCAGGGGACGCCACCCTTTGGGTATGGGGCCAAGTGGCACCTTAACTTTGGGGATAAATCGTATTTTACAAGTAATAAAATGTAGTCTGAAAATCTACAGCCTCTAACAACAGTCTTAAACTTTCTTTTTTGTTTAAAACTTAAGGATATCATAACTACAGATCGTAAGAAGGGTATGAATCCTGAAGGTACTCTTGACCTTTATAATGAGTTCTATAGGCAAATTACTTGCGGAGTGGCATTATATAGATGCCATGCATCAAAGCGACAATGAGAGAGAAGAGCAGAGACTCTTTCAGTAGAACAAGGTAATAGGAATCTTTGTACCTGAGCAACTTTGAAAAGCTCATCCAATCCCTCTACATTAAGATGTGCATTGTGCAAGAGGTCATACCTGTCAAGGTTAACCAGAAAAGTTTACAGGCAAGTCAGGAAAGACTTGAAATACAAATTTAAGAATATGAACCAAATTTATCAAAAAAATTCTGTTAATCCACAGCAAAGATTTAGCAAGATGCAACAACTACGTAGGTAGAACCTCAGCACTTACTATTGATGTTATTTGAACATTTTATTTCTTAGCCAAATGTAGATCTTAATGCCCACATGCATGCATTTATTTAAATGGGATATCCATCCTCCAATAGACCCCCCCCCCCCATTTCCGAACCACCAATAATAGAAGGGAATAGTACATTTAGTAAATACTTGACCCTGCTGACCCAAACCATAACCAAACAAAGACCACAACCACCTCTTGGCCATTCCCTTTTGACTACTGAGATTATACCCAATTCCAAGATTAAGCATAAGCAATTCATGAAGAGTGCAATAAACTTGTAAGATTTGGAAAGAGGCGGACTACCATGAAAGCCAAGAAACTCTTGATAGTTGAATACAAACACAGTAACTTTTCTACAAATCATGCATTTCAACATAAAACAGCAATAACTGATTGAACTTACTTGCATGAGTCATAAACATCTGGAATTTGTGTTATATCATACCGTCTGCAAGTGCATCCAACAATGTTCATGAGCCATCACGTCTAATAACAGTGAAAATTACTTTAAACAGTAATGCAGACTTTAATCAAGAAGAGTTTTCAGAACTTCAGGTAGAAACTGCTCATTCTGAGAGCCAAATATCTCAAACAGATTATAAAAAACAATGAAGCCTTACTCTTTACGTTCATTATACAAGTCTCTCTCCAGTTTTCTCCACCGCGCATACATCAGAAGGAATCCTTCACTGCCACATGGTAATCCGGCAGCAATACGGTCAACATCTATATTTGTCTTACCAAGTGCTTTTGCTTGGTCATATGGAGGAATTACATCATAAGATGTCGTCTCCGCAAGCTTCTCATCTTCATCCTTGGCGAGCAGTCTCACTTGTTCCGTAACCTTTTTAGTCAGCTTTACCTATTTGATAGGTATTCAGTTAGTACACAAACAAAGGATCACAAGAGGAAGAACATAAGTTTTTCTCTTTTTTCAATGGTATATTACATTGACCTTTCCTGAGGTAATTAAATATCACATGCTCCTACGTACCTAGAGTTGGGTGGCTGCTTCCCTAGGACAGAACCCAGAAGAAGCAGAAGTACTACCAATTTTGGCATATAATAAAAGGGAGTCTCTAATACACTACTGGCAATATTTCATCCCTATTTGTTGAGATAAGTATTGTTCAGTAAATACTTGTTTCACCCCACCAAACCCCAGTAACCTTGAATAAGCAATCATTAACTGATGGAAAAGCTGCAAGAAAAAAAAGTCACTCAACTATTGGTAAAAATAAGTTTGGTCACTACCAAATCTTTTACTTTATTTTAAGCACTGAACTCCTTTTCTGTTGCGATCAATACATTCAATCACTCTCCATCCACTTAGTCTCAGTAAATGGTGCGCAGCGCATGTCTTGAATGAGGTATTCAACTCCAGGGGATGAATGGAAAAAGAAATCTTTATTGGTTCTACCTCCTATTTTTATGAAGAGAATGGATCTTTTTAATGAAGGGTCAGAAAAGAATGGATCCCTCTCTCCTGTGGGGATGATTTGGAAGAGCCAAAACCAAAAATAGTGGTATTTGCTAGCGACTATATTTTCAAGGGTATTATAGGAAAATCATACTATAGAAAGAAAAAGGAGGATGTGATTCACAATTAGTCATACTTTTATAGTAATTATCTTAATCCCCCATCTCGTTTCATCCTTTTCCTCTGACCAAATAGGACCTTCAGCTGGCGGACAGAGAAAGCGTAACAGCAAGGGTGGAAGAAAACCGAAAATATCAATTGTCGTATCCACGAAACTCATCATCCCTTTGACTTCCTTTCTTACAACCCTTAGCAGCTGCACTATTGGCGGTGCCATAATCCGATTTCACCTGAACGAGTCGCTCCACCAACTCCCTCTCTTCCACCCAAGTCTCTGCACCAGTACATCTCTCTCTCTCAACCAGTACATCTCTCTCTCTCAACCTGTACATCTCTCTCTCTCTCTCCCTCTCTCTCTCTCTCTCCACATTCATTGGCAACTTGCAAACGTCGTCTCTGGTCCCTTCCCCGCAACACCTCCGATCTCTCTATCTCCAGTCCCTCCGATCTCTCAACCTGTACATCTCTCTCTCTCTCTCTCTCTCAACCAATACACCAGTACATCTCTCTCTCTCTCAACCAGTACATCTCTCTCTCTCTCTCCCTCTCTCTCTCTCTCTCCACATTCATTGGCAACTTGCAAACGTCGTCTCTGGTCCCTTCCCCGCAACACCTCCGATCTCTCTATCTCCAGTCCCTCCATTATAAGCAAATCAGGTTTGATAGAATTGGGATTTAATCTTTGTTAAATTCCTATGTATTGACTTCTATCAATTTTGTAAGATCCCGAATTCTTCTCTTCTTTTTTTCTTAAATCTCGACAAATTACAAAATGTTTTTGAAGCCGATTTTTTCCTTCTTTCTTGTTCCCAGATGTACTAATTTCTTTTTGCTCCATTTCCAAACCATAATCGTAAAAGAAAAAAATCTAGATCTGCTTGCTTTTATTACTATTATTATTATTTTTATAAGTAAATATATAAATAGAGCGTCAAAACAGGTGACGCATCCTTTGTACACTAGATGTATACCCAACCCGACCTAATCAAGGTTGAAGCTATTTACAAAATCAACAAAAGAATGATTAGGAAAAGAAGATGCATCAGTAGTCTCCGAGCACCAATGATAAATAGTGCAAAGGAGGCTGTTTTTCATTTGATCCAAAGAGCCTTCAACATTATCAAAAGCCCTACTATTCCTCTCTTTCCAAATAATCCAACAAACTCCCAACGGCACTGTCTCCCAAATTGGATTCCTCCTCTTCCATTTGTATAAAGACCAACTCAAAAAAAGTTCTCTAACTGATCTAGGCATCACCCAAGATAGTCTGAACAAACCCAAAATCTGACTCCATAAAGCCATCGCAACAAGACATTGTAACAGCAAATGGTTAACACTCTCACTATTATCCTTGCACATGAAGCACCAATTAACATATATCTTCTACTGTTTACGCAAGATTTCTCCTGTAAGAATGGCTTCTAGGCATGCCTCCCAAGCAAAAAAATTAACTCTACTAGGGGCAATAGAGTTCCAAATTAATTTCCAAGGAAAAGAACACCCCTCTCTCTCCGATAGAATGTGGAAATAGGACTTGACAGAGAAGCCTTACTACACGACGCATTCCACCGAACCATGTCATCTCTACTACTGTCATTCTGCTGCGAATAAAGCTTCTCGAAGAGGAGCAAGCAAGCCTCCACTTCCCAATCTTGAAGATTTCTGCGAAAGACGGGATTCCACACCACTCTACCACCATCCACTTGAAGCACTAACAAGGCACTCTTGTCCACTGCCAACTCAAACAAATTAGGAAACAATCTGTTTAACTCCTCGTCCCCACACCATTTATCCATCCAAACTCTTAACTTTCGACCCGTTTCCTAAATCGAAGTTAATATTATTCACAAAAGACTCCCAACCTTTCTGAATGCCCTTCCAAACCCCCAATCCGTATGGCATAGAGATAACATTTGGGGACCAATTATGCACACTATCTCCATATTTACAAACTACCACTTTCCTCCACAATCTTTCTTGCTCAATCAAGTAGCGCCACAACCATTTGCCTAGCAGTGCCAAATTAAAAACTCTAACCTTTTTAATGCCTAGCCCACCATCCCAAATGTTATGTACAGTACGTATGTGTATATAAGTATGCATATGGTCATGGAAGCTCCTAAAGAGAATTGGGTCAAAGTGAATGTGGGCTGTAGTGTAACATGCCATTTTTATGACTACTTAATGGAGCCAAAGTGACCAAACTTGTTTTTGGCCAATAGTAGAGTGACGTTCTTTTTTGCAGTTATTTATATGTATGTATATATATATATATATAAGGTGACGCTTCCTCTGCACAAACTCAAGACCCTGCCAGCATGTTCCCAAACAAGTGAATCATTATTTTACCATTATTACCATATTCTTTTTCGATCTCATATTTCCTTTGATTAACCTACAACTACACCCACCACAACCATCATCGCCTACCTCAATCAGTCAATCGTCATCTCTCGCCAATTTCCTCAATCAAAAACTGCCATCAGCTTTGTGAACCATCTATCTGTTTGTCCAATATACATAATTCCATGAGGCTAACTTCGTAGAGGCTAGAATTAAACTGGTGCCACACCACACCATAAACAAGGAACAATATATTTTCATTTTTCATCCCCAATATATCCTTCCATCAGCAATTCTTAACAAACCTAAAAAGCTTTCCTCACATTTCTTTGGAGACATCAATTTATGGAGTTTTAGTCAAAAGCCAAACTTATATAAGGCAATGATAGTCTACAGGTAGGGGTAAGCCAAAACCTTCTCAAACCCCTCCGGCTCTCAGATGAGTCTAGAACTTGCAACCACATTCAGGTTGGATAATCCTTGACCAAGGGATTTCACCTTATTTTTTTCCCCCTTCCCTTTTCAAGTTAGGTTGTGCAGGTGAACCCTAAAACGAGGAAAAAAGAAAATTACACTATTTCTTCCGAGTTTCCAGTGGTCTGATGAGAAATAGCTTTCTTTAATATTTTCAAAAATGTTTAAAATTAAGGTAAATCACTCTAATAGGGGCTACATCTGATGCTAAACATAAACATAATATTCTAATACTTTCATTTTTCTGTCTTTCAAAATTCACTTAAGCATGGGCTACTATGAATATCTGATTCTGAAAATTCTGCTAGTGAAAATTGGGAACAAATTGTATAATTAGCAGCAGTATGTACAGATAAAAGTGAACATAATTCTATCTATGCATAATAAAACTAAATCCCAGCTAGAACCTGTGATTTTGAACGTTTATGAGAATAGATCTGACATTTTTCCCCAGAAACTGAATCTTGGAAGTGTCACATAGTAAGTTTTTACCAGTAGTGGTAGCAATTCAGAAGCATTTTGAGGAAGTCCAGCTCCATCGATCATCCAAGGTCTTTTAGAGGATCCATTAGGCAGTACTGTCTTTGTTCCAGACGTTATTATCTCATTCAATCTAGCCTGGCAAGAAAATGGGAGAATAATAACCACCACATGAATCATCAGTTGTGAATTACAAATTAAGGAGTTTGTGAAACCTGAATGAAGTGTTTACCGACACAATGGGTTAGCTTATTGTACGTTGATGAATCTATTCAAAGTACAACAAGCTAAGGGTAAATATATGTTGCTTTTATCTGAATCTCAACTTCATAAAGTCAAGAGAATTTGTAGGACAATTAAGTTGACATTAGTAATTCATTACATTTATTCTATATTGAAATAAACAAATGAAAATTCAGTAAGTGGACACATATGGTACTAGATACTTCAGCATATGTAAGAATACAAGTCAATATGTGTAAGCTTCAGAGCATTGTGAATGCAAGTAAAGGACAAACCTTAGCTTCTTCCATCTCGATACTAGCATTGTCAAGTCCATCCAACATAGAAGAGTCCTTGCTAACAAGTGAGACCTTCAAAAACGATGACTATTTTAGTCATGCGAGGACCAAATCAGCAAGAGAAATGAGAACCTGTTCAAGCTACTAACCAGGATTGGAGTTAATTGTCCTTCCAAGTCAAGGAGGCCCTTGGCAAAAGCAGCAGCAGACATCTGGCAATGGTTATTTCACCCACAAAATAGTTTATTAACAAAATCAAAGGTAAAACACATGCTAAAAACAAGAAGAAAGGAATTACAGCGCAAGCCGCTAATCTGAATCAAGATCTAAACTCAAAAGATTAAAAGGACAAACATTCATTCCAATAAAACAGTAATTCAAAGGCTATACCTGTACACGACCCTCGTCTGAGCTGTATATCTTAAGATCATGACGATATGTACTGTGGAGGCGAAGTAGTCCAGTACCTTCACCTGAGAGAGAGAGAGAGAGAGAGAGAGAGAGAGAGAGAGAGAGAGGAGTTATATAAATATAAAGAGACCACTCATACAATGTTCACTCTCTAGAAGCTAAGGAGATTTGTGAGGCTTAGCTTATAGCTGGTCCACAACCTGGCAAACCTTTGACTTTGTGCTTCTCAGTGTCTGAGATCTATACCTGGAGCATATTGCATTCGCGAGTGGTGCAAAAGCAGTATCCATTTATTCGCCCCAAATTTAATCATGTTATTATAAGTTTCACTCAAGAGTAGTTGAGTTTAAGAATAATTTTATAGAAGGAATTCTAGAGGAATACCTAAAGGCCTACACAAACCAAACAATATTTGAGGTGCAAAACAGCAAAAGTCAAGGTAGGGTTCATATGAGAGATTAACCTTGGCAGTGTGGGCAGCTATGTCATACAGCTTCATAGGTAGTTCTTGCTTTTCCCTTTCAATAGTATTTAATATTCAGCAAGGCTGCTTGCACTAAAATTAGTATTTCTGCTACAAAGTAAACCCATTATAGATCATCTGAACTTGGCATCTGGGGTCCTTGGTGAGGCCCCAAACTCATTTATTGATCCCACCTTTAAAGTGTTGAATTTAACCCAGCTCCTGGTCTCCTCTCTCTATGGATTTATAGTTGGTCTGCTTGGCCACTTCAGTTCCAGGTAGTTGCATATCATCATGGTTCATTACTAGTGAAATTCGCTACAGTTGTTTTCACCTGAAGGTTTTTTTTTTCATTTTTTAAATTTCAAACTCATTCATCATTGCTACTATTTTGGAAAATATTCCGATAATATTGATTAATTGTAGCCAAGAGTTGTATCACTTAGGGGTGGCAATGGCAGGTACGATACGATTGCACGAACCAGCACGACACGATTATAAACACGAATTACAGAGACAAAAGACACGATAAGGCACGGCACGACACGACACGACACGAAACATGACACGAAAGCACGAAATCATAAATTTAGTTAAAATAACGTTTATTATTATATTTATGATCAAATAAGATAGATAACACGAAAACACGATAGTGTGGCACGAACACGACACGATGACACGAATTGCCACCCCTAGTATCACTCCAAAAAATGTAGATTAATTCTCAAATAAGAAGTGGAATATCTTAACCTGGATACATATTGTTGCGGAAATATCTACCAAGTTCTTCAGCCTGCCAATAAGAAGGACGCCACACAAATTTATTTAGACAGACAGAAAGCAATTATACTGTATCATATTACTCAGTAAGCACCACATCACCAGCACTCCATCCAAGAAAATGATAAAATGCAAATATTCAATGGGTTATGCATGATCCCAAAATTTAAAACCTGCTTTCGGCCCGCATGTGTAAGAACGCCTCCATATTTAAGGACCATCAATGCTTCTACAGGTCTTTCTTCTTCAACATCACCTTTTAAAACTTTCACCCACTTTAGTGGCTTCAGTTGCACCTTCCGATAAATGCCAGAAAAATGCCCGCCCTGGTAATCAGAACAGTAGTCATTTCCAAAACAGAGAAAATTGAAGGAGATGAAGAGAAGTTCTATCACATCTTCATGTGAAGAGTTAACAATACATCTTCATTTATATTTACACACTTCAGGTGTTGCTGAACCATCAGAATTGCAAGGTATTTTTTTTTATTTCCTTTTAATTTAAATGTGAACTATGACTATCTAGTTTCATGTTAATAAGGAACTTGTTAATTTCCGATTGAAAAAGACTTTGTTTGATCGAGTTCTCACTATGTAAAGAACTGCCAAAATCTATAGAGAAGCATGTAACATCAATGTGTAATTTCATTTGCCTCATGTTTTGATCATACATATGATAAATACATAAATATTTTCAGATAAAAAGCAAATATAGCCTTGTACATTTTCAACCTAGAAAATTATACAAAACCTGAGAAGAGTTCAAACACTAACCTAAATTGGAAAATTAAAAAAAAATGATGAAGTGATTTGAATATCACCTCTTCAAGAACTGCTTTAACTTGACGAAGTTTTTCTGCATGCTCAATATCTTCTGCTTCACTGTCACTTTCCCGATCAGGTCTATACAGTTAAATTCTTAAATTAGTATTCAAAGATAGCCATTTCTTGAAAACAAAGCCATCCATAAGCAGCTGTATAGCAAAAAGGTGAATCCCAGTATGACCGCAAATTATTCCAGATTATTGTGCAGAATTATTCCCGATCGGGTCTATACAGTTAAATTCTTAATTTCTTGAAAACAAAGCCATCAATAAGCAGCTGTATAGCAAAAAGGTGAATCCCAGTATGGCCGCAAATTATTCCAGATTATTATCCTCCTTGAGGTATTCAAGAAATAAACATAGAGAACAGCCAAGTTAGAAGAATATTCAAAAACGGAGCATAAAATAGGTTATAGACAAGGGTCTAACAGACTATAACATGCCTTTTTACTAAAAGGAATACGACTTTCAGCATTTGCATGTCTGCGATCATTGAGACTAAACCAAAATGATACCATAACTAACAACTCAACCCAACTCAGGCTCAATTACTTGGGTTTGGCGAGATGAGTCCTTCTCTGCCTCTCGGTAACAGTGAATTTAATTTTCATGTTCGAATACAAAATGGAAAACAAAAAAGTCCTAAAAAGTCGACCACTGTCATTGAATATAAATGCTCAATTCCTTAAATGGAAAATAATTCCACCATTACCCATACAAAGAAAATTGTTTAACCAAGCAAAAGCTCATCCAAAATTGTAGCACCTACAAATACAGAATTTAATAATCAAACATGAATTGATAACCAAATTGTCAGGTAATAGTAGATATCCAGTAAATTCGCTTCATCCATGCTTCATACTGAAGCAACAGAAGCCTGACAAAAGTCCTCTAACAACCCAAACTCTATTCTGAGTAAATTTTGTGTCTATGAGATCAAACGAGAGAAAAAAACAAAAGCAGAAACAGAAAGGGGGGAAAAGAAAAAAAAAATTAAAAGAGCAAAAGTATAAGAAATTAATATATCTGTGTGGGGTAATACCTAGACCGGGGTACTAGTATCCGTGTGGCATCTAACAAATCCTGTAGCTGGACTGCACTTTTAAGTTTTGTCTGCCAGAAAAAATATATAGGTCACAAATAAGGTAAGTGGTATTCGGGAAGAAGTTGGAATATAGTAACTAAGAAATAAGATGAGGGTGCTAGAAGAATCACCTCGGCTCTAGGCCTCCCACCATTATATTTTAGCATCAAATTCAACAACTTTTCCTCAGTGACCTTAAGTTTCACTTTCTGCTTTGGAGTTCTATCGCCACTGCCCAAAATAGAAATAACTTGCATACAGAAATAAAATGTACCCAACTAAAACGAAACAAAAGAAATAATGTATATCTTACTGACGAATAATCGCAATTACACAACGTAGCTCCTCAGACTGTCCAAATGAACCAATGATCCCACTTCCCTGGCGAGTTAGTCCTTCAGAAGGTGGAACTGGTTCATTGACCTTCCACGGTAAACTTGGTGGAATTGTTGTTGAAAGATGGGGGGCTTTTGCATCTAAAAACATCTTCCTCAATACACAGGCAGCATCATCATAGTACCTTTAGTTTGCAACTGATACAATCAATACATCTCGCAACAAGAAGAAGGTAAAAAAAAATTAAAATATTAAAATGAAAATCATCAAGACCCTACGAGAACAGTATTAGCCACAAGCTTAGAATCAACCATGTTTTCCATGCTCACAAGCACCTGCACACGTGAAAAGTAGATACTGTTTTACCACATCCCATGTGTTTGTGTGTGTATTCAACGTAGTGGTGCTGTTATTCCATTTTCCTACTTGCATCCAGTTGATCAAAGGTTAAGTACAGTGTGAAATAGATTCGCACATAAACATGGGTTAAATCCTTTTCGGCTACGAGGTGAACCTATTCATGTCACTGGGGCCAATGGATGCTTGTTGAGCTTCGGACATTGCAACTAACCCCTCAAGAATATTTACAGTACTGACAATATTTTCAGTAGTCCAGATACAGCAATATTTCAGAAAATGGAAGTACACTTTTATCGTAGTCCAAATATAAATATTAATACACACACACTCAACTTCAGTTTGTGCGTACACCAGTCAATTCGTAATTTCATTACAAATATTTTCCCAGCAACAATCTCAAAGCTATAATTAATTAGATGAAAAGCGCTTCTCTTGTGATGAATTATCAAGGCATGCCCAAATTGAAGGGAATAATTGAAGTGTACTACATAACCATGAAGAACTATACAGCTAGATTAACAAGAGTATCAAAGGTAAGCTTTTAAAAGAGATGTTATTGTAATTAACCAGCTATGCATGGGCATCCACATAATCACTCAATTAACTGGAAAACAGAACTCTTCCCCATTGAGGAAAAAGAGATTATTTTAAAGAAGAAAATCATCGACAATTACTTGTAGGAGTTCTTCACGAAACTCCAACCATTCACATCACAGACGTATGAGCGCCCCTCACAACGCAAGAGATCAAATCCGCAAACCTACAAGTAACATATTAGAAACAGATTACTAAAACTAAGTCTTGAATCTTGAGTCTCATTGCAAAAGTATACTCTTTTACAGGTCAAATGACCTACCCCTTGCCTGAATGCCATGCAAACCTCTCTAGCCATTTGCTTCTCGGTAGGAGTAAGAAGCACGGGATATCTGACCTGAAAAGTAACAAGTTTAGACAGATTTTTCATTCTATGTTAAAACCAACTACCATAACTTTTCCATAAGTATTATAGTTGCTATTTCATTCCGAGCACTCTAATCAAGTGTAACTGGTTTGATGAAGTGTGACAATTACCCATGGGGCCATGGGTAATTGTGAAAGCACACTACATGGGGCCACAGGTTACTACATGATATAAACATAAACAATTCTGAAACTTAAGAAGTAAGGACAAACTTGGAAACAAAGAAATAAAGCATGGCTATAGCTTTAAAAGTGATAGTTGGTATAGAAACCAATGATAGTCTCTACAACTTAAAAAGACAAGTCACAAGGTAAGCATCACAGCGGGAGTCATGACCACTACCTCAAATTAGTGAAAGAACTTGACCAAAAGATTGGAGTTAGAAACCAGAACTTTGACGAACTAACCAATGCCAAGCAATGAGCAGAGAAACCCATTAATGAAAACATATGTGACTTCAAGAAGCTCATAGTCACGTACACTTGCATAGAGATGGAGAGAACAAACAACTTATCATAAAATTGCATCTATCATAGAGATCTCTTACTTCTTTGCCATCAGGGTTTCTCATGACAACACCGTCAACAACGGGAGACTTTCTTGCCTCCGCATGTGCATATTCGGGGCCCACGGTATACACCTACAATATGATATAATAAGAGATGTTTGTAAACGCGATTTGTGGAAGTAGACTCGTGAATAATTTTAGCTTCTACCAAATAAAGATGGCATTTCACATCATCCTTAAACAAAAAGGTATAAGGAACAAAAATAGCAATCGCCGCAGCAGCATTAACAAATTTGTCGCCACCTAAGACCCTTGAGTGGGAGAGAGCATTATTCTGCTTAACACAGACCAGATCTATGGTACCAATATATATAATATATATAACAAGATCATAAACATCTGAAAGTACTAGCAAATTAGAGGCCAAATAATAAAAGTCAATGACTTGAGTCACTTGGGAAAATTACATTTACATGCACTGAGAGAGGCATCATGACAATATCAGAAACTGCAATCCAGGGACAATTGTCTAAAAATTCAGATATTTGACTGTTAAATACAGACAAAATCAAACACTTGCAAAACATGACCATCAGACACTGGATACTTGTTTTGTATGTAATGAAATTTGATTGCTTGAAGAAACCAAGAGAATGTTTCATTAACAAAAGTAAGCCTTGAGACGATGTTACTACAAAGAGTGGACTAAGAGAGGGAGAGGATAACCATCATGATTATTGATTATGTTTATGTGATAAGCATTAGTCCTCGGTCACACACACATAGACAGAAAAAAAAAAATTAGGAGTTCCAATTTGAATAAGGAAACTTCTTACTTCCATATTACCCTTTAATTTGTGTGTCGAATTTTCAAACTAATTCCAGTATCAAATCCATAGAATAAATTTCAAGAAATATTGCATCTTCGGAATCAACAACATAATCTCTACATCCAGCCAAATGAACCTTCACATTGATCACTACCATTTGCAAATAATTATGGTCATCAAATAAGAGAAAGCAACCATAATACCTATAAGAAAAAGTTAGTTCATTGATCCCCTTTTCATCCATTGATGCTTACTCCAAAGGCTCTGTTTTGTCTTAACCCCAATTACATTTTATATCCAAACTGATTTTATCTCACTTTTCTTCTTGGGTCTTTCTAAGTACATATGGGTTGTTCATTGTGACAACGAATCAGATCTCCATCTATCCGATTGGCAAATCCAGATCTAATCAAAGGAGATACTGGTAAAAGGAATGATTTATGTAAGTAGGGGGAGAGAGAGAGAGAGATGGAGAATCGCCTTTTTTGGTGGCTAATACATAAGAAATAGAAAGTCGGCGAAGGAAGCTGGTAGAGGTGGAAGGAAGTCCTTTGTGTATACAACTTCACGGACAATCTTGAAAATCATGGAATCTTTTACCTTGATTTTGAAAATGAGACATAGAGACAAACTAAAATAGGTCATTTTTTGGGACGGAGAGAGTACTACATAATCATGTATCGTCATGCACATGCATACATATACTTTTGTTTCGCATTGAATCCCTGTCCCAGATATGTGTCAATGCCTCAACGAATCAAAAAATACCCTCTTTATATAAAATCAGTTTATACTCTTACATTCCTACACTAACTGCAGGATAGACTCATGAAAAGGAGTGATATAGCCAGTCCAAGTAACTGGGACGAAGGCTGATGTGTGCTAAGTTGAGTACATTCCTACACGGACCGAAAAGCATTATCCATACTACTCATAAATCTGCAGGAAAACCTGTGAGATTCAGCTCTTTGCCAAATAAGAGGAGCTATAGTAATCTACAATCATTTGATCCTTCAAAGCTTAATATCATAAACACAACAGATTAGCCAGTTTCACCATCATCTGGTATGCAAAAACTCTCCAAATGAACAAGGCAGTAACTGCTATGCCAAAGTTTCTAACTAACTTCTTGTTACAAAGACCTCCATATGAATCACCATAATACCCTCGCATTGGATTTTCACCTTCTGCCTACAAACTACGGCTCATTGTCCTTAAATGGCTCCTAGCTTGGGACCACCCTAAGTCTCCATCATGAAAGACTTCTATAATTGACCACTTAACAGAGGCATATATATAAATTAAGATCATAGGATGCCCTTCCCACACAAGCCAGAAAGGAAATACAATGACAGCAGAAACACTCGAGAGCACCATCAGAGGGCAACACATAGGGATGAAAAACGAGTTTTTGTAATTGACAACAGGTATAAAGAGGATGTGGTGATGCTAAATCTCGTACGAAAACCTGGGGGATCCTCAAAAATAGCAGTATAATGAAGTTTGTATTTCCTTATGAGTTCGATAACCAGGCACCTCAGAGTTCATAAAATCTTATCTTTATTGTCTTCCTTCATTCCTCAACTCGGCATATTATATATTTATGATCTTCTCAGTATGGCTGGAGGTAGAATAGCCTTAATTGAGTTCCATATTCATGAGTCGCGACTCAATCCACATCCTGACACTTTGACAGACCTAAATATTCCTAAATAACCTATGAAAAAAACATATTTTAAAGAAACTGGTACCACGTGAAACCCCCAAGAATAGGAAAAGGCAATAACTTGCTGTTTTTACTTTTTGTTTCATTCATGTGTGTCTGTTGGGTTTTGGTGGTGGTGGTGGATTATTTTTATTTATTTATTTATTTATTTGGGGGGTGGGGGAGTAAGGGGATATATAAAAGGAGTAGGACAGATTAAACAACCTTGACATCAGTTCCTCCAGTTGGCATGAATTCTTCATATATATAAGAGCCTTCACGTCTCACTCTTCTCACATCTGGATGAAACTCACTCGACCTGTTTCCAACCTGAAAGCAAAAAACGCGAAAGTGTATGGGTCTGCAATTCATGATTATGATATACACGAGTAGAAGTACCAAACATACAAAAATTATTCGAAGGAATAGCTCCAGGGGAGAAAGTGAGGGTGTGTGTGTGTGCACAAGTAAATAGATACTTTTCTAGATCATTTTCAGGGTAAAAAAAAATGACATGCTAAGCGAGATTTCGGTCTCCAAAGACTAACAGTAGAATTCATGGATGAAGAATAAAGAAAACGGAAGGACAAACTTCAGTAAAGAGAGATAAACTTGAAGTCCTAATCAAATATACTCTCCGTCCCAAAAAAATAGTACAACTTCCCTCTTTGGTTTGTCCCAAAATAATTGTCCCGTTTCTTAAAAAGGATATAATTTTAGTGCAATTTAAAGAAGGTACAAACAAGTAAAGCTACAATCTTAAAAAGTTTGACTTGTCAAATGGGAATATTTCTTTGAGACGGAGGGAGTATATACTTATCAGCGACAGGGTGCTGAATATGTCAATATTAAATGCTCAAATTGAACAAAAACAAGAAAGTACATATCCCTCTTCATATAACAAAGACAAAAGAACAAAAACTCCATTCCTGCTCTGATTCTGTGCATCTAAAACAGGGACAACTATTCATGCAGCCAGAACTGAGAACTTTTCAATCTCATCTCGATTGAGAGGCAAGTCCAAAAGTTGTTTGGACAGGCGGGAAGAGGAATAATGAGGAGTTCCTCGTAGGGTGTGACTGAGCTTAGATGGGTGCATTTGGTTTCCTTTTTTCTTTGGCACAATGGAAGAAAAAGCAGAAAACTAAAATCTAATCTAAAGCAAACAGGTCGTCACCAAAAGAGGTGCCAGCTCTGGGTGGTATTCTACCAAAATTATCAGTCTTTGATCTTAGGATGCTCCAACTTCTGAGCACATCAGCATTGTGATTCTTTCCTCTCCTGATGTGGTACATGCTAGAGTTCATGTCTTCAATTATCCTTTTGGGTACATTTGTTTTAGTAAACAGATACCAACTTAAAAAATTGGTAAAATTGTAAATGCAGAGAACATGAAATGAATGATCCGATTCTTATATTGCTTCACCCTCGCCCAAAGGAGATTATTTAATACATATGATCATTAACAAAGTTACTTCTCCCCTCCCCCCCCCCCACAAGAAAAAAAAATGTACACTTAGATTTTCCTCGACATTTATCAACTCATATATGTCAGGCATGCTGATTCTGCGACATTACATAAGGAAGGGAAATGAGAAGCTATATATAAACAACTTAAGTTTGGATACACAATGAAAAGTCAGCTTAACATTCTCACCTTCCGAAACAGTTCTTTCATCCCTCCACCTGCTGAACTGGGGTAATATATCATTATACTGTGGTCGTCACCTTGGGGAAAAAAACAAAGCTTAATCTTGTTATGCACGTTTCAGAAGTAAACTTTGCACATCATGGGTTCCTGATACGGTTAAAGTAATAACTTAGTTTGCCGAGAATGCATAAGTGAAGTACTTCCAGTTTCCCAGGTATCAGTCAACTTTTCATAAATTGTTCCCAAACAGACCCCCAAAAAGGGGAATGCACCACACCTCCACATTGTGTAGACATTACGCAAGCACGGATATTCCAAACATATGAACTCCTAGGCTCGGAAAAAGATATAAACAAGAGTAACAAAAGGCAAATTCCAGAGAACACCCTTAAAGATAGAAAAGATTTACATCAAATTATATGGAACAAAGGAAAAGAGTAGAACAATAGAAAAGTTTATATGTAATATTAATGAATTAGCTTACCATGAACAGGCTTCTCCACAAAAGGCTTCCAAAAACGTTGGCCATGAACTTCAACAAAATCTTCTTCCTCAACAAAGTAATCCAGCTCTTCATATGGCACTTCCCTATTGACAAGTGCATATCTTGGAACAGGAATACCATACATTTCGAGACACTTGAATTTCCACCCAAAAAGAAAGAAGAAGAAATAACAAAAAAGGATCAATCTTCAAGTAAAGTGGGAAGAAGAAGAATGCAACAAAAACATTATAATAGAAAACATTAATGCTTCCTTCAGAACAATGTAGGAGCTGGTCATAGAGGAAGGTTTCTCCCAACCGCCCTACAACCTCAGTAGACCAAAAGAGCGGCTTTCAAATTTCAATGGAGATAGATGTTAAAAGGAATAAGTATGTCTGTAACACTTTGTTTGCTTTCCAAAGATTGAACGCTTATAAGTGATGGAAATTTAATAGTCATACCTCATATACTTTCCTTCGGTCGTGAAGCAGGTGTTGAGGCTCCAGTTCATTTACAAGGAAAGGCCTGAAAACAGAGAAAGTTCAGAATACAAGAATGAGGGGTTATTTGTTAGAATATAAGCCGCTATTCAAGATGCATGCTTACATGTACATCAAGCATACACTACTGATTCAAATTATCACAAGAGAGGAACTTTTCCGTTTGGGGGCAGCATTAATGACCAAAAACCATATAAGAGACAGAGGTGTCTTCCTGTATGATTTAAAAGTGTCATTCAAATTCAGCAAGAACCAGTGAAGGGATATATATATATATATATATATATATATATATATATGCATATGTGTGTGTGTGTACATATATATAGACACACACACACACTAAGAGCTTGAGATGTAAGAAGTTTGTAATATACCACTTAGTGCCCCATTCTGCATACACATACGTGCGGGAGTACATGTCTATGTTCTAAAGCCAAACAATTAAAGTAAATAGGTTACTAGAGTTAAGTGTGATCGTTAAGGCGAAAAATCCCAAGATCATTAACTGTTCAAATAAAGTTAGGAGATAATGGAACGTGTAGGCTTCAGTTTCAAATAGGCACTCCTTATTGGAGGGAATAACTAGCCAGAAGGGTAACGTACTAATGTCTATTTTACAAATTGACTAGTGTACTTTGTTTTTGACAAATAAGGTCTCGTGAGTCCAAAACCAAACTCCTATGCCGCCAATGGCGGATTTGGGTGGTTGAATTCCCACTTCAAAATTTAGCGTCCTTGCTAAGGTCCAAACATCGTTGAGGTAGTCACAGATAGCCCAGAAACTTCATGCCTAGCCCATGTGAGATAAACATGACTTTCCCTTAGCTTTCAACAACAATCACCTTCGAAAAAGGATATATCTAAGTAAATACCAAAAACCACCCTACTCAGTGCTGAGGTGGTAAGGGAAATTGCCTCACTCAAAAAGGGCTGGCCAAGTTAAGGTGCTGGCAAGCACTTGTACTACCCAGACCAAACTCTTATCACTACTTTGGGGTGCTCACATTTAGTCCTCGCCTACTTGGATCAAATATAAAAAGACTTGGGACCATAATGATCAAATAACTGAGTAACGTTATAAATCAACAATCTTGATCATCCCTGGATGGCTGGATCTACAACAAAGAAAAATATCATCAAGCAGAAGAAATCATGAAATATGGGCAGATGGTTTTTTTTTTTCCTTGTAAGGTTGGAGGGAACATAGACCTTACGTCAACCTTTGTTATTATTATTTAATGCCTTTGAATGGCTACAATTAAGACTATATGGTGTCTTTGGTGTGACTAGAACAAATGGTGCCTCTAGTGAAGCTTTTAAACACCTGACCTCGAGTACCAAGGTGCCACACGCTGGTGGGACTTGAACATTCGACCTCTCCATTAAAAGACGTGAGCCGAACTAAATTGTGCCTTTAGCAAGACTTAAACAACAACGGTGCCTCTGGTGAGGCTTAAACACCCGACCTCTCAAACTAGAGTAGTTACGTATCAGGGTGTCTTTAGTGGAACTTGAACACCCGACCTCTCCGTTAAGAAAAGTGAGCGGTACAGTTGAGCTAGAGCTCATTGGGGGTTGAGTTCCTAATATATTGGGAGGTTTTTTCTTCTTCTTCACTATTGGCTTTGTTGTGTTTCTAATATTTTCAGTTAGTGTTCCCCTTTCTTGAATCACTCCCCTCCATGAGGAGATCCAAACTCAAGATACCGCTGGCAATGAAGTCTTAACAGTGTATACAGTCAAAGAAACTGGCACACAACTGAGGGGCTAATGACAAAAGGCAGAAAGAACTACAGTAATCATAAGACGAAAAAGAAAGAAAAAAAATCATGAGACGAAAATGATCCTTAAGCCAAGTAAAAACCATGTAATAGTTGCTAAGAAGAATAGCTTCATGGTATTCATTCTGAAATCCAACTGATTTTAGAGCGCCTCAAATAAAATAAGATAATTTGTACTACATAGATAATATTTCCCATTTGCTCCAACAATCATTACATGTAGATGCAGTCACAACCCTACCTCTCATGGTTCCAACTTGTACCTAATTGACTGGAAGGGCAATGAGTTTTCTTCAGCTTTTACTCATTTCTTTTCTTTTTCCTCCTTGTTTGGCTAATTTCCGAGTGTGACTTAACTATTTGTGGGTTTATATATTTAGCTGTATGTTGTAGCTTCAGATTTCAGTCCTCTGTCAATGCTAGGCACAATAAAATAAGTACCACAAATAAAACTACACAGCTGGAATCTGCAGCTGATTACTCATTAGTATAAAATTTCAGCCCAGCAGAGTGCTTTTCCCATTGGTGTTCTTTTTGATCTCAACGCATTTGATCACTCCCTCCCGCAAAAGGGACTCTCCGAAAAAGTAGCATCGTAGCAAGAGTCCTCTTGAAAGAGAGAGGTGCCTTCAGGAACACGGACACGAGTGGTGCATGGCAGTCCTCAGCTCACGCCCTGAAGTATTGGGTTAAATCCTGCAATGTTACTCAAGACGAAGAAAGTTTTCGGCCAGGAAAAGATATTAGGAATGAAATAAGGAAGTCTCTCGAAGAATTTGACTAGGTTAAAGCCATTTCTCCAAGCTTGTTGGAATGGGCATCCTTATCCGCTTCAAGGGGAAGAAGCTCGCAGACAAGCCTGATACCAAGCAAGAATAAGGAATAGCAACTTATCAGACAGGAAAGCCTCAGAACACAAACAAGAAGGCCTAAGCCTACCTTGGACAGCGGGGCCAGATAGCCTTTGACCAACCCTGTATGGGTTATAGCCGAAGACATGGAAAGAGATACTTTTATGTCACCAACAGAGGCCCGAGAAACCTCCTTTCGCAAAGCCTTCGTATCAAGATTATGAGGAGCACTCCCGTACGATAGAAGTGGGAGGTTCAAACTTTCTGAGTAAGAGGAGGAACTACTTGCTGATCACTTCGGCTTTGTTTGGGAAGAATTCCTCCTTTCGTCGGATGCTGAGCTACAGTCCGCTGGTGAAGAGGATGAGATTGAAAAAGATGATCAAGGAAAAAATCTTTCTCAGTCTTTGGCGTGCCAAGAGGTGAAGACAGAAGATCAGGTTTGTGACAATTTGTAAAATATATGCTTGTGACAGGGAAGATAAATCTGGCAATGCCGCTCGGACCAAGACAGAACTTTTACTTGGTCAAATAACAATTTAGGTGGAGCAGGACGATGAATCTCTTTATGATAAACAGATCCATTTGCAAGTTTGTTATTACGGGTAGTTCTTACACAGTACTGAACATGGCATATTTATAATTGAAGGAAATCTGCAGTCCCTTACTGTAAGTCATAATACCATACAGAAGTTTCCTACACTGAAGGAAAAAAAAAATTCATATAGAACTTCTGTTAATGCACCGTCAACGGGAAATACTTGCCTCCTTAATGCAGCATAAGCTTCAGCTTTCTCAAGCGGATAACCAGAGGAATAGAAGGCAATCAAACAATCACACAATGGCCACCTGAATTAATGAGGTCAACAGAAAATTAGCCAATGAGAGTCTATACCGCATTGTATAATGTACTTCAAAAAAGGTAACACTCGCAACATGGATGTCAAATCAGAGATCGAATACGTTATTGAGTAAAATGCCGATGAGTACAGCTTTTGGAGGGGAGAGGAACTTGTCGTTTTCAATGGGACACATCCTTGTTATCATAATAAATACTTCAAAAGGGAAACAATTGCGGAAAATTAAAGCATTTACAATATAGTATTTACATACAGCTTTCATCAGAACAAATGAAAACTCCTCGTTATGTTGCCTCTTTAAACATTGTATCATAAATCATCTAGTAAATTTATATTCTGATCTACAGCATAGTTGCAAGATTTCTAATATAGCTTTCCATTACCAATCCTCGACCCAATCCCAGCCATTCTACATTCACATTGATAAAAGGAAAGAAAACGTACAAGAAGTTTTGTAAGCAAATAGACTTATTTAGGTGCATAAGATTACTAATCTGGAGGTGATGACTGGTGAGGAGCTAAATAATATTTAGTGCCAAAAGAAGGACTATCAGAATCATTTTATTTACAAGTATTATCAAACTGAGTAATATTTCGATAAATAGGAGTCATTTAGGTGCTAAAAATATTTAAGTAAGGTCGCATGGTTGAAGATTGCGCACTTCAAACTGAAACATAAACTAAGATTAATGAAAGTTTTCCTTGGTTGAGTATGGACTTGTCCTTCTATTCCAAAGAATCCTTGAAGGAGACTTCTAGAGTGCACACACCGTGGGAAAAAAGATCCCCCTTCCCCCTAAACTACCCCACGACACACAAACAACTGTTTACCTAGGAAACATCAACAAAACTCAATAAGAGAGTTTAAATTTATCAAGGAAGGTGACTAAATTTTCAACCTTCAATGTTGCGTAACAAAGTTATAATTTTTATAACGCCAGGTATTTCGACTAGAGTAGTGATAGGGATCCAAATTTCTCATCCTAATCAAGGCGGCAAGCATGTCATTTGTTAGATATCAAATCACTTCATGATTTGCCTTGCATGTGAAGTGTTTTCTTTCATATCCGCTGTTTACATAGCTCCTACCCTTTTGTTCTGAATTATTGGTTTTTACTCTCCCCAGTGGAGTGATCCAAAGATTAGTTCTGCATTTTTCATCGGTTCTAGGAAGATTTCAACAATAGAAACAGGATAAGTCTATAAGTCAATCCAAATTTCAAGTAGACAAATCACAGGCATCTGAATTCAATTCGACAAAATAGCAAGTCTCTTGTTGCTACCGCTAACAGTAACATGAGAAATAGATACCTAAAATATACTCCCTCCGTCCCGGATAAATGTTCCTATTTTCTATTTCGGGATGTCCCAATTAATGTTCCTAAAGACTTTTGATCTACCTATTCTCTACAATTCTTCCTAATATACCTTTAAAGTTTCATTTAATATAACACATCCCAAAGAAAAGTTAATGTTTATGGGTATTATTGTCAGAACACATTTTACAGCACATCATTAATTATGTTTCTTAATTCTTGTGCTTTATCCTCTAGGAACATTTATCCGGGACGGAGGGAGTACTATACAACTCAACCATTATCATATGAAAAGAGAGAGAGAGAGAGAGAGAGAGAGAGAGAGCAAATTTAAGTAACATTAGTAACAACTACATTCAGACGTAATACACTAGCAAATGCATTTATATAAATAAATGTACCTCTCTATCGGTTCCTCGAGTATAACTTTGTCACCAAAATGTTTAATCTACAAGAGAATAACCACAAACATATCTCATGAGAAAATTTTCACGCAAGAACATGGCTGTCATATTAAATTCAGCCACAGCAACTCAGTAATAGCCAAGGGACTACTCTGCATGATAATCAAATAAAAAATAATATTATATGTCGCATCCACATTCACTTCAAATAGAGCCACGTGTTCTTCTAGAATATTCTCAACCTTCAAAAATTATACCACTTAATAACATGACACAACTACAACTCTTCAGATAGAAAATTGTGAACAGGATGAAGACCTCAAATTAACCAAATGATTACATGATAATCACATTTAATCATAACAACTCAGTATTTTACTACTTGCATGATAATCAAATCAAAAATAACATGAAACGTTATAGCCACATTCACTTCATATAGAGCCACTCATTCTGCTCTATAATCAGGATAATCAAATCTCTCAAGTACACCACTCATACACATTACAGAAGTACAATTCGGATGAGTAGAAAGTTGTAAACAGATGTGAATATACCTCAAATTCACCAAATGATTGAAGCCTCTCCAAAATTTGCCCCATTGGCGCCGAGAAAACCTAATGCGGTCGCCGGAAAAATAAACGAAATCAAAATTCAAGTGATAAAGCACGAAAATGTATTCGGTTCATAGAAACGGTGTTAGAACAATGTGTGTGTGTGTGTGTGTGTGTGTGTGTATATATATATATATATATATATATATATATATATATATATATATATATATATAGGTAATTCAAGCAACAAGAACAGAACCTCGGGGCCGCATTTCACCTTCTTTTCCATGACGCATACACCAATCGTTATCTTCTTCCCAACTCTCCATTTCTCCGCCATCTCTCTCTCTCTACTTTCTCTCTCTAAAAACGTCTTTCTCTCTCTCTCTACCAGTGCGCTTGCAAATCTCCACTTTATTACTGCACCAGGCTCAATTAATACACACAAGCTAAACACATATGTAAAGTCTTTTAATGCAGAAAAATAACGAAGAAAGCGGTGTGAAAAATGTGAAGAAAAGGATCGCCAGGAATGGAAGGGGTTACCAGAGATGCAAGAATCGCGGGAATGAAGCGAAACGCGTTAGAACGTCGACGTTTTCGGCTACTCCGTTTGTGTTGGAGTAAAGAGGGTTGTCTTTCCGTAGCGGAGTCCTTTTAGAAAGTAGAGGCACGAGAAAGAGGTGAGACCAGCAACAACACGAAGAAGATTTGTTATATTGGAGTATTATTTTTTATTTTTTTGGTGTGTTGAAGATAAGATGGATGAGATTCTGGAATATACATTAGAGCAATCACAACAATATCTTCATATATCACACTCTAAATACTTCATTTTTTATTTAAGTTTCACTTTTTCAATACTCTAAAAATAAATTCACTCCAATAAGCATTCTTTATATAACCCTCTAAAAAATAAATATCTCTCATCTCAACTAACACACCATTATATTTTTTTCTCTTTTATTTATATTTTTTCACCACAATTAAAATAAAATATTTTAAATTTTAAATTTTATATACTATGAAAAATATATTGTACTCTCTCCATCCCTAAATTATTGTCTTGTTTGACTCGTCACACAAATTAATAAAAAATAATTGACTTGATTATTAATATTAGTATAATGTGTAGTTTCTTTTAATGCACATGTGTATATGGCGCATAATTAAAATAGAGAGAAAAATAAGGATAAAATGGTAAAAATAATCTCCTAAAAAAGAAAATTTTAAACAAGACAATTATTTAGGAACGAACAAAAAAATAATACTCCCTCCGTCCCTAAATTATTGTCTGGGTTGACCCGGCACACGGATTAAGAAAATTCAATTGACTTGATTATTAATATTAGAATAGTATTGAAAAAGTGTGTTGTTTCCTTTAATGCCCATGTGTATGTGGCCCATAATTAAAGTAGGAAGAAAAAGTAAGGGTAAAATAGTAAAAGTGATGTTCTAAAACAGAAAGTTTCAAACAAGACAATTATTTTGGGACAGACGAAAAAGGAAAGGAAAACAATAATTTAGGGATGGAGGGAGTAATAATAATTTAGGGACGGAGAGAGTATATTTTAATAATTTTTATTCTAAAATATTAAACAAAAGTATATTGTGCTCAAATAAAGTAAAGAGAATGTAGAGGATTTTAGTCACTATTTATGTTAAAACTTTCTCTATATTTAGAGTGTAATTTAATTAATTTTAAAGATAGAGGGTTAACTAAAAAATACTTATCAAGAGAATAAAAAATTTTAAAAATTTTAAAAATTATTTTTAAAGAGGGTGGAAGGCTCCCACTGTGGACGGCCTGACATATGGGGGGGGGGGGGATGGAGGCGGCGTACGTGGAAAAGTTTAATGGATTTGTTTGGATACTACATAACTACTTTATAACTACTTTGGCCTTTAGGAGTAAAGTAAGCTTCTTCTATCTGTTGCTTGTCCCTGTCATTTTCCTTTTGTTAAAAAGTTGTGTGTTCTTTTCCCGCTAGTGAGTGAGTCCGTGTCAGAGTAATATCTCCCATTTGGTGTGTCACCGGGCAGATGAGC
The DNA here is from genome assembly GCA_016624345.1 of Platycodon grandiflorus. Taxonomy (NCBI): domain Eukaryota; kingdom Viridiplantae; phylum Streptophyta; class Magnoliopsida; order Asterales; family Campanulaceae; genus Platycodon; species Platycodon grandiflorus. The sequence continues at coordinate 22,148,360 of CM028361.1, forward strand.
AATTCGATACACACGTCTAGCAACAGAGGGAGCCATGGTGTCAAGTAATCTTTAATGCTTTTACATTTAAGAAGTAGTATGTTTTATTTTGATTAAATGATATATTTAGAGTTTATAAGTAAACTCTACATTAGTTACGTTGACAAAATAATCGTAGTGTGACAGAGCCACTAAGCAATTCGTTAGTTAATACTCCCTCCTCCGTTTCTTCAAAGAGTTCACTTTTTATTTTTTTTGGAAAATTTACGTAAATTTATTTATTTTTAAAAAATTATATTTATAGTGTTCTTAATATAGTTTTTAGTGAATAATATTTTATTTCAGGAAATATAATCAAAGTATGCTAAATTTTGATTTTATTTAGTCATATGTTGACTTTTAAAAATGAAAAGTGCACTCTTTGATCGGAACTGATGGAGTACTAGAAAATTAAATTATTATTCCATCTGTTCCATTTAAAGAGTCTATGTTTGAAAAGTCTATTAATTCAGTAATTTATAAGTGTCATTAAAATTGGTCATAATTACAAAAATGTTTGAGTAAAGTCATAATACTTATATTACATATGGATAAAGTTGAAAAAAATTTAGAGATTGTATGCATAATTTTTTAAAAATAAACTTTTTAATTAAAAATCTCAAAATAAAATAATGGACTCTTTGCAAAAAGAGTATAAGATGAAAAAAAAAAAACGTAGTATTTCTTTATCATAAAATGAGTGTTCATTTAAAAAAATATCTCAAAATAAGTATTTCTTTTCTAATGAAATTATCATATTTATAGTTGTCAATTAACATGTCCTAATGAACTTGCAATATTGTAAGTTCCAATATTGCAAAGAAAAAAATTAAAAACCATTAATAGAGAACCAAGCTTGACCGTAGAAATTAGACTCTATTGCTCCCTTGGATAATCCCATCTGATTTAGTCAAACGTTAATAAAAATAGATTCATTCCAATGATGGTGTTAATAAAATAACTAAAGATAACCGCCTTTTTGGGCAAGTAGGGAACTTTTTGAGTGGGCATGACTTCATGAATCATGAGGATTCATAAAGATGGTCGAATCAAATTAGTACTCAAAAAAAAGATTCGTGTCCTAGATACGAAATCAGATTAGTATCAAATTAGTACCACTACCGCCCTACATGATCTTCCCAAAATAAGGTCCAATATTCCTTGTTGACTTGTTCTAAAAGAATGACTACTTTAAAAAAAAAAAATTTTGAGGGAATTATGAGCTTTTAATTGATGGTATCACTTGTAAATGAACAACATTAGAAAGCGTAAAAATATATAAATATATATAATAGAGTCAAGAAAATTACTAGTATTACTTTAATTTTAAACTGAAACTCAATAAATACTTCATTTTACTTGTAATAAATACTTTATACAATTTATTATAATAACACAATTAAAAAATAAAATACTAACGACTTCTCTTTAGAATCAATTCACTTTTCGTAACAAAAGATAAAATAGATACTTTGTACTTCTTTTTCTTTTATGAAAAAAGACTCTTCTAGAAACAAAAAGAGTACGTTGCATGGAATTATCAACACGAGATGCAAATGTGGGTAAGTCAAGAAAATATTCTATGATTTCAAAGCATTAATTACTTGGCATATTTATGCGGCTAATAATAGCACACTATAGTGATAAAGTGGTTCAAAGCGAACCTCACCTTTTAAATTACGTGAACCCTCACATTTTTAACTACTTTGATTTGATCGGCTATTAATTATGGCATATCATGTAATTATGTCATGTGATGGTCTAGAACTATTAAATATTTTTTTTCCCAAATGAACCTATACTTCACCTTTTAAATTACGTGAACCTCATCTTTTGAACCACTTTGATTCGCTATTAACCGTGGTATACCTTGTAATCATGTCCCGTAATGCTCAGAAGCATTGAATATTTTTGGCAAAACACACAATTGGGTCACTGTACTTTGAAGAAGATTGTAATTTGACCACTGATTGTTTGAATATATCATTTGGGTCACTGTACTTTAGTTATCTTGCAATCGAGCCCATTTTTTGAACGAAGGTTAATTCAGCCGTAAAAATAACATTAAATACCAATTATACCCCTATCTTCATCTTCATCTTTCCCGATTAAGAAAAAACAAAACTCTAACCCTAACTAACATTAAAGTATGTAAAATTCCACCATTTGCACACTCTCTAGATCTCTTCTCCAGTTCCACCAACAAATTTACAGTTCTCATCATTAAAATGCAAATTAAAAAAAAAATTAAACGCTAATAATTTGAACTAGTCATCGTGTATTCATAGTTGTTGAGATTATGCAATAGGACTCCGCCGGGACGACGCTAATGGATCTGATAAGTTCCGACTCGTCCCCAAAGTTCGCACCTCCACCCTCTTCCCAGTCGTCGGCGGCAGTATATCACCCTCCACCCAGCCCATTACCAAAACCGGCGGCGTCCACGACGGATCGGAAATCGAAGAGATCGACTTTGATGCAGATCCAAATCAAAACCATTTATGCTGCCAACGTTGTCCATACTAACATCATGCCCCAACGACCGAGGAAGAAGAAGGTTTGCCATTTTTACCATTGTCATTCTCAATTATGCCTTACAATCCTTTTGCTAATGTTTGTTGATACTCTGCAACTATATGCAGCAATGTTGCAAGGAATTGTGAGTAATTCCGATGTGAATTGGGAGTAATTATTTGAGTTGAGAAAACCTAAACTTGAGAAGAGATCAGGGGGATAAAGCAAGGTTGTAAGGAATTGGGTTGATTGGAGGTGGTGAAGTGTATATTTGGGTTAGGGTTTGTTTTTTTGGGAGATGAAGATGGGGATGCAGATAAGGGTAAAATTAATATTTTATATTATTTTAACGACAGAATTAACGTCTGTCTAAATATGTGCACGATTGCAAGATAATTAAAGTATAATGACTCAAATAATATATTCAAACAATCAGTAGCTGAATTGTAACATTTTTCATAGTACAGTGACCGTGTTTTGCAAATATTTTTTTCCAAGTAAACCTATAGTTTTCACTAGTTACCAACTTACCATCATCATGGTTTGAATTTTGCCAGCTGCTTACTTTGACGGTACGATCAGATATGGTGACTATTCACTTTCTGTTATTTCCTTGTACATGATAGAAATCATGGTGGGCGGAGACGGAGAGTTAGAGATGTTAAAAGGACCACGGACAGTAGGATTGGCCCGTTTAAATTGAAAAAAATAGGGTTAGGGCTCAATATTTTTGATCCGTTTAAAATTAGGGCTTTTTAGGGCTGGCCCGTTTAACCCACGGCCCGTTAGAGCTAGCCCGCCAGGTTTTAGGGTTGGCCCGCCAGCCCACGTAATATTAATTAGGTAATAAAAAGTTTAAGAGATACGTAAAACAACCACCATGAAAATAAAACTAACAACTTTTTAATCCAAAGTCAAACACATTTATCATTTGCACTACAGGTTTTCTTTGTGTACTTGTGAATAAATACTAAAATATAAACAAAATTTTTGGAAAGAACTACTAATTAGAGCTATTACATTATTTATTTTGAGAAAAATAAGTTGAAAATTATAACACATTGATGTAAAAAAATGTTTAGTTTATATTTCTTTTGAAAAATATAAGAAACTATCAAAGTTATCAATGGTTTATCGATTCATTATTTCAAAATATTGTTATATTATATCTTTAATCGTAGCCCGATAGTAGCCCGTTTAGCTCGAAACCCGCTAGGGTTAGGGTTAGGTCTGCAATATTAGTGGCCCGAAAAAATTGGACCGTTTGCCCGTTAGGGCCACAACCCATTAGGGCTGGCCCGAAACCGCTAGGGCTAGCCCGTTTAACATCTCTACGGAGAGTGCCGGAGTCGACCGCTCGTCAATAGCAAATCACTCCGCTGCGACCACTCCTATTTCTTATTTTTCCCCTGTTCTAATTGAATAAGAATACTATTTAATATATTAATATTTAAGTTGAATTACTATTGAAAATTTCATAAAAATACTATAGTAATTTAAGTTTTTAAATTTTTAAAAAATATACATATACATATATATTTAAAAGTTAATCAAATTGACTAAAAAAATTAAAATATACCTCTTTAATTGAGACAATGGAATATCAGTTTGATTAACTTAATGATAACGAACTACCAATTTTTCAAAAAAATTATATCCATCATTAGCTTTTATATATCTGTGTAGTTTTTACCTTTTTCCTCAGCAAACAATTTAAATAAATTCCTCGGCAATATTTGTGTCTCCATCCAAGAGCTTCAATAAAAACAGATAAAAGATTTCATTATTAAAAATTCCATTGGCAATAAATATTCAAATTCTCACCTTCTATTCATGTTATTTGCAAGTTGACCTGAATCCCAAAATCCAACTTTGTAGATAACATGTTACCGTGTCTGGCATATAGAAATAACAAAATACTAGTATGTTGTGGAGCCATATATTTTTATTTGAACTAAACTTATGGATCTTGTAGATACTCTCCATATATACCAGATACTCTCCATATCAGAGTTGGTCCTGACATTTTGAAGGCCCTGTTTTAAATTTAAAATTAGTCCCCAAATTTGATAAAAGATAATTACCAAAAGATGAAAATAAATTACATATTTTTTAACATTATAATGTTAAAATTATTTTCTTACAAATGAAATACCAAAATAACTAAATCCCCAAACTATTATCAAACTTTTTATTTGAAAAGTAACATCCTTCTAATATTCCTTGAAGCAAAATCTTTAATTAGGTCTTCATAATCAATTTTTTCCAAATAATCATTCTCTATTGCTATAAAAACTTATCCATTGAGTTTTTCTTTTTTCATTTTTCATATCCAGATTCATATTTTCTAATTTTAGGAGACATAACTAAAAAAATTCAGCCTAACGACAAATGCCACAAATGTAGAGAAGACTAAAGAGCAACAACAATACAATACTAAAAATAACGCGCCACAATCAAATTTAAAGTAGCTATAAAAGGAGCAAAATAATCTGGTTTATCATTTATCAATTATTCCAAATTCTCCCCAGCTAGTGTGAAAGAAGCCCGACGATTAAGCAATTGAAGTAGGAAAAGAGAATTATTCTGTCAAGAGAAAGTTATAACTGAGAGAAAAGCTAAGAGTTCGTGAGATATTTTAGAGAGAGAAATTTTAAAAAAACAATATATATATATATATATTATATAAATATATGTATATATTATATAAATAAATAAATATATATTATATAATACATATATGTGAAATTTTTGGGGCCCCCAAATTTTGAGGCCCTGTTCCATGTATCACCTTAAACACCCTCAAAACCGAGCCTACTCCATATATACCATCCCTGAACTCACGCCATTACCCTTCTGGATGACATTCAATCTCGGGCCATATATCACAGCTCATTGTAATTAAGGGATTTGTTGTAATCTTCTCTTCAGTCTTGTATGTATATATGTACTACCTTCGTGTGAAATAAAAGATATATTGTGGCATAATTTTACATGGTATCAGAGCGGGTTTTCGATCAAAACACATAAATCGAAACTCTACCAGCCGCCACCCTCAAATTAGTAAAACAATGGTGAACACTAGTGAGAAAAGTGGAGAGGTCGTCGGAACCTCCAGTAACACCACTATGGATCATATGTCACCGTATTATATCCACGCGTCGGATAACCCTGGTCAAATTTACGTCAGTGAAATTCTTCATGACGAAAATTATGGTGACTGAGTGAGCGAGATGGGTAATGCATTGTTTGCAAAAAATAAGATTGGGTTCATCGATGGCTCAATTCCCATGCTAAGTGAAGACTCACCAGACTTGATGCTGTGGAAGCATTGTAACGCCATGGTCAAAGGATAGTTGAATAGTGCCATGGAGGAGGAGATACAAAACAGTGTAAGATACGCCAAAACTGCTGTCGAAGTTTGGAGAGACTTGGAAGAAAGGTTTGGCAAGGAGAGTGTACCGCGTGCGTATGAGTTGAAGTGAGCATTGACGACGACGCGATAAGATAAGGCATCAGTGTCGGCATATTACACCAAGTTGAGAGGACTGTGGGAAGAAATATAGTCAATCTCTCCAGTACCGAAGTGCACATGTGGACGGTGCACGTGCGACATTTCGAAACAGCTCACAGCACTGTGCGAGAAGGAGCAGTTGTATGAATTTCTTATGGGACTCGACAAGAGCTTTGGAACTGTTAAGACACAGATCTTAAGTACAAAGCCTACTCCAACTATAGGGGCTGTTATGTAATAGTTGGATACCCTGCTGGATGGAAAAGGGGAGCATGTGATGGTAATCAAATTAAAGGAATGACTTTTGCAGCGAACGAAAAGCAGGACCGAGGGCAGCAAATGTAGAGATTGATTCCAGTCAAATTCGTGGCCTATCCACAGAGCAGTACAGTAAACTATTTCAATATTTAGGCTCCAATGGTGAGGCATCACAGTCTCAAGTTCCACCTACCGCAAATATGGCTGGTAAGAGAATTCTTGAACAATCTTGGATTATAGATTCAGGAGCCACCGAGCATATAACATGTGATGAAGAGATTCTCGTGGGACAAAAGGAATCTAAACTAGGAATGCCGGTGAAAATTCCGAATGGTGATAAAGTACCCGTAAAAGGGACGGCCGACACCACATTCTTACCTAATGGGTTGAAAATCGACAAATTTTTAAATATCCCTAATTTTAAGTACAACCTACTTTCAGTCAGTCGATTAACAAAAGATCATAACTGTGCCCTATTTTTTTTTTCGGACTTCTGTGTCATGCAGGACTTACCTTTAAGGAACCTAATTAGACTAGGTAAATACAGCAATGATCTATATTGCATGGAGCCTATGAAGAGTGAAGGTGCAGCCATGACAGTCTCTATTGAATCCAAAATTTGGCAAAGAAGGTTTGGTCATGCGTCAAACGGAAAGCTTCAGCACATCGCGATTGGTAATGTTCTTAGGAATAATGCTAGGCCTTGTGACTCTTGTGTGCGGGCTAAACAGACTAGAACTCATTTTCTAATTAGTTGCATTAAAACAAAGTCATGTTTTGAATTGATACATTGTGATATTTGGGGTGATTATAGAGTTCCGTCATTTACGGGTGCTTATTATTTTCTTTCCATTACGGATGATTATAGTCGTGGCGTTTGGGTTTATTTAACGAAGCAAAAATCTGAAGCAAGTCACTTTTTGACAATGTTTTGCAACATGATTGAAACACAATCTGAAAGAAAAGTCAAGAGAAATTAGGAATGATAATGGAACGGAACTCCAATCAAATCAAATGTTAGCCTATTATGCTATACATGGCATACTTTTTGAAGACATCTTACACTGACACACCACAGCAAAATGGTGTGGTAGAGAGAAAGCACAGGCACATTATGGAGGTTACAAGGGCTTTGAGATTTCAAGCAAATTTGCCTATTAAATTTTGGGGAGAGTGCATTTTGACTGCTGCTTATATTATTAATAGGTTGCCATCGGAGGTCATTGAAAACAAAACACCTTACAAGATCATGTTAGGCCATAAGTCATCTTATGATCATATCCGGGTTGTGACCGGTTGTCGGATGTCTTGTTTATGCTCGTGATAACAAAAAAGGGGGAGATAAATTTGGCGAAAGGGGGAGCCCATGTGTTTTTGTTGGGTATCCAAATGCTCAAAAGGGATATCGAGTATATGATTTAAAGGACTGGAAAATTTTTACCTCGCGCAATGTTAAATTTGTAGAAGACATTTTCCCCTATTAAGACCATGCTTCTGGGCCTTTTGACATACAAGCATTCCGTCCCCATGCCCCTAGTCCTGCTATTTTTGATGAACCCATATAGTTCACACAACCAACACCACTCCCACAAGGAGTAGTTGAGCCAAGTACAAACCCACTTGGGATGGTAGTGGACAGTGAACATGCCGGTAACATGGAAGAACCCATGGTTGAGTAAATCAACATAGATGGCAGTTCATTCGCAGATTTGGGTCAGCAGGACGTAAAACTTATTGAGCCTAGCACACAGATTGAATTTCGCTGCAGCGAGAGGATCAAGGAACGGCCAAAACACTTGGAAAATTATGAAATCAAGCTTCTGCAATCTTATAGACCATGCACAACCCACATCCAATTCGGGAACCTCAACGGTACATCCTCTCTCACACTTTGTCTCTTATGATAAGTTTTCTAACTCACATAAGGCATATCTTGCAGCCATCACTTCACATGACGAGCCAAAGTTCTTGTAAAGGATCCAAGATGGCGTGATGCCATGAAAAGAGAGATACAAGCATTGGAGAACAATGGTACATGGACCTTGGCAGATTTACCTCCAGGAAAAAAGACCATTGACTCCAAATGGGTTTATAAAATCAAGTACAAGCCCAATGGTGAAGTTGAGCGGTATAAAGCTTGTCTCGTGGCTAAAGGATTCACGCAAATTGAAGGGATCGATTTTCATGAAACCTTTGCACCGGTGGCAAAGCTCATGACAGTGTGCAGCGTGCTTGCTGTTGCAGCTAAGAAAATTTGGGCACTTCACCCGCTCGATGTCAATAACGCCTTCCTTCATGGTGATCTTTTTGAAGAAGTTTACATGAAACTTCCCCAGGGTTTTGTAAAACAAGGGGCCACAAGGGTTTGCAAATTGCGTAAGTCTCTTTATAGTTTACGGCAAGCCTCGCGTAATTGGTATCACAAGTTTACAACAGCTTTGGTCCATATAGGATTTCGTCAATCCAAAGCCAATCATTCCCTTTTTATTTTCAAGCGAAACACCACATAAGTGTCTACTTTGATATACGTGGATGATGTTATCCTTGCTGGAAACGACGAGGCCAAGATTAATGATGTCAAGCAGTACCTCCATAACAAATTTAGCATCAAAGACTTGGGACCCTTAAAGTATTTCTTGTGTAGAGGTTGTCCGATCCTCACAAGGCTTGATTCTTAGTCAACGAAAATACAACTAGGATATCTTAGTGGAAACGGGTTTGCAAGGCACATTACAACAAAAAAGGGTTTTAACAACATTTAAAAAACGTTGTAATAGATTTTTCACAACGTTTTATAAAACATTGTGGAAACCAACATTGTAATAAGTCTGTTTCTTTCTTTTACAACGTTTTGGTAAACGTTGTATAAAACGTTATTTTTTGTTCTCCCACAACAACGTTTTATTCTTTGAATTATATTAAACAACATTTACAAAAACGTTGTGGAAAACAAATGACAATGTTTTGTAAAATGTTGTATTATATATAAGAAGACGTCTTCTATTAAACGAACGTTGTATAAAATGAAAATGACGTCGTTTTTTTAAAAACGTTGTGCTATATATATCACAACGTTTTTTCCAAAGTGTTGTAAAAGCGTGGAGAATCTAACACAACATTTTCGTAAATGTTGTATTTGTTACTTTACAACGTTAATCGAAAATGTTGGGAATGTTTTTTGTGGAAAAAAAAAAAAAAAACTGGTTCTAATTCCAGTCTGGTCCCGGTCCCTGTTCCCATTCCCGTTGGATGTTTTACCAATCAAACCATGCATACCAATTGTAAACAAAATGCAACACGCAAAATAGAGTATAAAAATACCATTCATATAAGCATTTAGTCACTCCAACTAATTTTGATTAAAAGAAAAACAATAGCAACAAAAAATTCCTACAAGTTCACGTAACATACAATTCTAGGAAAGAAAGAATTGGGTCCTCTCTAGTGTCCGAGAGTAAGAATCTAATACAGTGTAGCATCAAATGAAAGAATTCAAGTATAACCATGAGACTACGGCATGACTTGCTTTTCTTCACCTTGCTTTTCTTCACCGTAATTTTGCGTTTTACTCTTTCTACAATCAATAGTGCTTCAAGAAGTTCTCTTTCGCTCCAAGTCCTACAAAGGATCTGGGTGAGTACTATCCCAAAATATCCCAGATGTTCCGCTAGTGGTATGTGCAACATAATCAAGACAGGTAATATCCATCAGGCACAAAATAGAGGTATCACAGATTAACTAATGTATGAGGGATATCAAAACGCATACATGCTTTTCGGGTCTTTATAGCTGTCCTTGTCAAGCATCTTTACAGAAACTTTTGTGCCATTCCATTTAGCAACTTGATAAGTTCCCTGTCAAAATGCAAGGGAAATAACTTGTCAATCTAATAAATAAATTGATTTTGGGAATATCAACTTCATTTACAGGGAAGTGCTTGGCATTTCAGACAGTGCAAGCAAACTTGACAGTATGAATTTTGAACCACCGAGCACTAGAAGCATACATTAATATAAACTATTTGCAAGCAAACTTGGCATTTCGGACAAAGCACTCTTGGCACCTTTAAGAAAAAAGAGAGAGAATATGGGAGGTAGAACAATTTGCAACTTAGATAGCCTAGTTTGGCCAACTCTTTTCTTTTTTCTTTTTACTATCAATCCTCTGCTCCTACTGAAGAGAGAAACTTTGATTAATATAAGGCCCCACAGATGATCATTTAAAGACCCATTGCCAAGGCTCTATTTATTTATCTAATATGGTAGAATTTTTGTAAAATTTAAAGACCCATTGCAGAGTTGGTATCTATAAAATCAAAAGAAGGCATGTAATATACAAAGATATTGTGTAGACTGTAGACTATGTTTATAACAGCCTGTCGTCTCAATCCTGTGTATTCTAAACATAGATGCAATTAAATAACTACCTAATTTAAAGTAACAGTCGAAGCTCAGACTGCGTAATTTCACTAGTTCCATAAATCATTATGACTTTAAATGCCAACCAATTTTTCACTAACGTATTCGCCAACTCTCAGACACATAACCAATCTTCACGACAGAATCCATCAGGCCTCAAACAAGGAGGCAACGCTTAAGATGAACAAATTTTAGATAGATGAAGAAAGTTCATGTGCTCAATTACCTCTATCGATGTTGTGTTGCTCGAAAGAAGAGAAGCGTGCATAATTACGAAACATAGTAGACTCAGTGCAAAAGCCAAATTTAAAACTGCATCAAGGTACAAAATCTGTAAAAAACAGGAAACTAATGAGTATGAAAACAAGTAACTATAAATTCAATGGTTAGCATAGGTTAGGAAAGTTACCAAAAGCCAAAAAGGTAATAGCAAGTTTGTTGGGTGAAATTGAATGATGCTTTGCTTCTTGAAAGAATTTCACAAAACTGGGAAGCAAGGATGAAGTGTCCAATGTCGTCTCCAGGAAAGTATACAACTACAAAGAGCAGCAGCAATAAGTAAACCAAATAGAGTGAGCGAATAATCTTAGGAAGCAGTAACCAGTCACCATAAGTAGTACCCTTTTTAGCATACTTGAAAGACATATACAAGTACTAAAAGTTATGCCACCCATAACATTTTGAACCACCCTGCTATGCGCAGTTTGATTCACGTTTTATTTTATATATATGATGCCGGCAAACCAGTAAGAAACAAAGTAGAAGAAGAACAATTATCTCATTATTTCATTATTTTTAAGTTACTTTACATGAGTGTCATTTGCAAGGTAACTTTCAAATTCTGAGAAAGAATAATTCAAGTTGTGCAGTTTCAGTAACAAACATTGAACTTTCCCAAAAGTTCAAAATAATGCTTTACATTCCTAAACAACAAGTGTAAATCACTTGCTGAAGTTTCTGTAATCAAGTAAAAATCTTAGTAGAATATAAGCACTATTTCCTCTTTCTATACAAGCATTGGTGCCAGGCGAGATGAAGTTGACGAACCACTGAGTTTACGTAACTCCAGGGGCTATATCAAGTCGTCCACTAATTCATTGTCTGAAAGTCTTCAAACACACTGACAACTAGTGTGATCAACTATAAATCCTCTGGGGCCCCAAAAAGTATCTTCTGAATGTACTTCTCATTTTGAAACCAAAATCAACTTGTCTTTGTAAGTGCAAGAGTATAAACAAATACCAGGAAAAGGAGAAAGAATTTGTAGTTGTGTGCCCCAAAGCAATTGACCACCCATACGCAATGGTGATCCATCTTGAGAACACATCTTTGGCCTGCATGGAAAGTAAAATAAAATTCTTAAACACTAGCAGATATCACCTTTAGTGTCACTGATAATTCATTGCTGCCAACTGCAATCTGCTTAAGTCGGAACAATTAAAATGGTACAAAAACAAATTAAATTTTTACACATTGAGATACAGCCTATATAACAGTCTAGATTCATACAAAGATGGGGACACAAAAAATGAACACCAACTGGGCCCTTAAGTAGTATCTACTACAAAAAGAGAAGATTAATTCTTTTTCAATAACAAGCTATTCATTCTGAAAGAAAGAAATAGATATCACTATCAGAAATGCAACTAGAGCAAAGTAGCAGAGCTGCAGAAACATCAGAGGACAGTTTAATAGGATAAGAGAAAAATATGGCTTACAAACAGAACAATGATGGCAACGCAGTGGCTTTCTATTTTGACAATGACGGCAGTAACCACCAGCTGGTCTTCTTTCCTGCCCATCCAAAGACGATGTAGATCCCAAACTCTCAGGTGTTATGTGATTTGACAACGATACAGATGTTGTGAATGTCCAGTTTTGTTGTAGTGGTAATATTTCTTACACAGGTAAGAGGAGGACCTTGAGCGAGAAACTCAACTCCACTCAGCCTTAATACTGCTACAAATTAGAGTACATTTACCAAACTTAAGCTAATATAATTATGCAGTAGCTATCACCTGACATTCAAGTAGAAATATAATTCATGTAGCGTACTATTTTTGTGCATGTGGATGTAAAAAATAGGCTAAACTAGGCATGCTCTGCCACTGGAACATTGTGCTAGCCTCCCGCAAGGAGAGTATTGAACACCAGACTAGTGGAGGCTCAATGTGTAGTGTTCTGAACTAATTCTCTCTACAAACTTTAAGCATGTTCGCTACTGACAAAGACGAAGACAAATTAAGGTGCACCTCAAAGTGCAAAGTGCACTAACATACTATAGGAACAAACATAGCTAAGCAGGATCCAAGACCATTCAAACAAGAACTTCGATAACACTTAAGAGTTAAACCCCTAGCTCATCAGAACGCTTAGGCTGTTACACAAATATCCTAATAATGAATATCAAACTTTGGCAACAATAATAATCAACTCAAAGCAGTACCCGAAGCATGATTGGTCGATAAAGTATATAAAATTAGTTCCAAAAAAGTCTATATCTTTAGATTTTTTTGCTACTTCACAGCCATTAAGACATAGCATTAGCTTAATGCTAACAACATTGAGCTAACTATAAGGCACGAATATATGGATAACGATTACTAAGCACGTCAAACATGTTCATAAGAGTATAAGAAATAAATATTATAAAATCTGTTTCAAGTCCTGCAGGCTGGGACATCTTGAGTCGACTATCGTATCTAAATTTAAATGTCCAAGGATAAAACATTTAGATGGAAAAAGAGGAGGGAAAGCTAAACATATTGTCATTAGTGTAGCCTGCCCCTAAACTTTTGAGTCATACAAATTTGGAAAATTTTGTGCAGGCATGTCACTATCGTGTTGAATCAGCGTCGATGCTTCTTAGGATAAGGATATAATGTAGTGAGAACGGAAATAGTTCTGGCCCTTGTGGAAACAAGGACAACACATTTAACAATCAAGCAATTCATTGTGCATTTTACTTCTTAACGACAAAAAGCCATACTTTCATGACTCTCTTCAGTAAGCATATGATTTGCAATAAGGGAAAAGAAAGAAGAAGTAATTGACATAAGCATGTCATCTTCAAGAAGATAGCAAACATAAAAATGAGGGAGTCATCTTTAAGAAGATGGCAAGCATAAAGACGAGGAAAAAAATCAATACCTTTCAGATTGTCTTGAAGTCATTTTGAGTTTTTAGGGCTAATATGGCTGTCCACCACCAAAACAACAAGCGCCTTGATTCGGAATTCAACAAGCTGGCCATGACCCCAACTAAGAAGAATAGCGACCTGTTTTGGTTTTGCCTAACCTGGTCATTATACAGTTATAAAACCCCAGCTTTGGATCCTGGCCAGTATAAGATTCAAACTTGTCTACCAGCTAAACGAGCTGTAAGGCCTTGCAGATCTTCAGTTCTCTTAGCACCACCTACAACCAATTTTAAGAAAACGGTTAGAATAAGCAAAACATAGACATATCTTTGGACCAATAAACAGCTCATCAGTTTCCTGAGACTACATTACCTGCTTTTAATTAACCACAAGTCAACAGTTTAGAAATATCAACTCCCTTATTCAATGGTCTCTTAACGCAGTAGAATGGCAGAAACTCAGGTAAAGGAAACAGGAACGAAAATGTGGATTAGATCTTAGAACCTTAGAATCTACAAGCTAACATACTACAAACGAGTTGTAAGGTGAAAATTCATAACCATAACACAAGTTGGCAGGCATGCCATGATTTACAAGGAAAGCTAAAATGCAACATCAATTACCTAATAAAAAAAGAAATATAAAATCAGTACAAAAAATTCAATATGAATGGAACATGAAAACAGTAAAATCTCAAATTCATAGATACCCAATTAGTCAAATACCTCAAAGAGTTCACAAGAGCCCAAAAACAAGAAGTTCATACAAATTGGGTTTAGCCAGAACAGACAAAGGTGATTCTTGATGAAAAATTAATCAAACAAATTACAAAAAAATGAAATCTAGATAATGAAACCATTAAACATGAACTCTAAAAAATTCAAACATCACATACACCCAGTAATACAAATTCCAAACACAAAAGAATGCTCACAAAAAATACTAAGAAGATTCAATCTTTGTCAACAAATAAGAAGAGCAACTTACCAAAAACTAAATCTAGCAAATGGGGTTATGATCAGCACTAGTGACTGTAAACCCCAGCAGTTATTTTCTCTTTCACCCCATTTTCTCTCTCTACAAACCCTTCTCTCTCTATCTTTCTCTATTGGGTCATCAGCATTTTTATTCTTTGATTTGGTACTGTGTCACACTGTAAAAAGTTTACAAAGTGAGCATAAAAGTGAAAAACTTTGAATTCTTTATTGCTTTTTGTCCAAACTTTTTTATTCAACCAATTATGGTACTACTAAAGAGTAAACATTTCTAGCATGGAGTTCAATGCAAATATAATCATTTTAGGCATATAAGTTCAATTCACATTATAATTACTTACACATTCCAGTAAAACTTCTGCGCATTCCTAAGTCCAGAAATGAAAAAAGAAGAATAAAGAAATATTGTGTTCCCTACATGGCATATTGCATAAATGTAAGATTCACATATTTATAACCGGCTCCAGTTATAGTTTTACTCCATCTCAAGTCTTTTCATGCACAAATGCAAAAATAGACATTCAGGTAAAGGCAAGATTTGCTAACAATTTCAATGGATAATGGCCATAAAAACTCACCTTGCTTGTCGTTCACTGGAGTATTCCTACAAATTGCAGAACAATCAAGCCCCACTCAATTTCTGTTTGTAAGCTAAAATAAGAGTCAAAATTAGAGAATCCTTCCTTTGTAATTTGGGAAAATACAAAATTTGTTAAAAATTAGGGCACTATTCTGCAAGTGAGGTTAGTGCACAAATCTGGGAATGAGAGAGAGAGAGAGAGAGAGAGAGAGAGAGAGAGAGAGAGAGAGAGAGAGAGAGAGAGAGAGAAAGGGAGAGAGACGCTTATCAAACGATTTCCCCAGCAATACACAAATAATAAACTCCACGAACCCTTACGAAAAACACATTCAAATTCTTAGCAATCTGAAGGGTAAGAGTCAAAATTAGAGAATCCTTCCTCTTTAATTTGGGTCAATACAAAATTTGTTAAAAATTAGGACTATTGTGCAAGCAAAGTTAGGGCAAAAATTAGGGAATGAGAGAGAGATAGAAAGTGAGAGAGCCGGAGAAAGAGAGAGAGAGAGAGGCACTTACCAAATGATTTCCGACCAGCTGTAGCAGCAACGCAAGAAGAGAGAGACAGTACTCGTAGCATATGGACGAAGTGAGAGACAGTACTCGCAGCAGACGACACTCAGCAAACAACACTCAGCAAACGCACAAAGAGATAGAGAGACGAGAGGGAGAGCATGCGTGGTGTCTATTTTCTAAAAAATGTGTATGTATTCTACAATATCATGGGGGGAAACAATGGAGGGAAACTAAAAATTGTGACCAAATTTAGTTTTCGTGAATTGTACAACAACGTTTATCTAACAAATGTTGTCAATGTGGTAATCTTAGGACAACGTAAATAACAAAACGTTGTTATTAAAGGTAAAGTACAACGTTTATGTAAAATCGTTGTAATTAAAAGTGATATACACAACGTTTATTAAACAAAACGTTGTAATAAAATATCAAACACAACATTTAGAAACAAAACGTTGTTACAAATACTGATACACAACATTTTGAAAAAAAACATTGTAGTAGATGACCCTAACACAACGTTTGTTATAAAACGTTGTGCAACAAATGTTGTGAATGTCCAGTTTTGTTGTAGTCGCAGTCGTCCCAGCTCTTTTCCCATGGAACAAAACTTTCACCTCAGTCTGGAAGAACACAGTCCACTGGTTGATGTTACCAAATATCGTCGCTTGATTGGACGACTTCTCTACTTGATAGTGACACGGCCTGACATAGCCTTCGCTGTCAATGCACTTAGCCAATTTATTTCCAGTCCGCGGTGCACGCATATGGAGGCTGTTACTCTGAGTACTTCGCTATTTAAAGTCTACCCCTTGACAGGGCATCTTCTTACCTAGTCATGGGGGCTTGAATCTTGAAGCCTTTTGTGATGCTGATTGGGGGGTTGTCACATGACCCGTCGGTCCAGGACAGGTTACTTTATCTCCCTTGGTGGTGCTCCTGTTTCATGGCGCACAAAGAAGCAATCAGTAGTCTCTCGTTCCTCTGCAGAAGCCAAATACCGCGCCATGGCTACCACTGTTAGTGAAATCCTGTGGTTGAGGTGGTTGTTAAAGGATCTTGAGGCCATCCAAACTAAAGCCACGCCGTTATTCTGCGATAACCAAGCTGCCCCCCACATTGCAAACAATCCCGTATATCACGAGCATACCAAACATGTTGAAATGGATTTTTTTTTGTCCGTGAACGAGTTGAGTCACACGAAATCATACCTCGTCACGTCTCCACAACGAATCAGGTTGCAGACATTCTTACAAAACCACTTGGCACTGATCGCTTTCGTTTTCTTGTTGGCAAGTTGGGCATTCGGGATCTTCACGAGCCAACTTGAGGGGGAGTGATGGATTTTGTAGATACTCTCCATATATACCATCCCTAAACTCACGCCATTACCCTCCTGGATGACATTCAATCTCGGGCATATATCACAGCTCACAGTAATTAAGGGATTTTTTGTAATCTTCTCTTCAGCCTTGTATGTATATGTACTACCTTCGTGTGAAATAAAAGATATATTGCGGCACAATTTTACATAAACAAAAATAGTTACAACCTAATGGTAAAAATATAACGATATCATCAATGATAAATTTATACGACACAACAATAATAAAACAAGTCATAAGTAAGAATAAATGGTTAGTTCCTAATTTGTTTAGTTGGTATAGAATGTCAATATTGCATTGCTGGTCAATTTCATCCATGTGATGGAGATCCATGGCTCAAGTAAAAACGTACCATACCATGTGCAAGTGCAACTCTACAAAATGGCATGCACAAGTTAATTGAAACAAAGAATATCACGTGCAAGGAAAAACATGTCCCTGTTGCATCCAAACTGTCACGGATATAATAACCTGAATAACTGTCTACTTAAATGTAAACAATGCTCAGTGGTCTGTGCAATTGAAGTGCAAGTACACACCCAATGAATTAAAGCAAGAATTGATAGGTTGAATTCTCCTACCAGTCAAATCAACAAAACAGTCAATGCTTGGAGTATTTAAATTATGTCACTCTCACCTTTATTTAGTAAGTAATAAACTATGTTACAATCTAATAATGACCTATGTAGCATTAGTCCTATTAAACTCGTTTGAAGTAAAAAAGCCCAGGATTTACTTGTATAACTAGGATGGACGGTTTTGATCGCGGGCTTGCTACTGCTTGCTGCAGCCTGCAGGCATCTGTGAAACTGGCAGAAGTTGAAAGACTTTAGCATGTACCTGAGCATCATTGTTTGACCTTCATAAATAGAACTTCTACCTCCAGCCTTCACCTGTTAACATGCTGCAGGTTCACTTTTTGAAACTACTAACTCCTTGTTGATTGCACTTTGCTTGAATGCATGATGTATCACACGGTATGCTTCTTCAGAGTTGCACCCGCCGCCATGTTGCCGATACTTGTTCCTGCTATATATCCACCTGACCAAGCATTCTGCAACACGAAACAAATTTGAAGGCCGAGGCCCATCTAAGAATTATGTATTTGTTCTAACGAATTATCTAGCGATTCAGGTGGCTGTCATATAAGCTTGTATAATTAAAGCAAAAACAGAATAAAACATTAGAAAAACCATTGAACCTGAGACTTTTGTTGTGCAAGATGGTTAATAATTAGTCCAAGTAGATGAACATGTTTATAAGACAGAAAACCAAGGGCAATGCAAACTTTGAATTTTAGCTGTTCTTTATCTTAAACATAAGAGGAGAAACTCCACTCTTTCAATAAGAATGAATAAATAAATGTAAAACAAGTTTAATTATTTTTTGACCATTTTCATATAAAGAATTTGTTACTGTTTAATCTAAAATCTAGAAGAACAAATTACAGGGCATAGTTTCCATAGCTATAAACGGAAGCCTACCATTTGATTTGAAAAAGTGTATATATAGTCAATATTCTAACCATTAATACTCGAGGGGGATGAAACTTTTATTAATTAGTAGAGTTTATCAAGTATTACGTATGCATTTACTTCTAAAAATCTAAACGGGTTTCTCAAGAAGTTATTAATTAATAAAGTAAATTAGTCATTAGAATAATAATAATTAGAGTGCCAACTGTAAGAGCTTCGGAAGGCTAAAAGCAGCGCATTTGGGGTCTATTTGGATTTCAGAAAGTGTAAGGGAAAAGAAAATGTTGTCTAAATTTACAAATAAAATTATAAGTTAATATATATATATATATATATATATATATATATATATATGAGATTTAACAAATGGTTCGTTACACTTGGTTTCGACATGATAGTGAATATTGGGTTTTAAATATAAACCGTTCCTCTTACCTGGAAATTGAAACCTCCGGTAATTCCATCAACATTCAGAACCTACAGATGATCAAAACCTTAAGAAAAGTGACCAAAACTTTAACATATATGCAAGATAATTGAATATTTTAAGCTATAAATATGGAATCTAGCCCTTGTAACTAGAACAAATGAGTACAGTCAAAACGATCAACAGCCTCTCCAAGTACTACCTCTCCAGCAAAGAACAGATGTGACTGGATCCTGCTCTCCATAGTTTTCAGCGAGATCTACATGAAGATGTTATGACAGTGGATTAACAAGTCAGTAAACAAACAAGCACATGCAGACATACAGCACAAGAGAGAGAGAGAGAGAGAGAGAGAGAGAGATTACCTCAGTCAGCGGAACACCTCCAGCAGTGACGAATTCATCCTTAAACTGGCCCTAAATAAATGAAAACACACGCTGAAATCCATGAATATAAGGAGAAATATAAATAATCTAACAAGTGCACTGCAGAGTGGTACCTTTCCTTTCAATCTAAAGAGGCACTGTTTTAACCGAGCCGCAACAGACATTAATGAGCTATTGGAAACGGAAGCCCACAGGATATCTCCATCTATACCCTGCATATGAATATAAAAAGCTTTTATTAGAGAAGGGAGTTACATTGGCAGCGCCAACATCATTTTTAACCAGAATGGTCATAGAACCTCGTGATATAGCAAGTATTTCCAAAATCTCTTGACAAGCCCAAGTTCTGAAGGGTATGAATTGACTACTTTATTTTTCTGCAGGGGGCACAAAAACAAAAGGAACAAAAAGATTGAGATATAGAACTAAATGTCCATGAAAAAGTGTAAGCTTTTAAAGGGTATTTACCGCAAATTTATTCTTTTGTTGAATAAGCAAAGACCTCACATCATCAATATTAAGATCAGGAGAAAAATCCACAAGAAGTGTTCCTGAATGCATATTTTATCAGTTTGAAGAAAGAAAATGTCGACGTCTAAAAAAGAACAAACAATCATTTTATGTCACCTTTATAATCTGAATCAAAGAGATCACGGGCACCCCAAGCAGACAAGCGGAGAATTACTGGTCCACTAAGTCCCCAGTGAGTGACTAACATGGGTCCAATCTGAAAATCAAGGTTAATGTAATATCACATAGATTATTAATTACGGTTAATGTAATATCACATAAAGTTTTAAATGAATTAATTACACTAATAAGAACCCTAAGGGGTGGCCCAGTGGAAAAGTTGGGGCTTCATAAAGTGTGAGGTCTCGATTTCAATCCCTTCCCATTTCCCATGCTCCCTTAGGGCCAAAAAATAGAAAAAAGAACTTATATTATGTTATACTATATATATGTATACATATATATATATATATATATATATATATATATATATATATATATGGGGAGTATTTAATGGTTACTTTTTTATTTAACCATCAATGGTTACTCTCATTATCAACCATTGGATCAAAAATTAAAGGTTGAGATTTAATGGTTAGTTGGAAAATGCAATTAATGCAAGTAGGTGAGTCATTTAATGCATTAAATCTCAACCTTTAATTTTTGATCCAATGGTTGATAATGAGAGTAACCATTGATGGTTAAATAAAAAAATAACCATTAAATACTTCCCCATATATATATATATATATGTGTGTGTGTGTGTGTGTGTATATATATATATATATATACATATATATATATATATATATGTGTGTGTGTGTGTGTATATATATATATATATATATATAGATACATATATATATATACACACACACACACACACATATATATATATATATACACATATATATATGTATGTATGTACATAGGTATGTATAAATCTACACACTAATGAGAAGAGTGCCTGTGCATGCTCTGGTATGTTCTTCTGGACAGTTTCCAACTTCAACCTTGCTTTAACCTTGGGGAATGTAATCTGGACAAGATAGAGGAAGGAAAATTTCACCATTTGACTGAAAAATCATACAAATCTATCCTTCCACTATCAGTAAACTTTACCCGTATGGAAAGCGTGATAAAATTCAAGCACAGATTTGAAAGAATCACTATAAGAAGGCATAATCAAATACCTAAGAAAACAAGAATGGCTAAAATTCAAAGATTGACATGTTAAACAGGCATGTTTTATTTCACATCAGAAAAGAAGAGCAAGTCTTTCAACATCTACAAACAGCTAGCAGTGCAGTTCTATTTTGCTAGGAAAAAGCATTACCCCGGATAACTCTGTCAGCTGCAAATCATCAATCTTGAATGTGAATAAACTTGGTACTGGTTTAACAATAGAATGACCAAGTTGAGTAGCAAGCTTATAACCCTGTAACAAAAACAACTTGACATAAGTGAGAAATCCTGTCATTGGATATCACAATAAATGCCAATATGCATTTTATTATTAATGTCAAAGAGCCTATGACCAACCTGCTGGCTACTCCCAGTAGTGATTAGTACATAATCAGCTTCAACAAATTCTACATAATCAATGGTGCGTTTCTCAATCTTGAGTTTAAATTTCCCGCTGGCAGTAATAGATGCAGTTGTGACGACTTTGCCAGTCTGCAATAAAACTGATTAGAAAAATCAAATTTCAGCGAGGAATCTACTTGCAAATACATCATAAAAACATTCACAAGCATTACTTCAAGAAGCAGATGCAAATGGAACCACAGGACAATTGTTAAGGTACCAAGAATCATATACAGCACAGAAAAAGCAAAAGGTTTATTCTGTTGAGTAGAAGTCAAGAACCTCTTTCAAAAAATCAGACTGTCTCATTTTTACATTTTCCCTTTCCTATTAAAACAGCAAGCTATAGATAAGTATGAAATTGTAGTTGGTCCACATATTACCTTTTTAAATTTTTTGCCATATGGTGATACTAAATCAAAGATGGCAATAGTCAAACCTAATAAATTCAAGTTTTATGAGCAATTTGACACAGATTGCAACAATCAAACATGAAATGTGACCACAGAGAGAGAACAAATAAATGTCATTTGAAAATAAACTCCAGAAGACAGCAGATGGAAGTCTCTATTTCAGCTGGTACTGGTAGAGAGGTATTCTCTCATAGGCTCATTGCATTTCAAGAGTTCAAGCCATTAGTCCTCGAGAAATACTCACCTGTGCTTCAGAGCAGAAGATCGGAGTGGGATTGGCATGGTTAAGGAGAATGCAGATACTCCCACTCCCCTTTCTTTCAAGAAATGAATTCACTTAGATGCATAAGTTTAAAATGAATTTTAGTCAAATTATTTTGTAACATAAACAAGAAGGTAAGAGTATAAATTTATACCTCCTCTCCGCGTAGCTTCGAGCATAAGGGCATCAATTACAGAAGATGAACAATTACTGACAGGAAA
This sequence comes from Platycodon grandiflorus, assembly GCA_016624345.1. NCBI lineage: Eukaryota > Viridiplantae > Streptophyta > Magnoliopsida > Asterales > Campanulaceae > Platycodon > Platycodon grandiflorus. The sequence continues at coordinate 22,170,975 of CM028361.1, forward strand.
TACCCTTCCATCATCCTCAATCTGATTCAGCATGGCAAGACAATTGTAATCATAAACTAAATTACGCTACGACGAAACAAATAAAAAGAGAATGCTTATATCAGAAATTCAGAATAGACTGAAACAACTAATTTCCAAACTTACCTTCAGTTCCACCCCATGATCTGTGAACCAGGACATGGTATCCAAGGGGCCATGCATTCTGAAGAATGAGCCTCTCAATTCTTTACTACCCCTGGGGTAATGATCTGCTAAAATCTATGAACAATGTAAGCATTAACACTGTCAAAGTAGGTTCTATATAATATTACACGTGCATATAAACTATGTGTGTCAAAATCAATGTTCAAAGTTAATTGCTATCACGACATAATTATGTGATAGGGTAAACTGAATAAATTCATTCCCATGAGCACCACAAATAAGTTATCTTTTTTTGTTGAAGATCTATAACTCAAGCCTACGACTTGAGCAGGGCAGACCTAGGACCTCATTCTTCAGTAGGGGGAGGAGGGGGTAGTAACTACTATGAGACAAAAGAATTAGTAGACTAAAACAAATATGTACCTTGTTAAGAGAGAAACCAGAGAGTAAAAAGTTAAGTTAAATAATTTAGTAATGATGATGATAAAGCTAACATGTGTTACAAATGATCACTTTCAAAATTATTTATTTATTTATTTATTTTATTTCGGGGAGGGGGCGGCTTAAATAGTACTCCCCCCGTCCCAATATGAGTGTCCATTTTTTTAATTTGTTAGTACCAAAGTGAGTGTCCATTTTTGTACAAGTTTACTAATTTCTCCTTTGGCGCATATCATGTCCTATTATGGACTTGCAATGTTATACATGGCACTAAGGGCATTAACGTATATGTGCAACTAAAATGGCCCAAAAGACAACTTCCTTAATTTCAATGAAAAACTAAAAAAGACACTCGGGTGGCTCTTACTTATGGGCCATAGATATTAGTTCCTCCCGGGTGGTCCTTCTTTAGTAACCAGGAAATGGAAATCATTAGGAGCATCATACTTGCTGACCATCGACATATTTTCTAGTTCAGATCAGCTTCCTTTCTTCCCCGCGAGTAAGAATGGTTTGAATCGAGACTCTTTCCATTATCTCTTTTGTGTGGGACGGAGGGAGTATATTTTTGTAAGACTTGGATGTTAGAACTACAGACTTACGGGGGTCTTAATGAACTTCTCTAAGAGTTTGGGGGGCCAGGCACCCACCAGACACATTGTAAGTATGCCCCTGGGCTTGAGGGCCAGTGAAGCAGAAACATTTCCGTAAGTTAAGTTCGAGGAAGGCAAATGAGCACCAATTAGAACCTCCGCTATGAACTGCAGAAAGAGTGTACTAGTACACCTACACAACTTATCTGTATTCCTACATTCTTACATGATCATACTGATGAAGAATCAACATTTAAGTAGTGAATCAGTGCGCAATCTTAACAAGGTTTTCATAGAATTAAAAGGAGAGTAACTAACATCAGCAATACTGCTGATATGCATGCAAGCATAAGGGACCCAAATAAAGGAATGGTATCTTAGTCCAAGTTGCTAAGAGACTAGTTTGTTTCCCTCTTTTCTTGCAATCAAACCTAATGGAAATTATCAACTGGAGCTATAGTCCTAACTGGTTTATATCTTGTTACCTAACAATAATCAACTACAAGATTAACCAGCTCAAAGGAAGAAAACCATGTATGAAGTAAACATTTCAAGCAAGTTCCCGTGCTTGAAAACTACAACAAAGACTGGTAATACAACAAATTAGCCCAATCTCGAACATTTAAGAACATGACATGAACTGAGTGATCCCATCTTCAAACTCAAAAACTATGTTTAACTCACATGCACGAGGCATTCGCTTAAACCCTGAGTCATTTCCATGAGAACAACATACTCTAACATATCAGTCTACGCACTACAAAGATACATCAAACATCTGACTCTTACCAAGTGATCAGGACAAAGGCCGTTTGTCACATTGCATCGGCCACCTCCAGAAATTTTAACCTGCCAAAATTAAACACAAAAATCCTTCTCCAATAATAAGTACTTGAAAACCAAATCATATATAAATTGTTCAAGAGAAAAAATGACCATAAAATAACCATACAGAACCACCTCCCCCAAAAAAAAAAAAAAACCCAACTTACAAACCTTGGAAAGAGGCTTCCCTTTTTCAATAACCACCACATTAAGGTTAGGTGCCAAAGTTTTAGCCCTAATTGCTCCATAAACCCCAGCTGCTCCTCCACCAATCACCACCAGTTTCTCTTCACCTGCCTATTTTAACAAATGAAACACAGACATAAGAAAGAATTAATGAAAGAAATAAAAAATAAAAATTAAAGTTACCTCTGGAGAAGAGGACAATGCAATTGCACAAAATCTTCTGTGTTTGGTAAGAGAAACAAAGTACGCATAGTTTCCGGTAATGCTCGGAGCAACTCGGAAGTGATGGATACACCGGGAGAGAGTCAAGTTCATGGTGTAATTTACCAGTCTATTGCGCAACCAGATAAAGCCGAAGTAAGCTATCGAGTGTAATCAGGTGCTTCTCGGGACGGCATCTACCATGGTGTTGTTGATAACGTGGCGGGATTAATTCGCTCACTTTGTTCGGTGGGTCCAGCTAGGAATCCGTGGATGATGAAAATTCTAAGCAGTACATCAGTCACCGAACTTTTTATAAAATTATATTTTAATTGTTAAAATTTTAAAATTAAATTTTTAGCCACTGTATTTATATTTTGATGCATTTGTGCTCATTTTTTAAATGAGTGTTAGTTTAGTCGTTAAATTAAAGCAAATTATCAATTTTACTCCTGTTTTAATTTTTAACTTCTTTAATCAAGAAATTTATCAACTTAATTCTCAAAATCAACTTTGCCCCAGAAGAATTCTTGTCAATTTGACCCTCAATTTATCAATCTGATTCCAAATTTCATCACAATTCTCCCAATTCAAGGTTAGAGAAAGCAACTTCAGTCCCAGGTGAACAAACATTTGAAGTTCCCAATGCGGTTAATTTTTTGAAAAAATTACACTGGTGATTTCTGTTACATGGCTTCAAATCGACGTTGGTTCTTAGGTATGATCGATACTACCGGCATATATACCGTACGACAGAACCAAACACCTAAATCCAGCCTATATACTGGCAGGCAGTAGTTGAGCGATGGATCGAATATCGGGGAAGCAATTGAGAACCACAAACAGAGAGAGAAGAAAGCTAACAACTTTGTTAGAGCTGGTCGTCGTCGCCGTGAATTCCATCGGACTTTTCAATCAGTAACTTCCTTGAGCAATTCAACCAGGATATACGTACACATAGCAAAGTGACAAAGTCGAGCCCGCAATTTATTACAGAATATATGTATAGGAATTCATATATATACTACCATATACTATGTATAATAACTGAAATATGGAAAGAAATAAAGTTACCAAAACTTAGAACACCAATGAGGAACAAGATACTATGTCTAAGAGAGAGAAAGGGTAGAGTAGATAAAGGCGGGAAGAGAAGAAGAGTCAAATGAAGATACAGTTGAAGATTGGGAAAAGTTGGGGAGGTCCCTTGCAATTGCGACAGAAAAAAGAGGAAGGAGAGAAACTTCCAAAAAAGAAATCGAAGTGATTAGTACAACCTGTATATAATGGTGAAGTGAGTTATGTTATTTTAGAGCATTTCTCCATTTGAGTTGCTCGATTTTTAGCAAAAACTCACTTAACGATTATGCACGAATTACTTACCCTCACTTTCATTTAGGGTTAGGGTTTATTTTTTCTGGATTAGAGAAAGAGAAGATGAAGATGAAAAAAGGGATAAATTTGGTATTTTACGTTAATTTAACGACTGAACTAACGCCCGTCCAAAAAATGAGCACGGATGCATCAGAACTTAAGTTGGTGGCTCAAAGTATAGTTTTAAAGTTTTAGTGGTCGGACTGCAATTTTACGAAAAGTTTGGTGGCCCGGGTGTACCTTTTGACAAAAAACTAATAGCATCGACCGTGAATGTTGAAAAAAATTGTGTCACCTAGGATTTATATTTTCTTTGAAAAAAAAAAATTCTTCAATTCAGTTACGGAGGAAGACGAGTTAACCATTTTTTTTACATTCTTGATAAGAGCATCTCTAATGCAATTCTCTAGTTTTTTTTTCTTATGTGACATATTTAAACACGAAAACTTCTTTCTTGTTCTAAACGTGCTCCCTCCTAAAACTCATTCTTTTAAACGTGACATTTTTTTTTAATTACAAAAAATAAAAGTTTCTATTGTATTTTCTCAATGACAGAATTGATAGTAAAAATAAAACAAGAAATAAAAATCACTATTTTATTTTATTTTTACATTGTAATTTTTTAAAAATAATTTTAATTATGATTTAATGACGTGTATGAGAAGACATCCTCTGCGATATCCTCTAGAACTAGGGAATCACGTAAAGAATGTCTTCCCAAGCATATGTCATATCACTTTCACCTCCACATAAGATATTTGTATTAAAAAAAGGTTTAATATATAATTTGGTCCCTAAAGTTTACACCTTTTCCTAGTTCGGTTATAGAACTTTGACATTTCTTATTGTGGTCCCTGAACCGCACTTTAAGCCTTACAGTTCGTCCCTCAAGTGACGGCCGTCACTTTTGACATTAATAAATGTCTAAAATGCCTAAAATGCCCATACTAAATGCCAAGTGTGATTCCTAGGTGGTCAAGGGGAGCTGAGTTGGAATTTAATTAATAAATTTGAGAATAAATAGTAATAGAGATATAATTTTTAATTATAAAATTTTATATTAATTTAAATAGTAATCATGTAATTATTATACAATTGTTACCTAAATTAGAATATATATATATATACATATATATTTATGGCTGTATTAATTTTTTTTAAAAAATTGTTTTAATAAATTAAACCACAATAAATAATTTAAAAATCAAATGCAAGCTATCAATCTCTCACTCTCCTTAAAAACGAATTCCAATTCCCCCCAATCTCAAGAAACCTTTCTAGACTGCCAATCTTAATCTAATAAGGACAAAACTCAAATCATCCACTACCACCACCACCTCCTCCTACCACCAAGCATGGCATTCATTTCCCTCTCCCTTTCCCTCTCCAAACCCCCCCTCTTCTGCCATGGAAAATCTTCTCAGATCCCTTTACAGTTTCTCTTTCCCCCTCCACCTCCTCCAATTCCCATCTCTTTCTCTCTCTACTAATTACACTCCACTTAACCGTTACTTCATCAATTGTGGGTCAAAAGCCAACCGAGATCGCAATACTTGAGCGCATTGACCGTTCCACTGCACTCCAACTGTTCGACATTTGGTCCCAAAGAAACGTCCCCTGAAAAGCCAAACTAATATTGCAAAAATTCTCGCACTGTCCTTTTCATTTGTACTTCAACTGCTCGATCTTCGGTCCCTGAGAAACGTCCGTCCGAAAATGCAAAGAAGATCAACATTCCAGCGATTAAATCAACCTTTCATACCTTCCTCACTCTCACTGGATAAAAGAGACATCTTTGGTATTTGTGGTCAGACCTCATTTGGGAAATCAGGTTACTTGTGGGTTCAAATCATGCACAAAGTCGGCGGAAGAAGACCCAAAAGAAAATCTACCACGAGTCTATGAACTAGACGAGTCATGGACCTCCAAAAGAAACCATCTCGTAGTCCTAAAGCTAAAATCCATTATCCAATCACAAAAGAGCCGCAATCCATTATCCAAGTCAACGGCGGCAACTTTCTCGGTGATATCAACCCCACCTTCTTCTTCCTCTCCGGCGGCCAACCAGTCACGTCACAAACACCAACCCATTTTCGACCTCTCATTAATCATAATTCTTCTCTGGAAAAAAACAGAGAGATGGGGGAAAACTCAAAAAGCGATTGTTGATGGGTTTTTACATTCATTTGGGAGAGAGAAAGAAAAGAGCACATATCTGGGTTCCTCTCTCTCTCTCTCTCTCTCTCTTTCTTTCTTTCTCTCTCCTCTCGCTTCTCTCTCTTTAACCCAATTAGAAAAGTTGAGGAACGGAAATGGGGTTTGAGCGAAGATTCCGAAAGTAGGATTTAGGGTTTGAGCGAAGATTGCGCCGTCCATATTGTCCATGGCGGCGGCGGCGTCTTCTCTCTATAGAAAAGTGACGAAATTGAACGACCTGTGCTTCGGAGTTGCCAGAAGAGAGAGAGGTGGGAAATGGTTTTGCTAATAGTTTGCTTTACTTAAGAATAAATAAATAAATATTAATTCCATATAATCACGTTTTGTCCACATGGAATCAAAGTCAGCAGCAGTAAGGGTATTTTGGTCATTACAGACATTAATTAACGTCAAAAGTGACGGCCGTCACTTGAGGGACGAACTGTAAGGCTTAAAGTGCGGTTCAGGGACCATAATAGGAAATGTCAAAGTTCTATAACCGAACCAGGAAAAGGTGTAAAGTTTAGGGACCAAATTATATATTAAACCTTAAAAAAAAATTGTTTTTGCTTTTTTTAGAGTCTATCTTTCCTTCATGTTTTGCATTTTTTTAATAAATAGATGATTGCATCGGAGAAACTTTAAAACTCTTGATTTTTTGAATTCTAGTTGAGGATGTGAATACATCCTAGTTACAATTTTTCTTATTAAATCAAAAGAATTTTATGTGTCATTTACCATTCTAGTAGTGGGACCTACGCTACATAGGATCAAATCTTCCGACAATCGTTTTGTCATTGTTCATAAAATCAAAAAAATATGAACCGATGGTTACATATATCTCAAAGTTGTACTCCATTCATGGAACATTTAAAAAGATTCCTACAGTACTTTGAATCATTTCGATTAGGTGAACGAACGAGAAGTTATGAAAAAAATAATAATAATAATAATATTGTAGTGAGTAAAATGACACTTGCTAAAATAGCAAGTAAACTGACACATTTCGACGCCCGCTGCACCCACAATAAGTAGTAGTGGCCGCCGCTACGGGTGTCTTTTTGCTCACTATCTTAACAGTTTTGTTGGCATAATTCCTCACTCAATCACCCGATCAAATTGATTTAAAGTGCTATGAATATCTTTTTAGATGATCTATGCTTATTCGGTATGATTAATATAGGCGCAGTAAGCCACAGTTATGGGTGACAATGGCTGACGTTGTCAAATGTCATTTTACTCGCCACCCTTACAATTTTCTAGGCATGACTTCTTGCATGTTCACTCAATCAAAACGATTTAAAATGCTATGAATTTTCTTTTAGATAATTTAGAGATAGAATATGACTCGAAAGACATACATATACATACATATAATATATATATATATATATATATATAAACACATATTTTCTTGTCAAAATCAACGATTCCGACTTTATTCTAAATATTGATGTTAAATGTGTCATAAACGGATTAGATCCACTCGACCTGAATCACTGACCCATTCATAAAAATTTGAGTAGATGACTGACCCACGGATCAACTTATCACAATTTTGATGATTTGAAAATAGGTTGGATCAATGATTCATTGGATCGTATGATCCAACCTATTGCCAGGCCTAGGTGGTAGTATTTGAATAAAAAATTAATGCCTTTGGGAACAACCTTGGGCGTACATTTCTAGGGTGCCAATAGTTGCAGATATATTTTATATTTATATATAAGTTAAACGAAATAAATTTTCATGGCTTGCGACTTACGCGTTAAATAGGAAGATTTTCTGTCATTGACTACTTAAATATGAGGATTTTCTGTTCATGGCTTTCTTAGAGAAACAATTCATTGCCCGGAGAGAATACATGTGTAGATGAGCTTAGACCTGATAGGTCGTCCCTTTTGAGGTTTCAATAAGTTGTGTCATGCAACGTAAGTAATATCACCGTTAAAATATGTGAATTGTCATCTCCAATGACGTAAGGGCACGTGGCACTACTAAGGGTAAAAGGGTCGGGTAACCTGGAATAAAGGTGTTAAGGTCACACCAGTCGAGTTAAAATGCACCTAGGGGCTAGGGGTGCCACTTAAATCTAGTAGTAGACTCTAAGCCGTCAAACCAAGTCAGGTACAGATTTGGATTCCTAGCCAAGTAAGAAACCCTAAACTTGCTACCCTAGACTCATAACCTATAAATAGAGATCAACTTTGATGCGTAACAAACGCCGGATTTGTCGTCTACGAAATTATGGATGAATATGATGAAACAATGATCAAAGTTGCAGCGAAAATAGAAGATAGAACACGAGTCACCGGTTAGGATTCACTCTCCTAACGTAAAGACCTCGCTTGGATTCACCGGATAGGCTTCACTCACCTATCGTAAAGAATCCTTTTGAATATTACCTCCTAGACCTAAGGAAATAATAGACAAAAATAAGAACAACCTTGTTCTTTGAAATTTCTCCTTGAGAATTATATAACAATAATCTGTATTTTTACAACTTAGATCTAACCCTATTTATAGGTGTTTACAAAGCATCCTAATCTAACAAGGAATAGAAGACTAATCCTAAAAGTATAAACATTAAGAATACTACTCTTCCTAGGAATAGAAAAGTCAGCCTATACAAGCTAGGAATCAAAATCCTGGAAGGAAACTCGAAATCTGGCAAACTGCCTAGAGGGCGATCGCCCTCCCTCGCCACAAAGCGATCGCTTTGTGGCCAGTAGGCTGGTCCCCGGATTTTCTTCCAATGCGATCGCTTTCCCTTGGCTTAAGGCGATCGCTCTTCACCCAGTTTGTTGCCTATGCCTTCTTTCTCCCATATATCGCTCCTCGTCGTGCACGTGACCTCCAAAGGTCTTCCAAACTCACGAAACTTGCCTTCTTGCAACAACAAAGCCTCGAGACACAAAGTCAAACCATCTTCGCCCACTTGTAATGCATCCACGGCTTTGTTTGGGTCTTTGCGAGGATTGTAACTCAATGCTCCCGCATCAAACTCTAAGGCAAAGGTTCAAAAATCTCTAAGCTCTTAAGCCTCCTTAATTCATTGTTCCTAAAACAACTATATTTCTGACTTAAGCGTCGAAGCCGTCCCCTGGACGCTGGAGCACACCTCTGGGCCTCCAAGGGTTTATTTTCTGTCTGTTTTGCAGGTAATCTCCACGGTACCCCAACCAGACTTTCTGCATCAACAATAGTTTAGGTGGATTTGCCCTTAGGACAGGCCAAGCAGACAAACACTAAAATGCATTTTTTTTGCATGTGTGTTGGGTGCCTTGACTGAGTTTTCGTTGTAGGATTCCAAATTTTGTCCAATTTTGTTCTTGTACCCACGGCATTGCAAGTATCTGATATCCCTTATGTTTGGCCGCAGGTTAAGATGAGGATGCACATTAAGGTCCAATGAATCGTTGGCAATAGAGGGCTCAACACGACCCAAGTTTGATATAGACTATATAGTTGGATGTAAAGCTTAATTTTACGTCTCATTAGATGTATGATTTATCAAACCTTTTGGAGATATGATGCATGCAACAGTTAGACATGCTCGACTTAATAACTCACCCTTTATGGAGTTGTAAAACTTCTCTTGGCCAATTTATTGTGAAACTTAAAAACCTACCAGGTTTGTCGAGTCGTGATTGCTGTCCATTGCTCGATCGCTGCTGGTGTGCACTTGTTACTGGTTGGGTGGAGCTTTACAAACAAGGCGGAGCCACCTTCTTGACGGTAGGCGATAGCATGGATCACTGTGATGGTAATAACCTGACGCTCATTCCCAGACCAATTACTTTGATGCACAAATGAATATATTTGTTTGGATTGTGGTTATGGTTGATCTTCCATAATTTATCTCTTGCTATGGTCTGCATGTAACCTTCTACATATGGAGCAAACATTGAATGGTGTTTTTAACCAGTTTATATTGTCAATAACAACACTCAATCTATTTGATTGAAGAGGACGTGACTGAAGTACGTAAGTGCTAGGCTCATAGGTTTCACCATTTAATTCACCATCCATTCTTCAGCCCCAAACTTAAAACTCCATTCACAGCTAATGCAATCCTCAATCAAGCCTCCAGAAATATCATAATTGATGATTTAGTTTTTAGGTTATCACTTATCACCATAACGAGAACGACTTCTTTTTTGGGTGGATGTATCCTCCTTGATCAAAACCATGATGCACACAAAAAACGTTGTCGTGACTGAACTGAAGTACTTCTGGTATTTCGAAGTATCCCGAAAGGTACAATTCTCTTGAGTGAAATATTACATCCAAGAACAGAGGTTATAACCAAGTACAATAGTCTCATTGGTGGATCTTCCTAACTATTATTAATGCACAACAACAGTTTTGCTGAATATCACAAGATAACAGAAAACACTAGGAACGCTAACAACTAAAACCTGCTCAGTGATCAGTTCCTCTCTTGAAGTTTGTTGTGAAGCAGAGTCTTTCAGCTATGCTTACAGTTTCACAATGGCAAAGTACGAGCAGGTTGTGTGTGCCCCCATATCAGGTTGAAGGAGGAAGAAAATCTCTTGCCACTGATGAAACACAGAAAAAATGTGCATCTTAGGCCAACTAAAAGATGAAACTGAAGGAACACAATGCAATAGTAGAAAGCAACTGACAAACAAAAAAGTTAAGTAAACCATGAATATATATATATATATATATATATGTGTGTGTGTGTGTGTGTGTGTGTGTGTGTGTGTGTGGCCCGGCCAGTTTCTAACTCATGCTCCCACCATGAATGCAGCAAATAAAGATTTGTGCCTTCGATCCCAAAATATGAGAAGAGAGTGATTTAGCCCCTTCATACTTCCAGTTATTAACCTTCTGGCATACGTTTTATAAGCATATCCCCTATAATTTCATGAAGTACATGCATTAAATCACACTTACTCCATGGATGCATATACTCTTAATTATATCATCTCCTTTTGAGGTTTTATTTTGAAACAGAAAAGCAAATTCAATCCACCATTGATCGAAACAATAAATTTGTAGCATCGTTCAAGATATGGGCAAGCAAATGATGCTGAATGATATACCTAATATAACCATAATTTCTGAACGATCAGTTCTGTTTAGTAAATGAATCCAAGGCAAAAGAATGGACGCAACAGAAGCAATATCATGGGACCAAGTCATAAGGGACATGAATGTAGTAACCAACTAGAAATGCAAGTACTGAGAGCTCATTTGTACAACTGGTAGCAACATACAAAATGTGGTAATTGGTAACATGGAAATAGCATCAGGGTTATAGTTGGTTCAAGGGAAAAGGAAAGTGAAAGCAAAAGTGAAAAAGAACAAATAAATTGATAGCGTCATTATAATGACAAATGAATCAATTCATATTTCTTGAAAACTCGTTATGAAGCAAAATGGTGTTATTAAGTGAAAGCTGTATCAACTTATTCTTCCACAAAACTCATTATTCAGTAAAACGATCAAAACAATAGTGGTAGACCATTGCACAAAATTGTATATTTTCCCTATAATTTTTCACAAGTATTACTTCTCATTTTCTTTACCCTCATTTTTTCCCAAGAACCAAACCAAGCCTTAGAAGGATTATTGAATGTAGTGTATGATAAACGTATCATTCTCAAAGTATATAACCCAATGAGGCATTTGTTTGAAGTTGAGGTAAGTCGAATGCTATAATATCACATTCACACTTAGCAAAGGATCAAGAAAGGCTTAACTAATACTAACTAATACTAACCTTTTGAAGTTGAAGGAACTAGAACAATATGCATAGGCGCATTGTTGGGTGGTAAAGATAACCGAAGTGGATAAAGCTTTTTATTCAAGGGATTCCTCGAGCAAACAATTACATTCTCCTGCCCAGTTTCTTCCTCCAGCTTTTCAGTCAATTCCTCCAACCCATGCCCACTGAAGTGGAAAGATTTTCCTTCAATCCCATCATCAGCATTTCCATTATCATCCGCCACACTATAATAAATAATCCGGCCTTCACACTTCACGGATGAACCACTGTTGAAATTATCCAGCTACATTGACAAACGAAATACCCACTCAATATTTCCACATCAAAACAACAAAAAGGAAAACTATGTATATACAGAAAACAGAAAAGGTTGTATGTTAACATTATAAAAATCAAAATCACCATTTAAAGATTACTTTCTACATAAATTAGCCGCCACTTTTGTAATTGTAAGAAATAAAACCATAAAACAGTGCTGGAAATGATGAACATATCCTAATCGCCTCTGTTTTTCTATTTCTCAGTAAGCATAGCATTGTTCGAACACAAATCATCAAACATAAGATAAAAGACGGTACTAATCATTTCAAACAAACCTTGGGTTGGGATGATGTTGGAAGTCTAAGATGGAAAGAAGAAGAGCTCAAATCTTCATCGAAAGAATCCGATTTAGTAACTTTCGGGGGCGAATCAAGCTTACGCTCAACAACATCAACCTCCCATAAAATCCAATCTTTGTGCCTATGAGGTATATCATGCGTAATTGAATTTCTCCAAGGGGGTAACCCTCCATTCGCCCTTAGATAATTCCCGTACCGGGTTTTCAGCCTCACTTGAACCCCGTCTCGAACGGGTTCCCATTCAATCGAGGAATCCAATTTCTTGGGCGTAGATTGAAGGACTTTCCGGCCGGTTACGCCGAGCAGAAACTGGTCCTCCGTGGCGGTAAGGTATTTGCCGTAACAACTTTTCAAGCGTACGACATTGTCGTAATCTGGTACGAATTCCACCGTCCACTTGGCGTTTTTGACTGTGCCGCGGCGATCCTGGACGACGGTCTCGCCGTCGTCTTCGGCTAATAGGTACTTGTCGTGGTGGCTTTTGAGCCGGACGGATTTCGCCTTTCGGAAGAACTCCATTCCACTACTCTGTACCAATCAACAGAACCAAAAGATTACACGATATGTCTAAAGAATTATTTTAATCCTTTTTTTTTTTTTTTTTCTTTACTTTGTTGGTTTGATTTGGATTTGGCTTAGTTCGATGAATCAGATCAAAGCGGATTTCGGAAGGGGAGATATCGAAGAGAGATCTGCATTCAGAGGGGACGGAAGAAATGATCAGCTATCGAGGAAGATGAACGCTACGCCTACACGTGCAATTTGGCTTGGTTCCAGATAAAAAAAAACACTGGACCTTCGAAAATAGCCAAGTAACCGTTGAAAGAAGAACGCTACACGTGCAATTCGGACCCACTTAAGCGTGGGATGTGGTACCTGGTAATTTCGTTGGTCCAAAAATTTTATTTTTAGTTGAGTAATCATAAGATTGTCTTATTCAATTTTAATTTATAAGACAAAGCTCTATTTTTTTAAAGTCTCATTTCACTAATTTACAGTAAATTAGGATAAAAAAATTAGTCTTGTAAAAAAGATTTATAAATTTTTTTTCTCTAAATTTTTGCGTAGTTTTAACCAATATTATAAGTCTGGGGCCCCTATACTTTTTCCAGCATTTGATCCATTCATTTGTGAATCGTCATCCATTCCATTGCTGGTAAAAGAATTAAATTTTTTAAGCAAATTCAACTACCATCTCACCTAAAATGTAGTTGGCCGACTAAACTTTCTACAGTGCATTGACATGGGTACATGCAATTGGCAAAGCAATCAAATACGCTTTGGATTTCTGTCCGCAGATATGGTTTGGGTTTTTTTTTTTATGAATAGGTCTATGTAGTAAAACGATTTTTTATAATATTTTTTTATAGGAATAACTAGAGCGAGTAATTTAATTAGCACTTTTATTTTAAAATAATAATAAAAACACTAAATGAATATCAAATTTTATACATAAAATTATATGGCATATTATGAAACGTCTTATTTAGCATCATGTTGGCTCCACATTACATTAAAAAACAAAGCAAACAAGATATAAGAGCATCTCCAATGTTATTATCTAGTTTTTTCTATATGACGTGCTTAAACAAGAAGACCTCTTTCATATGTGTTAAAAAAATTTAAAGATAAAGAGTCTTCTTTCTAAACGAGCTTCAATGCAAGACCTCTTTTAAAACATTCTTTCAAATGTGACATTGTTTTATAATTAATTATAAAAAATAAAAATTACTCCTACTGTAACTGATTGATGGTAAAAAATAAAAATAAAAGCTGACGGTAAATGAAAAGACAACATCTAGAAGTAAAAGATCACGTATAAAATGTCTTCCCAACTAGCATAAGAGGTTTGCATTGGAGAAGTTTTTTTTGGAAAAATCTATCTTTCCTACGTGTCTAGTAATTTTTACTAGATAGATGATTGTATTAAAGAAGCTCTAAGATGTCACATAATTACGTTCATCTAGCTTAGTCTAGTTTTTAACAGCGTTCGAAAAATCGGCCTAGGCGCCCGATGCCCCCAAAACGCCTCGACTAGGGCCAAATCGGGTAAAAAATCATCACTGAGAAAAATAGCCGCCTAGGCGCCCGCCTAGCCGACTAGTCGCTGCTTGGCCGCCTAGCTGGATCGCATTTTTTTTAATTTATTTTTTTTTTTTTCCCCAAAAAACACCGTCGTTTTGGTTTAAAAAAACAGAAAAACCTAAGTTAAATAAGTTTGTTTTTCATACTTTATATGTTGTAGTATTGTTATTTTGTTTTAAAATTTAAACTTTGGAGTTTGGAATGATACTATTGAATTTGGTTTTAATTTTTTATTATTAATCTTGTAATGTAATCATTATTTTAGTTTATTTGGTCATATTTAGTTATTTACTATTGTTGCAGCAGATATTAATTATTGAATTAAATTTTAATTTTTAACTTTTAATCTTGTAATGTGACTATTACTTTTAGTTTATTTGGTTATATTTAGTTATTAATATTGTTGCAGCAAGTATGGTATAGACCTATAGTGTAATTATGCCTCAATTTCTAGGCCCCGACGACTAGGCCCTGCTCTGGCACCTAGCGTCTGCTTAGCGATTTTAGAACACTGATTTTTAAAAAAAGATTCTAAATATTATTTTATTTAATCTACACATGATATCTCATGCACCGTAGAGTACGCATTCCCTTGGGTTAGCAACATATTAGTACCGCGAGTGAATATTAGTCTCAAACATAATGTTGTATGAAGATATCTCGTGAGAAACCAAAAAAAAAAAAAACCTTTGCTAATAGTATAGTCCTACTAGAATTTTAACACTTTAATTCAAAGTTTTCACTCCAATTCACATGACAGTGCAATCACTTAACTGTAAAACATCGCAAAACTCAACTATATGGTCACAAATATTACATGCAGCTATTATCATGTAAATTGAGATTAAAAAAAAAATAACGAAAATTTTAAATTTCCTAGCATTCCTCAAAATTTAGGTCTCACAACTTCGCCTCTTTATCTTGAAGTAACAACGCTTACGAGATTTTCTTTATATCAAATGTTTAATACTCCCTTCTTTAAATTTACTATTTTATTTTGAAACATAATTATTTAAAAAGTTTATTTTTAAAAATTGTGTCTATAATTTTTGTCAATTATACCCTTTGCATGTAATATAACATCTTATGTACTCTCTGAGATATTTGTAATTAATTATAACCAACTTTTAAAAAGTTAAGTATATCTTTTAAATTATTAAAACTTTCAAACGTGGATGTTTTGATGGAAACGGAGGAAGGAGTAAATGACTTAGCATAATTTTCTAATTTTGGGGTTCGGAAAATTTAAGAGTAATGCGTGTTTTGTCCAGGTTGTTAGCCTTGCTGAATTAACATTCAATTTTATTTACTTACATATGGTTTGCATTTTGCAAGTAGTCCCGCCACCAATGTATTGATTTTTCAATTACACCACCTTTGTTTCGTACACGATTACTAAATAACTAGCTATATATTTCCATTGTTCTAATTAAATAAATAGTTCACTTTAATTAATTTATTTCTTTTGTTAAATTTTATTAAATTATGATAAAAAATTTATAAAGATTTACCTATTCTTATGAAATTCAAAAATTGCTATTAATAGCATTCTTAATATTGTGTCAATATTTAAAATTTATTACCTAAAACATAATAAATGTATATTAAATAAAGATTGATATTATCTAAGATGACTTCCTAATAAGAAATGAGACTACTCACTCTTAAGAAATGAATTGACTCATTTTGTTTCGCGTAACATAAACCCCCCAGCCTACAAAAATTGCTAGATAGATAGATAGATAAATCAGTGCAAATTAGTTTAACATACCTGTTTTCTAGAGGCATGTCCAAGTCCACTAGAGACGCCGTCAACCGGTGATCCAACATCAGGTGAACCGGAAAAATCATCGCCCAACGAATTAAGGCTTGATGCCACCGATATAGTACTCGATACGGTCTCCAAATTCGATAAAATGATATCCACCACATCCACTCCCCACAAAACCCAATCTTGCGTGGCAGTTCTATGAGGAATATCATGTGTTATCGAATTCCTCCAAGGTGGTGTCCCCCCATTCGCTCTCAGGAATTTTCCTTCTCTTGTTCGAAGTTTCACATGGAAAGCACCTTCCTTAATAGGCTCCCACTCCGTGGCCGGATCCATTTTTGTATGAGGTTTTAATTGTTGTACCCTCTTTCCCGTCATTCCAAATAGAAATTGTTCATCAGTGGCTGTTAGGTACAAGTCGTGACAGCTCTTTAGTCGAATGACGTTGCTTTTGCCTTCCACGTACTCGACTGTCCAACGTGCCTGTTTTGAAGATCCGTTACGGCTTTGTCGAACAGTTTCTTCGTCCTCATCGGCGACTAGGTATTTGCCGTGGTGACTTTGGAGCCTAACGGCTTTAGCTCTGTGGAAAAACTCCATACCTCCCTGCATTATGAAGACTGTTTTAAGAGTTCCTGCATTATCTATTACAACTATTAGGCCTCGATTGGTACACAGAAATGGAATTAATTCCAGAATTGATTCAATAGAATTGATTAATAACGTTTGGTGGTGCAAGAATTATATTTGGAATAAAAATAGATTATTAAAATCTTGGAATTGATTACTAAAATTTAAGGAATCACAATCCTGATGAAAAATGTGAGATTTGGATTCCTAATAGTTGGAATCCATGTAAAATGATGATAATATCCTTTTAATAAGTCAAGTATTTGCTTTATATTTATAAATTCATTTGGTTTCAACTATTTTACGGTTGTTCATTTTTACTCTTCCTCGCCGTCGTTGTTCTTGGACTCTTCATAAGGTTTTTCTTACTCTTCCCATCTAATTTAATTTGTTAATAATAATTTATAATTTTATGATTGTAGTGTTAATTTTTACGTTTGAATTAGCATGCTCTAGAATTGATTAATCTTACAAGATTTAGATTAAACACACCATAAGAATTTTTTTAAAAGAATTACATGCTTTGCATGACAATTACGCAAAATATAATGATAACAATGATTACTTGGAACTATATAGGAGAATAAAATAATTATTATTTTAAATAATTAATTACACGTACTTTTCTCTAATTGTTTCAAATATTTAAATTATTTTTATTTAAACTAGTTTAATTATAACAATAGTTTTTTTTAATTTAATAAATTTTTCTTGCTTTATTGTTGTTGGATAATTTAAAATTTTCACTAAAATTAAAAAAGATCGAAGAACTTGTTATTTTGTGGAGTAGTAATAACATTAATGTTTAATTTTTATCATGAAAGTCATTAACTAATACTTGTATATATTGGGGTAATATTGTCAATTACCTTAATTTTATCTTTGCATTCCAAGTTGTTTTGTTTCTTACCAAACAATATAATAGAAAATTATACTACATTAGTAATCGCATTCCTTATGCTACCAAACACATTTTATGAATCATTTTCTCATCTATTTTTGTGAAATCTCATTACTAGTAATCGATTCCACGGATTCCATGTACCAATCGAGGCCTTAGGGAACTAAGTTTATTAATGCAGTAGATTAAAAAAGATCTAATTAAGAAGAGTTATGAATAACTTAATATATATACACCTGGGTAAAATGCAGATCCCGTTACTAAAAGTAAATTACGTAAGTTAAAGATCAATAAATTTACTACTTTTCCCATCCCAAAATGGTATTCTTATCTTTTTTTTTTTTTTAACTAAGAAAGTTGATGTTTATGTCAATTTAATAGTAAATATACATGAATATTCTTAGTATTCATAGTATATAGTATGACAAGTGCATATAAATATACGATAATATTTTTCTTTTTTGTGCAAATGATGAAGAACATGATAGATAACAAAGTGAATTTAGTGATTTCATAGAAAAAGTACATTCAATTTGAGCTAATAAATTATAAATATTAAGAAAGAAACACTTAAATCAGGACGAGAGAATATAAATTGAATGAACACAATATTAAGAAAATCATATGTATGAAACAATTTAAGGTCAATGGCTTAGAGCATCTCCAATGCTATCATCTAGTTTTTTCTATGTGTCATGTTTAAATAAGAAGACATCTTTCATATGTGGCAAAAAAATTAAAAGATAGAGAGTTATTTTTCTAAACATGCTCCAATGCAAAACTTCTTTTAGAACATTCTTTCAGATGTGACATTATTTTATAATTAATTATAAAAATTATAAACTAAATATTACTCCTACTATAATCAATTGACGGTAAAAAAAAAAAAAATTAATGGTAAATAACGTGGATGAAAAGACATCCTGTAGGTAACCCTCTAGAAGTAGAGGATCATGTAGAGGATGCTTTCCCAACTAAATGTCACATCATCTCCACCTCAGTGTTAGAGATTTGCATTGGAGATGATTTGGGAATATATTTTTCACGTATCTAACATTTTTTACTAGATAGATAATTGTATTAGGAAAGCTCTTATATGTAAACAGAAATGATCTATAGAGTAATTTGAGAATCATTTATGGATTAACGATACTTTTTTATTTTGACAATAGGGTTGGGAGATGCAAGTTAAGATGAATATAGCACAACAAAAGTTGTTTCTTGTCCTTGGAAAAATAAGTAGTTTGACAATAGCATCATTAGAATGCCCACTAATATGCAGAGCTGATAAAATGGGCTTAATCCTTGGTCAGTCCGTCTTGTCATCTAAAAGAGGGGATTGGGTTGATGAAATTTAATTTCGTTTAGGAGTGGGTTAAACGGTTGGGACCGTGCGAGTCACGGGCTGAAGCGGGTTGGGGCGGGCTAGCCGGCTAATTTAATTTTGTTCATTTTTATGTTTTTTTTTTTTGATCTCTTTGTTTATGTTGTATGAATTTAATTTGAGTCTTGAGAAATGTAGTTATATTTCACCATATAACGTATATTACGCTTTATACTTGAACACTCCCCCTTACGTACATACGTGAAGATGTCCACTTTATATAGGGTCAATACGTACCCTTTGTATATTTCTTTTTTAGAATAAATGCAAATGAGATGATTTGAACTCTTATCATTGCCAAACCTGGAGCTCTGATTTCATGTTAAGTAACCAACTACTCTAAAAACTTAACCAACTCATTAGAGCTCCAAGTTTGGGAAGGACAAGGGTTCAATTCATTCCGCTTGCATTTATCCTAAAAAAAATTATACAAAGAATACGTATTGGCCCTATATAAAGTGCACATCTCCACGAATGGATGTGAGGGGAGTGTTAAAGTATAAAACATGATATACATTGTGGTGTTTCTCTCTAACAGCTTAAGCTTTTAGAGTAGTTGGTTACTTAACATGGTATCAAAGCTCCATGTTTGGCAAGGACAAGGGTTCAAATTATTCTTCTTGCATTTATCCAAAAAAATATATACAAAGGGTACGTAATAGCCCTATATAAAGTGTACCTCTCCACCTATGCACATGAGGGAGAGTGTTATATAGGGCCAATACGTACCCTTTCTATGTTTTTTTTAGGATAAATGCAAGTGAGATGATTTGAACTCTTGTCCTTGCCAAACCTGGAGCTCTGATATTATGTTAAGTAACCAATTCAGCTTTTAGATGAGTTGGTTACTTAACAGAGTCTTATGGAAAAAAAAAAAATTGCACTTTAATTTGTTAGATACTAATATTTTTAAAATCACACTTTTTTTAGCAGGTTGGCCCGCCCCAACCTGTAACCCAAGGTGGGTTGAGTATTTGCAGTCCCGCTATTTTTGCGGGTCAACCTACCCCATCCCCCCTGGTGGCGGGTTATGACAGGTTGCGGTCAACCTGTCCCTTCAACCTGTTTTGACAGCTCTACTAATATGTCGGGAAATAGTGTTAATTTCAATACTTAGGTATGAATTCATCTCTTTTTTTTTTCTTCATATTCTACTAGCATTAATTATCACTACAATGGGTGAGCAACAAGATGCATTTAAACTTTTGGAATGACACTAAAATATGGCCAAACTTTGGGAATGGGCGAGGGGGACGGGGAGGGGGTGACCGGGTGAGGGTAGAATTAACCTCGGGAAGTATCAAAAGAAAGCCCCAGGGGGGGGGGGAGTGTGTAGAATTTGGTACGTATTAACTTTTAATTTTGGGAGGTAGCTGTCATGACAAAAGTTACATACATGCAAATGTTTAACATGTATTTTGTTATTAAAGGTGCTTAATTAATTGAAAAATCTAATACTATATACTAATAAAAATTCGAAGTATGAAGAAAAATACCATATAGACTTCTTATCATATAAATAAATAACTAATAAGTATAGTATTCTCTCCATCTAAATTAAGTGTTTCTCATATCATCTCACATAATATCCTTATTAAATATGAGATGATAAAAGATGTGAGACTCACTGATTTGCCATTTACTACTAAATAACATTTTTAAAATTTTAAAAAAATTATATAAAATAAAAAAAAATCTAAAATCAAGGAATATTTATTCTGAGATTAGAGAGTAAGATAATTGAAACTCTTATTACTCAAACATACCTGTCGTCCACTTGCAGCATATGCAGACCCATTGGAGACTATTGACAATTTACGGTCAACTAAACCGGAATAATCATCCGGCAACGAGGAAAAGCTCGATGCCGGCGATGTATAGCTAGGCAAAGACGACCCATGAGACTCCAACACCACAGATATATCCACGACATCAACTTCCCACAAGACCCAATCCTGTGTTGCCGTTCTATTAGGCACATCGTACGTTACGGAGTTCCTCCAAGGTGGCGTCCCCCAATTGGCTCTCAAGAATTTGGCACCTTTACCCCTCATCTTAACAAGCCCACCTTCCTTGATAGGTTCCCATTCCACACTAGTATCTCTCTTGGTCGCTTGAATATCTTGTACTACCCTTTTTCCGGTCATTCCGAGAAGAAACGGCTCGTCGGAGGGTGTGAGATACTTGCCGTAACAGCTTTTCAGGCGAATGACGTGGCTATTTCCTTCGACGAACTCGATGATCCACCGGGCTTTCTGTGAGGCGCCGTTTCGGCTTTGGCGGACGGTTATTTCGTCCTCGTCGGCAACTAGGTATTTGTTGAGGTGGCTACGGAGCCTAACGGCTTTGGCTTTGTTGAAAAACTCCATTGTTTTTTGAAAAGCTATTGTTTGGTTTGTTGCTGTTTAGTTATTTTTTTGCTAATGGCCATTTTTGGTTTAAAAAGGATCGAGTTTGGTGGACGAAGACTTTGGATGAGTTGACGAGAAGAGGTTTCTGAGATGATTAATAATTTTAATTGGCTCTGAATATGTTTTGATTATTTGCAAGTTGAACAATTTCAATTTAGTTGAGAATTCAACGGACTGATAAAATCTTTCTTAGAAAACATTGTTGCAAGTCTTTCTGTTTTTTTTTTTTTTTTCTTTTTTCTTGGAACAATTAAGGGATTGAATTGGAAGCAATTAGGAAATTATTTGAGTTGATTTTTATGTGAAGGGTAAGGTCCATGGTCAAGGTTACACCAACGTCTAGAAGAAAAAGTTACGTAGTGGAGTAATATGATAATGTCATTAACAAACTATATATATATATATATATATCCAATTGGAGAATTTCGGTTATTAATGAAGATCTAAACTCAATTACGTACCAAATTCTGGAGTAGATCATTTCTAAGTGAGGCTTAATGTTAAAACATGGGCTGGGAAGTGCAAACAGAATGTAAGGCCATCCACAATGTGAGTTCTTAGCCTGTTAAGAACTCATTTGACTGGTTCTTTAACAATGGAGAAGTTTTTAATTGGGTTCTCAAATTTTGAGTTCTTTCCAGATACAATTTAAGGGTATCCATAACGTGGAGAACCCATACTTGATTCCTAGGTTGGCTCCACAATGCCACCTAAGATTGTCAAGAACTCAAATATTTTAAGAACCAACCTCTAGGGGAGAGCAAATGGGTCCGTTGGCCCACAAAGCCCACAAGGCCCGTGTTAGCCCAGCCCGCAAAGCCCGTCCCCGCGGACTGTGTAATAGAGTTGGGCCCTAGAAGTGACAAAAGCCGGTGGGTTTGGGCTGTGCTGGACCTTAAATATTTTAAAGCCCGTTAAGCCCGGCCTAGCCCGTGCAATAATAAAATGATGTCGTTTTTATATATATATATATATATATATATATATATATATATATAGAATGATCAAAAGTCCTAGTAGCAATTAGGCATTTTGGTTTAGAGCATCCTCTAAACAAGGCATAATTATTAATAATTTTTTAACAAACTAATACGATAAAATTATTAATATAGTAAGACTATTGTTGTATAATATTTCAAGTATGAAATTAGGAATTTGAAAAGAAAACGACATTGAAACATTATGAGAACTTTTCAGGCATTTAGGGTCATCTTCTTTTTCATGAATTGTCCGCACTTCATCCCTCTCTCTTGGTTCATGTTTGTTTGTTTGTTTATTTGTCTTATATTTGACCTCGCACATTTGACAACCCTTTGAAAAAACAACAAATAGCAATAAGGGTTTGCCTACTTCCTAAAATTAATTTTTTATGGAAAAAATTTTCATAAATTAAAATCAACACTAATTAAAAAGCTCGTAAAGCCCGAGCCTGCATAATGCTCGTTAATTTTAAGCCCGCGTAAAGCCCGCTATATTGGGCTTTTGAAATTGAAGCCCGCAGCTAGTTGGGCTCATACCGGGCATTGACAAAGTCCGCGGGCTTTGGGCCCATGCACACCCCTACCAACCTCACAATGTTTAGTTCTTCAACTTGGTTCTTAGGTGGACCCCATTATACTTTTTAAATATAAATTATTTATATTTATATTTTTTAAACAAATTAATTTTGTTATAATTTTAATTAATATATTACACATTTCAAATATTCCGTAAGAATAAATTAATTTAATTATAGTATTAATTAGTAATTTACATATTTCAAATATTTCATCTTAGAAATTAAAATACAAAATAAGAAAATTTAGATAATTCGTATAATTTGTTAACTTCGTATAAACAACAAAAATACTTTGTTACAAACAAACACTTCTTAAAAACAATATCATAATTAAAAAAAAAAAGTTATTCAGAATTTTTAAAAAAATAACTTATTGAGAATTTTTTTTAAAAAACCTTTTCTATGAAAAAGGTAAAAAACAAAAATCATTTAAAAAAAAGGTTTTCATTTACAAAACTAAAGAATCAAAGATCAAATATAAGTCATCAAAATTAAAAAGAAAAAAAGGAGATAGAATAAGTGGGGAACACGTGGTCCCCATCTGCAGAAGCCCTTTCACACACCTTGGGGGAAGCTTGCCACACGCCCCATGTGCCGGCGGGAGATGCGTCTCACGCTTGGGGGCTAGGAGTGAGTATGGAGGACTCTTTGTTGGTGAAGAACTGATTCACAAATTATTGATTTTGGAAACTATCCAACGCGGAAAACTCATATTTTGAGTTAGGAACTGGGTGAAGAACCCAATAATGTGGATACTTTAAAAACCAGTTCTTGGTCCATGTGATACACACCTTAACCAGCCAAAAGACAGAGTGTGTGATGCACCGCTGCTTGGGGGCTAGGAGTGGGTATGGAGGACTCTTTATTGGTGAAGAACTGATTCACAAATTATTGATTTTGGAAACTATCCAACTCGGAAAACTCATATTTTGAGTTAGGAACTGGGTAAAAAACCCAACAATGTGGATACTTTAAAAACCAGTTCTTGGTCCATGTGATATACACCTTAACCAGCCAAAAGACAGAGTGTGTGATGCACCACTACTACCTAGTTGGCGCGTGCATCACAATTGCGAGAAAGGAGTGTCTTTGCAGCTCCTCTGTCAGCCCCACCCCCTGTCCCTCTCCCCTATCCCAATTTCTCTCTCTCTCATTTTTTTTTTTGAGTAATTGATTTTTGGCTTAATTATTTTGAAAAAAATTTTTATTTAAATTTTAAAATACATTTTGATTTACCTTTTTCTGCAAAAAGTTTTTTTTTAATTCAGAATATTAAGTACTTTTTTTAACTCTAAATAAGTTTAATTTCTTTTTTTAATTTTGATAAAGTTATTTTTTGAATTCTAAAGTTTTTAGTTTTTAATACTATTTTGAAAAAGTATTTTGTTTTTTTTACTTTTTCTGAATAATATTTGTTTTTTACTTTTTTTGAAAAGTATTTTGTTTTTTTTACTATTTTCTGAAAAAGTATTTTTTTTACTTTTTCTAAAAAAAGTTTTTTGTTTTTTATTATAATTACAGCCAACCTTTTTTATTTTTTAAAATTATTTTCTATCTATAAATACATCTATAATCTCATATTTTATATTTTCAACATCCATCCCTTTCCCCTTTTAAAATTTCATACTCTCGATTAGCAAGAAGTTGTTTATCTACAATTGCATATATTGTAAGATAGATGATAACTCAGATAATTTTTTCAAACCTTTTTTTCATCCTTGAAATGTCGCTGGAGGGGGAAGTTCTCAGAATCCTCGTATTCCCAAATGCCCAGTTTGCTCAAAATTTTTCTACCCTCTAATACCAACCAAATTATTCCAATTTTGTAGGTTATCCATATAACCAACAAATTTTTGGAAATCTCCAAGGTTTTCAAAATTTTCAATCCTCTCAAAATTTCAAAATTTCCAGTCTCCCCGTGGCGTGAATTACATGCCGCAACTTGAATATTGTTAGCCAATGGCTAGCCAATTTGGAATGCAAGCCTCTCCATATGGATACTCTTCATATCCTATGTCATCAAATGAGTCACGAAGGACAAGTTTAGATACATCTGCATCTGATAAAGAACCAGCAACTCTGTCGTTTGTCCCCAAGACTTAACCCCCCGCTGATGTAGAAGATTTTGTTGATCTGGAAATATAACCGGATAAAGGAAAGAACAATCGTGAAGACTTGCTCCTTGCTAAGTCATTTATCACAGTAAGTCAAGATTCCGTGGTCGATAAGGCCTAAAAAAATAATGTCTTCTAGCAACATATTGTAGATGTCACGACCCGACCCGAGATCCTATGTGGAATCTCGTTCGGTGTGTGAGACGAGAACACAAAAATGCATATTTCAAAATTATTTTCGTGCAAAAACCTTGTAATGTAAGTGTAAGACTTTTAAAAACAAAACAAAACTTTACGACAAAATAACAAGCCGGAGAATAACACATTAGCTAGCCAACAAACCTATGAGCTAGAGAGCTCGGGATAAACATACATTCATAACAGAGTGCGCGGAGTAAGAGTTTAACAGTATATACAAGGTCTGATAACCATGTCGGCAACTACAAAAGAATATTAACCAATAAAAAGTGTGGGACATCTACCAAACTTTACATTATTTAGTTAACAAGTATACCCTCGACCTCACCAAAAGAAAAGTACAGAGGCTCAAGGAGCAACTACCCAAAAGAATGTCTGACAAGCTCACCCATAACGATGCAAGTTCACTGAGGGTTTTTCTCCGGATCGGGATCTAAGGAAAACAAATAAACAATGGACGGGGTGAGTTTAAAACTCAATAAGCTACTAATGCAACAATATGACATTCGAGATGTGAACATTAATAAGAATCATACATAACAATATTTTCATAACAGGATAAATCTCGAAGCATCATAGATAACAAGTATCTCATAGCAACACATATCACATAGCATGCATCTCACGTAGGAGCGATATGTAAACACATATAAAAGGATATCGTCGAGGTACACCTCCGACATACAAACTTCCAACCAACCAACCAATAATACCAATGTAGAAACCGTTGATGTCATTCTCGATCATCGAACTCATAACCAAGTATCATAATGAACTATTTTTCGTATTCACGACGACGTGAAGACTCGGTCCCCACGACCCGAGAAACAATCACGGTATAGCTTACAAAGGTCGCATTTATTCCGTACAACACTTAGCGCTATAACCCCTACCGTGGCCAACGGTAGGGTGAGGCCCAGTGTATTGGCCTTCGGCTATTACGTAGCCCCGGCTCACGCAATAACCGAGCGTCAATACACCTCCAACAAATATGTCATGGACTTAATGAATGCTCAAGTAGATGTTTACTCGACACATTATCATAATCAACCAAAATGCTCAAGTAGATGTTTACCCAACATTTATAATAAACGTGTCATATTCCAAAGTAAGGAGTATAACGACCACAGCAACAATATGTTCATGTATGCCAAGTGATTCTACTACACATAGCCATTCAATACCAACACCAAAGATTAACACAATACCAATAAATGTGTATCGCGTACCCAATCACCCAACGGGTCTCTCGAGTATCCAAAGCGCTCACAAAACACACGTGGTCATATTCATTATCAAACTCTAACCGACTCCGTTCGAGTCATTTTTAGTTACTAGTGATGTCGAGTTACGAAAATGGTCTTGCACTTTAAACCTAACACATTAACGCCCAAATTTGAGTTTTCAACCTCATATATCAAGCCATAACATTTTTCACAAGTCCATAATGCTATTTCATGGCAAGAATCATGTGTTCACAAATCTAGCATGATAACTTCACACATTAGAAGTCTAGGATGTCACATGAGACATAAACCAAGAAGAAGAGGGAGTAGTAGCTTACCTCTTGTCAAAAACAACCAAGGAGGATGAAATCAAAGTGGTGGGGGAGATTCTTCAAGGTCTCTAAGGCTTCACAAGGTTGAATCTCCAACTTTCAAGCTT
Source organism: Platycodon grandiflorus (assembly GCA_016624345.1). Lineage (NCBI taxonomy): Eukaryota > Viridiplantae > Streptophyta > Magnoliopsida > Asterales > Campanulaceae > Platycodon > Platycodon grandiflorus. Next base: position 22,198,030 of record CM028361.1, read on the forward strand.
GAAGTCTTGAGAAATCAACACTATACTCTCTAAAAACGTGGGTGGAGATGAACACCCAAGTTTCCACCACAGATCAAAGATGTTGTTCAGTTAGAAACGATCCCCTAGTCATACTCTACACTCTAGCGAAGACGGATCGTGATTCTGACTCCGAATGATCAAGATATCCCCACTTCTTTCTTCAAGCTCTCTTAAGCTCTCTCTAACTCTCCCTATGTTCTAAGGTGTTATGGGATGAAATGAGAGTGTTTGAGACTCTTTTAGATGTTTTAAGTGGCTAAAAAGAAGGGAGAAACTGCCAAGGGACGTGGCTACACAAGTGCCACTTAAAATTTTAAATTATAAGAAGATAAGGTTTTCTCGGGTAAGCTGAGTCGAGGCGGGCGATCGCTCTACCCTTACCCAGGGTGATCGCTTTGCCCTCTGGTTACAGGGCGATCACTTTACCCTTGTCCAGGGCAATCGCTCTGCCCTTTGGATGTAGGGCGATTGCTCTGATCTCCCTAGGATGATCACTCTGCGCCCAGTGTCTCCGAACTCTCAGAAAATGCTCCGAAACGCTCCCGAAATGATTCTAAGTCTATGGGGAGGTCAAAACACTCGAGAAAGGTTCTCGAAAAGACCATTAACAATGCAAAAAGTTCAACGAATCTCAAGTACGACAATTACAAGAGTTAAATAACAATTCAAAGCATACAAACATATGGAGTTAAACATGAACGTGAATGACATTTAAATGGCATGAAACGTGCAAGGCATATAAATGACATAAGTGATATAAATGATGCAAATGAAGCGGGTGTTACAGCAGATGCTAAAAAAGCTTCTGCAGATGCTATGAAAGCTTTTGCAGATGCTAAGAGAATTGCATCCACAATAAAAGCAGAAAAAATTCAACATGAATCATTCATGGACGATTTCAAATTTATGTCACAAGATGTCAGTGAAATGACCTAAGAGGCGCGTATCATGCATCAACGTATGTGTGATATGATTAAAAACAAGTAGAGCCAATCGGGGTTACATTTTTAGTTGAAATCTATGTTAGTTAAATGTAAATTTTGGGTTATGTCATTTTTAAATTACATGTTTTTATGTAATTTTGATGTAATCATGTTTTAAGTAATTTTATGTAATTCTTGTTTTTTTATAAACTAGACGTGTTTTACTAAAGTTATTAATGTTATTCTGCAGATGCTAATTAAAATTATAAATGAATTTATTTATTTATACATCCAATAAATTTAATATGTAAAATATTAATTAAGACTATAAATAAATAAATTTATTTATACGAAATATTTAAAATATGCCAAATATATTAATTAAAACTATAAAGAAATTAATTTGTATGAAAAGTATAAAAATAAATGAGTTAGTGAGTGACAATCCTAGACATCATTGTGGAGCCCATCTAAGAACCAAGTTGAAGAACCAAATTCTTGGAAGGTTAACTCTTAAATGAGGAAGTGAGTGGAAATCCTAGGTGGAAACTAGTTTTTACCCCGTGCGTTAAACGCACGACATATATATTTTTTAATTAAGACTAATCATTAAAAATTTTAACCCAAATTATTAAATTGTAGACTAATCATTAATTTTTTTAACCCAGGTCATATAAATAAAAACTATCAAAGCTTTTTCCTTTGAGTAAATTAATTCAATGAATGAGTTATATGAAGAAGGTCACATAATTTGGTTTTAGGTTGGCATGGTAGAATTATGCAAATTTTTTAATCCAAATCGGGTCATATAAATAACAACTATCAAACCTAATCTCTTATTTCTCATCCCCAAACCCTAAATCTGCCACTCTTTCACTAAAAAAAAATTTAACAATCCAACATCGAACGCATCATCATCTCCCTAAACTCACTACTAATTTCACCACAAAAGCCTAAAAGAACCTAAACCAGCCGCACAATCTTATTAGTTGCTTTCATACAATAACCTAAAAAAAACCCATGTTGTACCAAATCAGTTAACAATCGTTAACTAATAAGCACCAAATTCATTAATGATTTCACACAAAAACCCTAGAAAACCCTAAATTGGACGCACCTTCATCTCAGCTTTTTGTTTACCAAAAATGGTTGAAGGGGTTAAGCTAGTTAGGAGCGTATCATCTCCTGAAAAGTGAGAAGATATGCTCCTAGCTTTCCCTAAAATCCGTAAATATGGTTTGCATAGTTCTACTCTTATCACATTCTATGGTTGAAAGGGGTATCCAAGAATCGCAACTCATCTCCTGAAAAGTTGAAATGGTTCGATTCTAGCCATCCCTCAAACCAGATTATTGCGGTTAATTAATGATCCAAAAATTTGCGAAGAGTCGGATTATGGTTTAATTGTTTTCTCTCATCGATATGAAAGGTAATCATTACAGTGATTTGAAATTACTATATTTGACCATTTTTATGTAACAGATTGCGTAAATCTGGGGAAGTTTATCTTCTATTGCTTAGATAATCTAGGGATATATATCTTCTATTGCTCAGATCTGGCGATATCTAACATTATTGTGGGGTTTCTTCACAAATGGCCTAGTCAAACCCCCCAACATCTTATTTGGCCTAACTTATTCCAAAACAATTTATATGGCCTCTTTTTATTTAAAAACCCCAAAATACCCTCTTTTTTTGAACGACTCAAACATAGTTTAAACGACCCTTGAGTCGTTTAAACAAGTAATTTATAAAACTTAAGGGTATTTCAAATGACTCAATGGTCGTTCGAACAAATCGTTTAAATGATTCACGGGATCGTTTAAACGATTTACAAGATCATTTAACCGATTCAAAGAAAGACGATAAGAGGAAGACGAAGGAAGATAAAGATAAGGCTTCATGGTAGTAGATGGGAGGAAAACGAAGGAAGACTTACTAGATCCATGGCATTAGAGGGAGACGATATGGTCGGAGACGGAGGAAGACGGCGACGATGTGGTCGGAGATGGGAGGGGGAGACGACGACGATGTGAGGAAGACGACTGTGGTTTGAGAGAGGAAGTCGAGATTTGAGAGAGAGTGAGGCTGAGTTAGGTTTTAAGGGCTTTGGGGGTATTATAGGAAGTTTATGTTAATTTTTAGTCAAAGACCATATAAGTTGTTTTGTCGGGTCAAAAGGCTGTACTTAATATATACCACAACATTATTGATGGTTTAAATTAAAAAAATAATACTCCCTCCGTCCCTAAATTATTGTCTTCCTTTCCTTTTTCGTCCGTCCCTAAATAATTGTCTTGTTTGAAACTTTCCTTTTTAGAACATCACTTTTACTATTTTACCCTTACTTTTTCTTCCTACTTTAATTATGGGCCACACACATGGGCATTAAAGGAAACAACACACTATTTCAATATTATTCCAATGTTAATAATCAAGTCAATTGAGTTTTCTTAATTCGTGTGTCGGGTCAACCCAGACAATAATTTAGGGACGGAGGGAGTACTCTGTTTTACTAATGATAGTTTATTACTAAAAAAATAGAGGAGACTAAAAATAAGTGACAATAAAAAGAAATAATTAGATATCATGCCACGATTTTTTTGGATATGCGATTCTCCATCTTGTATTGCTCAGATCTGTGAGTTGTTGGATGATTTTTTTTATTAGCGATTCCAATCTTTTATTCCAGTTATTACTCAAAAATTAACTCATAAACAAAATAAAATTTACATTTTTTAATTCCTTTTTTTTTCTTCAAAAAACAACACATAAACATAATCAAATCGTTCTATAACTAAATTAATTTTATATATGGATAATTTTTCTCAAAAAAAAAAAGTATGTTTTACTATTTTTATTTTATTAGTGAAAAATAAAATGAAATATAAGTATTTGCTTAAGAGAGATTAACTATATTACTTAAAAATAAAAAAGATAAAATAAACAAAATTCAAATGTTAAAGACATTTTTTAATAAAATTATCTTTTGTCATTTAAGGATAACAAAAGCAACATTGATAATTTTAATTTTTAAAATTTTTTATTTATACAAAAACACAACTCATTTTCAGAATAACCTCATTCTAGTGGTAAATTTATTTTATTGAGTTGTACTATACTAAAGATGCAAGAATTCTATGGATCATGAGAAGTAATTAATGCAATAACGTGTAATTTCTTGAGATTTACCATAGTCCATCTAACGTGTTGCTAGACACTTTAGATCTAATTCATTTGATATGTAGTATAAGCTGCATTCTCGAAATTTTGTTTCAAATTTTTTAATCATTGTTTTACTCATTGTAGCCTGAATCCTCTTCCCCTGTGAGACAAAAAAATTGTTATGATAAAAAATCAAAATGAATAAGAAAAAAGATAAAAAAATCAAAATGTATAAGATAGTTTTTATACTTGTCTCGGCATCAACAATGACCAATTCCAAACTGGGTGGGACTTTCAAATGGTTGTCAGATGGTAACAACTATTTTCTTGCGAGTCTCATTTTCAGAATTCAATATGATCTTTGTTTGTGGATATTTTTGAGAAGTGTTGGAACGAATTGAAGGCCATAATTTTTCGGTGATAAAATTGTAGATGTTTCTCTTTTAATACACAGAAATAGAACTGAAGGTTCACGAAGACTAAATATATAAGAGGTAGGAAACCAAAGGGACGCTGACTTTGTGAATTCAACAGATTTAAGTTTACATCAATAATCAGATGTATTGTGTTTTTTTATTATTAAATGAATATGTTAAATGTAATTACATATTGTTAACATAGAATTCTGTGTTTTTAGTGTTCCAAATTGGTAGATTAGACAATGTATCTAGATGTTCCGTTTTTAGCAACTTGTTTTAGGCGGAAAACTTCTATAAATGACAGGCTAATGTTTTTCTGTATATATATATATATATATATATATATATATATATATATATACTAGATTTTGTGCCCGTGCCTATGACACGGTGACAGTAGGGATCAGATTATTATATACTCGAGGTTAACGTATGCTCAAAGTTTTGTAAGAGGTGAGTAAGACTGAATGACACCAAAATAATAATGAATTATATTCATTTATTTCGTAACAAAATCAATAATGAAATATTAATTCATTTATTTTGTAAGAAAACCAATAATGAAATATTAAAATTGTAAAAAAAAAAAACTAATTTGAAATTATCCAATCCCTAGTTACTAATCAAGACATTAGCATGAATCTTCCCAAGCAAGTCACGCATTTTTGCAATCAGCTTGTTCATAGCATTGCGCAGCTTGATCGTATCGGACTTATTTGCATGGAGTTCTCTGTCCATGTCCTCGCATTCCCACATATTTTCTCTAATGAATTCGGTGAAGCCAATTGTTCTTTTCTGAAGCTCATCTCGAGTCAATTCTAATTCGCATTCTAACTGGTTCACCCTTTCATCAGCTTGTAGGAGAATGTCCTGAACGTTAGCAATATGCATATCATCATCATTTCCTACTTCGTTATTCTCTTCGTCATCAGAATGTTCGTGAGGATTCTCTTCGGGATCCTCCTCAGGATTCTCCTCCATATCCTCTTAAGGGTCCGCAACGATAGGGTCTTCAATATGACCGTACTCTGCATCCTCCATTCTATTGGCAATCAAAAGATACGTAAGTTCCAAGGTGATAATATATAAATAAAATTCACTTGGTCGTTAAGTAAAAAAAACATAGTATGTTTATAAAATAATGCGCCTTTAGATTTCTAATTGAGATTTTTTTAGAAAACTATTTAAAAGTATACCTTCTCGTATAAGGACTTTTGCCATAGGATGATTAAGTCAACAGGCACACACACACACACACACAAAAATCTAACAAATTCTGTAATATATCAATCAGCAAAAGATTACGCTTTGTTAGATTTTCATGTGAGAGTGTGTGTGTGTGTGAGAGAGATAATTTGCTATCTTTATATTAAAAAATGTATAATGTTTGAATTATGAATTATGTTTAATTTTACTCAAAAATTAACATAATACGTCAAACTTTGTTAGATTTTCATGTGAGAGTGTGTGTGTGCGTGTGTGTGTGTGTGTGACAGTTTCATTGAATAGTTTTACATATATTAGTTTTCCTAAATAAACAAAACATTTACATTTGTATGGTCATTTTTCTTTATAAAATTCAACACACCTTATGTGGACTATCTTCACTCAATTTGCTGACTGTTTCTTCAAGGGTCTTCTTCTAAGGTAGTAATTTTGTAAAAAAAACAAAATCATACTTGCATGAAATCTGACAATATTAATTCTTCAACTTTTACTTTTCAATGTTCTTGACAAACTGCTAAAATACATTGTTGAATGAATTTATTTAGACATGTCTTAGTGGGATAGCAAGAATCAGTCTCTCTATTTTTGTGTGAGCGGAGGAGTCAAAGAAAGAAGGAATGATGGACAATTTTTCCTGCAATTTGGAAGGGGCGATCAAAATGATTAACTGCCCACTTGAGCAATTTGCCATTCTCCCATTGATTCCTATGAAAATAGGAAACTTATATTTCTCATTCACAATTCCATCTTTCTTTATGCTACTAACTCTCAATTTGGTCCTACTTTTTGTTCATTTTGTTACGAAAAAGGGAGGAGGAAAGTCAGTCCCAAATGCTTTGCAATCCTTGGTAGAGCTTATTTATGATTTCGTGCCGAACCCGATAAGCGAACAAATAGGTGGTCTTTCTGGAAATGTGAAACAAAAGTTTTTCCCTCGCATCTCGGAATTAAAATACCAAGCAATGAACTTTAACCCAATCTGACTAACAGTCAACTAACTTGAAGCTTACCCAAAATGCATCAAATCAATGTTGTCACGAAAGAATCACTCATTGTGTAACGAAGAATTTATTCAGACATATATTCAAACACCTAATATGCAATGAACTTTAACCCAATCCTTGGATTCCCAAGTCCTGAAGCTTACCCAAAATACATCAAATCAATATTGTCATGAAAGAAAATACTTAATGGTGCCACACCAAAGGCCATAGAACAAATACCCAGATCGAAAAAATTAAGAGCAAATATAGAAGAACATCATATCATCTAAAAAATAATGGTTATCATGATTTTCTACTACACATCTAAGCACAAATCTACAAACTAAACTCGAGGGAGTTGGTTCTATAGAAAATAATTAACAAAAAACCAAATAAACACAATATATTAAGAATGTAGATAATGGGTTATTGAGTATGGTAGTGTGGATTACCCAAAATGCATCAAATACATTCTGTAATAATCTAAATAGAGATGAATATTTTGTAATAATGTAACCTCATTGTTTAATGTTTGAATAGAGATAAAAATAGGGGGAGAAGAGAATAGCAATCAGTTTAATCAGTTTAACTGAACCATTGAACTGGTCGAGATCAGAAATTGATCTAATCTAAATACATCCTCATTGAACTGCTCAAAAAAAAAAATTTGATACTACAACTAGCATCAACTGGCCCAGGTCTATCTTATCAGAGCTATTTCCACAAAAGTAACATATACCTTGATACCTTATATATATATATATATATATATATATAATAATAATAATAATAATAATAATAATAATAATAAAAATTATATTTCTCCAAAAAATAAAAAGGCTTTGGCATTAGGGAAATCACCTTTCTACCGGGACACCTCTACACCTCCTTCCAGGTCAAGTAGAGCTATACCAGTTCTTCATAGTTTAAAGTATATATACACGCGCGCGCACACACACACACACACACACTATAATACACTATGAATCCATCCATATAACAACTTTATATCATAACAGCAATGGCTAGCTTACACCAAAATAAACAATGTAAGAAGTATCAACTTCATCTATTGATATTATAAATCATCCAAAAAACAACATATGCTTTATTATACATTTTGCTTTTTGCTATAGCGCATATCGATAAATCAAATCTGGAAACTAAGAAAAAAAGTGAGGAAAACAATCTTCAATAGTATAGGAAACATACCATTCCTAAATCTTATTTTTGGAAACCAATTACGATAATTAAGGGAGTCAACTTCACAGATTTAATCAATGCATGCTATAGAACATCATACAAATTGCAAGCCAAACACAGAGAGAGATACTTACAGTTGGATGGGGACAGAGACAAGAGCTGTGGAGCTTGAGAGAGCTTGAGGGATTCTGCGATTGAGGGATTCTGCGATCAATTGAGGGCTGCGATTGGGGATTCTGCAACTGCGATTGAGGGCTACGGTTGAGGGATTTGTATACCAAATATCTATCTATCCTCTTCCAATTTGGAGAAGGACTAGCAAAAATTCTGTTGGAGAAGGAGTTGGTTAGAGAGAGAAGAAAATACCGAGTTGGAGAAGAGTGTGTGAAGGAGTTAGAGAGAGAATGAAACAATCCTTTTCATTTTCCTTTTCCATGGTGGAAGGAAAGAGAGAGAACATTGGGGGAAAGAGAGGAGAGAGTCGTACGGGGAAGTTGGGGAGAGAGAGTAGGACGCAGAAACTGTCAGTCACGCGTGTGAAAATTTGATTTAAGAGCAGTGCTATTCCCACCCCCCATTTAGCTGAGTATACCCCCTTACCATTATTACAAAATTGCCACAATTTTAAAAGACTATATTACCCTTAAAATTTTTAAGAACCCTAAAATACTGTACGGCACCCTCGGCCGCACGCCCTAAGGTATGTGCGGCGGACCAGTGCCGCACATTCCTTAGGGTGTGCGGCAGGGGGGTGCCGCACACTACATTCGCAGTTTCCTCCAAAAAATTCAAAAAATTATTAAAAAATTTAACCAAAATGTGTGTTTCAAGAAAGCAATAGAAATGGGTTGAATATTTCTCTCCATTATTAGCGAGAGTATTTAATTTACTTACCGTAAAAAGAAAAATAAAAATGGGTTGAATATTTGTTGGATGTCAAAACCATTATAGTCCCATTTTTAATGTTCCTATAGTTAATTCTTTTTTCTACGTCGGATCCAAAAGATGAAGAGCGAGAGAGAGGAACAAGCTTTGTGTGTGTGAAAGAGAGGGGTGAGGCGAGGGGGAGAGGGAGGGCGGAGAGAGAAGAAGGAAATGGAGAAGGGGAAAGAAGAGAAACAGAAGAAGAGGGGGAAAGAAGAGAAAGAGATGGGTTGAAGTTGAATTGGAAAAAAATGGGTTGTTAAAGGGTAAAATAGGAAAAAAATGGGGGTATACTTAGTAATATAGGTGGTATAATGTTTGAAGGGGGGGGGGTGAACTAAGTAAATGGGTATACTTAGCATTTTTGGGGGTTGGAATAGCAATTCCCTTGATTTAATTAGAGCCCTTAGATTTTAGTAGACGGGTAAATCCTAGTCGGTAGTTGTCCTGAGTCAATTGCAAGCGTGCGAACCCTCTTGTATTGTATTATAAATATATATATATATATATATATATATATTGATTGATGTGGAGCCTACCTAAGAACTAAGAACCAATTCTCCACATTGGAGATGCTCTAATAAAACTGTGCGGCTTCAACCTGCAAGCTTTGACTAGTGGTGTGAGGCTAAACCAAACTAGATCAAACCGTTTACAGTCCTACCAAAAACTGCCCTTACAAAATTTGCGTATTCAAAAAGTCTCAAAAATAATTCTTCTATCAAAAAAGTTTCAAAATCGAACTTTTATTACAAAAGAGTCCAAAATTAACAATCCCACTAATTTTGCTAGGTAAAAATTGGATGATTCTTTGTTTCTTTTCAATAGTAGTAGTAGTAGTAGTAATAATATAATAATATCGTCAACTTCATCGACAATGTTATTGTCTTGTACCAAATGTCTCGATTAAAAAAGTTCATGACTGAAAAATCCTGAAACAATTATACTAAGTGAGAGACTAAAGTTTTTTTTATTAATACAAATAATTCAAAATGTTACTTCTCTACTAACATTATTAATAAATAATAATAATAACAAGAAAATAGTAGTAAAAATAATGTTAATGACATGGCTTATTATTATATAATTATATAATAATTATTATTAGTTTTGTTATTAGTAATGTTATTAATAATAATATTAAATAAATAAATTTATAATTATCATCATTTAATAGAAAAGAAAAGGTTTCCATCCAGATAATAATATCACGAATTATATAATTATTTAGTCCCTCCATTTTACGAAAATTATGTGTTTGGTCCCTGCTCATCAAAAAAATTCATTCTGGTCACTCGATTTACATTTTTTTGTGAGATTCCCCCTTCAGCCCGTTACCGTTATAATTTCCGTCTAATATTTTTTGAAATACCCAAAGTACCCTTACTGCCTTAATTCCATGTGTAAATTATCCTATTTATTGGGGGTTAAATGAAAATCCCTTTTGTAAAAATGGTTGAACACCCGGTTAAGCTTCAAGAAAGAAGAAAAGATCTGGTCGAGGGAATTAATTCTTATTGTTAATTGATAAACACTTTGGATAATTAATTCCCAATCAAATCAAGCATTGAGACTTTGGGTAATGAATTACCATGAATACTAGTAGTATCAGTACCAGAGGATGACATCATCCAAATAATATCCTTTCGACCCACAAGACAACCTTCAAACAAACAAACACCATATCCATCATAATTAATCATAATCAACTTATCAACAACAAGGGTAAATAAGATAGGAAATAATGGAATACTCTGTCGAAGCCATCTAACACCCTAAAGCTATATTTTAGGCTCACCTTTGTTATTTCTTGAAGCTCCAAAATACACGACTTCCCCATGTTTTGAGGGTTGGTCGCAGCTTGGTCTTGGGAATCTAACTTCTCGGGCAGTTGTCTAGAAAAAAACTGCCGAGATAATGTGAAGAGAGAGCTGGTGGAGTTTCAGTGGTCTTGACCCACATCTGGTGAAGGAGGCGTGGACGAAGGACACCCACAGAGAGACAATTATCGCAAAGGGTTTAGAAACAACACGTGGGTTGTTCACTTTTCAAAATTTGAATCTGGCCATTTTCAAAAATAGGCAAACAACTGTAATAGTCTTCAATAACGGTTGCTGCTGCGTTCCGGTCCGCGAATCCGACGTCGTCGTCTAATTTCACGGTGATCTGGCCCTAGAGTATTGATGAGTGGATTAAACTTAGAGAAAGATTGAAAAAAAATTGAGATATTTACTTTGTTCTTGTGAGTATCGGCGGCGTCGATGGGAAGTTGGGGTTATTGGGTATAGAGATATTTAATATAAATAAGATATAAAAAATTAAATTATGGTTAGGGCTTTTCAGAGGGCCATCTGGTGCGAGGTTGGGGTTTGGAGTTAGGGTTAGGGCTTTGGTTGAGTGAATGAGGGGGTTTGAAGGAGTACTTGAGGTAGAGGTTGAAAATACCGGTAGCGTCGGTGGAGGTGGAAAAGAGGTGGTGGCGGACGGAGGAGCGATTAAGAAGGGTTTTATTCTGACGGGAAGTTCGATGGAGGAATGAAATGAACATTTCGCCGGCAAATTAAAGAACTGTCACCGTGAATCGAGAGATGCCCAGAAGTTGAAGAAGATAAAGCGGGGTAGGCGAAGCATTAAGGGTAGTTTGGGGATTTTTAAAAAAATAGACGAAAAAATTGATGTTAACGGCATGGAGGGGGAATCTCACAAAAAAATGTAAATCGAGTGACCAGAATGAATTTTTTTGATGAGGGGCGACCAAACGCATAGATTTGTTAAAGCGGAGGGACCAAATAATTATATAATTCTAATATCACCTAGCGTTAGTGCGAACATTAGTTTTTGAACATTTTAGTAGTGAAAGTTTAACTTCAGAAATTTTGGATACAAGAATTATTTTTGGGAGTTTTTGTAATATAAATTTATTTTAATGAGATCAAGTTCTTGGTATTTTCCCCGAAATTATTCATGAACATAATTTGTCTCAACTTTTGTCAAGAATAAGAGCTTCAGATTCATTCGTCTAATAAGTATCACTTAGTGTAAAATTTGATTCGCCATGGCAATCTATTTTATTTCATTGAGTAAAGAGGTATTTATACAAGGTATTCTTTATAAGAAACGTGCTAAAAGTCAGCTATTGACATACAAACAAACAAGGACTAGATATCCTAATTATGGCAGGAATCCTGCTCCTGCTGGAACGGCACGAATGTGTCCGAAGATGTGGTAACATCCACCACAACATCCATCACTCCCCCTTAAGTTGGACGGTGCAGATCTCGAACCCCCAACTTGCCAACCATAAATTGAAAACGATCCGCCCCAAGGGGCTTGGTAAAAATGTCAGCAACTTGGTTTGTCGTTGTGAAATATCTTGGTTCAATGACATGAGATTCAACCCGTTCACGAACGAAGTAACAATCCATCTCAACATGTTCCGTGCGTTCATGAAAAACAGGATTTTTTGCGATATGTATTGCAGCTTGATTATCACAGAATAGTGGTGTGACCTCGTGCTGAGGTGCGTCAAGACTGACTAATAACCACCATAACCACATAAGTTCACTGACCATTGCTACCATAGCCCTGTATTTTGCTTCGGCGGAGGAACGAGAAACGACACACTATTTTTTCGTATGTCAGAAGATCGATGTGCCACCAAGAGATATGTAATAGCTTGTACGGGAACGTCGAGACATGGGACAGCCTCCCCAATCGGCATTACAATATGCGGCCAAACTCAAAGCACCATCGGCCGGAAGGAAAAGTCCCTGACCTGGGGTTGATTTTAGGAAACGTAGCACACAGGTTACAACATCTATGTGCGAGCGTCGTGGATTGGAGACAAATTGACTGAGCACATTCACGGCAAGGACAATGTCAGGTCGTGTCATAATTAAGTACAATAATTGCCCAATGAACAGACGATATTGCACTGTATCCACAGCATAGCTATTAATATCATCATCCAACCACAAATTTTGTTCCATCAGAAAAGAACTGAGTCGACATCCTTGTAAACCCGTTTCCTCGAATATGTCAAAGGTATACTTCCGTTGACTTAAGACAAGACCCTGTGGCGAACTAGCGATTTCTATCCCGAGAAAGTACTTTAACGGTCCCAAATCCTTGATACTGAATTTGTCATTAAGATGACGCTTGACAATATTAATCCTATCGACATCATTGCTAGCTAAAATAATATCATCTACATAGATGAGAGCACAAACAAAAATATAATTACCTTGTTTAAAGATGAACAAGGAGTGGTTTGCGTGAGATTGTCAGAAACCACTATCAAGTAAGGCCTTTGCGAACTTTTGATACCAATTGCGGATGCTTGTTTGAGGTCGTATAAGGATTTGCGTAGTCTATACACTCTTGTGTCCCCTTGCTTCGCGAAACCGTGTTGTATCTACATGGAAACATCTTCCTCTAATTACGTCACCATGGAGGAATGCATTATTAACATCTAACTAATGTATCAACCAATTCTTCTTCGCAGCCACAGCTAGCACACTTCGCACGGTCACAAGCTTAGCAATTGGAGCGAAAGTTTCAAGGAAGTCTATTCTCTCAACTTGCGTAAAACCCTTGGCTACCAGTCGTGCATTATACCTTTCAATTTCACCATCTGGCCGGTACTTGATTTGTACACCCACTTGGAATCTATAACTTTCTTGCCTGGGGGTAATTGTTCTAAAGTCCACGTCCCATTGTCTTCCAAGCCTTGGATCTTCTTTTGCATTGCGTCACGCCAATGTGGGTTTTTCACTACCTGATGGAAATATTTTGGCTCATCATGAGAAGTGATGGTCGCAAGGAAAACTTTATGAGCAGGAGAAAATTTTTATAAGAGACAAAATGAGATAAAGGATGTACTGTAGAGGTTCCTGGATTGGCGGTGGGTTGCGCATGGTCTATAGATTGCGGAAGCTCAATAACAAAATCATCAAGATGCTTTGGTCTGGCTGGCACTTGATGGCTACGACACAGTCTTTGCGTATCAATTTGCCCACTTTTTATAGAACTCTGCTGCTGTTCTGGAACACTATCAGATTAGACAACATTCTGTAAAACAGTATCAGCTGGACCTGGAGGCGCTGCAAATGTGTCCGAAGATGTGGCAACATTTGACGGAACATTTAAACTGGCCTCTTCGGAAAAAAATTGTGACAGTACTGACTCATCAAAGATTGTTGAATTCGATCCCTCTGTTGACGGCCCTGTCCGTTGTGCACTGTCGGGAAAAATTGCTTTAAAAGGAAACACATCTTCAACAAAACTACATTCCTGGATGTGTATACTTTGTTCTGTTCTACATCATAGACACGATATCCCTTTTGTGCATAAGGATATCCAACAAACACACAAGGTCTCCCCCTTTCACTAAACTTATCACGCCCCCTTTTATTATCCTTGGCATATGCAAGGCACCCAATGACACGGAGGTAGTCATATGAAGGTTTCTTATTAAGCAAAATTTCAAATGGTATTTTATGTCCAATTTACTTTTAATTATGGAAACCTATTTATGAGATAGGTAGCTGTCAAGACACACTCACCCCAAAAACTAATGGGCAAACTTGCTTGAAATCACAAGGCTCTTGTAACTTTGAGTATATGTCTATGTTTCCTCTCCACTATCCCATTTTGTTGGGGTGTATCGGTACATGACGTCTCAAAAAGAATTCTGTGAGTGGCATAATAGTCTAACATATAATTTGACTTAAATTCCTTACCATTGTCACTCCTAATTCTTTTGATGGCCTTCTCAAATTAAGTTTTGACCATGTTGCAAAAGCTAGTCAAATGGTGACTCACCTTGGATTTATTCTTCATTAAAAATACTCAAACTCCACGACTATAATCATCAACAATAGACAAGAAATAATGTGCACCCAAAAAAGAAGCAGTTTTATAATCTCCCCAAATATTGCAGTGTAATAATTTAAAACATGAACTAGTTTTAATACTGGTAATAGGAAAAGGAGCTCGAGTTTGTTTTGCCCTCATACAAGAATCACATATTTCATTGCTAGATCTGAAATTTTTACCAAGAGGCTCGACATGCTGAAATGTTGTGTCTGACGCATGACCTAATCTCTTGTCTCAAACTTCCAACTTAACTAAAAGTGTCATATTGACACCACTTGTCTTCACAGGCTCCATGCAATATAGACCATCACAGCATTTACCCACTCCAATCAGGTTCCTCGAGGGTAGATCCTGTATAACACAAAAGTCCGAGAAAATATTAGTGCACAATGAAAATCTTTCGTTAACTTGCTAACTGAAAGTAAATTGCACTTGAAATCTGGAACATTCAAAACATTGTGAATTTTTAACCCATTTGGCAAACAAATTTTTCCAACTCCCTTCACAAGAACACTGTCTCCATTTGGTATTCTAACGGGCATCCCAGATTTCGATTTCGTTTGCTCCTTAAATATCCTTTCATCACAAGTGATATGTTTCGTTGCTCTAGAATCAATCACCCAAGGCCTCTCAAAATAGATCTTACAAGCCATGTTAGTAGTTGGCTGAATCTGTCCAGACTTCTAAGATGTTGCAGAAGCTGTGGCGACATCTACGGGAACATCACCTTTACAGATGTACTGGATCAGTTTTGCATACTGTGTTGGAGTTAATCCTGGAAGAGGGCTTGACTGCAATTCCACGTTTGCTACCTTGGGGTTCACCCCCTGTTCACCTTTCTTACCATCATCACGGGTTACCTTTCTTCACCAAGGAAGATACCCAATAATTTTGAAGCAGCCTTCTACGAAATGGCCCATCTTGCCACAATGACTGCACGTAGGTTTTTCTTGCCTTACTCCCTTTCAATCGCTGCCTTCTTTTTTCGCACGCCGATAGGATTGAGTCTAAAATGCCGCTGCCTCCATCCTGTGTCTATGAGATGCCGTAATCAGGCGTTGTTGCTCGTCCTACGCTACAAGATGGTATGCTGATCCAATCGATGTTGTAAGTTTTGTGCTCAGAATATGTGTCTTCACAGTTCCAAAGGCTTCATTAAGGCCCATAAGAAACTCATAAAGCTGCTCCCTCTCATACAGCATCACAAGTTGCTTGGGTATATCACATGTGCACTTGCCATAGGTACACTTTGGCATGGGAGACTCGTCTAAAACCCCCTTCAATTTGGCCGCAACAGCTTGTTTTTCTGCCATGGTTCACGGCTTGAAGCTAAGCGGCGAAGGCTAGGTTTAGTTTTAGGTTTTTTATTTAAACCTGCTCTGATACCTTGTAAAATTTGATTTGCCATGATAATTTATTTTATTTCATTGAGTAAAGAGGTGTTTATATAAGGTATTTTTTACAAGAAACGTGCTAAAAGTCAGCTACTGACATACAAACAAATGAGGACTAGATCTCTTATTTATGGCAGGAATCCTGCTCCTGCTGAAATGACACGAATGTGTTTGAAAATATGGTAATATCCACCACGACATCCATCATATTCTAGTTATTCTTTAGAAATCATTTTTTTTAAAGAATTTTTTTATATTTTAATTTCTTACAATCATGGAAGACATTACCACAAGGTCAAACCCATCAAATTGGATCCACTATGGACATTATGTCAACCGTCCCTTTTTTTGTTTTTAACGGATTTAAGCAAAATAAGAAACGTAGCCCACATCAATTAACTAAGAGCTTCTCCAATGCAATCATCTATCTAATAAAAAATATTACTCACTTAAAAGATAGATTTTTTCAAAAAAAAATCTTCTCCAATGCAAACCTCTAATGCTAAGGTGGAGATGATGTGACATTTGGTTGAGAAGACATCTTCTACGTGATCTTCTATTTTTAGAGGGTTACAGGATGTCTTTTCATCTACATCATTTACCGTCAATTTTTATTTTTATTTTTTACCATCAATCAGTTACAATAGGAGTAATTTTTAATTTTTATTTTTTATTAATAATTATAAAATAATGCCATGTCTGAAATAATGTTCTAAAAAAAGTCTTGCATTGGAGCACGTTTAGAAAAAGGACTCTCTATCTTTTAAATTTTTTGCCACATATAAAAGATGTCTTCTTGTTTAAATATGGTACGTAGAAAAAACTAGATGATAGCATTAGTGACTCTAACATGGAGTTGGAAGATCTATCATTTTGCTTGGATACACCAATCAACATTTCTGTGACCAGCAAGTTAGTTACAGCCCATACAACTCCAACGTACAGGGCTAATGTTGACCATCTCCACTGATTTAGCCCCAATTATAGAATAATTGCTCCACGTATAAGGTTTTGTTAGGATTGCATCAAAATATAACATCTGATGCTACACAGAAAATCGTGGGTTGCACCGGGAATGATTATGGATATCTGGACTTTGTTTAACCTGCCAAAAAGTGGGAAAACACTAGGTGAATGCAGGGACAAGCCCCGCAAGAACACTCCGGTGTGAGAGTAACTATTTAGCTCAGATCACAAATTGGCAGAATGTAATTGCTAGGTAAGAATGTGCGTACCTTGGCTTGGATTTGGTCCAAGGTTTTATAGGGCCAGTAGTAGATGCCCATTTATCCAAGGAATTGCAACAGTCACAACTACTAATTAATGGCTATGAATGCCGACGTAGTGGGTGGAAATGTTGGTGCATGTAGTGGGCGTAACTGTCGGGCACGCCTGACTGTTGACATTCTGCCACGCGCCCACTTCCCCAGGTTACCCAGGAAAGAAGTCGAGGAGTCTCATCTTGCTCGCTGTATCCTGAATCCTGTGATCAGACTATGTTCGTATGTCTCCTGGGCGGCTGTCAAGGATGCTCACCGGTGTGCTCCTGCTCGCATTGTGATGGGCTTTGGCCCATCTAGGACTTGGGCCTAGATTTAGGGCCGACTCTCAGGGCCTGGCTCTTCAGTGGCCCCCTGCTTCCTGCTCGCAGAGTATTTATGCTCGCAGTAGGAAGTATTTTCTTGCGATCTTCCCTTATCTAACTGCTTCATTGTCGACCACCTTTTCCCCTGGCCAGTACTATTGTGCCCAATTTTCTGGGGGAATGTCGAGGAGTGTTGTATTTAGTTTAGATTTGCTTGAATCCATAACCTAAGTCTAAGACAAGGTGACTAATGGGCCTGCGTGTCTGTTAGTGTGGCAACTTGTACTCAGGCATAGCTTGAATAGCTTAGGGTTGCTTTTTGTATAAGTCTTGAAAAAGAACAGCCTATAGGACATCGGACGTCCTCTGCACAATAGGCAAAATTTTGAATTAGCAGTTCTTCCTTTGAATATCGGACAAGCTCATGTCGGCAAAGCTTCATCAGCAATGTTGAAGACCCCAAGAACGTCCGATAGACATCTGCCGAAGATATGCCCCAAATTAGAAGACCTCATTAAATGCGATACAACGTTAACCTGCAACTCTTATTTAATGAAGCTTTCCATTCTTGGCATAAACTCAGAAAAGGACATTTTTTTGCAAGCAGAGACCACCTATTTTTAGCAAAGCGTCAGGAAACAGACTGCAAGTTGCAGGACAGCCTATCAGGAGTCAACAACCAGATTCGAGCATTAATTGCTCTTAAATTCAAATTAGAAGATCACCAACGGCTCCAAGCTTCCTCCTGCATATAAAAGGAGACTTCATTGCTGCATTCAACAACCTTCAACTACTCCAACTACTGAATCTCCATTGTCTTCAAGTTCTTAAAAGCTTAAACGTCCTATCTGCACTTAGTCATTGAAGAGCTTCACACTTAGACGACCAGTCCATTAAAAGCTCTTCATTGATAGCAACACCTAGCTTTCATAGCTCACGAGAATTGTATCTTATAGATATCAATTCTCCCACACAAACACTTGGTCAACAAAATTTTTGTACACAATCCATTAGAGATTTAGTTTGTAAAATATCTAGTGGAAAAACTTAGTACACGATTTTCAAATCCAAAGTTGACCACTTTGGTTGTGGACGTAGCACTTATTTATAAGTGTGAACCATATTAAATACTCTGTTCACTTGTGTGTGATTGTGAATTATTTGTGTTGCTTTAAATTTCCAGATTTCCAAACTGTTGAGAACTGCTGATCTTGTCCTGTGAAGATCAGCCATTCTCAGCTTGTCCTATACTTCACAAGTCTTCCGCCTGCAAAATCTTTTTAAAAACTTAAGTGAAGTAAGATTTTTGAATTAATTTCAAAAATTGGACATAGGCTATTCAACCCCCCCTTCTAGCCTATCTTGAGCAACCTTGGACCTAACAAGAAGATGCGTGTGTCGAGAAAGTTAGGTGTAGAGCCCATAAGTGACGGCCTCTGAAAAACGTCGGTTGAGGACTTCACGTTTTCCCAAGGAGTCATGATGGCTAGGTGTCTAGGCCTGTGGGCTGCGCAGTAGGCCTGCGGCCCACGTCCTTGCTGACGTCACCTCCTGGGTATAAAACCCTAACCTTCTATTCCTCCGCCTCATTGTTGCTCTGCGAATCCTCCCAGGTTTTCAAAATACTTTCAACAAAAAACCTCTCTAAGGCTTTCTTCGTCTCCCAAAATCACAATCACCACATTGCTTGCCGATTCCGTCGCCGTCTCCGTTGCCATGAAGTGAACTCAGACTTGTTCACCTCCTCAGAAATTCTCTCTGTAATCCGAAGACCTTCAATCCAGACTCCACCATGTCTCGCAGTAAGTGTTCTTTGTCCAGTCCTCTGATATTTGTTTGTCTTCTATTTTACATGCAATGAGTAGGTAAAACCTTTCGTTAGAATTTGGATCGGGGACCCTGGGCATTTTCTTGCTCGGGTGTTTTGCCCTCTTTACATGACCATCCGTCTAGGGTTTCTGTCCTTTAGGGTTTTCTGTCTCTTATGCTGTCCTCCAAGTAGTGACCCGTCTGTCCTCGATCCTTGTAGGTTCTGACTCTGAAGCCACCAACTCTTTAGAAGCTTATGAGTACGACCGCGGCCGAGCAGCCAGCAGTGGCTCCAGTCCGGCGACCTTCTCCTCTTCTACCAGCACTGACTCCTCTGGTGATGATGACCTTATCATCACCAGAGTGATATCTAATCCCTCTGCTCGTTCCACTAAGGAGACAGGGACCAGCTCCCCTAGGCCTGCTCGAACTCGATCGGCAGTCATCCGTCCAGCTCCTCGCCGAGCAGCCTCACCTGACCACTGGAAGACCATCAACTCCGATGACAAGGTCCAAAGGTGGTTCACCTCTTTGGGGATTGGTGCTGACAATTACCGGGTGACTGTAATGGATCCCGAGGTCGACCCCAGTGACTACCGGAACCAAGGAGAACGTATGGTGTTCTTCTACGACTACTTCAAAGTCGGGATGCGTCTCCCCCTCGACCCCTTCATCGTCGAGTTCTTGACCTTGGCCCAAGCAGTTCCCTGTGACCTGATGCTTAACACGGTCAGGATCCTCGTATCCTTCACAATCACCTGCCGCCTGCTCGGCTATGAACCCTGCCTGCTGTTGTTGAGGAAACTCTATCAGTTCTCTACTGATAAGAGTTCGGGCAGAATTTCTGGTCGCAGCAATCCAGGGGCCTTCAAGCTGTTCTCCCCCTTCCCCAACAAAACTGACAAATGGGACTGCAAGCCCCTGTTGGTGGAATCTCGAGTTGGCTGGTCGTTTCCTCCTCCTTCTACGCACATCAAGGTCCCCACCTACAACAGAGATGCCTTCACCTCGGGTGAGAGCCGTCTGATGGATGCATTGAAGGGAACGTTGGGTGCCCGAGACCACGACCAGGAGTGGTTCTTTGATTGGAAACCGCTGGTCACCGAGGACCACTTTTTGAGATTGGCCGGGGTGCTCTGAGCAGAAGTGGAAGGAGCTGTACCCCGTGTGACCATGGCCGAGGAGCGGCCTCATCCTGCCTGGGGTCATCATCTGGATGGCAGTTTTCCCAGCGACTGCTTGGCGTGTAGGGGATTGGGCGCGAGCTGCATTCCCCCCTACGACGGTTTCATACTCCCCTTCAGATCCTTTTATATAACTTTATTCATTATTTTTGTCTGACCTCCTCTTTTTACAGGGTTGATGGATATTGACAACGTCGGGGCTCACCGGAGCCGAGGAAGGCTGACGCGGCTGATCGCCAGCGCGAGCTGAGTAGGCTTGCTCCTGCCGCGCTGCCCAAAGTTCCCTCCGCCAATTAACGGGGAAGGGGCTCCTCCTCTGCTGCTGTCAAGGGGAAGCAGACTACCCCCTCCAAGGGTCTTGCCGTCCCAACAGAGAGGGGCCCCCGAGCTGACAGAGCTGCCCGTGCTGATGCAGCTCCTTCTGCTGAACTGGTGGTGACCTCGGGCCATAAGAGGGCCCCAGCTGATGACTCCTCTGCCAGCCGCTTTGTGCGCCCCCGCGGAGGCGATGCCAGCGGCAGCCAAGCCCGCTCAGGTTCAACTCCTGCTCCTCCCACCCCTTCATGGAGGCAGGAAGGTTTTGTGATGCCCACAGACCGCAAAGGTTGTGAGGCTTTGATGAGCGAGCTAGCGAGCGTTCCCCGAATAGCTGGGATCGACGTTCGGGCTAGGGGGCACCCTTCGGCCATGGTAGGCCAAGGAGTTTTGAAGAGGATCCTGCACTCCGATCTGTACAGGGATTGTGAGGATTCCACCAGCATCTTGCTCGGAGATGGAGGCATGGCCTTCTGCGAGGTACACTTATACTCCACTTTTTCTTTCCAGGACTATCTTTCCTCGTACTAACCCTTTCTGTTTATTCTAGCTTGCCTCCAAATTCTTCATCCTGGCCAACCGAGCTAGCGATAGAGCGAAGACTGCTGCCAGCCTCAGCGATGATCTCAAGACAGCCAATGAGATCATCGAGGAAAAGAATGCGGAACTCCTGGCCAAGGACAAAGAGGTGCTCGACAAAACCGGTGACCTGTCCAAGCTAGAATGCGAGAAGAAGATTCTCGTAAGCCAGCTTGAGACCTCCAAGGTCAACGAGCAATCCCTCCACTCCTGCATTGCCCAACTAGAGAAACAGCTAGCTGAGGCTGAGAAAGAAAAAATCGGGCTGGTGGAGAAGAATGAGCAGCTGAAGTCCCAGAGTGCCCAAGTAAGCGAGCTGGAGAGAGAAGAGATTATACAAAATTACTTGGTCTCTGAGGAATACGCGCGCGAGCTGGGCCAGGAGATGCGCCCATACTATGTGCAGGGGCTGGAACACACGCTTCGTATGGCTGCTGGAAGCGGTCATCCCGGCTTAACTGTAAAACTGCTGGCAGAGTGGGGAGCGGCTAAACACTATGGCCTGGAAGCTCGTCGAGGCCACTTCTGGGTCCCCTACACCGCTGATGAACTCGAGCTGATCAAGGAGGGCGACCAGGAGAAAGGCCGAGAAGAATGGCTACCCACTGCTGCTCTCGAAATAAACGTGAAGATTGCTCTCGCAGCTCTCAAGGAGAAGCAGTTAGCCGAGGATGCCGCTCGCCGGGGTGAAGAGAAGGCTGGCGAGGCCAATGTTGAGGCCGGGGGTGAGGAGGCTCCCCCTTCATGAACTTGTAATTTTTTGACTCGCTGCGTCGAGCTGTTTTTGATTTGGCTTGCGCGCCATCTTTCCCTGTACTTTGTTATTTTAATCATTAATACAAAATAGTTGTTCCGTTGGCATATTTCCACGAGCAATCGACCACTTCTTGATTGTTTGAAATAAATTGCCTGTTCGCTTTTCAATAAAAGTTTCACAAATCCCAAAATTAACTAAGTCGTAGATAGCTTTAAACGACCTGAAACGTTAACCAAATGATGTACTTGACCAGGGAGCCTTATAATCTGAAACCCCATAATTAACGAAGTCATGAGCTCAGTCTATGAGCAGTCAAATGACCTCAAACGTTAATCACAGGATCTACTTAACCTGGGAGCACAGCCTCCAGCCTTAGGGTTAAATCACGAGCTCGATCTATGAGCAGATAATGAATTAACTTTTAAACTAAGGCATCAGCCCCTTAAAGCGAACACTCAAACGATCAAGAAATGCTTAACCAGGACTCAGCTTGACTTAATATCTGCGCCAGTACCCATAGTTTGTATATCATCAACATTTATTCCAAATTCAATTTCTTACAAGTGAAAAACCAAGTCTGCTACCCATCTAGTGGTAATATTTTTTGAGGTGATCTGCATGCCATGGATGCTTCAATGCCATTCCATCTTGTTCCTGCAACCTGTAGGTGCCCTCCTTGATCACTTGGGTCACTTGGTAGGGTCCCTCCCAGTTCGGTGATAACTTTCCACTGTCTGCCCGTTGGCCGGTTGACTCAATTTTTCTTAGGACCCAATCACCGATTTAGAATGACTGCTTATTCACCCTTTTATCATGATGGAGTTTAGCTCGCTGCTTGTAATTTACCATCCTCATTCTTGCCTCTATTCGTTTCTCCTCTAGCAAATCAAGACCACCTTGTCGAGCTGAGATGTTTCCTTGCTCGTCATAATGCGCTACTCGCAAACTAGGCAGAGCCATCTCGAGCCATAGCCTCCGAACCGTAGGTTAGAGCAAACGGAGTCTCCCCTGTCGCCCCCCTGACTGTAGTTCGGACAGCCCATAATGCGGCCTGTAGCTCATCCAACCATCTTACTGCCTGCCCTTCTAAATTTCTCTTGAGAGCGTGCAGCACACGTTTGTTCGCCGCTTCTGCCTGTCCATTCCCCTGAGGGTATGCTATAGAAGACTTCCAATGTTTCACATGCAAATTTGCGCAAGCCTCTGTAAACCGGTCAGAGAATTGGGTACCATGATCCGAGACAATGGCCCGAGGAATCCCGAAACGACACCATATATAATCATGAACAAAATTGATGGCATTTTCCTCGGTAATGTTTGCCAGAGGCTTCACTTCTACCCACTTAGTAAAGTAATCAATAGCCACAATCGCGTGCTTGCAATTTCCTCTGGCCGTTGGAAATGGTCCGATCAGATCTATCCCCCACATATCAAATGGCCAAGATGTGACCACAGGAGTCTGCTCAGTCGAGGGCAACCGTGGTATGTCCGCAAACCGTTGGCACTTGTCACATTTCCTCACATAGGTGTCCGCATCCTTTCTCAGCGTCATCCAATAATATCCAAGGGTTAGGATCTTATCGGCCAGCGTCCTTGCTCCCGGATGGCCACCGCACACTCCTTCATGAACCTCAGCTAGCAACCGCTCAGTCATCTTTGGCCTGATGCACCTTAACAGAGGCTTTGAGAAGGACCTCCGATATAAGAATCCACCAACCACTGTGTACCGGGATGAGCGTTTTTGGATAATCCGGGCATTATCCTTGTCTTCGGGCAGCAACCCATGCTCGATATACTTTTGAATCTCATCGATCCAACATCTTTTCGTCATTTCGATGTCCATAATGGGCTTCCTCTCAATAGTTGGGCTATGCAGGTACTCCACCACTACTGCCGGGCTCAACATCTGGATATCCTCCGCAGCCATCTTAGACAGGTAATCTGCCCTCATGTTATCAGCTCGGTTTATCTAGACGAGCTGCCAAAATGCCAACGGCTCAAGCAATCCTTTAACCAGCTCGCAATATTTTCCCAGAGTGGGGTTATTCACCCCATACTCCCCCCGAACCTGGTTAACAACTAGCTGTGAATCACTATGTATCCTGAGGGCCGAGACTCCAAAATCTAGAGCCAGCTCTAACCCAGCAATCAAAGCCTAATACTCAGCCTGATTGTTAGAGGCTTGAAATGTAAATCTTAGAGCCAACTAAAATTATTCCTCAGTGAATGGCAAGACAAGCAAGACCCCTGCACCACTACCTTCCCTACTCGCAGCCCCATCGACAAATAACTGCCAACAATCAGCTGGCTGCTCGACCGGAGGAGCACTGCTAGTGGTAGGGACTTCTACAACCGGTGCCCTTTCTTGGCCAGTGAAACTTGTCTCGACCAGGAAATCGACTAATGCCTGAGCTTTGATCGCCCTTCGTGACTGGTAGTCAATGTGAAACTCCGTTAACTCAATCGACCAGGCGAGAAGCCTACCCGAAGAATCTGGCTTGTGCAAAATCTTTCGAAGAGGGTAATCAGAGTACACAACAATTATATGAGCAGAAAAATAAGCCCGTAATTTCCGAGAAGTGACAACAAGCGAGTAAGCCAATTTTTCTGCATTAAAATAACGGGCCTCAACCGGAGTTAAGGCTTTTGATACATAGTACACAGGCTTCTGACTACCAGCTTCCTCCCTAACAAGTACCGCGGCCACAGCCTGGTCAGTGGCCGCTAGATACACATACAGGTTTTCTCCTACTACTGGACTGCTTAAGAGGGGTGGATGCCCAAGATAACTTTTTAATTGGCTGAAAGCCCTGGAGCACTCTTCTGTCCATTCAAAGCCCTTATTCCCACGCAGCACCTTGAAGAACGGAAGACACTTCTCCGCTGAGCGAGAAATGAAGCGACCAAGCGCGATTATTCTGCCATTCAACCGCTGTACCTCCTTGACGCATGTGGGCTCCTTCATGTCGAGCAAGGCTTTGATCTTCTCGAGATTTGCCTCTATCCCTCTTTCATTAACCATAAAGCCCAGGAACTTTCTGCCTGTACCCCGAAGACACACTTGCTAGGATTCAGCTTCATATCATGCCTGTGCAGATTGGCAAACGTCTCCTCTAAGTCAGCTATGTGGTCGCGCCCCTTGGTCTTGACCACCATGTCATCAACATAAGCCTCTACATTTCGCCCCAGCTGTGGTGCGAACACTTTATTAACCATTCGTTGGTAAGTGGCCCCAACATTCTTTAGCCCAAAGGGCATCATCCTGTAACAGTACAACCCACCAGCTACTCAGAATGCGGTCAATGGCTTGTCACTCTCATGCATCTTCACTTGATGATAGCCTGAATACGCATCCATGAAACTCAGCATTTCAAACCCTGCTATTGCGTCGACCAGCCAATCTATTCGGGGCAGCGAATAACAATCCTTCGGGAAAGCTTTGTTGAGATCAGTGAAATCCACGCATATTCTCCACTTTTCGTTTGACTTCTTGACCATTACAACATTTGCCAGCCAAGTAGGATAGTGAATCTCCTCGATTATACCTGCTGCGAGCAACTTTTCGACCTCAGCCTTGATCGTCTACTCCTTCTCGGGCGAGAATTGCCTTGCTCGCTGTTGCACTGGCCTGAATCCCTCACTGACATTCAACCTGTGCAATGACATCTCCTCGCTGACCCCACGCATGTCCTCTACTGTCCATGCGAACACATCAAGGCTCTGCCTAAGGTAGGCGATCAACCTTTCCCGCTCTGCTGGGGTCGTTCCCCGATCGACTTTTATCTTCTGTTCAGGGTAGGCTGGATTAATTACGACTTTATCCAGCTCTCCGTGGGGTTGGATTTCTGGTGTCTCCCTAACTTGCAGTGTTTCAACCTCTACTGGACCAAGCGTCGCGGGCACCGGCTCATCCTGTGCTATCCAGTGGGGTCCTTCCTCCTCGCAGTCCACCTCGAGGATCATGCCAAGATCCATTGATGTGCTGGTTGTAACTACATCCTTTTCTTTCAGAGTAACCTCGCGGTCTGGTGTGGTGATCGTTAACTTGCCCGACGACTTGAGAGTTTCCTCTAAAAAATTTAACACTTCCTGCGGTCTACTTCTCAACTCACTAACGCCGCCAGCTGTCGGGAATTTTACTCGCTGATGTGGGATAGAAGCTACCATCCCAAACTTCACCATTGCGGGCACCCCCAAGATTGCATTATACTGAGACTTCAGGTCGATTACCAGGAAGGTGACCATCTCCATCCGCAACCTATCCCCCTCACCAAGTATCACTTCCAGCTCTATCGTCCCTTTGACCGCGACTTTGTGATTTGTGAAACCCTCAAGATAACCGCGGTATGGCTTCAAATCAACCTCACCGTATCCCAATTTCTGAAGACACCTGTAATACATCACGTCCCTCGAAGCTCCAGTATCAATTAACACCCTTCCAACGTCCCAGTAATCAATGCAAGCCTCAACGACCAGAGACTGTTCGGCTGCCAGCTTAGTCGTCGCCAGCTCACTTTTAGTGAACTGGATTGTCTCCTCCCTCACACCAATCACTGTGGGAACTGTTAGTAATTTATTGAGAGTGTAAATTTTCGTCTTCAGCTAGTGCAGGCTGGGCTCTTCCTCGAGAATCACATTGACCCGTCCCCTGCGTTCAGGATTTCCTCTCTTAGGGGGCTCCTCTCTAGCCTCCCTGTTTTCCCTGCGGTTCCTGTCATCACCCCACAAGCGGAACCGATCAAGCTTCCCCAGGTTCAGCAATCTCTGAATTTATCTTTTCAGCTGAACACATTCCTCCGTGCCATGCCCCCGTTCATTGTGGTAGGCGCAATGCTTACTCATATCCCTGCTCTTGTAGAACAAGGGATCTAAGGGCTACGCGGGGGGCAACTCTGCCCGGATCTCGTTCATTATCGCTTCCCTGGTTGTATTAAGAGGATCAAAGTCAATTTTATTGCGATCAGTAGCCCGCGACCGATTTCATCTCCATCCTCTGCTCGAGGACTGTCCTGACTTGCTCGTGGAGTCATCTTTCTTCTCTCCCACCGAGTCCTTTTTATCCTTCTTTTTGGAGTCCTCCGTGTCCTCCTCCCAGGTCACACTCCAACTCTGAGCCCGGGCAAACATTTCAGCTCGATTCAAAGGCTCCCCGCATGCTGAACTCAACCTTTAATCCATTTTTATTCATGCCGCCGATGAAACACATGGTAACTTCCCGATCGGTCAAGTCGTCCACTTTCTCCAGCATCTTCTGGAATCTGTCCATGTATTTGCCAACTGTCTCCCCATCCTTCTGCCTGATATTGCATAGATCCATCCAGGCCTTTGGTGTCACCCCGGCCATGGCAAATTCAACCAGGAATTTACTCCGCAAATCTGACCACCCCGTGATCAACGCCCTTGGCAACTTCCTGTACCAAGTGACTGCCTTGCCCTGAAAAGTGCTGACAAAGGCCTTGCACTTGGCCGCCTGGTCCTTTATGACCATGTTGACCTGATTCTCAAACCCTTGCAAATGGTCACGAGCATTTGTTTTCCCCGAGTATTTGTCAAATTGCAACAGGGGTACATCGGGATTAGTCGGGCAGGCGACTATCCATTCAGCCAGCGGATCCTTCTCCTCTCCTGGCACCACATATCCTGGCCGCACCCGGCCAGCTTCCAGAGCTTCCAACCTTAACTGCATCTCCTTCATAGCCGCCTCCGGGCCTGGTACGGAAGGTTCTGGCCGGTGGCTGGGTGCCGGCATGACAGAATGGCGCTCCAATCTACGTCCAGGTGACCTGCGCCTAGGTGTGGTGTGCGTCGGGCACGGTGTGATCGATCACGGGCCTCTCTGCGGGCACGTCTCGGGCTTGACTCTGCCTCTTCGCTCCGCGCTCTATCCTTTCGCCGCGAGCCTTCTGGTCGACCACGCCCTTGTCCGGTGGAGTAGACCAGACGACTATGGACACTCTTTGCCCATGACGGCTCCGGTCCTGCCAACTCCTTGCCACGAGCGTCCTTCTCAGCCTCCCTACGGGCTCTCACAGTTCCCGTACTGCCCAAATTGATGATCTCCTCCGGCCTTGGGCACCGGTTACCTTGGGAACGTGTGAGCGGCTCACCCTGAACTCCTGCCAGAGGCATTCCTGGAATGAGCTGAGTTTTCACAGGCATCGGAGTATGCCCCAAAGTGAGAAGCTGCTGATTCAGAGTGTACATCTGGCTAAGGTACAGAGCCTGGTTAGCCAGAGCTGCAGAGCGAGTAGCGTCTGTGAGCTGCGTTACATCCTGTGTACTGTCCTGCGCCTTTTTAGCATTGAGCCTATCCCGAAGCTCCACACGCTGGCCAGCCTGGTTATCCCCCTTAGGTGATTCCTCTCTCTACATTGACGCGGAAGAGTTAGCCCGTGCCGACTTTGACTGTGTTGCCCGAGCGTTAGCACCCGGAGCTAGGGGCGGCACAGACGATCCCCCAATAGCGCCCATAGCAGGGCTCTCAATCTCTTTTTCGGTTCCAGCCATCAGATCAACAGGCACGATGCGAAATGAAAGTGAGTAAATAATTTTCGCTTCCCGGCAATGGAACCAATCTGATGCTACACAGAAAATCGTGGGTTGCATCGGGAATGATTATGGATATCTGGACTTTGTTTAACCTGCCAAAAAGTGGAAAAACACTAGGTGAATGCAGGGACAAGCCCCGCAAGAACACTCCGATGTGAGAGAAAGTATTTAGCTCAGATCACAAATTGGCAGAATGTAATTGCTAGGTAAGAATGTGCGTACCTTGGCTTGGATTTGGTCCAAGGTTTTATAGGGCCAGTATTAGATGCCCATTTATCCAAGGAATTGCAACAGTCACAACTGCCAATTAATGGCTATGAGTGCCGGCATAGTGGGTGGAAATGTTGGTATAGTGGGCGTAACTGTCGGGCACGCCTGACTGTTGACATTCTGCCACGCGCCCACTTCCCCAGGTTACCCAGGAAAGAAGTTGAGGAGTCTCATCTTGCTCGCTGTATCCTAAATCCTGCGATCAGACTGTGCTTGTATGTCTCCTGGGCGGCTGTCAAGGATGCTCGCCGGTGTGCTCCTGCTCGCATTGTGATGGGCTTTGGCCCATCTAGGACTTGGGCCTAGATTTAGGGCCGACTCTAAGGTCCTGGCTCTTCAAGATCCACAGTCCACACGTCTCTAATGTATCAAATATGGATGCCAGGACTGGACACATTCTTAGAGCATCACCAATGATAACGTTTATCCCAAGTGTCATAAACTTTTTTTGATATAAATCCATTTTTTCACTGTAGATAAATTTATTAAAGCTTTATATCATGGTCACTACAAAATATTCTATTCTTTCACACTATACCTTTAAATCTAATAGCATATTTATCTTCAAAAATAATTATATAACTTATTAATTTTCAAAAAAACATATCACGTCCACCAAGAAAATTATTTATTTCTTAATTTTCACATTCAAAATAATTTGTAATCTGTGAATATTAATTGATAATTCAAAATATTGATCCAATAACATAGATTTTATTGAACATAAATCAATATAAAACTAAAACCATAAGAAGCATAATTAAACATTACATAATTAAATCAATAACAAAGTAATAAAATATTAGTAATTCCATTGTGAAGGAAAGAGCCGTTCTGTGAAAAGTAAAAAAAGAGCTGTTGGTATGCTGGGCTTTTATTTCTTTTGGTGGACTTCAATCCATGAAACACGTTCATCGCCTTAAAAACTTTTTCTATAAACCCTTTGGTCTCACTATGTATGGTGTTTGGGGGTGGGTTTATAAACCATTCACCAACCTTTTCATGACCCATTATCAAGTCCATAGTGGAAGCCGACCATCTCCAACCGATCCCCAAATCTCCAATTTGGGGTTCTTTCAACTCCAACCGGATGCCCAAATAATTTGGGGTTGTACTATTCACTACTCCAAATTTGATATTAGTGGGATTCAAAGCATATTTTGATTTTATGAATTATGAAATGCTCAAAATTATTAATAATATGATATTATAAATTTAAATGTACTTTAAACTAATAAATATCTAATTTTAGATAATATAAATATTAAAAAATGAATATTAATAATATTACTTAATTTAAATTATATATGTAAATTCAGTAATTTATAATTAAATTAATTATAAAATTACTAATTTTTAATATTATTAATGATGTAAATAATATTATAAACATAAAATTATTAAATATACTATAATAATTAATTGCGCAATCCTAATAATTATTATTTAAAAGATTAATAGCAAATTAATATACATGTTGATAAATAAATAAAGAGAAATAAAAATAGAATATGCTAAGGAATATTTTATTTTGGGGTAAGATTTGTGGTTGTGAGTTGGAGTTAGAATAGTATTTGGTGCTGAAATGGACCAAATTGGGGGTTGGAGATGCCCTAGCCCACATATGTAAAACCCTTCATCTGGTTGACCGCACCTGCAATGCAATTTGCACCGTCTCTTTATTAATGAGTGGTATCAGCAAAGCAAAGCAAAGCAAATAGTTTAGGGGCAAGGCAAAATGAATTACTCCGTTTCTTAAAGAAAACTAGAGGGGGAAAATGACATATATGAAACTAGGAGGAATTTCATACAGAATATATATTTATAGAAAAGAAGGTATGCACTTACAAAATTTAAATTACAACATGCATTTTTCCACCATGCCTTATTAACATCGTAGGTTAGGTAGATTGCATGCTCAAAAAAGAACATAACCATCCAATAACTTGTACTAAAACGTAAAGAATCAATTCATTCAATTCTAAGCCAAGCAAAATTTAGTAGCTAGGCTAGATAATTGAGAAAAAGAAATAAAGGGATTAATTGAATTAAGACAATAAAAAGTATATATGTTCCTCATCAATATCTTATGTAATTCACCTAATTAATTAAATCCTTGCTACAATCATCGAGAAATTAAACAAACGATACGATGTTGACAAAATACTTTGTAAAATAAAAAAATCCCAGTTCCACTTCACGGACGACAATGTTAAGTTGGAGAGAAACAACTCAA
Organism: Platycodon grandiflorus; assembly: GCA_016624345.1. Taxonomy (NCBI): domain Eukaryota; kingdom Viridiplantae; phylum Streptophyta; class Magnoliopsida; order Asterales; family Campanulaceae; genus Platycodon; species Platycodon grandiflorus. The sequence continues at coordinate 22,229,450 of CM028361.1, forward strand.
GCGACAAAATTAATTCATTTCAATGGAAATGGATAATCAAACCTACCATTATATATAATTTCCTTCCCAACATAACTAAAAGTTGGCAAAGAAGCTTCTGACAAAATCAGGAGGAGACTGCTGTTTTTTGGATTCTTTTCCATCCTTCGTTGAATCGGATTCCTTGGTCTTTTTCTTCTTTTTTAGATTTAGAACTTCAAAGCAAATATTTCGGATGTAAGAAATCGATTTGGTAATAATGGATTCGGATTCTTCCCTCCATAGATTGGAAGGAGGAGACTCTACCACCTCAACTTGCCATATGAACTTCTTTGAAATCTGATCATTTTTACGAGGAATGTCATGTGTGACCAAATTCTTCCATGGCAGTGGGCCCCCATTCGATTGCAAAACGTTGCCGTACAGCGTCTTGAGAGATACCTTTAAATCATCTCCCTCTCGAACCGGCTCCCACTGCACAGACGAATTCAATTTATCCGGCAAGGTTTGAACAACTCTTAAATTCCTTCCCCTTCTTCCGGGAATAAATGGCTTGTTCGAGGCTGTTAGGTATTTTCCGTAGCAACTCTTGAAGCATAGGTGATCTTCGTTGTTAATCTCAACCGTCCAATGCGCATTCTTTGTTGATCCGTCACGATCTTGGAGAACGGAATCTTGATCCTCCGCCGCAATGAGGTACTTGTCATTGTGGCTTTTGAGGCGAACAGTCATTCCATCTTCAAATATTTCCATTCCGCGATATTCTAGAATCCAAATTTGAAAATGTATAGAGGAATTCAAACACAATTACGCAACAACGAAACAAGAGAATTGTTTTCGGATTTTATAAATTCCTCACCTGAATCAATAAAACAGGCTTGGAATTATATCAAAAAACAATCTCTTGTTTCGTTGTAAATTTCTGGAGAAAGGTAGGTCGATATTAATGGGATGAGAGAAAAGATCGGGGGGGTGGGGAGGACAAAAAACAGAGAAAATGAGAGAAATTGAAAGGATGTATATGGAGCAAGCCTTGCAAAAATTACAAAGAGAGCCTTCCCATATCACATATGCAAGGGGAATGGGAATGAGATGGCCTGTATTGGATATTTCCCTTGTTCAAAATTTGCCAACCTTCTCGGAAAATAGTTGTCCCAGTAAATCCTTTTTACTTCAACTGTATTAGCGTTAAACCACGTGGAATGCACGTGTTAAGTAAATTTTTTTTCCATGTTTATTTGAGGCTTTGCTCGAGGTACATTGATAAATTCCCAAGTAATTTGACCAAACTTGAACGCAGCTTTTAGCTTGACCATTACAGTTAGCTAGGCATAATTAACACCCTCCCAAGTCCCAACGCCCTATTCCTAATTTTGTGCGACAAGAGAAGCAAACAAATAATTAATTAAGAAAATACGATAAGAAAAATGAATTTGCAATTTAAAGACTGTTGTATCTCATCCCAACCTTATACTCATTTTAGATTTACAACTTTTATATAGGATGAAAAATACTAGATTTACAACTCTTTCTACAACTATTGCTACACAAGACCAATCCCTAATGATATACCAACAAGGAAAGTAAAAAACTGCTCCTACGGTGCGGTGCGGTGCGGCGCGCGCTTGCGCCAACCCAAGTGGCGCAACCACACCGACTGAATCTCTATCGCAATTCCGCTCGCCCGCCTTGTGCGATTATGCCAACCCGTGCGCCTGCGCCTCCAAGACATGCGCAGCCGCGCGCCTTCAACAGAGCCTTCCTTGCACGATACCATAGTCTATACAACCCCCGCACCCCCAAGTCATACATGTCTGCCCGGCCAATTCCGAAAGTGGAATGAGCGCTCCACTCTCTCTGCTCATTTCGCTTTGGGAATTGTCCATGACCTAGAATCGAATCATTAATTCTAACACCTAAATAGGCTAAATTAGAGTATTAAACCACTTGGCTTGGTTTAGTGAAAAACCAAACGAGTCGACCGGGCTCAAAATTTGATTAGATTGAACAGAGGGTCACTTGAGAAAGGTTTGACAAACTATATTTTAACGTAGCATACCTAACTTGAGCAGGAAAAATATAAGCTTAATTTCAAAGGCGTGCACCACTACCTCCAACCAAAGAAAATGGATGAACTATTGAAATCCACTGGAGCAACACAACTATATGAATTACGGAACAACAAAACGAACTAGTAAAGCTGATATATATTAAAGCGTTAAACTTAATAAGGTTGAATAAAATAACTTGTTAATGCTTCCATTCTTTGGTCTGTGATCATTATATTATATGTCCCGGTTTCGGCAATCTCCTTCGAAGTTGTACCTTCTTTGTAAGGTCCCAAACTCGGTTTCAACATCGTGGTTCCACGGTTTAGCCACGTCACCATAACCAATGTTTAACCCAATTAACCTCGAATAAAAAAATAATATTAAAATAACTTTAAAACCAACGTGACCCAACCGTCACATCCATTAATAACCCACAGTAAATGTCAATACATTTATCAATTCATCATCAAACTTAAATAATTTAAATCTCTCTTATTACAAGGAACAAAATAACTCTTCAAATAATATTTCGAAACACTCTTATCGACATCAGCTCGAGCATAAGATCCTTCCAACTTATCACCTGAAAAGAGGAATAGGAAAAGGGTGAGTGAACAATGCTCAACAAGTTCATGTACAACCCCTCCGGTTTATAAGGAGGAGTTGACTCGAAGAAAAATCAAAATTATAAATGTCCTTATTCCAAAGACGTAAAGTTCATATGGTTCAAAAGGAAATCATAAAATCAATAGGAATTCCAACGGAAGATATAGACATGCAACTTGACTGCGAGAGGTACAGCTACCGCCAACCGTCCCATACTGGTTGTAGACAGCGTCCAACTCGCGGACACTATGATCACGTAAGTGGTCTCAAAACCTTAATAAACCAAATACTTCGAAGAGTTCTGATGATTCATAATTCATAAATAAGGTATATCCGGATGACCACACCACGGGCCAGGTGGTGTAAAGTATTCATAAAAATTCGTATAATTCATATCTCATAGTACCGTAGTATTCCTGTGTAACAGGTTGTTTAACTTAGTGATCACAGTAGAAATTTCAATAAAGTACATAATAGATTCACAGTTGGAAGTTGTCACAATCGAACGATTTTCATAGAGACATTTCTCATAAGACAATAATTCATACGGAGGATTATCGATAAGACATAATATGAAGTGAGAATGAAACGATCCGACGAAGTTCAAAACAATTACCGGCACAAGTACCGGCATAGCGTATAAAATAACATTTGACAACAACAAAAATACAGCGAAAGCCTATCGAATAAACATATAGTTCAAATACTTAAAAAAGTATAATTCCTTACCTGATACTAGTAGCGAAGCAGTACAACTTGTACGCTAATAAGGATCGTCACAAGCGCTCGTCCAAATCTAAATTTAAATCATAATACACTAATCACTAAATAAAAATTGTACTAAAATAATTATCAAAAGATTAATCCAAAGTCAATGAGTGTGTCCACTAAATCTTTATTTAAGGGTAATTAACCTCATACTTTGACTTTCACTCCCACATATTGTTGGGCCTACATTTTTAATCAACTTGTTTACAACTTACATATATCATCTTGACACTTACAACTTGAGTTCTCCTACTGCACCTTGACATTTTTTGCAGGTTGAATTACTGTTACGTTACAACCTATTTCTTAGGAAGTGTGTCAACAGATAAAGGAGACTGAGTCAACAAACGTTCCTTCATCAAACAAAGCCAGCAAGGGATCCTTATCTCTTCAACCAACATTGTGGCGAGAATACCTCAACAACTTCAACCAATTTCCTATATTCTAGGCTTGTTTGTTTCTTTTTATTTGAGGTATAAAAAGGGAGGAACACATGTATTTTACAAACACATTCTCACTAGCTTAAGCTCCCTAGTATACGCTCTTAGTCTTGTATTCAACCTGATTAATAAATCATTTGGTCAAGGCAGGTTCCCTAAAACCTCCCGGGGTTTTGTGCCGGCGAACAAGTTGTTCAAGGGCTTTCCCTAGTTAACAAAACTCTTTGTGCCCATTTCTGTAATATCTTGTAATCATTATACCCAGATTCAACCTTTTTGTCATCTTTCTCATCACTAGTTTCCCTTGTTGAAATTTGACCAAAACAATTTGGCGCCATCCGTGGGACACTTTGATTATTTGTATAGAAATGGCCAATCCATCGTCTGGTAGTCTTGGTGAGAGGAACCAGCCACTTCCTAGTTCTGGTATCTCAGGCAATCCGTCTTCAAATCCGGAAGCTACCAATATGGAGCTAATGTCTAACATGGTCACGATATTGAAAAAGTGATGACCGGTTGGATGCTCAAGAGCATACAAACACTATGATACTCAATGCCATTGATTCCATGCGTAAAGGAAAACAAGCGAAACTCAAACATCTACTCCATTTTCACCTTTGCATCCTTGATCTTTGTTTGGTGCAGTACGGGACCAAGCCATGTTGGAGATATCCCTATGTCTAGTACCTTACCGGCAGAAAGTACAATCATGACGTCAATTCCAACCTCGAGGCCACGGTTCAACTTTACAACTAGCCAACTGTGTTGACGTCTTGCTATACCTATCTTGCACCCTCGATGGGGCAAACAGGAGTTTCTTTAATACTTTTGACGCTTCGCATCCCGGTTTAATAATAATTCTCTTTTGCGAAAGTCAACTTATTAGGGAAATGCAAACCATAAAAGAATTGCTTCGAGGTGTGCCGGAGTCAACTTGCCTCATCACCAAATTTCCCCAACTTGCTACAACGAATCCCGTTTTGTTCCAGCCATAGCTAATGTGGAAATCCCAAAGAAATTTTCAGTCCCTCATATGAAAAAGTACGATGGAAGTCGATCCAGCAGAACATGTGTTCTTTGTATCAAGAATCAATGGACATTATAAGTATCCCCCTGTTTTTAAAGAAGCATGTTTTGCGGGGCTTTGGCTCAACTCTATCGGGACCAGCTTTAAAATGGCTAACGGGACTTCCTCTTAACTCTATTTCTTCCTATGCTCAACTTGTCGGCATGTTCACTAATCAATTTTCATGCAAGGCGTTCGACAAGTTGACCGGCGACCTTACTGATTGTGCAACGCCTAATGAGAGTCTTAAGGAATATTTGCACAGGTTTAATAAAGAAGCGGTGACCATACCCAATCTGGATATGTCCACGGCTACCGAAGCATTCCGTATTGGCACGAGAAAGAACTCTCCATTTTATAATGAGTGGTGATGACACGCCAAGCAACTTGAAGAAATAAGGACCGAGCCTTACGATTCATCGATTGGAGGAGGACAGTCTAGCAATGGAAAAGTCAATTGGAAGGACCCCTCTATTTGAGCCATCGAACGAAAATCAGACTCCCACCATTATAAGTCTAGCGAGGGCAAACCCCTGTTAAATCGAATCTTCTAAAGTTCATTTTGTAGATGATGATCAAGATGGAGATGATAATGACTACCCTAGAATTTCGACTATTGCTTTTACGTGGATATTGCGAGTCCTTTGCGCCATGGAGAATCTTGGAGATAGAGCAAGATGGCCTAAGAAAAATGACAAGCCCACAACTTGGAAGGATAAGTCCAAGTGGTGTGCATTTCATGAGGAATTCGGGCATACTACGAAAATTGTTTCGCCTTAAGGAAGGAGATTGCTCATCTATTGTCAAAAGGACTCCTCAAGGATCTGTTGGGTAAGAAGAGGGTCGAAGTGAATCCAAAGAACCGATTACGTGGAGCGATCCGGACAGAAAGTTATACCTCCTCACCACCAAGGTAGTAAATGTTATTTCTATATTTGTGGTACAACTGGCCCGTCGCCAATGCCAAGAGATCGGTCGAACGCCCTCAAGATGCCGCGACTTCACGGATGGTCAAGTTATCTCCTTCGAAGATGAAGACAAGGATAACACGCTGGACCCCATCATGATGGTCTAGTTGTCCAAGTTCGGATAGCTAATTGTATGGTCAAGAGGATCCTTATTGATGGTGGTAGCTCTGTTAATATAATCTTTACCCATGCTCGCAAGAGATGGGCATTCCTTTATCGAAGTTGTGAGGAATTCATCGTACTAGTAGGGTTCGGTGGCGAAGTAAAACAAACAGTTGGAGAGATCAAGTTGCCTCTATCTGGAAGGTATGAATTCTATGGAGAGGTTACGTGTAATTGAATGTTCTTCCTCGTACAATGTCATTTTAGGTAGGCCGTGGATCCACAACATGAAAGCCGTGCCGTCAACCTATCACTAGTGTGTCAAGTTCCCAACTCCTTGGGGTGTAGCCAAGTTGAAGGGCAATCGGCGGCTTTCTAAAGAGTGCTACAAGGTCAACATGAAGGCAAGTTCGGTCCCTCGTCTGCATAGCAATTAAAGAAAAAGGCTCGGGATGTTATTGAAGCGGTGGAGCACGAGACGAAGAGTGTTTCGTTGATAAATCAAATCCACGAGGTCCAAGTGCAAGTTGGAACAGATCTTCCAACCGAAGTTGAGGAAGAGCGATCGAGTTTTGAAAAGTCGAAATCTTTGTTTTGCATGGAAACACGAAGATATGACAGAATAAGCAAGGACGTCATTACTCACAAGTTAAATATTGATCCAACTATTCGTCTGTCCACCGAGAAGAGGAGAAAGTTTGCCCATGAACGCAACAGATTATAAAGGAAGAAGTTGAAAGACTTTTGAAAGCCAAGATGATCAAGGAAGTACAATATCCAAGATGGTGGCCAATGTTGTGGTGGTAGAGAAGAAGAATGGCAAGTGGCGAGTATGCGTGGACTTCACGGACTTGAACAAGGCCTGCCCAAAAGATCCATTTCCTCTTCCTCATATTGATTCTCTAGTCGATGAGACAGTGGACATGATATCTTGACATTCATGGATGCATCCTCGGGATTTCAAATTCAAATGGAACCCTCGGACCAGAAGATACGGCCTTTATGACTCCGAAGGTATATATTGTTATATTGCTATGCCATTTGGTCTTAAGAATGCGGGGCAACTTATCAAAGACTGGTAAACAAGATGTTCAAAGATCAACTTGGCAAGACGATGGAAGTCTACATAGATGATATGGTAGTCAAGTCCAAGCATATTGAAGATCACGTGGAGCATCTTCTGAGGCATTCAACATCTTGAAAGCTTTCAACATGAAGCTCAATCCAGCGAAGTGCAACTTCGGTGTTAAAGCGAGGAAGTTCTTGGGCCATATGGTGACTAAGAGAGGAATTGAAGCCGATCTGAACAAATCAAAGCTATTCTCAACTTGGAATCTCCCAAGAATATTAAAGACGTCCAAAGGTTAACGGTAGAGTAGCTGCCTTAAATAGATTTATATCTAAATCATCGACAAGTGCAGGTTATTCTATGAAGTGTTAAGAAAGAATAAACTATTCCAATGGATGATCAACATGAGGCAGCCTTCAAACAACTTAAGGAATACTTGATGACGTCTCCCTACTTGCCAAACCGAACGTGGTGAGCGCCTCTACTTGTATTTAGGTATCCGAGAATGCGGTTAGTGCGGTCTTAGTGAAAGAAATTCAAGGTGAACAGCATCCCGTGTATTATGTAAGTAAGTCTCTACTAGATCTTTGAAACAAGGTATTCTCATCTTGAAAAGTTAATTTTAGCTTTAACTACTGCCGCTACAAAATTGCGTCATTATTTTGAAACACATTCCATTACTTGTTAGAACTAATTATCCTATAAGAAGTGTGTTGAGAACTCCGAAATGTCGGGAAGATTAGCCAAGTGGTCGGTCAAGTTGAGCACGTATGACATTTCATATGAACCCGAACACTATCAAATCTCAAGCTCTAGCGATTTCGTAGCGATTTTAGTCCAAGTCTGCAACCCGAGGTAGAACAAGAGGTACAACAGCTTGAAGGTAAAACAACTCCTAGATTTTGGACACTTTATACAGATGGAGCTTCAAATTCCAAAGGAATTGGCTTGGGAATTGTTCGAAGTCCCCCAGGTGAAATCATACCTCAAGTGTATCCGTGAATTCAATGCGACGAATAATGAAGCTGAGTATGAGGCTTTAATCATGGGTTTAACTACTGCTTTAAGTTTAAATATTACTCATATAAATGTATATGTTGATTCTCAATTGCTCGCTAACCATTTCAATGGCAGCTACATGGCGAAGCATTCTAAAATGACTCTATATCTTCAACACGTTAAAGCTTTGGCTTCAAAATTTCGTCATTCTCTTTGCAACAGTCCCTAGAGAAGAGAATACGAAGCGGATGCACTGGCCAACTTGGGATCAACTTGCAAATCTATGTTGCATACTAATATCCCCATTATTTATGTTAAGTACCCAGCCATAGACCAAGTGGAAGAAACTCAAGAAGTGACTCGGTCTAATGGGGCACAAGTTACAAGTCCATCTTGGACCCAACCTATAATTGAGTTCCTTCAACTTGGAACTATACCACGATGTTAGGAATGCTAGATCCTTTAAAATGCGCACTTCAACTTTTGTTTTAATAGATAATGTCTTGTTCAAGAAATCTTTCGCAGACACTATTTGAGATGTATTGACAATGAACAAGTTGAACTCGTCTTGAAGGAGATCCATGAGGAACGTGTGGAAATCATTCGGTGGAAAGGCACGGCATCAAAGGCCCTCGGGACTGGTTATTACGGCCAACAATGCGTCGGGATGCCATGAGCTACGTACAAAAATGTGACGCCGCCAAAGGCACAGTAACATCTTGCATCAACCTGCTGAACCTCTACATCCTATTGTTTCATCTTGGCCCTTCATGAAATGGGGCATGGATATTGTGGGCAAGTTGCCTAAGGCTCCTGGAGGCAAAGTGTTCATGTTAGCAATGACCGACTATTTCTCAAAATGGATCGAGGCGAGGCCTATGTGCAAGTAAGAGACAAAGAGGTAATTTCATTTTTAAAGAAGAATATTATTAGCGAGGTTCGGTGTACCATCGAGATCATATGTGATAATGGATCCCAATTCATAAGTAAAAGACTGGAGATTTTTGTGCTCGTTGGGGCATCAAGCGATCACATCCACGCCGATCCATCCTCAAGCGAATGGTCAAGCTGAGTCAAGCAACAAGTTGATTGTCAACAACTTGAAGAAACGCCTAGATCAAAAGAAAGGGAAGTGGGCTGAAGAATTACCACTTGTACTTTGGGCGCAGAACAACTACAAAAGGAGCCACGGGTAGAACTCCATATTCTTTGGTGTTTGGAGCGAAGGCGTAATTCCGGTCGAGGTAACAATCCCAACAATGAGGTATGGTTTGTTAACTCAAGATGAAAATAACATCTTGTTAACCCAAGATCTAGATACAATTGATGAGATCGGGATTTAGCCAAGATAAGGATGGCGCCTATCAACAACGGATTGCTAGATCCTACAAAAATGTCGAATAAGAAGGTTCCGGGTTGGTGATTTAGTTTTGAGAAAAGTATTTCAAAATACCGAGAACCGAATGCAGTAAATTGGCTCCCAAGTGGGAGGGACCATATCTCATTGATGCTGAAGCTGGCAAAGGTGCATACTGGTTGTCAACCCCAAGTGGAGACAGGGTCCCTAGGAGTTGGAATGCCATTCATTTAAAGCTCTATTTTATGTAAGTCAAGTAGTTAACAACTAGACTTATCAGGTATGAGTTAATTTATGTCAAGATTCATTTATGTATTTCAAAATCTCAATTTTATTAAAAACCCTTACTAACTTAAGCATCGGAGGGGTGTTGGCTATGCTAACACCCAACCCTAACATGAATTTGTTTTGCAAGGTATACTAGCAAAGTAGGCTCAACATGTTAATACGCCAGTACGGCTCCAACATGTTGAGACCTAAACTGGAGCAGGTTGAACATGTTAACACGCCAGTACGGCTCCAACATGTTCAGACCTGGGACGAAGAAGTCCAACATGTGAACACGCCAGTACGGCTCCAACATGTTGTGACTTTAGCTGGAGAGGGATGGAACATGTTGACACGCCAGGACGGCTGATACTTGTTCTATCTCTTCAAACGACTTACCTCTAATCAAAGGTACATTTTGGTTAAAAGATTTACATCTTTTCTAAAGAGTTAAGGTTTCTACACCTTCGCCCGTGCGCACGATTTCACATCTATACAAGATGTGACTGTTGGTTGTAACATTAACATGTTACCTATTGCTTAAATCAGTAAACATTCTTATCTGCTAACACAAGCAAATGTTTCTAAAAGAAACCTAGATTACTTCAATAAAAGTTCAGCATGTTCCCAAGATTAGTGGATGAGTTGGTTAAGCCAACAAATCCTGTCAACCTATGAAAAGCATGGAATACCAGACCAACCTGGTACCCCCAAATAGATTGTTTAAGCTCTTATGAGCTGTTACATGACTAAATGAATAAAAATTGTTTGTGTTACTCTCCAAACCTCCTAAAAACATTCAAATTTTCCCAACATTTTGGCCTGCTGCCGCCGGAGTTACTTCTGCCTCTTTCTCTTGATTACCACCTTCAACTTGGGTTCCTACTATGCTACTCAGCACTTTATTGGCGTCATCAACCAATTCTTCCAGGGCTGGTGAATTCACCTCTTCTGCATCTACCGACTCGCCAATAAAATCCTCCAAAGTTCTTTTTTCCTCTTCCAAGTCCCAATTCCCAGCTTGTCCATTCTTGAACTCTTCCATTAGTTGAATTCTAGCCTCTAGCAGTGCTTTGGTGGCATTGAACTTGAAGTCTTCCCTTGCAGCTTCAAGTTCCTTGACATGGGCTTCGCTCTCTTTCATCCTTTCGGCACATACGTCTGCCAATTCTTTTCTTAACTTCACCACTTCAGCAGCACGTACTTTGGCTTCTTTCTTCAACTTGTCTACTTCCCCAGCAGCTGCTTTTGCTTCTTTTCTTGACTCTTCAGCTTCAACACTACATCTCGTTGCTTTGATTTTCAAGACACTGACTTGGTCCAAGATTGGACTCACTATATCAGAGATCTGTGTAAAGGAAGTATTAGTACTCTGTAAAATTCTTGGTAACAAGATCAAAGTTTTCCCATTTTACCTTGTCAGCAAAGTCCTTCATCACAATGACAAATTTCTCTCTGGTCGTATCAACATCCAAAACTTCGCTTGCGTCTGTGGCTGCAGCTTCCACCAGTTTTCTTTTTTTTGACTCATCTTGTTTCTTTGAGATGTTTGCCTCAGAGCTAGAGGCCATAGACACTGGAGTTGGAGGCAACTTGCTATCTTTCCTCAGAGACCTTCTTGCCTTAGCTCCAGCGAGCAAGTCGGCAGTACTAACCAGAGCTTTGGAACGAGTGGTGGCTGCAATATAAGACATGGAGTTAGGGAGATTTGGAAAAATAGAACGACTTGCAGATAGGCAAAAACTTTGAGATAATAAACCAAACCCGTGGACATCTTGCTTGGATTTGTTGGAGATTCTTCTTCGACCCTTTCTGGAGAGAACAAGACTGGAAATGCCTTGAAGGACCTGATGAGAGGGTCTAACTCAAAAATCTTCTTTACGTTTGCCTCGTATCCTCCCCGCTCTGGGAACAAAACGCAAAGCTTGGCGACTTCTACAAAGGAAATTCAAGTTTGTTAAGGGCTAAGATGAACAAAGATTTTGGTAATGAGCAAAAACCAGAGGAAATTTCCTCTACCTTGAGACCTCCACTTTGAGACTACGCCAGCCTCTTGGCTTAGGCTGTCTTTCCTAACAAAGAAAAATCTGTTCCTCCACCCCCTGTCAGCAGGGTCGTTGTTAGAAATCAAAATGGGGTCACCACCGCTCTTGACTCTAAAACAATATCTTCCCAGACCAAATCCCCTGATCTCAGTGGTATAAGCGAACTCCTCTAGGTCTACATTCAAACCTATTTCATCCCTTAACCTAACTAGGGTTTGAAGACACCTCCAACCCTGAGGCATAAGTTGGGCGTAGTTCAACTTCGCAGAAGCAAAAAACCTAGTGATTAAGACAGGGAATGGGAATTTAAGGCCAATGGTGAAGGGGTATTCAGGAAAACACACCCACTCGTGAGAATAACACTCGGAGGTTAAGGAGGGATGGGTAAAGAAGACGGTTTCAGGAGGCAGTGCGTGGTTTTTCTTGACAACTTCCAGATCCGCTTCGAAATCGAACATTTTTCTTTCTCGTGCTCCTTTAATGATTTTGGGTTGAGAAACCCTCTGGTAGACCATCGTCACTTTCGATTATACATAGCCTCTTTTTCCCCATTTTTGCAACTTGAGAAAAATAGCAACAAGAAATTGAGAAGAGTACGAGGAACTCACCGGAATTGCTACTCGTTTTCCTTCTCCACACGATCTTCTTTGATATCCTTTCGGAAGAAAACCTTTTTTGTTAACAACTCTGTGAGAGGTAGAGTTGGAGAATGTTCTGGTTTGTTCAAAGAGAGAAGTTGTGAGCAGTTGTATATTTGAAAACGCAAGAGTAACCTTTTGCCTTGGAAAGTCTCAAAACCGTCCCATCGTACCTTTAGCATTAATAACCGCCGTACGTTGTCGGTTACTTTTTGGCAAACTTTTTAAATTTTTGTCTCTTTATATTCTTTTGAAAAATTTGAAAAGTTTGGGGGCAATTGTTGGGCCTACATTTTTAATCAACTTGTTTACAACTTACATATATCATCTTGACACTTACAACTTGAGTTCTCCTACGCACCTTGACATTTTTGCGGGTTGAATTATTGTTACGTTACAACCTATTTCTTAGGAAGTGTGTCAACAGATAAAGGAGACTGAGTCAACAAACGTTCCTTCATCAAACAAAGCCAGCAAGGGATCCTTATCTCTTCAACCAACATTGTGGCGAGAATACCTCAACAACTTCAACCAATTTCCTATATTCTAGGCTTGTTTGTTTCTTTTTATTTGAGGTATAAAAAGGGAGGAACACATGTATTTTACAAACACATTCTCACTAGCTTAAGCTCCCTAGTATACGCTCTTAGTCTTGTATTCAACCCGATTAATAAATCATTTGGTCAAGGCGGGTTCCTAAAACCTCCCGGGTTTTGTGGCCGAACAAGTTGTTCAAGGGCTTTCCCTAGTTAACAAAACTCTTTGTGCCCATTTCTGTAATATCTTGTAATCATTATACCCAGATTCAACCTTTTTGTCATCTTTCTCATCACTAGTTTCCCTTGTTGAAATTTGACCAAAACACATATAATATCCGTACACTCACTTCAAAATTACTCAAGGGCCAATAATTATCTTTTTGTGTCAAATAATTCCTTGGCCCACTTGTTCTCCTGTGCAAACAACAACATACACTCACAGACAACACACACATTTACGCGCACAGTTCAACTTAATAGCACACACACACCACAGACAAACACACACTGACACACGCACGGCTCATAAACCACTCTCAATTGTTTCACAAATTATTAAACATTATTATACTCCAAATGCAACCCGCATATATCGGTAATTAATAACCGCATATTTGTAGTACTGGTTCTCTATAATAATGAATTAAATATACTATCTCTACCTTCTTCATCATACTAGCTAGTAATCAATTGATGTTCTTATTGATGCGCCATTTCATACATTACCCTCAATAACTCTATTAGTATCTTCTTACTATAATACAAACAATTAACCGAACCGAACCGAACCAAATTGTACGAAGGATAGTTACCTTGTATTAGCGCTGAATTCCTCTCTCCGAGTCTTCTACTTTCTCAGCTGCTGTTACTCCTTATCTCGCTCTCTCACTTTGCAATCTCTTTTCTTCTCTTTCTGCACGTACTCTCTCTCTCTCTCTCTTTCTTTATACTACTTATTATAGGCACATACATTAACCAAGGGTTTTTAACAATCAAAGTAGGGCCTATTAAAGTAATTAATAGTCCAAGGTGGTCAAGCTTGAACGCAAGATATATAATAATTTAGATATTATAAATAATATTATATAATTAAATAATACTATAATCAAATTTTTTTGGGAATGTAACATTCTTTGAGCCTCTTAAGAGCTTGAATTAGTTTAATTTCCAAGCTACTCTCAACGTCTTTGGAGAAAGATCTGGGCGTCAAATTTTCCACAACATCAGCCGGAGACATCTTTCTTTGCATCCAACAGCTGACGAATCTTTTCAAACAAATGGTATAATTCAATGTAAAAATGATTCTTAGCCAAAATCTTGAACGCTTCAAAGCTACAATAAGACGTACTATTGAATGTGATTGTCCATTCGTTCCCTTTGAATCAGAGCTGGATCATGCAAGTTTGTCCACAGTTAGTTGCAAACACCATGATCTTTTAATTTCGCCTCCACAACCTAACCATGGACCATCATCAATGAAGTTCAGTACGTAGCCCTAATGTGTTACTTTGCTTTCCCTGTCACCTTCATTATCCTCTTTGACTTTCTTAAGAATTAAGTTCTTAATTTGAACCATTCACTTTTCTATCCTTCTTCTTTATTTTGTTCCCAGGCCAATAATTAAAGATCTAACGAGCTATCAATATCCTCAATTACAATTAATGAGAGACTTGCTACCTATATATGTTTATTAGAAGTTTTCGAAGCTCTGCATGAGTTATCCTTAACCGTGGTCAATTCTATGTTGTATATATCATACTCCATATATATATAATTAATTAGCCATGACAGACATCAAGTTGACTTCGTCCCAGGAGGACCGTGTAAAGGATCGGAGATACCCAATTGCTTTCCCAATTTTTTTGTTATGCTTTTTTCCATAATCAAACGAGGTGAGATCAAACATGATTTCCTTCTTCAAATTCAAATCGATTGCAAGCCTTTCAAAAGATGAAGTGGTCAAACACAACGTGGCTCGCTCCACAAGTTCCGCTTGAAATCTAATTAACCAGTTAGCGCTAGGATTATTTGTGTACAAAGCCTTCTTTAATTGCCTTTGGATGGCTTTAATCCCCCTGCCTTCTTCCGTAACATGATCAAAATAATTCTTAGTAATTATCGATGTTTGTTATCAAAATTAAAGTAAGCTCATGCATAAGCCCTCTTCTCATCATCATATGGATACCAATTAAGACGTTGACTTGTCTTGCTAACAAAAACCACGTACTTGACCACCTCCTCACCTTTAAACAAATCAGTGTCGTCGTCCATGCATGGTGAGGACTAAATGGCGCTTCTTGCAGATTGCATCGACTTTGAGTTGTTTGGCATGGACGGTTGACTTCAAGCCAAGATAGGTTTCAATGGTATTTGATGAACCCCTAGCTATCACATGACTAGGGACAAAATGGTACTTGCACAAGGTTTCGACATTGTAGTAAGTACTTCAGTTAAATTCTGTTATTGATGAACTTCAACTGCTTACTCTTTTTATGATCATCAAAAACATTAAAAAGCTGTGTATAATTAATGGATACTTTTGGGATAATTAACTATGAAGTGATTCTCACTCTTACTCTATCTGTGTTGCATAGGTATGTTCATTTGACTAGAGCTGAAAGATGGTCAGAGAAGAGAAAGGCAGTCAAGAAAATGACTCTCTTGCCTTTAGTTAGCAGTCAACTGTAGATGCCGTTTGGTTTTGGGTCTCCTTGCCTATTAGCCAAACGTTTGGTAGAGCCCTGCAATTTGGCCAAACCTAAAGCGAGGACGCAATAATTAACCTGTTCAATAACTTGCGTAAAACTAAAAAAAAAAAAAAAAAAACAGTAAAACGGTGAAAATAAAAAGTATGATAGTGCAAAAACAAAACTTATGCAAAGTATGATTGGGTCGTTTTTTCTTTAGGCCAAATTCTATAATCCTTATTTCCGTGTAAAAATGAAATACAGAGTAGTATTTTGACCAAATGTCAGTGATATGGCAGAGTCATATTAAAATTCTTCACGTACTAGATTTTTACACGCTTACATTTGAAACTGTTACAATGTTCAATATGTAATTCTACCTAGGGTTGATGACATTACAAGTCCCTCGACTATGACCGATTCCACCTTAAGAATTTTTTTTCAAACTTCAGTTCCTAGAGTACCAAAAAGTCACGCGGCTAGTCCTTTTGATGGAGGATGCCATTAGTATTTTTCCGTTAAGTTGCCCATGTGCCTTTCACGTGCGTTTGACCAAGGGCAAAAATGAAATTTCACAAGTCATCTTCTTCACCCTCTCCCTCTCCCACTCTCTCTCTCCTCATCAATCTCAATTCAACAAATCTCCACCAGAAACCCTAATCCTCAAGGTTTTGTTCATGATTTCCTTGAATAGAATCAAATAAACCCCCTCAAATTATGAGGTTTATGAGCCCTAATTTGCTCACAGACCCTCCAATTTCATCTCCACTACCTTCAATCACAATGAATAACACTTTTTCGCCTCCCCTGTCCTCCGGCACCGGCGACGATAATTTCGACACACCATAACCTTAACCTTGCCCAAACTTCATCATCGTTTATAATCCAGTTCAAACAAAATCAACCTAACGCGATTCCGTCCCCAAACTCTCGAATATCTGCATCAATGGTGGATATAGAATTCCAGGACAACAGACCTAAAATCTCAACCGCTTGGGCCCGACAACCTGAATCCCGACTTAACTCAACCCGATTTGTGTCTGCCCCCTCTGTCATCACCTTCTATTCCCTCCATAAACCCTAACCCTAGCGCACCACCACTGTCAGCAATTTCTCAACCGCAGATCCAGGAGTTTAGTCGTCTGGTGTTAGCCCATTGCCAGTCATGAGAGAGGACTAAGAATGAGAATGAGAGAGGGATTAAGAATGAGAGAGAAACAGAGAGATTTAAGAAATTAAGTCTAGAGATTTAAGGTGGGTTCGGTCTTAACCACTGACTTGTTTGAAGAGATTGATGACATAGTTGGGTTTGCAATATTCCGGCACACCGCACCTGAATTGATCGAGGTTTGTGCCACCGGTGGTTGCCCGGCGGCGGACGGCGGTGGTGGTGGTTGTAGAGCCCAACCACCGGAAGCTTCAAAATAGCTACTCCAATACTCTCTAAACACGATAACATCAGTGCGAAAGAGTTAGAGAGCATTGATCCTCTCTCTCCAAAAATGGAGCTTTGGCCGCCTGCGTCACAATAAAGCCCCTTCATTTCAATGGAGCTTCCGATTTCGACAAGTCTTTTAGAGAGAGTATCCCGTACTTCTTCACTGTGCCCTCACCCTCATCCTTCAAAATTCTCCTTCATCCGTTACGAATTTGGTCGACCTGATCACTTAAACAACGAAGATTCAAGTTTAAATCGAAGCCGCTTCGAGTTGGATTCAGTTTGAATAATAAAGCTTCTCCCCTAGATGTGTGTGTGTATGTGTGTGTGTGTGTCTGTGAGAGAGAGTGATAGAGAGAGGGGCCTTTGTTTTTTTTAAAGTCTTGTACATGAAATTCCAAAAATGCCCTTAACTAAAGTCACGTATTAGGCACATGACGCACTTAACGGAAAAATACTAAGGACATCTATCAAAAGGACTAGCCGCGTGACTTTTTGGTACTCTAGGGACTGAAGTTTGAAAAAAATTTCTTAAGGGACTACTGGTAGAATTGGTCATAATCAAGGGACTTGTAGTGTCATTAACCCTTCTACCTAATATCTAAATATTTATCTTTAACCAAGTTTAGAATTTTTATAACAAAGGAAACTTGAGTATATCACATACTTGCAATACAAGCACGTTAAATACTTCCTTCATTCCTAAATTATTGTACTATTTGACTTAGTTTTTTTTTTTAGTCAAATGAACTATTTTTTAAATAAAAAATTGACGTATATTTTTTTATTTTTTTCAAAACACAAATGATGTAGTCATTTGTAGTATTTTTAAATTCTACGAATTACGTATTTTATAATTTAAAATATATATATAAATCAAATTTTTATTTAAAAAATAATTCGCTTAACTCAAAAAAGTCAGACACTACAATACTTTATGAAATATGGGTACAACAACTTGTGTTAGCTTTTTGAGGTGTAACTTAAAATTGCAGGAGTGTAGCTGTCGTAGTTCACTTAGGACTCCCAAAGTCAACCAAATCTCGCTAAAGAATCGGACGGATTTCATGATATTTACCAAGTCATTCTAATCCCAACAAACCCACACGTGTTCCCACCTTGTCAATTGATCAGCCATTGTTATCTTCATATGCATGCATGAGAGCTATTTTTTTACAAATATCATTTCTTCTTCCCATTGTTATCTAATCGCGACTCTTGTTAATTCTCCCTTTTAATTTCTAGCACAATACAGAGCCCCAGGCCACCAACATGACCGTAAAAGGAGGCACAAGTCCGGCCTGTGCAGTGTGCAAATTTCAGAGAAGGAGGTGCTCGTCCGATTGTCCGCTAGCGCCATATTTCCCGGCCAACCAAATGACAGTGTTCCAAAGTGTACATCGCCTTTTCGGGGTTAGTAACATTATGAAGACAATTAGGGAATTGAAAGATAATGACCAACGACACGAGGCTATGAAATCTATCAAATATGAGTCTTACATTCGCCAAATTTACCCTGTTCACGGGTGTTTAGGGGTTATATGTTATCTCAAACAACAATATGTATTAGCTATGAGAGAACTTGAGTATGTCCAAGCTCAACTTGCCGTTTATAGGCAAATGAATTCTAGTCCAGACCACTCGGATTCATCCCACTTGCAGTTATGCATTAGTACTAATTCTCCTCGTATGAATGATAATGATAATCCTTTCCCGATGAATAATGATCAGTTTGTTGCGGCCGGTGAGATTGATTATAGTACTGAATCGAGTGATAATCTGGTGACTAAACCATTAATGCTTTTTCAGAATTATTACGATGAGACGAGCAGTTATACTAATAATGATAATTCGTTAGCACAAGCTTGTGGTTCAACACATACATTTGCTATTGACAGTGGATCAGGAGAAGCCATTTTCCAAGTTTACGATCAAATCCCATTCGACAACCTTGCAGGGCCGGCCAACATTTATGGAGGCCTAAAACAAATTCTAAATTGAGACCTTTTGAAAGTAAAGAATAAAATATTAAATTATTATTTTATTTAAAGTTTATTTTCTTATTTTTGGGATGTAAAATTATTTATTAATTTATTGTAATCGATTTCATTTAATAATTTTATTTCAATCGATAATAAAACTAGTCTATTTAATCATTGTTGATCTTAGATAAAAAAATTAATTTTAATTTTGAGAAACTTCTTTTTACCGAAGCAACAATTACGAGAATCATTAACATTATTTTATAAGCGATATACGCATTTGGAAAAGAATCAAGCTTTATTATATGATTAAGTATGCCAATTCACTGTATCATTTTTCACTTTTATAATTTCTTTTAAAAAATTTAGTTCTGTAAATAACTCTAATCCATCAATATTAGAATTGTCATTATGTTTTATTGAATTTTCAAGGTTATGAAAATTTTCTTTTAAATTATCATTATACAAAGACCTTAATTTCTCAATGTTAAATAAAAAACTAAAAATATTTTGATACATTTTAAACTGTTTAAATCTACTTTGAAATGAAATAATTGTCTACTCTATTACTACCTCCGTCCCAAAATAATTATCCTTTTAACAATTTTCACACAGATTAAGGAAACTTTCAAAAAAATTGATCTACTCTTATTTAAATTAAATTATTGTAGGTAAGTTGTAGGAGTACTTTTTCTCTTTCTTCTTACCAACCCTTTTTAATGAGAGTAATAATTAAGGACAACTGTGGCAAAATATGGGAAAATGTTTTTTGAAATCCTATAACGACAATTATTTTGAGACAAAAAAATTTTACTAAAACGACAATTATTTTAGGACGGAGGTAGTATGTACAATAAGTGATCAACTTTAAATGATTCTTTAAGATATTTTATAACTTCATTGTCAAGAATTTTGTCAAATAGTTATATCGAGAAACAGTAAGTTAATAACGTTGACTATTAATGAGTGAGTGAAAAAAACTAAAAATTAGTCTTAACATTTCTTTTTTTTTTTTTTCACCTAAATTTTCTTGAGGCCTAAAGCCCTTGATTCCCCAGCTTCACCCTTGGGCCAGTCATGCAACCTTGCTGATGATAGACAATCTTTTATCCAATCCAAAGAAACATCCGAATCGAGGTAACATGCATATTCACATTTTTTTTTTCCTTTACTCTATTGATTCAGAGTAGAATTATAATGATTTTTGTGTATATATGCAGCTCGGAATCAAATTTGAAGGATGCTACAGGATTAATGGAGCATGAATCCAAAAATTATAATCTCATAAGTGCAGCCGCTTAATTGTTTCGGCCTCACCAGCGTGTGCTTCGACTAGTCGATCGATTGGATGTGTTTTAGAGTATTCACTTGCTTGGTTTCCTTTACTTATTACTTAATCATTCATATATTAGATTGTTTGTGGACTTCAGGATCCACGACGTTGGGACATTTTCATTGTTGAACATTCAGTTTTACATTCAATAATAAAGGTAAAGACTTTGTTTATATATATATATGCATCAACAATATTGCCAATAAACTTGAATAAACTTCAAACAGAAGGAAGAAAAATATATGAATTCCTATTAGTAAGACTGCTGGTGGGCAGGAATGGCATTAAAGGACGCTCTATCATTCAGAGCTAGAAAAATTCTGAAATGGTACAGAAAAAAATAATTGCACCAGCCGGGAATCGAACCCGGGTCTGTACCGTGGCAGGGTACTATTCTACCACTAGACCACTGGTGCAATATGTTTGTTATTCTCGACTTAATGTATACATTTGATCATTTTTGGAACCATGGTAACATCCCAAACACAAGTGTTACTCCCTCCATTCCTAAAGTATCATTCTGTTTGACTTTTTTTAGTTAAATAGGATGTTATACAAATACGAATTTGATGTGAATTTTTTTAAAAATTATATAACACGTAATTTGTAGTACTTTAAGGCTATGTTTGGATGCTTAATTCCAGAGCTTGGAATTGGATGAAAATTTTGAATTCCATGGAGCTCAATTTGTTCATTAAATTTTAATTCTAAAGCTTGACATTGAGTAGCCAAACATAACCTAAATGTTCTACGAATTACATGTTTTATGATTTTAAGAAAAATAAAAAATATATACATAAAATTTTCATTTGAAAAACATTATGTTTGACAAAAAAAAGTCAAACAAGACAATAATTTAGTAATGGTGAGAATATGATTTATGAATAAGATGAAGCTTAAATTTTACACCTGTCATATTTCCCCACACTATGGGAGTTTGTATGTCTATCTCTAGCATCCTAATGGGAGAGACTTGCTCCAAAGAACATAGTTATAATGATCAATGCACTACTTTTTTTTTTTTTCACTCACTTTGTAATTGACATTGATTTTGTAAGGTACCTAATGTTTTTGCAGAATTGGTATTTTAAATTTCAATTGTAACTTTTTGATTCCAGCAATTTATGATATAAAGAGAATTGCTGAATGATAGTTATCATTATAAATGTTATTTTCTTTCTATTGTTAATTTCCTTCCCCAAGGTTAGAGTGACGAAAAGCTTAATAGCACGATCATATTGTTGGAAAAATTGTAAATAGTGCATCTTGTTTTGCAAATTTCTTAGTAGTGCGTTTGTCGAATGACAAAGTTAATTGTGGAAATATGTTCTACTCCGTGAAAACATCGAAATCAAATATTTATTTGTCAAAAATGATATTTGGATAATTGAGATATTAAGGTCTAAAGTAGGTGGATTTAAGTTGGAAAAGTGGGTTCGTCTCACATTGGAAAGAAAGAAAGAAACAAGGATAGTTTATATACAAGCTCCTTTCTCCTAGGGAGTAAGCTTGTATAGCATAGAGGCTCTTTCTCGCTTGCGCCTGCAGGGGGTGTGCAAATTCCAGTTCGATTCGAGGTCCGGACAGTGGACTCGTGTGCCTTCGGACATGAATGTCGGACCAAATCGAACCCCTTAGACTAAGCCACATTTTGCTATTTATTTTCTAATTTTTTTTAGAAAAGTAACTCCTCCCAGCCTTAATACAGAGACTTAATAACATTTTTTATTTTTCCAGATTTGTAACTGCAAATCATTACTTCCAACCTTAATTATGAGAGTAATTGGGTGGAAACCATTTTGGTTTAGCAGTTTAAATATACGAGTCTTTTCCACAGTGAGTACACCGAAATTTTCAGCAACCTTTCTCCCTCTCTTGCACTGCATATTGCAAAATCTTTCTTTGGCCTCCTCTTGTAATACTGTCTTGGTGATACAGTTCAGGCACAATTTCAATTTTCCGGAAACCTCAAAGTGCAAGGTTTTTTCAGTTGTTCCGTTGTATCCTGGGAGTCATTCGCTCACGAAAAAACCTCCAGGCACTTACGGAGTGGATGGCGAATCTATTTCAAGGAAACTGTGCTTAGCACAGGCCTCAGTTTTTTTCATTAGCAGCCTTCTAACAACAGTCATCAATAGCCTTCTAACAGCAGTCTTTTATAAGCCATCTCCCATCAATAGAGCTTCATCATCAAAGGTCTAGCTCCATCAGAAAAATTGCAAACTATCAGCAGCCTTGCTATCATCAACAAAGTCTTGTTTATCAGCCAAGCTTAAGTAGTAATGAGTTTACTTTGTATTTTCTATTTTGTAATTGTATTATTATCCATACTATATTTCTAACAATCTTGAAACAAATTCCTAAGCAAGGAAAATACATATTACATATTCGTGAATACTAATCTCAGTCATATTTCAGATATGACAAATACCTCGAACACTGCTATTCCACCTACTGGAAATGAGACAACTGTGACACCCACTTTTGTGGTTCCCAATGAAACTTTGACGATTCCAAATATGAATGTGGCTGGTTTGAGTGTGTCTCGGATAGTGGCTAATCCCACTACTGTAATTGTGCCGGTCAATCATAGTTAGAAACCCAAAAAGTTTGATGGCTTGGATTTCAAACGTTGGCAGCAAAAGATGTTGTTTTACTTGATAACCTTGAATTTGGCGAGGTCCTTGGCTGAAGATCCTCCCAAGTTGGATAAGAATGAAACAGATGCTAAAGCTGTGACGGTGGTAGAGGCTTGGAAGCATGCTGATTTCCTTTGCAGAAACTATGTACTGAATGGGTTGACAGATTCATTGTACAATGTTTACAGTTCGAAGAAAACGACAAAGGAATTGTGGGAGTCTTTCACCATAAATATAAGATCGAGGATGCGGGTTCCAAAAACTTCATTGTTGGCCGCTTCCTGGATTATAAAATGGTGGACTCCAAAACTGTTAAAAGTTAAGTAGAAGAACGGAAAGTGATCTTGCATGAAATTCATACCGAGGGGATGACTTTGAGTAAGACCTTCCAAGTGGCTACAATCATTGAAAAATTGCCACTAGCTTGGAACGTTCAAAAACTATCTGAAACACAAGAGAAATGAGATGAATGTCGAAGGACTTGTTCTCCGTCTTCGCTTTGAGGAAGCCAATAGAGGTGCTAAAAAGAAATTGTTTAGTACGGTGGCTACTAAAGCCAATGTTGTGGAGCATGGCAAAGCTCCAAAGGCAAGGGAAAGGCTGTTCAAGCTGGGAAAGGTTTGAATTTGGGACCTAAAGGAGGAAATAGTGGGGGCACTGGTCACAAGGCTTCAACATGCAAGAAGCCAAAGAGGGAGCGTAGAGCTAACATGGTTTGAAGGCATCGATCAAGTTGGGTCCGATATGAACCTTGCAGCTGTTATATTAGAGGTGAATTTTGTGGGTTCCAATCCAAATTAGTGGTGGATTGACACCGGTGCTACTAGACATGTATGCTCCAATAAGGAGATGTTTAATACCTTTGAAGTTGCTGGGAATGGCGAGAAGCTCTTCATGGGAAATTCTGCCACTTTCTGATATCAAAAGTCAAGGGAAATTGGTGCTGAAGATGACATCCGGAAAGGAGTTGACTTTCAACAATGTGCTGTATGTGCCAGATATCTGAAAAAACCTAGTGTCCGGATCGCTGCTGATTAAACATGATTTTCGCATTGTTTTTGAGTCAGATGTTGTGACTTTGTCAAAGAATGAAATGTTTATAGGAAAAGGGTATGTAACTGATAGGCCGTTTAAGCTCAGTGTAATGGTTGTTAAACCACAAGGCAATAAAAAGAATAACTCTTTTGTTTACTTGCTTGAGTCTTCTAATGTGTGGTATGGTAGACTAGGACATGTTAATTATAATACTTTACGTAGATTTATTAACTTGAATTGCATACCCAAATTTAAAATTGATTCCAAACACAAATGTAAAATTTGTGTAGAGGCAAAGTTGACTAGGACATCATTTCATTCTATTGAAAGAAATAGTGAACCACTTGGATTAATTCACACTGATGTGTGTGATTTTAAATCAATGCAATATCGTGGTGGCAATAATTAAGTACTACTTCATAACTTTTGTGGATGATAGCACACGATACTACTATGTGTATCTTCTCAAAAGTAAAGATGAAGCTGTAGAGAAGTTCATTCTCTATAAAAACAAAGTTGAGAATCAACTTGACAAGAAAATTAAGGTGCTAAGAAGTGATCGTGGAGGTGAGTACGAGTCACCATTTAAAGAATTTTGTGCTGAACATGGAATTATTCACGAAACAACAACACCTTATGCACCTTAACATAATGGTATTGCAGAACGCAAGAATCGAACACTAAAAGAAATGATGAATGTCATGTTATTAAGTTCTGGGCTACCTCAGAACATGTGGGGGGAAGCTTTGCTGACAGATAATTACCTTTTAAATAAGGTGCCCCGTAAGAAACAAGGCAAAACCCCTTATGAGATGTGGCATGGAAGAGTGCCATCCTACAAATACTTGTGAGTATGGGGGTGTCTTGCCAAGGTTGCTATACCTACACCTAAAAAGGTGAAAATAGGACAAAAATTTGTTGATTGCATATTTATTGGTTATGTGCAAAACAGTAATGCTTATCGATTTCTTGTGCATGAGTCAAAAATCGAAGACATACACAAGAATACGATAATAGAGTCAAGAAATATCTCGTTCTTTGAAAATGTATCTCCGTGTAGATTGAGCAAGGAATCTAGCTCTTCTAAATGAATACATGATTCAATAGAACAAGAGCATGATGAGGACATAGAAGAAGAGTTGGAACCAAGACGCAGCAAAAGAGCAAGGGTAGAAAAATCCTTTGGCCCGAATTTTCTAACCTATATGCTAGAAAGTGAACATCAAAATTACAAAGAAGCTGTGAACTCTTCTGAAGGACCATTATGGAAAGAAGCCATTAAAAGTGAGATTGATTCGATCTTACAAAATCACACCTGAGAATTAGTGGATCTTCCTCCGAGTAGTAAACCACTAGGATATAAGTGGATTTTTAAGAGGAAAATGAAGGCCGATGGAACAATTGATAAGTATAAGGCTAGAGTTGTAATTAGAGGTTACAAGCAACGAAAAGGCCTTGATTACTTTGAGACATATTCTCCTGTTACGAGAATAACGTCCATTAGAATGGTACTTGTAATCGCCGCGTTGCGAAATCTTGAAGTACATCAAATGGATGTAAAAACTGTCTTTCTAAATGGTGATTTAGAAGATGAGATTTACATGGAACAACCTGAGAGGTTTTCTGCACCTGGGCAAGAAAATAAAGTGTACAAGTTGGTAAATTCATTATATGGCTTAAAACAAGCACCAAAACAATGGTATGAAAAATTTGATAATGCCATGTAGGAAAGTAGATTTAAAATAAATGAGTGTGACAAATGTGTAAATGTTAAAGACATTGAAAATGGCTACGTCATTTTATGTCTTTACGTAGATGACATGCTTATCATAAGGAGTGATGATAAGATGATTAAATCTACAAAAGACATGTTGAGTTCGAAATTTGACATGAAAGATTGGGTATAATTGATGTAATCCTTGGGGTTAAAATTTCTAGAATATCTAGTGCAGTTGCTTTGATCCAGTCACACTATGTGGATAAAATTTTAGAAAAATTTTGTAAGGATGACTTCGCTATATTTAGAACTCCGATAGACACGAGTCAACATCTATCGAAAATAGAGGTGAGTCTGTCTCTCAAGTAGAATACTCCATAATCATCGAAAGTCGGATGTATTTGATGAGTTGCACAAGACCAGACATTGCCTATGCAGTCAGTAAATTGAGTAGGTACACAAGTAATCTTGGGACTGATCACTGGAAGGTATAGTGAGAGTACTAATGTACTCAAGATATACTCGTGATTATGAATTACACTATTCAAGACATCCGACTATTATCGAAGGATACAGTGATGCCAATTGGATATCAGACATTAAAGACTCAAGGTCTACAAGTGGATTTGTATTCACTTTGGGAGGCGCAACAGTATCATGGAAATCTTCTAAACAGACTGTAATTGCCAGATCCACTATGGAATCTGAATTTATAGCCTTGGATAAATGTGGTGAAAAGGCTGAATGGCTACACCAATTTTTAGAAGATATTTTAAGATAGACAAAACATGTGCCAGCAATTTGTATATATTGTGATAGTCAATCAGCAATTGGCAGGGCACACAACAATATGTACAATAGTAAGTTTAGACATATACGTCGAAGACATAATACCATTAGACAACTATTCTCAACTAGTACTATCTCTATTGACTATGTGAAGTCACAAGATAATTTAGCGGGTCCGTTAACCAAAGGGTTAAACAGAGAGGTAGTTGCGAAATCTTCAAAAGGAATGAGACTTAAGCCTCTAGAAGAATGAGTTGATACAATGGAAACCCAACCTAGTTGACTGGAAATCCCAAGATCTAGGTTCAAAGGAATAACCTAATTGTAAAAAGACTCGTAGTATCACATGTCTATTCCGGTAATAGTGCTGCCCGTAGGTAAGAGGATGAGTAAATGACTTTTAATGATTCTTATTCATCGAAAAGCCGAGAAGAGTAAAACAGATTACTCTTAATTAAGAATCACCTATGTGAAAGAGAAGTGGGGACGCTTCGAAGAGAATTGTGTGAGGTACAATTCTTAGATCCTTTCACAGAACCAGACGAATGTTCAGGGCCATGAATGAACATAACTATGAGAATTGAATTGTTTTAGGAAGATTCCTGTGTGAAGTATGTGATCGTTTACACAAAAGGCAGAAGAGTTCAAAGACATCGCGTCTACTGGTCAGCTAGTAAAGTAAACATACTTTTACAAGGGAAGGTTCAAAGGGTAACCCCTACTTATCCTATGCAGGTTTCAACTACTAGCTTTTATCACCATATACGTTATCAATTTCCTTCATGTGGGGGATTGTTGGAAAAATTGTAAATAGTGAAGAAAATTGTGCATCTTGTTTTGCCAATTTCTTAGTGGTGTGTTTGTCGAATAACAAAGTTAATTGTGGAAATATGTTCTACTCCGTGAGAACATCGAAATCAAATATTTATTTGGCCAAAATGATATTTGGATGGTTGAGATATGAAGGTCGAAGTTGGTGGGTTGAAGTTGCAAAAGTTGGTTTGTCCCACATTGGAAAGAAAGAAAAAAATAAGCCTAGTTTATATACAAGCTCCTTTCTCCTAGGAGTAAGCTTGTATAGCATAGAGGTTCTCTATCGCGTGCACACCTGCGGGGGGGGGGTGCAAATCGCAGTTCGATTCGAGGTCCGGACAGTGGACTCGTGTGCAAGTGCGACCTGCAGACACGAATGTCGGACCAAATCGAGCCCCTTAGACTAAGCCACATTTTGCTATTTACTAAGTTTTTCAGAAAAGTAACTCCTCTCAGCCTTAATACAAAGACTTAATAACTGATTTGATTTCTCCAGATTTGTAACTGCAAATCATTACTTCCATCCTTAGTTATGAGAGTAATTGGGTGGAAACTGTTTTGGTTTAGCAGATTAAATCTGGGTCGTTTCCACAGTGAGTACACCGAAATTTTCAGCAATCCTTCTCCCTCTCTTGCACTGCATATTGCAAAATCTTTCTTTGGCCTCCTCTTGCAATACTGTCTTGGTGAAACAGTTCAGGCAGAATCTCAATTCGCCGGAAACCTCAAAGTGCAAGGTTTTTTCGGTTGTTCCGTTGTATCCTGTGAGACATTCGCTCACGAGAAAACCTCTAGGCACTTACAAAGTGGAGGACGAATTTGTTTCAAGGAAACTGTGCTCAGCACAGACCTCAGTCTTTTTTCATCAGCAGTCTTCTAACAGCAGTCATCAGCTGCCTTGTAACAGCAATCTTCTATAAGTCATCTCCCATCAACAGAGCTTCATGAGCAAAGGTCCAGCTCCATCAACAAAGTTGCAAACTATCAGCAGCCTTGCTATCATCAGCAAAGTCTTGTTTATCAGCCAAGCTTAAGTAGTAACGAGTTTACTTTGTATTTTTTATTCTGTAATTGTATTATTATACATACTATATATATTTCTAACACATATTTACACAAATTTGCAAGACATTACTGAAACACATGCAAGTCGAATTGAATGAACATATCAAGTCATCAATCACCTAAAAATTATGGAAGAGTTGGATGAAATAAGAACTGGAATAGAAGAAATAGTATAATCATGATTCATGAATGTTTCTCAAATTCCGTAGAAACTATATATGGAAAGTGAGCGAGTAATCTTCAATTTCATCTTCCTCATCAACATTAGAAACCTTAGAACACTCCATAACAACATGCGGTACGCAACTGTGTTGATCCATATCCCGTTTGTTTAGCTTCCAATTGGGAGAATGGTTAAGAAAAATAATACAACAGTTGTTAGCAAAATGAAATCATGCTTAGTAACAACAAGTTTAAATTCATTGTAAAAGTGTATTCATTTTTCAGGGTGCGTGATGGTAACAAATCGACGTATGTCTATTAATGCTTTATTTTATGAGAATCAAAAGATTCTAAATTATTTCGTTTCAAAATAAGTGTCTCATATTGAATATACATGAGTTTTAAAAAATTGTTTGACTTATATAATATTCCTTTCGTGCCTTTCAATTAATCACTAGTGGTCTCAAATTAGTAAGGTTCATTTACTTTTTTATCTCACAAATATGAAGAGTATATTAGACAATTGACTTGAAAAAAAAATTCAAAAAAGAAAAAAGGACGATTATTTTGGGATGTACTTTGAACTATTATTCATTAAGGTCACTTTACTATTTTTTTATTTTTATTTTTTTTGTCAACTTCATCATTACACTTTAACTTTATAGTCACATTAATCACTCTATTCACTTTCGTTAAGAATTTTGGATGAAAAATATTAAAAAGAATTAATGTAGTTAGCAATTTAAAAAGCTATAAAAATCTGAAATATATTTATCAAATAATGTTAATTGAATACTTTTAATCAAAAATAATTGTTAATAACTTGTATAAATATTAACATCTAACAAATTAAACAAAATTTATGTAAAAAAAAATTTATCAACACAAATAAATAGAAGAAATAAAGATGGAGGAGATCAAAATATTAAACAATAATATCTTGAAAATTATCTCAAAATTATCTTCTTTTACCGTCTAGAATTTAAGTAAAAGAAGACTAAATCAAAAAGGAAAAGAGAGTGTTCTCAATTTTTTTCACGTTATTATTGTTTACACTTTTTACTTTTTCTTCCTTTTAATTTTTGTTGTCTATAAAAGTTATTTGTTTCCACATTTTTTTTTTCTCATTATGGATTTCCAGTTGCTTTTCTAGTCATTTAGAAAATTTATGAGCGAAGAAAAATGTACAAACAA
The DNA here is from genome assembly GCA_016624345.1 of Platycodon grandiflorus. Lineage (NCBI taxonomy): Eukaryota > Viridiplantae > Streptophyta > Magnoliopsida > Asterales > Campanulaceae > Platycodon > Platycodon grandiflorus. Next base: position 22,259,198 of record CM028361.1, read on the forward strand.
CGAAAATATTTAATTTAATGTAAAAAGGAAAAAATTTTAAAAATAAAAAAGGCAAAAGCATAGACAAGATGCAACGAAATATTTTTAGGAAAGTCTCTCTCTTTCTCTCACCTAGATTTTAGGCTAAAAAAATAAAATTGTACTCCCTCCGTCCCTAAATTATTATCTTCCTTTCCTTTTTCGTCCATCCCTAAATAATTATCTTATTTGAAACTTTCCTTTTTAGAACATCACTTTTACTATTTTACCCTTATTTTTTCTTTCTACTTTAATTATGGGTCACATACACATGGGCTTTAAAGTAAACAACACACTATTTCAATACTATTCTAATATTAATAATCAAGTCAATTGAGTTTTCTTAATCCGTGTGCCGGGTCAACCCAGACAATAATTTAGGGACGGAGGGAGTACTATATAATTTAGAGATACTATTGTTTAGGGTTTGATCTCTGCCTTTTTCTATTACTCCCTCTGTTACAGACAAAGAGTTCACTATATTATTTTGAGATATTTCACTCAAAGGGGCCATTTGGTAGCCATATAAGAGGTCGGATAGAACTAATAATAATTAATAAGGATGTTTGGTAAACTTTTAGGCATCAGTCTTAATAAGAGGAGGTGTCCGGATAAATTTTTTTTTTTTTTTACTCGTTATTTAACCTGAGGGTGAGCGTGATATTATTATAGACCGGATTAGCAAAGTACGACACTAATTTTTTTAATATCAAAGAATACCCTTTTATATATACTCCAAAAATGATGATTGCTATTTACACCCCAAAAATTACTTAGTACACCCCACTTTAATATTTTCAACCTCTCAAAATACTAGGTATATCCCCCACTAATTTTCTATTCTACCCTTACCAATATTTTCCCCAAAATACTAAGTACACCCCACCCCATTCTCCTTCTTCCTGGTACACCCCAACCCCTTCCTCCTCCCTTCCCCGCCCCCACCAACACAGTAGTATTCTTCCACCTCCCTTCCCCGCCTCCACCCACCCACCGCACCTCCCCTTTGCTTTGATTTTTTCCCTTTCCTCCTCCTTCCCCCCACCCTACCCCACCCCACACACCGCCCCTTTCTTTCTTTCTTTTTAAACAATTTGTTTGATTTGTGTTATCGAACACTTATAATAGTATTTGGCATCCCTATCAAACATCACATGATGTTGACTATCGAAGACCCATAATAATGTTCGGTAAGAGTATCAAACAGTCTAAAATAATAATAATAATAAAAAGAGTATTTAAGTCAAAAATTTATAATAATATTTTTATAATATTTGCATGGGTGTACTCGTTAATATGTTGGGCGTAAATAGCCGTTCTCTCCAAAAATACGCTGAAAAGCAGTAGGGCAATCAATTCGTTTCTCTGGCAAAGACGAAAGGCGACGACTAGACGGTTTCTCTCTCTCTCGCGAAGGAAGGCAACAACTACAGTCGGTGGGAGGATCAATCGGGTTAGTAATTTTCTCTCTCTTATTCTTTTTCTCTCTTCTTTTTTTCACATTCGATCAATTGGATGCCTATTGAGCAGTTACCGTTTCTGCTATGCAACAAAATTGGAGAGCCTTGATTTTTTTGAGTCTTTTGGTTTTGTTTTTTCTGTGTTTGTCTTTCGATGGATTTCTTGTCCTTCACTTGTATATCTCTTTTGTTGTTTATGTAATCTTCTTTCTTGTCCCCCCCCCCCCAAAAAAAAAAAAAGAATAAAAGAGAAAAAAAAACTGCAATTGTTTAGCATTGGATTGTTTAGATGAAGTTTTCCATTTTGTAAAATCATAAAAGTACCCCATTTTGGTTGGGATTGATTCAGGTGATACTTTAGGCATGAATAAGTCACCTTATTCTCTCTTTAAGAAATAAATGATATAAATTTCCAGCAGTCCCCCTTGATTTGATGCAAAGAAGGTTAATGGTTTTCAATGAATTGCCTCCAAAGATTAGTTGAACTTCCTAGCTTGTAGCTATATCTTTTTTTCTTTTTCTTTTTTTTTTCTAGGGATTGCTACAGTACTCCTCCTGAATAGCTCATTATACTTCAAGGATTTGTGATGTTCTCCCAGCACATGAGGACCAGATGTTGCATTAGTCATTCATTTACCTGAAGAAGTAATTGCCACTTAGGGAAAGCTTATAGATTCTTTAGTCTGTTTTGATTTCGTCAAGTGGCAAAGGCAATAAGCCAATAACTATAAACCCTGCAATTTTGTGTTAACAAAGTTGTTCATGTAAGAATTCAATATTCAGATTTCAATATTCCAGACTTGTGAAAATTGCAGATTGTCGTGATGTACTCCGACTCGGTCGCTTTTGTGTAGACCATCTCAGTTCCCTGCCAAGTTATAACGTTGTGCGCATTTTTTTAGCAAGAACTTGTGTCCTAAAGAACTTTTCACATCTCTGTTTATGTCTAACTGAAATGCTGCATATATTCTTCTTATGTTGCAACATCTGTTTGGTGTAATTCTAAGCAAAGGTATCTTTGCTTTTTTAGTAACTTTTTGAAGAATATTACCATTATAATACTTGCGGGCTTGGCTCCTTGCGGCGTGACGGACTGACGGTGACGACAGTGACGGGCTTGGATCCTTGCGGCGTGAGAGACGAGAGTATTAAGAGAGAGCGAGATACGGGAGTACTGAGAGAGAGTGAGAGATGAGGGCCAGATGAGAGAAACCGAGAAATGACCTTGGCATTGTCTCCTGCGGCGTGAAGGAGTAAGGACCTCAAGGTTAAAAGGCTAGGGTTTCTTAAAATATAATATTTACTCTTTTACCCCTCAGCCTGCGGGCCAACCTGAAATCCCGGCGGGCCGGCCCGCGAAACCCGCGGCCCTATAGGGTCAGCCCGTTTAGCCCGAATATTTAAACGGGCCAAAAAACTTCAACCCTAACCCTAATTTTTTCTGTTTAAACGGGTCAACCCTACGGTTTGTAACCCTTTTAACATCTCTATCCATGAGGATGTGCTCAGAATATATGTTAGAGGGGGGGTGAATAGCCTATATGATATTTATTAAAAATTTCATCCTATTTTAAAGTTTTATGTTGAGAAACATGGATGAAATGATTAACACGAATAGGTTATCTTCCTAGTTCAAGCAACAAAGCCGATATAGTGAAATCAGCTGATATGCATCAGAAACTTGAAGGATAGCTGATAGGAAGATATTGTTATACTTAGCTGGTATAGAAGAATTTAAGCAGCGGAAGAATAAGCAGCATAAGTATAATAGACAAGATTAAAGCAACTGTAAACAAATAGGTACAAGTTTATCATAACAGCAAACTAAAATCTTGTATTAGATGCATCAATTACTTTCCACAACTAGATTGCACAAGATATGTATTTTATTTTACAGGAAAGATAAGTAAAGGCTGAGTGTAATAAAATATGATTTATATTAAAATTCAGCAGAGGTTTGCTCAATGACAAACATGCTTAGTACATCAACCTAGACTCTCTAACCTAGCAATCTCCTAGGAAAGAAAAAGAAGAGATAAAGAAAGCGAAATCAAATCTATCGAAAATACATTGGAAGACGTAGTCAATATTTATTGAGTTGTCTTCCTGTAGTATCAACTCGATAGATTTGTTGTGAGAAGAAAATATTAGGCGTTGTTCAAATAACAAGTATTTGAACAACTGAGTGCTGAGCACTCGGCCAAGAGTGATGACAATTCATTGCACAATCGACAGCCCTTATAATGTAGTACAAGTCTGCCGATATGAATACAATATGGATTATCATGCTCTGGTTCTTCATCGGACATCTTCAAGCTTGATCAGTCTTCAACGACTTGCAGGATGCTTGGTCTCTAGCTGTGGATTTGAAGTGTAGCTGCTGAAGAGACTGAGTCTTTCGAAGGAAGAAAGAACTCAAATCAAGAACAAAGTTCTTGATCAAGCACAACTTCTTAGCCTTTGGAATTTCTGTTTTCTCTCCCACAAAGTGTTTGTTCTTACACTTGTGTTTTTCTCACTTTTTGGTGTGGTTACAAATTGGAAGCACTTAGATCAACATCCACCATTTTCACACACTTGAATGAGGAGTGAGAGGTTTCTTTTATAGGCTGGAGAAGGTGAAAGAGTTGTTGAAGCTTGGATGAATTTTTGCCCGTTGAAGATCTGGATCATTAATGCATCAGAGTGCATTGTTCAAACTGTTGGGCAAGGACCTTCCGTTTAAGATTTGTCTTGAAGTCTGTCCGTGATTCAGGCTGAATAAAAGAGACTTGACGAGCAAGTCTAGGGTGTAGCACACTGTGTTTGGCCTTTTATGGAATGTAGCTTTGGAGGGACCAATACACGAAAGAGAAAATATTTTCTGGATAATAGTGAAGGCGCAGTCATCGATGTATATCTTAAGCTGACAAGAGGATCTTGTAACGGATCTATTTTGAATTGTAGCTTGGAGAACGACCGATGTTCCTCTTGATGATTATCAGCATTCTTGCAGTTGTCTGATATAGAGCATGGCTGATGCTGGGATCTGCCGATGTAATATTGCTGGTATAAAGATTGCTGATGAGATATGACTGGTAGGAATGTCTGCTGTGCTGATAGACATGTCTGCTGGCGCTAGTAGAGCAAATTCATATGAAGAATCATCTTTTCTCGGTAGGACAAAGACTCGGACATGTACAAAGAATTTTTAGTCTAATGACCTATGCATTGTTTCATCAAGCTGCCATACTAACCGGCGCAGCCCTTTTAGCCACTTGTGAAATATGCGTTGTAATGGGAACAAGCAAATCACTGTGTCGAAATATGCAAAGATATGCATCAGCTGTTTTCACAGGCATATTCCTAACATCAACGACTCGCATTGAACTGCTTGGCAAAAAAGAAAGAGAAAGATTAGTGCTGCTTGATCACTAGATTAAGATTAAGAACTTATTACCAGCTCTGCATGAACTGCTTGTGAATTGTGACTAGCCACTTGTTCCAATTATTGCCAAAAACTTTTCCAATTATGTGACAACTTTTATTGAATTTTTTCTAAATTGGTTAACTGCAGAATGACTTAAATGTTTTCTATTACAACTGAACCTTGCCTAATTTTAGTTATCTAATTTTTGGCAGCCACACTGCCAGTGAGCTGGAGATGCATTCATCTAAGAAACCTGAGCAAGTCTCTCTTGTAGTGGAATCTACAAGGTGAGCACTGGTTTAATGATCCTTGTAAGAATTTTTCGTAGTCAGTCTGTTTTTGATTCTGAAGCAAAGTGTTTCCAAATAATTCCAGGGCAGGTGTTAGGATATATTATTTGTTTTTGATTTATTACATGCCTTACTCTGCCAAAAAAATGTTGAATCTGAAGCTTATCTATGCAGACTTGTTTGTTGTTACTGATTTTCGGTATCATTGTAATCATTCTTGTTGCGGCATGATCAAATCAATCATCCAGTTTCAAGGCAGCTTCTTCCTTGATCAAACAATAATCCAGTTCCAAGGCCGCTTCCTCGATTGAATCCATCATCCAGTCCAAAGGCAACCATGTTGGTCACTTCAGGCGGCGAGGATTCCAGATTGTCTTGAGTTGATGCCATTATACATTCCACCTAATATGCCTATTCCCCCATACATTTTTATGTACAAATTGTTATATATGTACATATATTGTAGGCTTGTTTGTCAGAGAAATATATACAGAGCACTCTTTTCCTGTCAGTTGTAACTTCATTGCAAAATAGTAAAGCATGTTTTGCTTTTGGATTGTTGAAAGGAAGTGTTGACCTTTTTTTTTTTTTTTTAACTTTTCCAGAATTGTTGAAATTTCACGGGATGTCTTGCCCATTTTTTCAAGTATATGAAAAGTTAAGAAATTTTTTTTTGATGTTTAATTTTTCTATCTTAATGGTTCATATTTAATTTTTTAAAGTTGTACTTCTTAAAATCTTTTTAATTAAAAAATATTCAATATATGCATAAGTTAGATGATGGTATCTTAAGGTTATTATTAGAAGGAAAAAAAAATACTGAGTCATATCCTATTGTTATCAAATGTCAGATTAGATTAAACACATGATTAGAGCATCTAATCCTGGTACTATCAAACGTCAGGTTATTATAATAGACATGATTAGAGCATCACCAATGCAAATGTGAATGTGAAAAAATTGGGTGCCACCTAAGATTTACACATTTTTTAAAGAAAAAAAAACTCTTCAATGCAATTGTGGAGAATGAATGTGAATATGATGTGTCAACTAAATTATTTTCTATTGGTTATTAAATAATTAATTTTTTAACTTTCAATGAACATTGTGAAGGAGGATGTGAATTATCTAATAACCAATAGGAAACAATTTAGTTGACACATCATATTCTACAATTGTATTGAAGAGTTTTTTTTTTTTTTTTACAAAATGTGTAAATCTTAGGTGGTACCCAATTTTTTCACATTCACATTTGCATTGGTGATGCTCTTATTAATTTAGGTGCATAATAGTGAGGGCACTAATAGTACCAGGATTAATAATAATGTTTATCCTTGTCTGGCTACCAAACAGTCCCAAAAAGTCTTCTTTAAAAAATTATGCTTATAATCTCCATAATACTTTCAACTTTACCCTCCACATGTGGTACAAACATATTAATTATGCTAAAATAAATTTGTAATTATGAATAACTCCAATACTACTTATATATTCCTTAATTATTAAACTTTTTAAACGTAAACTCTTTAAGTGGAACGGAGGAAGTATTTTGTTATATTTTGTGTGTTAATTCAAAAGTTTACATAAATTTCATTTAGTACTACATGCTTATACGTTAATTAGTTATTTTGTATATATTTTAACAAATACATACAATAAAGTGTCAAATTAACTTTATAATATATCAAAAAACATGTGTTTTGAGTTACTTTTTAACGTTTTTTATCAAAAATCTTTGACGAAAGTAAATGAAGTGACGAACGTGACCGTAAAATGTGATAAAATTGATTAAAATATTGTAATGTGATTTTAATGATAAAAATTCAAAGTAGGGCGACCAATTTGATATTTAAACCAAATTTTGATAATAAAAAAATAATAGGTTTATAATTATTTCTATCTCTAAAGTAACAACTTTGCCCTTAATACAAAGTGTACTTGATATGGCACATGGGGATTTGGTCTGCTGGCTTGAGCTCATGACTTTCAATCTGGAGGTCATGGGTTCGATCCCCCCAAGAGTTAGAGGGAAGACTTTCTCTCCCTAGGAGATAAATGGGTTCGATCCCCCCAAGAGTTAGAGGGAAGGCTTTTTCTCCCTAGGATTTATCTCCTAGGTGCTTCTGTGCGTGCACGTGTGTGTGTGTGAGTAGAGAAAAAAAAAAGTGTACTTGATATGCATGTACATTTTTAAGTTAAAGTTGTGCATTTTAAGGTAGTATTGTTACCACACTAATAGAACTAGTCTTAAACCTAGCAAGGTTAGATTGAGAATTGAAGTTTCTCAAATAAAAGGTCAAGCTCAAAGAAGGGAGAACGGAAGACGATAGACATGGGTACATGTTCGTTGTCTGCTAGCTCTCTTCACCTGCATTCCATTCCATCGTCTTCCTTTCCAGGCATATCAATGAACTTACACAACTTCTTGCCTTCCAAAAAGCACCGGAAAAGACTTCGAAACTGTTTCTTTGTATTCGCAATCTCCGATACTTACTCAAACAAAGATGTATGGCGGAAAACGCCGGAACCCCACAGAGTTTCGACGTCCTTTTCATCTTCTCACCAGCCATACCGCCGAAGAAGACCCCAAGTTGTACATTTAGATCAGAGCGTCGACTTGGACGAGCTCCTATTCTCAATTGGTCAAACAACCAACGAACAAGAACTGTTTGCTTTGTTGTCTGTGTACAAAGATCGTCAACTTTCGATACGTTTCATGGTCACCCTTCTCACGCGCGAAACCGATTGGCAAAGATCACTTGCATTACTTGATTGGATCAACGAAGAGGCTTTATACACTCCCTCCGTGTTTGCTTACAATGTTGTATTGCGTAATGTGCTCCGTGCAAAGCAGTGGCAGATTGCGCATGGACTGTTTGATGAAATGCGTCAACGAGCGCTTTGCCCTGATAAGTATACATATTCGACTCTTATTACGCATTTTGGGAAAGAGGGTCTGTTCGATGATGCATTGTCTTGGTTACAAAAGATGGAACAGGACAAGGTGTCTGGTGACCTTGTTTTGTACAGCAATTTAATTGAGTTGTCTCGTAAACTTGGCGATTACTCTAAGGCCATATCGATCTTTTCTAGATTGAAGCAGTCAGGCATTTTGCCTGACCTTGTTGCTTATAATTCCATGATTAATGTTTTTGGGAAAGCTAAGCTTTTTCGCGAAGCACGGTTGCTGCTTCCAGAAATGAGGTCTGCTGGTGTTGTGCCAGATACGATTAGCTATTCTACGCTTTTGAGTATGTATGTTGATAATCAAAAGTATTTGGAGGCATTGTCAGTGTTTTCTGAGATGAAAGAGGAGAATTGTGCTCTTGACCTTACAACGTGCAATGTTATGATTGATGTGTATGGTCAGCTTGACATGGCCAAGGAAGCTGATATGCTGTTCTGGAGCATGAGAAAGATAGGAATTGAACCTAGCGTGGTCAGTTATAATACCCTCTTGAAAGTGTATGGTGAGGCTGAGCTTTTTGGGGAGGCCATACATTTGTTTAGATTGATGCAGAGGAAGGATATTGACCAAAATGTTGTTACCTACAATACTATGATTAAAATTTATGGGAAGTCGCTTGAGCATGAAAAAGCTAATAATCTTATTCAAGAGATGCAGAATAGAGGGATTGAACCTAATGCTATAACGTACTCCACCATTATATCTATTTGGGATAAGGCAGGGAAATTGGATCGAGCGGCCATGCTGTTTCAGAAGTTGAGAAGCTCTGGGGTTGAGATTGATCAAGTTCTTTATCAGACCATGATTGTGGCTTACGAGAGAGCAGGCTTAGTTGGACATGCGAAGCGATTGCTTCATGAGCTTAAGCGTCCAGATAACATTCCTCGAGAAACTGCCATTACAATTCTTGCTGGAGCTGGTCGAATAGAAGAGGCCACGTGGGTTTTTCGACAGGCTTTTGAGGCTGGAGAGGTCAAGGATATATCAGTCTTTGGCTGTATGGTTGATCTCTTCTCGAGAAACAAAAAGCACGCAAATGTGATTGAGGTGTTTGACAAGATGAGACAAGCGGGATATTTTCCCGATTCTAATGTGATTGCTCTTGTCTTGAATGCATATGGAAAGTTACGGAAGTTTGATAAGGCGGATGCTGTGTATAAGGAAATGCAGGACGAGGGGTGTATTTTTCCAGATGAAGTTCACTTTCAGATGCTAACTCTTTATGGTGCAAAAAGGGATTTCGAGATGGTAGAGTCTCTGTTTGGGAGATTGGACTCTGATCCTAATATCCACAAGAAAGAATTGCATCTTGTCGTTGCCAGCATTTACGAAAGAGCAAATAGACTAAATGATGCATCCAGAATAATCAACAGGATGAGCGACAAGGGGCTTTTAAGATCATGACCGTGCTAAAAAGTCTGAATCATCCTTCGAAGTATTGTAAGCTTGACAGTCTTGTACTCGTCCATATGTATATAATTGTTTAGTACGGACTTCTACGGAGTACTACTTTTTATTAGAAATTGTTTTTCAGGCTCCTTAGTCCTTACCATACTACTTACTGTGTGGATCAATCTCATTCATATATATATATATATATATATATATATATATATATATATATATATATGACTTTAGTGAAGTTTGGTAAGTTAACAAACTTAATTTACTGTTGATTGGGTCTTGTAGAGCAAGTAGTACTGTATTTGTTTACTGGAACTCTTGCATGCTCTCTTGTCAATATCATACCCCTGACAATGATCAGGCAGCAGCAATATCACTCTAAAGTTATTGTATAAAATAATTACTCCTGGTGGCTGATTGAGGTCTTCGTCAAGGACACAGATTTGAATTCCAAGCAAACTACAATAATTCAATACTCAATTTGTTGTTTGGGTTATGTAATTATTCCAGCTACGTTACCCTAATATTGATATTTCGTGCTTTCACATGACGTAGGACCTTTTAATCCTAAGATGTGTTTTACCCTAAATAAGTGTTCATTTTTAGTTTTTTTTAACATCACTTAATTATTGGTATAATATGTCCTAAAAAAGAAAATTTCCAAATAAGATAATTATTTTGAGACAGACAAAAAATGAAAGAAAGACAATAATTTAGGGACGGAGGGAGTATATGATTAGCGTTCACGTGAATCACATAATTATTCTTTTTTATTTTAATTTATTTTAAATATTTAATTAATTAAGCTCATGGCTGGAGTCATGTTGCATAATAGAAAATCTAATATCATAAGGACATTTTGTCAACCGAACTTTGAAAAAATATGTGATTTTGCTTATTGAAATACAAAATTCACATTTAGATTTAAAGGATATAATCGTAAAATTAATCCGATAGTAAAATTATATTGTAACATAGTATCGTAAAATTTTAATACATTTTGTCTATCTATAACAATTGATTTTAAATTTTAAATTTTGAATTGATTGAAACCGATAATGAATTCAATATCTATTGCTATTATTGAGTTGATTTTTTTAAATTAAATTAAAATTTTTATTTTAGTCTAGAATATCACATATTTTCTAAAATATTGATCGATAAATGCTTCTATGAATTTTTTTTATAAACAAACATGAAACGAGTCATAAACATAATTGAGAAAACATATTTATTAAAAATAAATATAAATGGAAAAAAAGAAAAATGACCTTGTTTGTGGATATGTTAGGAATTAAAAGGTAATTTGAAAATAATATATATATATATATATATATATATATATATATATAGAACTCAGCTTCAAATGACAAGTAATTATTTAAGGATAGTTTTGTCCAACATACATCAATTTAAAGTCACAATTAATAATATAGTGGATAAGCTAGTGAAATCAGCCTCTTCTTCTTTTTTTGTGTGCCTATATTCTTTGCTTGCTCTTGAAAAGACTGAAAATTCAGTGTTGATGCTAATTTTAATTTTTCGGGACTTGTTTGAGATCTCATATTGTAGAAATTCATGTTGTCGACATATTAACATGTATCCTCTTGAACAGCCTCAACCAAAATCATTACACTTGACAAAGACACCACGACACAGGATATGCCAGGTGACTGAAGCCGAGGTGACCTATGAAGCGAGCTAGAGATAAATACCTACAAGCTCGACTGTGACGACTTGGTGACCATGATCTACCAGGTCGCCTTCGAACTCTACAGGTCTACCTGCCGAAGTCACCGACCTCCTTGCTCTATAATGCGACCTAGGTAGATCCTTGGTCGGCCACTTGAATAGCTCACAGGCACGCGAAGGTAGAGTCCATCTGAGAACTGACTCTACGTATAATCTTATTACAACTCAAATCATCATAACAGTCTTGGGCGAACATGCTACCTTGGTCCGAAAGTTATGGGATCTCATCCCATCTTCCGAATCTGAAACTATCTAAGGCTACAAAATGTTCCCTTACAAATAGTCCAAGCAACGGGAGCAATTTACTGTTATAATATGATGCCCTTCAGGTTAAAAAATGCGGGGGCTACTTATCAGCGTATGGTGAATAAAGTCTTTGGAGACCGGCTAGGAAGAAATGTGGAGGCTTACATCGACGACATAGTCATCAAGATCAAACAAGCCAATCACGTCGAGGACCTGAAAGAAACTTCTGCAAATCTCAGGAAGAACAAAATGAAGCTGAACCCCTCAAAATGTGCTTTCGCAGTAAAGGCAGGAAAATTCTTGGGATACATGGTGAATGAGCGGAGCATAGAGGTTAACCCCAAAAAAATTCAAGCCCTTACTGATATGAAAGCTCACACATCGATCAGAGAGGTATATCGCTTGAATATGCAAATTACGACACTGGGAAGGTTCATTGTAAAGTCCGCTGAAAAAAGTTTGCCTTTCTTCAAAACCTTGAGAAGAAGTAAGAAATTTTCCTAGAACGAGGAATGCGACAAAACCTTAGCTGAGCTGAAAGAATACTTGGGCAGTCTTGCTGAGAGAAGAATGGTCAATTCATAAGCCAATATACTATGTCTCCTATGCACTGACTGGCGTAGAGACGAGGTATCTAAACGTGGAAAAAGTGATGCTAGCCCTAATTATGGCTACAAGAAAACTAACTTATTACTTCCAAGCTCATGCACTGGTAGTGTACACCGACCTCCCTCTCAGACAAATCCTTCATAAACCTGATGTAGCGAGGAGAATGTTGAAATGGTCAGTCGAGCTCTCTGGTTATGACATCACTTACGAGCAACATAAGGCAATCAAAGCTCAGGTACTCAAATGAAAACAATTTATGTCTAATTTTTCTGATTCATGTGATGTGGGTTGTGTTTTGTTAACAGCTGAAAATTATAGGAAAAGAAACACAAGCACAACTTGAGGGTTTGTAGCCCCGAGAAAAGTACAAATCAACAAATGAATGAAAGAATTTAAAGCAGTAAACATTGCCGAGATTAAAAGAGAATGAAAACTGTAATGTTTTTTGAAACTTATTATTTTCAATTTTTTTGAAAACATAACCGCACCCGAAGGCTGTCTATGTCCCTCAAAACGAGGCTCAGGTCACCGTAGTTCAACTCTATAAAAGTTGATGGTTTTTCTTTTGGTGTTTGAAAATATTCAATGGATTGCAAAGAATATCTCCCTTTTGATTTTTTTTTTTCCAATTTTTGAAAATAAATTTTTTTTTTTGTTAGTAATCAAGGAAAAGCAACAAAAGGTGGAACTTAAGCCCCGAGAGTACAAAGAATGAATAAATAAATAAAATAAATAAATAAGTATTATAAATAATAAATTTTGGCGACATCACCCGAACAAATGAACATATTTGTACACGCAAGTGTTAGTACGAGTAGTATATACACGTAACACATAAACCACGTAATATGATAAAACAAATAACATTTGACATGTTACATAAAATAAAACACGTAAAATTTTTATATATGTCACAAATAAAATACACCTAACATAAAAACATGTTATATAAAAACACGTAACAAAAATAAAACACGTACTATTTTTTTTAACAAGTAACAAAGATAAAATAATTACGTAACAAGATAATCATGTTAGAAAATAAAACATAATACAAAAAATAAAATATGTAACACTAAACATATTACAAAAAATAAAGTGAACAAAATAGAATAAACAAATAACACTTTAATCATGTTATGAAAGAAATGTGTAATAAAATAAAACATGTAACATTTAAATATGTCACAAAAATAAAACAAACCGATGACATATAAACATGTTATAAAAATAATAAAATAAAAGATCATGCAAAGCATAAATGTATGAGTCTAGCCCTCTAAATTTTTTTTTTTAATCTCCCCAGCAAAGTCGCCACTGTGAGCACCCCGATCTGCAGATCGTTCCTGGGTCTTTTCGCTCTGGACTCCCGAAATAAAAATGTAATTAATGTGCACAACACATTTATATTTAAAACAGAGTCGCCACCCTCGTTTATATAGAAAACGAGAGAAAAACTGAGATTGTGGTTCGGAGGTTAAGTTACAAGTTGAGAAGATTTTACGCACCCAACTCGCCCTTTCGGTCTCTTATGATTGCATGCTCGAATTTATATGTTACGAGTTTACTATTCTATGTGACTGAAGAAAAAGTATCACGGAGATTTATATCTCCGTTTACGTTATAAAGTGTATACATGCTTTATTATTTACAAAAGAAACAAAATAAATATAATATTTATTTATATTTAATGGACATAACTAAAATGAATATTTTAGTTTAAAGTATCTATATATATATATATATATATATATATATATATTGATACACATATAATATCAATTATATAAATTAAGCGAATGCTCCAGAACTCAAATTTAATAAATATAATACATTTATTTACTTATCAAATGTATAAATATACACATTCACAATTTATCTAACGTATTTACGTATTGAAACGGATAAATAAACTAACAATCGGACGAGATTACCTTTTGTCGTTTTACAGAATTCGGGACAAGTTCTAGGCTGTTGTATTATATTGGATCAAGCTAGCTCGTAGCCTGACCGTTGTGCTTCCACTGCTACCGATACGAGGAAAGGAAGACTTACGTTTTGATATTGGGTGTGTTCAAAGAACACTGTGTAATTGTGTGTGTGTGTGTGTGTGCGTATGAAATTTGTCCAGAGAGAGAACGGTTAGTTTTCTCGGGCTGAGGGAGAGCAAAAGAAAGAGCAGAGAGCTTTTCTTTCTTTTCTTTTTTCTTTCTTTCTTTTCCTTTCTAGCATGAGAGAGAAAGAGAGAGGAAGAGAGAGCTGAGAGTATTGAGTAAATTGAGTGAGAGAGCTGAGAGCTGATAGAGTTGAGTAAGAGAGCTGAGAGCTTCTTTATATAGGTGAGGGAGTGAGAGATATTTATGTGTTACTCTCCGAGCTAAGCAAGGAGGAAGCTTCGTTTGTGCCTTCAAAGTCTTCAGCAGCCGGCGGCTTGACTTGTGAGGCAGATGTCTGGTTTGGTGCGCGACGCACCTGGCATGGTGCCTGCGGACCAAACCGTGTTTCGGTGTATTAGCGCACCAAATATGGTTTCAGCGCACCAAAAGCTTGAATTTATATTTAGAATCTTCATCTTTCATTCTTTCTGCTTCAGGTCTCCCGTCAATTTTATTTAATCTTTGTGCCTTGAAGTTATTCCTTTTGCTTTTCAACCTTGGAATCATCTTCTTTTATGTTTTGCACCTGTAAGCTTTGTATCTTCAGTTTTGACTCTTGATGTTGATCTAACTGAAGTCGTTTGTATTTGTCGAACGTTGTTAGTCATGTTTGATATTTTGTTTTCTAAAATAATCATAGAAACAAGTGTTAGTCCATTTATAAATAAACAATTATTTATAGGACAATTCGTATAATGTGGGGTACGAATTCTAGGTGTCTGCAAGTACATTAAATTTATCCGAACTGTACAAATATTTATATTTGTCATTAACCTTAATATGAACTCTAATCTTAATTATACTTAATAATAATCAAGGGCAATTTCATCATATTTAAAAAAAAAATTCATTAAATAGGTGCATTGCTTAGCGTAAATGGGTGCGTCATTTATGTGTTAAATAAAATCAAAGGAAATTATATTATCGTTGTTTGCTTAAGTTAAATAAAAATAAAAAGGGTTAATGACATTACAAGTCCCTCGACTATGACCGATTTCACCAGTAATTCCTTAACAAATTTTTTTATTCAAATTTTAGTCTCAAGAGTATCAAAATTAGACACGCTTAGTTCTTTTGGTAGATGTCATTAGGATTTATCCGTTAAGCCAGTCATGTGCCTAACACTTAACTCTGGTTAAGGGCTTTTACGAAATTTCATGGGTAAGACTTTTAAAAAAAAATCCATAAGTGCTGGAACATCACCAGTACCACCACCATCGTTGTTGCTGCTGCGGAGAGAGAAAGATAAAGGTGTCGATGGTGGGACCGAACTTGGCGGTCCACTTGAAGAGGGAATTGGAATCGTCAACGTTAATACCCTAGTGGGGAGAAGAGGGAAGCACTATGTGCAACGATCGAATATCTTTGAATTTACTCAAGAAATAAACGGCAGAGCGGAAGGAATCGCTGTAGAAAGACGAAATCATTGGGGGAAGGGCTTAGGGGCAACGATTTGGCAAAAAATCTGAAGGGGTTTAACAACTTTGCCATTTACGAAGAACCTCAGCAATTTCTTGGAAAGAATTTTGGTGGGATTGGGGTTCGGGGAATTGGGTTTGGGTTGGGGGAGGCGGCGGGGGACGGAGAAAGAAACGGAGTGGATATGAAAGATGAGGGAGGAGAAACGTGGGGAGACAAGGGAGCAGGAACAGAGGCTTTTGAGATCGCACAATCGGTTGAAGATGAGGAGTAGGATTTCGTCTGGTAAGTGATTCAAGGATATAATACTAGCAGTAGTTGTTGCTTCTTCTTCCTCTACAACATCAATGGTGGCAACAACAGCTTCGCCGCAACCCTTGCTGTTGATGTTGTTTTTGTTCATTTGTTTATCTCTCGTACTACCTTCTTGGGTTCATCAAAGTTGACCCTTCCATTTGTCTAGCATCTCCTCCGGTTACGAAGAAGCTTCGAAGTCGGCGATGGCGGAATTGGGGATGCCGGAGCGGGGGGTGGGTGGGGTGGAAGTCTGAGAGAGTGAAGGAAAGGGGTGATGGTTTGATCGTTTAAGTTTTTTTTTTTTAATTTATACTAATCCTAATTAAATTAACATTACTATTTAATATTATAATTACCTTGGGATAAATGACTAATATTTTTAATTAGATTAAGATAAAAATTTGTTTATTCAAATAAAAAAGGTAAAAAATTGTTATAATTAAATTTCTCTAGGAATTTTCTATAATACCCTTAACAAATGGCATGTGCAGCACACATGAATGACATACATTAAAAGGACTAGTCGGGTGACTTTGTGAAACTCTTAGGACTGAAATTTAAAAAATATATTAAGGGACTACTGGTGAAATCGATTATATTTGAGGGACTTATAATGTCATTAACCCAAAATGAAAAGACAGTTGGCATTTTTATTGGGGTTTTGGGTCCTTTTTTGTTGTATTCCGATAACCACGTACTCAGTACTCATCTTTCTTTGTTGTATTGTATATTTCACCCCGCAGTTTAGTTTGAAGAAATATTTGTATCCATCAGATTCTGGTTAACACATCCTAGCAAACATTCTTCTGTGCTTTCTTTGTAAACGTAACATTAATAATAAAGAACCACATCGTACAATAATTTTCCTCATTCTCAATTTTCCACTAGCAAGTGTGAAAATTCTTTTTTCGTTTCAAACGGAGAGTCTATTATTTTATTTTGATATATTTCACAACAACCATATCTTCATAACTTTTTAACTTTACCCCCACATTGATATAACATACTAGCAAGGTATTTTAATAATTATGACTAACTTTAATAATACTTATATATTTCTTAATTATTAAACCTTTTAAACCTATACTCTTTGAGTTGAATGAATACTCTCTCCGTCCCTAAATTATTGTCTTCCTTTCTTTTTTTGTTCGTCCCAAAATAATTGTCTAATTTGAAAATTTTCCTTTTTAAGATATCACTTTTACCATTTTACCATTACTTTTTCCCCAACTTTAATTATGAGCCACATATACATGGACATTAAAAAAAAATTACACATTATACCAATATTAATAATCAAGTCAATTATTTTTTCTTAATTCGTGTGCCGGGTCAAATAAAATAATAATTAAGGGACGAATGGAGTATAATATAAGAACTTACGCTTTAAATCGGTTTTAAGAAAATACAAACATGTCCTCTAAGTGTTGGGACTAATATCTTTTGGTTAAAATAATACTCCCTCTGTTTCAAAAAGATTGTCGTTTTAGAGTTATGTACATGTATTAAGAAAGTTTGTAGGTTGACAAATATATTCTTATTAAATATCTTTAAATTTTGTGCTAGGAGTAGTTGAAAAGATAAATTAGAATGAGATAATAATTGGGAGAAGATAAAGTATTTAATGAAGAAATGATTAATTATTAGAACTTGTGAGAAGACAAGTATAAATTAGGCAAAAACATGTATTAGAAGCCTAAAACAACAATCATTTTAAAATAAATTTTTAGATCTAAAATGACAAACATTTTAAAGCAGAGGGAGTACGACTATATGGATCAAACTTCAAATACTCGTAATAAATTCTTCATATCTTGAGCCGTTTAGCACAATCACACCTCGTGGTCAACGTTATTTTTCGTTGATCGTTTGTCTACATGTACTTCTTTATTGCGTTTGAAATTATTACTTGACTTATTGACTTGATAGAAAAACAAAGTTAATACAAAGAAAAAAAAAAAGCGAAAAGAGGAAAAGTTATTTGCAAGGAACGGATTTTGATAATCTTATCAAAAGTCAAGTTAATCAACTATCATCCTAAGCTTAAATTACTTCGTACCATTTTCATAATCAGCAAAAGTTTAACAATAAATCTTGATGGATCAATTTAATACGACTTAATGGTTGTATTTTTTTAATATATAAAAAAAAGTGTTATACCTAAAATATCCTTTATTAAAAATTGTACCCTTTCTTATAAACAATTAATATGTAAGAGTAAAAATATCTTTTTTACTTGATTTATGAAGCAATAAATGGCTTTTCATGAAATTTAGGGAGTAATAAATGCTTTTGAGTTGGATCAAATTGATCCATTTAACATTACTCAAAGTTTAATAATAAAGTCTACTATTTTCTTATAACACATGTTAAGAAGCATTTAATAAGACTATTGTAGAAATTTGTGAAATTAAGCATTAATTAAGGTAATTGGTAGAGTGATTAATGTGAAATTAGAGTAGTTGGTAGAGTGGTTAATGTGAATTTATGATGGTTAATGTGAAAATAAACACAAACTATCCTATTAAATTCTCCTTAACATGCACCCTTAGTAAACAAGTTGACAAGACCCAAAAGAAAAAGGCACATTCAACAATTTGAGGTTGAGGTTGTTTGCATAATATTCATTTTGTCTTAATTGAAAAAATACACTTCAATTTTTTTAGTAAATTTTTAATGAATTTTTGAAATAAAATTTAACATATTTTTATTTAGTTTGAGAAAATAAAACTATAACATGTGAACTACACTGAAAGTATTATAAAAAATGTGTTTTTAAAGTTACTAAATTATGTATGGTTAATGACATTACAAGTCCTTCGATTATAACTGATTTCACCAATAGTCCTTTAATAAAAAAATTTCAAATTTCACTCCTAAGAGTTTCAAAAAGTCACGCAGCTAGTCCTCTTTTGATGGATGTTTCTAAGAAAATTCTGTTAACTCGATCATATGTGTTACACATGCCACTTTTAGAGGGTATTATGGGAATTTTAGTAGTGAGATTTAATTATAGCAATTTTTTATTTTGCTTTTTGAATAAATAAACTTTGGGTTAAATGCATCACAAGTCCCTATATAATGCGAAAACCCATTAGCCGTCCCTGTACAAAGCAAATGCATGCCACCGACCAAATAATGCATTTTTCGAACACTAGTAGTCCTTGATCTTAATGCCGTTAGTTGAAGTGCCGTTAAGTGAGTATGTGCTCACTCACGTGCACCAACAAAAGGGTAAATGAGTCTTTTTCACTCAAGGTGCGTTAACAAAAAGAAAAAGAAAAAGAGGGCCTTCTTCAACAGAATAGATCAAAACCATTCTCATCATCTATCACGTGTTAACTCTTTCAATGGCAACCCACCCAACTCTTGACTTCCATAATCTTTTCTCCATCATCGAAATTAAAAGATCTGGTTCAAGAGCCTGTTTTATTTCAGATCTAAGGAGACATATGAGTGAGATTCTATCTTATTTTCAAATTATATGGGAGAGCTTGAGAATGGTGGTTTGAAACTACATATTCACCGATCATTATTGCAGCCACTACCGCCGGCGCAACCACAACACTCTTTGTACGATATTTGGTGCCAAGCTCATTTTTGGGTAAGCTAATCAGAATCACGAACGAGGCTCGATTTGTTCAGATTTATCAAATGTTAGCATAGATCGCAAACCAAGAACTCAGATTTTTGAAAATGAATGTTCTCCACCTTTAGATCATGTTTCGATCTAGCGATATAATCAAGTTGCTCCATGCACATTGATGCTGTTACACCCTCCTCAATGATTTAGGTTGAAGGAATGACTTACAGTAGTTAATATTTTATTAAGTTTTTTAATGGTGGCAATTGGGTTTAGGTGGTGGTGGTGATACGACAGATTCTAGGGGGTGGAAATTTTCTTCAATTTGTTTATTTATTAAATGGGTTCACTTTATTTATTAAATTTTCTTTTAGACACTCTTGTTTTTAGCAACAAGAATGCCTAAAAGCCTTGATCAGAATTTAATTTTTACTATGCATGTTTATTGTGTGTGTGAGAGATATATAGAGAGAGTTGGAATTAGGGTTTTAGGGAGGGGAAAATTTATTGAGGAGGAAAAGATAAGACCCAGAGAAGAGAGAGAGAGGAAACCCCTTATTTTAAAGAAGACGGCTCTGCCGGAGACGAAGAATTAGCCGGGGAAGAAGTGTATTGTTTAGATATGGAAATTTTTACATGGCTCCTCTTATTTTGATGATGTTACTCAAATTGGCCCCTTTTTGGAAATGGAAAGGACAATTTTGCCCTCACTAATAAAGCACGTGAGTGAGCACATGCTCACTTAATAGAGATTAGCAATCGACGTCATCTTCAGGGATTATTGATGTTTGAAGAAGGCATTCTTTGGTCAATGACATACATTTGCTTTGTACAGGGACGACTCGTGAATTTTCACATTATACAGGGACTTATGATGCATTTAACCCATAAATTTTTGATATTTTTTTTAATAAGCAATTTTTTCCCCATCTCTCAGGTTCCACTCATCTCTCCCTCACGTACACGCACGCAAACCTCATTTTCATCTCTCAATCTCCGCTACAACCATGGCTGAGAGAGGCGGAGAGCCCGGTGGTTACCTCTCCCTCGTGCACACACAACCCTCCATTTCTTCCCCCTTTTATCTCTCCATCTTCGCAACAACCATGGTTGAGAGAGGCGCGACAATTTCGACAGGGGCTTCGACGGCTATAGAGAGGGCTGTGGCGGCGACCGTAGCAGAGGTCACCGTCGTGCATGTCGTCGTGACACTTATGAAGACAATTTTATCGAAAACTAGTCTCCCTTCACCCAAATTCTCATAATTGACATACATAAACACAAGCTTCGAACCAAACACTGCGTCAATTTCAATACTGTTAGAGCATAAAATAGAATGAACCTTCTGACATAACGCAGAGACTTTAACTTAGCACAAAGCTGCAATACAGAGCAATTACAAGGCCTTATCAAGATTACCCACCTCGCAAAATTTGCTAATATCAACATTATGATTTGTAATTTAGTGATTCATAGCTGTGTTGAGCGATAAAGAAGCAAAAATTGTGGTTGAAAAATTATAAACAGATGGTAATAGAAGATAAGAAGATAAGATGGGTTGAAGGAAAGAAGAGCATTTTGATAGCCAAGTGGGTTTTCTCCTTGATAGCTGTAGTTTGGAGAGACCCACAGGCTTGTTGTAAATTCTTTGAAGGTGGAGACGAACAACTTCTTTCACCCTAGTGAAAAGGTCTTTGTTGGCGTTCCTCCTCAGCTCCATACTGCTCGTACAAAGGCCTACAGAACGAGTTCCTATGTGCCTCGACACATCCGCCCTGGCCCTTCCTTTAGGAATTTCCCGTAATACCCTTGAAAAATGGCATGTTCAATACACATGATTGACTTAACAAAGAATTTTACTAACGACATCCACCAAAAAGACTAGTCGCGTGACTTTTTGAAACTCTTGGGACTGAAATTTAAAAAACTTTGTTAAAGAACTATTGGTGAAATTGACAATAGTCGAGGGACTTGAAAAGAGTAATACTAACAATGGAGAGAAAATTAGTTCGGATACCATCAGTCATGGAAAAAGAAGATTAGAAAGAGAGAGAGAGAAGAGAGAGAGAGAAGAGAAGAGAATTAAGAACAAAAGAGAAGTTGTCCACCGTCTGTAAAACGTACAGTTAAACCAAACACCTACCTGAAAACCCCCTCACCCCCAACTACACTCCACTAGTCTATCTTTTGATTAGAGAGAGAGAGAGACAGAAACCTATACATATAGAGAGAGAAACTCACAAAAGATCTCTACATTCGCACACCATTGTTGAGAGAGAGAGAGAGCTTACATAAACACACTGCAATTGGAATTGCAATCAAAATCCACCCTAAATTCATCCCTTGAATTTCATGCTCAAACCTTTCTCTCACTTGCTTTCTCTCTCCATCTCTCAAATTGAGATTCGGGAGAGCTGTTCAGATGAAGAAACTCAAGACCTATTACATGCACTTGAGGCATCCTCACACCATGGAACGCAAATGGATCTTCCCCTTAGCAATTGGCTCCATCGTCTCTCTCTTTCTCCTCTTCCTCACAACCCTAACTTCTCCTGACGGCACCCCTCTCCTCCCTCTCTACCGCTACGCCACCTCCTCATCCGCCGCCTCCACCGCCTTCGTCGAATCCAAGCTCCGTCCCATCCCTATCTCCTCCCTCCCCCCTCCTCCTCGCCTCGCTTACCTCATTTCCGGCTCCAACCGCGACGGCAAGATGCTACGCCGCACTCTCCTCGCTCTCTACCATCCCAACAATTACTACGTTGTTCACCTCGATGCTGAGTCTTCCCCCGAGGAGCGGATCGATCTCCACCAATTCGTGAAGAATCATCCGGTTTTTGTTAAATTCGGTAACGTTGTCATGATCACTAAGGCCAATCTGGTTACTTATCGTGGGCCCACTATGGTGGCTAATACGCTTCACGCTGCCGCGATCGCGTTGAAGGAAGGTGGGGATTGGGACTGGTTTATTAATCTCAGTGCATCTGATTATCCACTCGTCACTCAAGATGGTACGTGCCTATCTTCTAATTTCGTTTGATTACTTCAATTTTGGACTTCATTTAGCTGATTGATTTTTGATTGCCTGCTTAGATCTGCTTCACACATTTTCATATTTGCCTCGGGATCTCAATTTTATTGATCATACCAGTAATATTGGGTGGAAAGAGTAAGTCGTTTCTCTTTGATTGAAACAATTTACTTTCGTATCGGTTGTTGTTCAGTGATTTTTGGTAGCAGTTTTTGTATATAACTCTACGATCATATTTATATTAGGTTTCAACGTGCAAAGCCAATAATTATTGATCCGGGTTTGTATATGACAAAGAAATCTGATGTGTTTTGGATTACACAACGAAGAAGTGTGCCGACAGCATTCAAACTTTTTACAGGTGCAATATGGCATCTTTTAATTATTTTGAGCTCTAAGATTAGGACTTAATTCCCTCTTTTTAGATTCCGCATTTCCAGTACATGTTTGCTTATTTGGTTGCCGTAGCTGTTTTATTTGTTGCGATGCATTTAGCTCTGTTCTGCGTAAATTGCTTGTCTTCAATCATTATTGGTTGAATTGTGGTGTAATTTGGTAATGATCCTTTAGTTGGTACTCTTTGAGTATGTTATTGTTGCTTTACATATTTACAGCTGCAATTTGGCATCTTTTACCTACATTAGTTCTAACATTGACAATTTTTTTTTCTCTCCATCAATTTTTCATTTGTGAAATTTGTTTCATGTAAGGTTTTTAATGCTGGTGTTCGCGTTTCGATGTTTCCTCCCTCTTCTGAAATTTATTGTGCTTTCTGAATTTCGATCTTGGTACTGCTCAGTTGGTTGGCAATCTCATATGATCAATAATTTCCATTGTGGAATATATGGCTCTTAAAGTGGTTCCAATCTCTGTGCATCTAAATAAATCATCAGTTGTAAACATGCAAAATTGTCTGTACGCTGTATTTTACTTGTTCATACTTATCATTGCAGTGAGAACTTTGAGGATGCTTTATAGGCTTGGAATTTTCCTGTAATTAAAATATGAAGGTTAATTATTTATGAAACTTTTGAATAATGGATGCATGCCAGCTATAGAAGACTCTCTGGTTTTTAGTCAATGTTTAAATTGTAGTAGGGAATGCTCCACTAATTCAGCATTTCCTATAGGAACTATTTTTTATTGGCCCGAAGTTGAGAAGGATTTCCTCAGGAAGTAGGAGGGTTACATAACCAGTAATGGCAGATTAGGAAAAAGTTTTTTATTTGGAAGGTAAGTCCTCTCGGTAGATGCTTATGAATTGAAGTTTGGAAAGCTAAGAAGTTTTTCTTGGAAGGCAAGCCCTTCCGTCCAAACTCCGAATTTTGTCTTTTCATTGTCAAAATTTCTAATTTCATTTTATCACCTACTTTCCTCCACCCCCGCAACCATCCTTTCTAACTTACCTAAATATATGATAAAAAGCCTGAAACTTTTCCAGTTTATGTTGGTAGTGTTTGGCTGGCTGTGGTAATCGATCCCTTGATCAAGGGCTAAAATTCTTTTCAGATAACATCTATTTTATGTTTTCCCTGAACAAATTTATCATTAGACTTTGTCATTCAGTTGGTTTCTTTGTAACTTCCATCTGATAGATTCGTAATTCAGAAAAGAATGAAGTTGCAGATCTTGCATAACTATTGAACCAAAATAATTATTTTACGACTTCTCTCTTTTAAATTCTCTTAACTATTCCTCAGTCCCAATATAGATTTACTTGAACCAGTACACACTAGCTATGGGTCTACTTGCACAATACTTTTTTGCTTAAAAACTCTTAACAAAATGTTCAAGGATGCATTTTTTATTATTGTGCACTGGTAAAATGAAACGTGTGAAGCAATTCAGCCTCTGTTTCTCTTGTTCTCTTACTTTTTCCAGAGGGGGTTAATAGATAATTATGCATGCATCATGCATGTGATTATAACATTTTCAGTTTCTGATTCAAGAGAACTATCCTGTTGTACTTTGTTGCCTTTGTAACTTGCATGCACAGAGTTCCCATATGTGGCAAAATATGGTAGATAAAGACTTTAACAGAAGCTTAATACCTGCATCAAACATATGGGCTGTATTCCTAAATGTGCCCGTGTAATTTGCCCAAAGCTTTGGCCAAGCTGTAAATCTCACTCCAGCTGTATGAAGAAATGTAACAACTTTGGTGGTTTAATCTTGAAAAATTCCCTTAAACATTTGGGCTATGTTCCCAAATATGACCTCTAACTTAGCCAATCATTGACCAAGCTGTAAATTTCACTTGAGGTATTAGAAATTAGCAACTTTAGTGGTTTAATCTTACAAAATTCCTTAATTTTGAAGCTAGGAAAATAGACTAGTGAGCATATGCCACATATATAGCATGCATACCAAAGCATTGGTCAAGCGTAAATTTCACTCCAGGTATAGGAAGAAATATACAAACTTTGATGGTTTAATCTTAAAACATTCCTAAAGCTTGAATAAGGAAAATAGAATAGTGAGAATATGGCACACATGTAGCACACATATCCAAGTCCCATGTCTCTTTCATGATCCGCACATCTGGTTATTGAGGAGAAGGCATGCTTAGTAGCAAACTGCTTTCTGGCAGAAAGTAGGTCACGGTTGTTATTTGCATTGTCCCTTGGGAGTCGTATTATGTTGGTGCTTTTCTAGTTTGAATTGTGGCCGTGTGCTTCTCATATAAATATTTATCAACTAAAGCATTGTTTCTTTCTTCCTACTTTCGTCTTTGAAACTCTTATGTACTTAGAGCAGCTTTAATGTCATAAAATCTTATGTCAATTTAAAGTGCAGGATACACTTATTTTGTATTGAAAGTGCTGAACGAGGAGAAAGACTCACATAATGGATTCTAAGATGTTCCGGCAAGGCTTTGTTAAGTTGGGTTTATTTCATAGATAAACGATTCTATAGGATACAAAGAGCTAAAATATGGGGCGTAGGAGAAAAAGTTTTTGGTACGAATGGAAGTAGTGAAAGAAACAAAATTGGAGAACAGTTTGTAAGAGACAGCCTCGCTGCATCTCTTGACATAGACCATAGGTAATGCTAGGAAAGTCACTTGGGCCCCATTAAGTAGTACTCCCTCCGTCCCAATTGAAGAGGTACAATTTCCTCCTTACTTTGTCCCAATTGAAAAGCTACATTTCCTTTTTAAGAAACTTTTCTTTGAGACAATTAGTTTAATACACTTAGAACTTGTAGAATCACCACGTCAAATCAATGGAATCTACTTTAAATTGTGCCACACATTAGTATGGGTATTTTAGGAATTACGAACTTCTCAATCATTTTTTTAATTTGCGTAATAAGTCAAAGTGTACCTCTTTAATTGGGCCGGAGGGAGTAAAAAAGATGAAGATGATCCAACGGAATATTTATTGTACTCTCTCCGTCCCAAAATGAGTATTCATTTAAAAAAAAAAAATTTGTCCCAAAATGAGTGCCATTTTTGTTTGAACTTACTCAATTGACATTTGCCAACTAACATGTCCTAGTATGCACTTGCAATGGTATAGTGTGAACACAAAGGGCATTCATGTATATTACCCTAGGAAAGTCATATCTTCGCACAACTTAGCGTTCTGGCCCAGGCCTTGAAGTTTTTGAAAGAAGTTAATGGTCCCGATGTCTTGGGGGAACATGAATTTACTTTTGGGGTTATTCTGATGTACAAAAGATGGGTAAAAGTCTAAGAGACAAAGAAACCGTTTCCCTCTACCAGATCTCTGACTCTCTTGGTTAGTGGAACTGGTCTATAAAGTTAACTGGAGTAACCATGTCAACAGAATGCTGGATTTCTGTCAAAGTCCAAAAAATTTCAAGGACTAATATCATCCCTTGAGTGCCAGTGATATCATGGATTACCCTACTATTGTGCAGGCTCTAGTCTACAAATGTTATTGCTGTGCTGGCAAGGAGTGCACCTGGAGCACTAAGAACCTATATTAGAAATGATTTTATACAGAACTCTTGTCAACCCGCTACTCAATGTATTAATTTGAGTTCCCAGTGCAAAGTATTCTACATTGA
The DNA here is from genome assembly GCA_016624345.1 of Platycodon grandiflorus. Classification (NCBI taxonomy): domain Eukaryota; kingdom Viridiplantae; phylum Streptophyta; class Magnoliopsida; order Asterales; family Campanulaceae; genus Platycodon; species Platycodon grandiflorus. Next base: position 22,285,875 of record CM028361.1, read on the forward strand.
ATCACTTAACAATTGCCCCTGGGTCACATTAGCATTTCCCATATTCCTTTGAAACTTTTTATCATACTATCTCACAAATTTGTCAGTTGTTGGTATGGCCGTGTATGTATCTGTTTCCCAATTACATTAGCAATGTGTCGTCAATTGTTTGATTAGAAACAATAATTTATAGATCGTGAAAATATGCAAGGTTGCATTTGGATTTTTCAATTGAGGATATACTTCCTCCATCACAAAATAATAGTCTCATTTCCTTTTTGGAAAGTCAGCCTAGTATAATATCAGATCACTAAATTTTTAATAGCAATTTTTAGAATTTCAAAAGGATAACTAAATTTTTATAATTTTTTGGTCAAAGTTTGATCAAGTTGACCAAAAAAAAGTCAAAGTGGGACAATTTTTTGGGGGCGGTGGGAGTATGAGTTAACTCATGCTATGACTTTGGAAATTAGAAAATACACCTGGAGATTACGAAGATCAATTAATCTATAAGTACCTGCTTTAACTTTTTGGTCTTTTTTTTTTTGGTGGTGGTTGTGGGTAAGTTGGGTCCTTTTCTCCTTCTCTTTTGTTTTTGCTGGACAGGACTTGATGCGTGTCTTGAATTAGAACTTTTGAATATTTGCAAATTTTGTATTACTAGTTTGCACTATTCCCTCCAAAATTTGGGTGTGAGTCGTACCATTGTGGCTGACTAAAAGATGGTTTTGCGTATGAAGTATGATGCTGTTGCAATTGACTTGCTTATACTTGAGAAGCATTCAATTTTCTTTTCCAATAAAGTTTGAACTGCTCACATGTCAGTTTCCGTTCAAGATTGTGTTTTATGCTGAAAAATACCATCAACACATGGTGCAGCAATTTCTGTAAAGCTGTGTTATCTTGTTATTCAAAGGATGCTATACTTAACCATTTACCTTGTGAACCACCTTTCACTGACCAAGTTTTCCACTGATAAGGTCAAATTCTTGGTTATTTTCTTAGGATCGGCTTGGATGGCACTTTCTAGACCTTTTGTAGACTTCTGCATATGGGGATGGGACAACTTACCGCGTACGGTCCTAATGTACTACTCAAATTTCATCTCCTCCCCAGAAGGCTATTTCCACACAGTTGTTTGTAATGCACAGGAATTCCGCAACACCACAGTAAACAGTGACCTCCACTTTATATCTTGGGACAATCCTCCAAAGCAGCATCCTCATTACCTTACTGTCGAGGACATGCAAAGGATGGTTGACAGTAATGCACCATTTGCAAGAAAGTTTCACCAAGACGACCCAGTTCTTGACAGGATTGACTCTGAACTGTTGTCTCGAGGTGAAGACATGATTGTTCCTGGTGGGTGGTGCATCGGTAGTAGGAAAAATGGGTCTGATCCATGCTCTGTAGTGGGTAATCTCACAGTTCTAAGGCCCACTTCTGGGGCAAAGAGGCTGGAAAAGCTAATTAGCTTCCTGTTATCAGCTGATAATTTCAGACCAAGGCAATGCAAATAGCAAAAAGAGATTAGTTTCAAGTTTCTTTAATTAGGCTTCATTTATAGCAGAAAAAGGGTGATTACTGCAATTTCATTTGCACATGATGAAGATTGTGGACAGCTTCCACGGTTAATGGGCATGGGGACTTGCAGCAATGAGTTGGATGTTGGGTGGAAAGCAAAGGATTAAAGAACAGGGGACTATTTTCGTGCTGAAACAGCATGTATACATGATTTATCTGTTTTTTGTTCTGAAAGCCATTTTTTTATTTCATTGAAAACCCTTTTTTTTTTTTCTTTACTGTAATCACCACGACACACCATTCCGTTTATGGCATCTAAGGTTTTGTTGCGTAAACTAGGTGCTATATATTGACGAGGTGGACATTAGGTAAAAAAAAAAAAAAGAATGTGAAGAAAAACAATTAGATGACATTGTGTATTAAAATGTTCAATGATCACGATCTTGGATCCTTTAGAATGTGATGCCAGTGAATCTACAGAATTTATGCCTTTTGTTATGCATAAAAATTTGCTGTATAATATTTGATTTAGATCTTGATATGTTTTTGGTCGTCCTACCATCTGTTGATCAATTTTGATGTTAGAATCTTGGCTTCTTTTTTCAATTTCCTTTTATTTAGGTTGAAGAAAATTGCTTCTACTTTTTATTATGTGTTATCTTGTAGCTTCATAGTATCTTCCTACTTGGTAAACTGCTCCTCCATCTACTCTTTTTTCTCACCTTGTAATTGCACCCTTGTCTCTCCCTTGAGTGAGAACAGAAACAATCCTACTACTCCATGTTCCTAGTAAACACGTGTGACGTTCTATGTAGGAGTATTAAACAACACATAACCCACTTTAACATGCAACAAACACGTGGCAATCTGATCAAGCAAACACGTCTCATATAACACTAAATCACCACTGGTTGGTTCACACATAATAGTTAATTGATTTTTGGTGGATTAAATTTGATAATTTTTGTAGAAACAGGAACCCAGGAGCCGTTCTTCAGCTTCCAGTGGCACAATTTGGAGCAGCATGGCATGGCTCCTGCAATTCTGTAATTTTAGGTTGTCATTATTACTTTTAATTGTTATTGTTTTCAGTACTAACGAGATTTTCTTGCAGGCATAGGGTGGGTGGTAGATAAATTCCATTATTATTATTATTATAGTTATTTTGGAACTCTTTTATGTCGCTGTTACAATTCAAGCTCTGCCTTTCCAAGTATTGGTTCTCCGTAATCGAAAGCCCTACTTAATTTCCATCTCCTAGCACTACAACGTACAGCCGTGATGGGATCGGTCTGAAATGGCCATGCCACGTCACTGCCATGTCAGCTCCAGGTGGGACCTATGGTGCAAAGTCAAGGTTCGCAGTTGTCAAGATCGGTATCCTCGGGGCGATCTAGCGAGCATCATGGAAGGAAGAGCAGAGTCAAGATTCTCCTCGTTTAAACCAGTCGCCGACCTGGAACATTATCATCCTCGCTGAGCTCGAGATCCACCTCGTCAGCGATCAAGCCATCCTCGGCAGATGTCCACATCATCATTTAATGTCTCCTTAAATGCCCACAAGATGACTGAAGGAAGCAAAATATTCCTATTGGGCCCAGACATTCATCACTGTAGCTATCACGGCCGCATTAAATGGCAACTTATCTCTTATCAGAGGAAGCTTCTATCATTAAAGAGCAGTCCCTTTCAGGAGTAACAGGTGGCAAGACATATCTTCTTCCACACTTCATCTCCACCTATAAATACCAAGGTATCCCCTTCATTAAAAAGTTTAAGTGACATTAACTACAACCATACACAAGACACAAATCCTTATTTATTCCAGACTACTCAGAGCTTTATAACACCTGTTCATTAAGGTCAGTTGAGACCAATTATTGTCAAGAACATTTATTCCAAACACTGATTCTAACACCGGAGGGTCAGAGTCGGGAAAACCCCCGACACACCTAACGGTGGTCTTTTTGTCAAGAACAGTAAGTGGAACAGCTCGTCAACTGCATTTAGGTCCCCAACATCAAAGCCTTTTGAGAGCCGAGACATTCTGACCGAAGACTAGCTGCTGACGTGGACTAGACGCGATCATCAACAACTTTTTGGCGTGATCAAGCCGCATGCAGCAACCATGGATACCTGCCTGTATCCTTTTTCCCCTAGAAACATGCTTTCTTAATTTGCTCCTTATCATCAACGAAACACACACGTGGGATTGTGTCGCTGCCGTCGCCTGTAGATAATCATTCAGGTATATATATATATATACACACACACGCTGTTTCGCTGGTCCCATTGATGGATGGCATAAATAATCATCCAAGATGTGCTGCCTTATGGAACCCTGCCACAAAGTAGTTCAAGTGTCTCCCTCCCATGCACGTAAGTATATAACCTCTTCTCTCTGAAGAGAGGATGCTATTATATATATATAGTAATAAGTTATTAATAAGTTAGTAGTACATAATTATTTGAGTTGGACGTACCTTAGGCTATAATATAATATATACTTATATATAAGGGTGGGTGTTTATATATTAAGAAATTGGATGGTTAAGTACTACCCCTGATCCTGATCCTGATCCTGAGGTCTTAAATTCGAGACCGCACGTCTTAATACTACTATGATCCTGCTGATCATGACATTTGTTGGCCTTAGTTTGATGAACTTGCTGCATTGTTCCATGATTGGATGGACTAAGAATTAAACTCACAAGCATTCATGAGCTCTCTGTGCAGAAGATTGCTTGGATTATTGTGGGGAGACGACTAGATATTGGTACGTACTATACGTGTATAGCTAGGGAGTACTATTCATTTGTCTACCATCTACTTTTAATTTCTTAGCATCCACGCTGATTTAATACATATCAAAAAATTCGATTCAGAATCTCTCATACGTGAAATAAAAATAATAGGGATATGAATTTTACATAAAATTTTCACCCCAATTTAGGTCTCAATCATGCAATGGGTTAAAGGGTGACATTACATGCATCCTAAATCATGTAATCACTTGCTTGTTACATAAGTTGGAACGATAAATTTGTAAAAGAAAATTATATTTCTGTCACCACTATATATATATATATATGAAAGGAATAAATAAGTGAATACTTATAGAAAATTTTATATATTTTCTTTATCTTTTAGCGAATATATTCATTAAAAGAAAAAAATTATTCGTGGTACTAAATACCCCCACCCCCTCTTTACTACTCCCTCCGTCCCTAAATTATTGTCTTCCTTTCCTTTTTCGTCCGTCCCAAAATAATTGTTTTGTTTAAAACTTTCCTTTTTAGAACATCACTTTTACTATTTTACCCTTACTTTTTCTTCCTACTTTAATTATGGGCCACATACACATGGGCATTAAAGGAAACAACACACTTTTTCAATACTATTCTAATATTAATAATCAAGTCAATTGAGTTTTCTTAATCCGTGTGCCAGGTCAACCCAGACAATAATTTAGGGACGGAGGGAGTATTTTTTTTGTGTGGCTAAAAAGATTAAACTGCCTCCAAGCCTTTAAAAATATATACACTCTTACCCCTCACATTTTATGAATCACACTCTTCCTCTACTTTCAATCTCTCTCAATCCCCTTTGAAGATTTTTTCTTTAAAAATGTATGTTTTCGATATTTTCTGTAAAGTATTTTTTTTTGTTATTTAATTAATATTTTATAATTTAGCTTAGTTTTAACAGAAGAAATAAAAATAAAAAAAATCTTTGGATTGATTGATGGGTGCCACAGATTAGAGGCGGTACTCAACTACATTGTGGCCGGCGACAACGATAGGAGCTACTTCAATTTCTATAATTTTTTAAAAAATTCTCCCAGTTTCTTCCTCGATTTTCTTGCCTTTTAGTCACACGAGTGTGTATCTCGGATGTCAAACCCTGCTCCTTTCTCAGTCTCTTCATTCAACAAGCTGTCTTTATCTATCTCCATGGTTAACTAGTCATTTGATGTTGAATTGTTGAGCGAAATCACCAAGTCTCTAAACTATCCGACAACAAGCTAAGAAGCAATAAAGTCTGCAACTCTTCATCAAGCACCATCTTCATCGTGCTTAACAGATTTACAAGACTTTGAAAGTCACTCAGTTGCGTCGTGACACTATGTCGTTTCTTATTAATTTTACAATTCTTTGAATTAAATAGGCTCTGTTTTGGGCTAATTGACGATTGTATAAGGACTCCAACTTCTTTCACGCAAAGTACATGTTCTCTTGTATGCTCTTGTCAGTCCAGTATCGGATAATTGCACAAACCTTTCTATGTAATACCTCTCATTCTTTGTTGTTATTTTTGTTTGGCTTTGCACTTTCACCTTCCACGGGCACGTGCAAATCCTTGCAATAGAAAAATATCCTCAATGCAAGGTTTCTAAATAGAGTAGTTCAAGGAATTCAATTTTATCATTGATTCAAAAGGCTCTTCCATTTCAATTTATAAAATTCTGCCTAGCACAACCTTGAGCTTTACCACTTATTGGGTATTGCACATCGGTTGTGGAAGATCTTAGTTGCTTGGTTCATAAGTGTGAGAGAAAGCCTCACCTTTTGAGCTATTTTTAGGATTAAGAAACTCAATATATAGCATCCAACACTGATATCAAAGATCGTTACAACATCTCCGCGTTGTCTTTCAAGAGATATGAGTTGCTACTCCCCAAATCTCCGCGTTGTGTTTCAGGAGATATGGGTTGCTACTCCCTCAATCTAGGGCTCTGGGGCGGATCCAAAATTTTAGTACCACGTGAGCTTGGAATTTAAGAAATATTGTAAACAGTAATAAATCGTATAAAATAACTTCATTTATCAAAAAAGAAGTTACATATAGTTGGTGACTTAATGAGATTTACCCATTAAACACACAAAAAAATACATTTTGAAATATTGTAAAGATAACGATTAAAGAGTTAAATTAAATGTCAACATTTTGGGATTAAAATGTGTACAAAAACTAAAGATCTAATAATAGTTGCTACAAATTTAGCATGCAAATATATCACATTTTTTCATATAATCAAACTATCAAAGCCTAGAAATTTAAAGAGTTAAACTACAAGAGTTAGAAAATATGCCGAGTAAATGAGAGATCGGAGATGTAAATGTTTGTTGTCTCTTTTGGAAATTCTGTGGGAGATCAGAGATGACACCGAGGGAGAGAGGGATTTTGGATGAGTACTGCAGGATTTTTTTGAGACTTGATAATTGAAAGAGAGAGGGTGGGTGGAGAGTGGAGTGAGGGAGTTGGTGTGTGAGTTTGAGTTACATATATATATATATATATATATATATATATATATATATATATATTTACACTACATATTTTTGTAAATTTTGAGGTGGGCTTGAGCCCCTCTCGGATACCCTTTAAATCCCGCCCATGCTAGGGCAAGATGTGTGAGGGCGAGATAGTTGGGTATATATCCTACATTGCTTGTGGAAGAAGTTGAGTGTTTGGTTAATTATTAAGCGTGAGAGGTCCTTTAAGCTAGTTTTTGGAGTTAGGAAGACTTAACAACAGGGCCGGTTCTGAGCATGATTCAGTGGATCGACCGCACAGGGCCCAAAAATTTTAGGGGCCCAATTTTTAAGTCCATGTAATAAAATATATATATATATAATTTAATCTTTATTGCTTCACTAACTAGTAGATTTGAACAATATAAAGAATATGAAAATATTTTTGGTTTCTTATTTACTTCTGACAAGTTGGATTCATTGGATGATATGAGTTTAAAGTCTTGTTGTAGTCGTTTGAAGCTCGCACTTAAAAAGGTGAACAATCTAACATTGATGGAAATGAATTATACGTGGAATTAAAATTACTCCAAGAATTCTTGCCCAAGGAAAAGATAGACCTGTTGGTATTTTAAAAATTTTGAAACATGTAGATTGTTTTCCTAATACAATTATTGCATATAGAATTTTGTTGACTCTTCCCGTGACTTGATCCGCAGAGAAGTTTTTCTAAATTGAAGTTATTAAAGTCCTACTTGCGTTCTACAATGACACAAGAAAGACTTAATGGATTAGCTTTCATAGCGATTGAGAATGATTATTTGGATAAAATTGATTATGAAGACCTAATTGAAGATTTTGCTTCAAGGAATATCAGAAGGATGATACTTTTCAAATAAAAAGTTTGATAGTAGTTTGGAGATTTAGTTATATTGGTACTTCATTTGTAAGAAAATAATTTTAAAATTATAATGTTATAAACTATGTAATTTATTTTCATCTTTTGTTAAATATATTTTATCAATTTTGAGGCCTAATTTTAAATTTTAGACAGGGCTTTCAAAATGTCAGAACCGGCCCTGCTGAACAACACCCAACATATTTATTAGTTTTGGAGGAACAACTTCAAGATTAGGGATGCTACTCCCCCGACCTAGGGCTCGGGGGAGATAGCTGGGTATCCTAAATTGGTTGTGGAATTAGGAGCTGGGTGTTTGGTTAATTAGTGTGAGAAATTTTTTGAGTTAGCTTTTAAGGTTGAGAAGACCGATGTAAGCTTTTTTTTTTTTTTTTCCTTTTAGAATGCATTATTTCTAAGCGTCACATTCAAGAGAATATCTTAATGCGCCACCATGAAGGCAATGTGGGCGAGGTGTCCTTAAAATTGTGTCTTCCCAAAGCTTATGAAAGAATTGAGTAAAAGTCTGTCCGATGAATAGACAGACATAAATTCCCACCCACATTGGATTTACATCGTTATGAAATGTGTCCTCAACCTCAATCATTGTTATGAAACGTGTCCACAATGATATCGAACTGTTATTAGTGGTTAGGTGGACCAAACCCATCTCCTACGAGGAATTAATTACCTTCAGCACCACTTAACTACAAACAATTGCTGTTAGTTAAAAGGAGTACTTATTCGTACATAAGGCTATGATTGAACACTCTAATTTTCATCTTATTTCATTTATAGATAAATAGGTATAATCTATTAATAATAATTAAAACAAAAATCATTGTTTCCTCCCACTATCCACGTGACTGCTTTACGTATAAAACTTTCCCACCAAAAAGCTAGGTTTACCTCTGTAACTTTTCTAATTAAATTTAACCTTATCTTAAATTTGTAAAATCTTTTTTTTACCTATAATTTATTTCTAATTACTGTTTTAACTTTAATTGTATCCTAAATCTTTAACCTGTGTAACTTTTCTAATAAACTTTAACTTTATCCGAAATCTGTAAAATATTTTTTTACATGCAATTTTTTCTAATTAATGTTTTGACTTTAACAGTATCCTAAATCTATAAAACATTTTTTAATTTGTAATTTTTTCTCTAATTATTGTTTTGACTTTAACCGTATTTTAAATCTATAAAATTATTTTTTTTAATTTTTTTTCTTGTAATTACTATTTGGTTAGTTAAGGTCATTGTATTTAAAGTGATCATCATAGATTTCTAAAAAAAATTGTAATTTAAATATACTGAATGTATTTGCTTAAAATATAATACTCCCTCCGTCCCAGATAAATGTTCCTAGTGGATAAAACACAGGAATTAAGAAACATAATTAATGATGTGCTGTAAAATGTGTTCTGACTATAATACCCATGAATATTAATTGAGTTCAACTACTTTAAATAATTGAGTTTGTTTGGGATGTGTTATATTAAATGAAGCTTTAAGGGTATATTAAGAAAAATGATAGAGAATAGGTAGATCAAAAGTCTTTAGGAACATTATTTGGGACATCCCAAAATAGAAAGTAGGAACATTTATCCGGGACGGAGGGAGTATATTTATTTCTTTAAACAAACAATATGTATAATTGATTGGTAATATCTCGATTTGAAACAAATACGTGTTAATCTAACTTTTTTTTTTGTTCACATTTTTAGGTATATGAGAATTTTATGTGATTATGCTAAAATATGAATTTAATTATTTATTAATTTTTTTGTCCGTAAGACAAGACAGGTATTAACTAGTTTAATAATAATATGATTGCATGGGGTGGGGGTGGAATATGAAATTCACGTTCATGTTTCATTTCCATTGGGCATTCAAATTAACATTTTTCTCCTTCCAATTTATAATCTAAGTATCGTTCTCTTTATTGGTATTAAGGATAAACGAATAAAGTGGGATGGGATGAACATGAACTCCCTCGATCACTCCCCCACCCATTGCCAAACAATACGTTGAAAATTCTTTTTCTTAATTTCCGTCGTAATCAAATCGTAATTAAAACAGATAACAAAGAACAAGATTCTACTGGAAACTTGACGGAACCAACTCCATCGTAGACTAGAGATATACTACTATAATTCAAGTTACTACTACTTTATTAAAGATTGAGAAAAGGGGAAAAAGAAAGAAAGAGCACGCACGGCACTATTGAATTACTAGTTGGATATGAGTATATTGTATCATTTGTATATATATGTTGACACGAAACGAAACTGATGATTTTCTTTTCTTTTCTTTTCTTTTCGTACCCCTTAACTTTCTCGATCCATTCTTCTAATCTCTAGCTGGTCATCCATCCCCTCCCCTTGGATGCATCTTTATTTCTTAATTGGTGAAGAATATTTTTGTTATCAAGAATCAATTTATTATGCCTTACAATTACTGTACTAGCTACACCTGAAACTATGGAAACCATCCCCACCCACCCACCCACCCAACCTGGAGCTAGCATTTTTAATTAATATATATACTTTTATTTTGTTTTTTCTCGCTTCCTCCAGTCCTCATAAACTATATAGCTAGTTTTGATCAGTTCAATAATTAACATTTCATTTACTTTAATCAAGTTGTATGGTAAATTACTTTAAACAAGTTGTATGATTTACTGACACACACTTAATTTATGCCGTTAAATCATAACTTTATGCTGTTAAATCACAACTGATCTTACTAAATCTCATGAGATGATATATAGTTTTCATATGCGCGCGGCATTGTAATAATTAACCTTGTACAACTCTTTCATTATATCATACGCTATATATATATGCCAAATAATGAATTCTTACGACACTACACTGCAAAAATTATCATAGGCCACTTACAATATTTGTTACATACACTGTAAACTCATATCACAGTATATATACCATAAAATCCTGATCGAGCCATATATCTTGGCTGCGTTTGTTTTCGTGATTTAAGAACTTAATTTTAGATTTTGAGTTTTGTGTTTGTAATGACTAAAGTAAAAGTAGGCAAGAGATAGAGTCAAAGCTGTGAGACCGAAGAGCGAGAAAGTCTAAAACCACCAAAATCAGACATTAAATCACAAGAGAACTTAATATTAGAGTCTATAGTTCTTTAAGGAAAATATTTCTTTATTTATTTCTAAATAATTATTTTGTTTTATTGTGCATAAATTAAGAAAAACTAATAGACTATATTATAAATATTAATATTATATGTAGTTTTCCTTAAAGCATTGTGCATGTGACCTTAATTAAAATATAAAAAAATAAGAGTATAATAGTAAAAGTATTTTTTTTAAAAAAAATTAAAAAACATAACAATTTTTTTATAACAGATTAAAATAAATAAAATAATTATTTAAGAATGGAAGAGTACGTTTTTTAATTTATGACAGTAATCGTTTGCTACAAATAGGAGGTACGTCTTTTTCTTCGTGGTCCCCATGTCAACAAATGAAAAGTTATTCGTAGGAAAGTTATAATTACAAGTGGATGAATAATAAACGCTAATGATGCATTGACGTTTGATTATTTAAACTTCCGTTACAAGTCAAGTATTGAGCTTAAAATCCAGTTACATACTACCTCCTATCTCAAAATGATTATCGTTTTAACAATTTATTTACAAATTAAGAAAATTTTTAAAAAGACTGATGTACCCTTATTTAAGTTTAATTATTGTAGGTAAGTTGTTGGAGTATTTTTTTCTTTCTTCTTACCAATTCTCTTTAATGAGAGTAATAAATAAGGGCAATTTTGACAAAAATATGGATAAATATTTCTTAAAATCCTATAACGACAATTATTTTGGACAAAAAAAACTTTGCTAAAACAATAATTATTTTAAGACAGAGGTAGTATAATTTACTAATCACGTGAATCAATCTGAGGAGTTTTTATGCAGTTTATTTTAAGAAAACCTAATAGACTTGATTATAAATATTGATATTATATGTAGTTTCTTTTAAATTCCTTGTGCATGTGGCCTTAATTAAAATAAAAAGAAAAAAATAAGGGTAAAGTGATAAAAATAATTTTCTAAAAAGAAAATTTAGAAACATGACATTTTTTTTTGTAACAGACAAAAAAAGAAAAACGGAATAATTATTTGAGAACGGATGAGTACGTACGTTTTTTTTAATTTATGACAGTAATCGTTTGCTACAAATAGGAGGTAGTCTTTTATTTTGTGATCCCCTTAGGATAGGATGTCAACAAATGAAAAGTTATTCGTAGGAAAAGTTATAGTAGTTACAAGTGGTTGAATAATAAACGCTCATGATACATTGACGATTGATTTAAACTTCCGTTACAAGTCAAGTATTGAGCTTAAAATCCATTACATACTACCTTCATTTCAAAATTACTATGGTTTTAATAATTTGCACACATATTAAGAAAATTTTTCACATGTTAGAATACTGACCCATGTCCATGTTATTAACGGGATGAGAAATGCTAGAATAATGACCCATGTCCATGTTATTAACGGGATGAGTAATGTTATGAGTACCTAAGAGTATTAATTTTTTTTACATTAAATGATGTGTCAGCTAATGTAGCAGCTGATGTGATGTATTAATTATGATATTTAATTTTATTTTTTATATCACATCAACTAATATTTACAAAAAAATATTTAGAACTCTTTAATTACACGTAGCGTTAGTCTAACGGGATAGTGTTATCAAAGGACAATTATGTCAACCCAAAAAGACCAGCGTCATTGTCAGTTTCCCTTCGTACTCACACCAGTGGTTGTTCACTTTTAAAGAGAAAAACGGAAAATTTCCAAAGCAAATGAATTTTGGAGTGTAGCCAGAAAGAAAGTTCACGATCTTCTGCGTAATCCCCATGACCATGAATGACATGAAATAGACATTCCAAACCCTAATTATTTTTATAATTAATTAAAGATAGAGAATATATATATACACACACATATATAACACAGGCTTCCACCAACTTTCATTTCACAGGTGAAACTCCTATTCATCCAAATTTCGTTGCATTCGTTTCTGCGCACTCTAATTTCTCTCTCATTCTCAACTTTCATTCAAACAATTAAACCTTATTATGTAAATTTTGGATGCACAGAAATTCATTTCTGTTAATGCATGTAGTGTGTGTGCTGTGAGTATCATCTGTTGTGAACATTTGCTAATATCTGGTGTGAGTGATATTAGCAAATGGGGGAGACGGACGAGAAGTTGGAAGCCCTGAAACGCGAAGCTGTTGATTTGGTATGGTCCTCTGCGTGTGTATGTGTTTATACGCGTGTTATGTGTATTCTGATATTTGAGGGCTTCGTTGGTTTTTATGTGTGTGTTCGTATGTTATTCTTGTTAATTTGTGGTGTACAAATGACTCTGCCCTTCTCATTTCATTATTTTTTACTTATGTATGTGGAAGGGTTTGGGTCTGATGGGGCGGTGGGTTTTCTTTCTCTTTGTTTTAGATTATCATGTTCTTCCATTAATAAAGATTTCAAATATGAATTTGATTAACAGGAGACTATACCACTTGAGGAGGTTTTCGACAATCTCAGATGTGATAGAGGGGGGCTGACATCTGAGGATGCTGAGAGGAGGTTGCAGATATTTGGGCATAACAAGCTTGAAGAGAAAGAGGTACACTTCCATCGTTTTTTCTTCAAAAAAATTTTGTTTTATATTTTTTTGTGTGTGTACTAATGTTTCTGTTGAATTGATGAGGATTCTTCTAATGTTGAGGCAATTTGAGGTTTTTGTTGAATTTTATGTCTTTCAGGAGAGCAAGTTTTTGAAGTTCTTGGGGTTTATGTGGAACCCGCTTTCGTGGGTCATGGAAGCTGCTGCCATTATGGCTATAGCCCTTGCCAATGGAGGAGTGAGCACCCTTCCACCATTTTTTATTTTTATTTTTTTTTGAGTTTCCATGAGAATTCGGTCTAGTCAAGATGCTCTTTGGATCAGCACGTGAAATTCTAGCCCCCTATGTGAAGATTGGTATTATATTCCCGAACTGCATTTTACGTTGCACTGAGGGACTCCTCGAGTATGAACTAAATAAGAGAATTTTGTAGAACGCAAAATCTCGAAGTATATGAAGAGGGCATGTTGTTCTTAACAACCCAATTGTTTGTTGAAATTATATTCATGGAAATTTTTTTATGATGCAGGGGAAAGAGCCCGATTGGCAGGATTTTGTTGGGATCATTACTCTGCTTGTCATTAATTCGACAATTAGTTTTATAGAAGAGAACAATGCTGGTAATGCAGCTGCGGCTCTCATGGCACGTCTTGCGCCCAAGGCAAAGGTAATATATATTTATGCGTTGAAGCTAATTGTCTCACACGATTGACTGTGGTTGATGCTTTTGATGGCTTTTGAAGTATCTTTATGTGATTGACTGTGGTTGGTTTTGTGTCTCCTCTATCCTTAACTGAGTAAATTGCAAATGGGATTATGTATGTAGGTACTTCGAGATGGAAAATGGAATGAGGAAGATGCAGCTGTTCTTGTTCCAGGTGACATAATCAGCATAAAACTTGGGGATATAGTCCCAGCAGATGCACGTCTCCTTGATGGTGATCCATTAAAGATTGACCAGGTCTCCTTGTAACCATGACTTTGTGTTCCGCGAATTATGATTACTTCTTTTTGATGCATTGACTAACCCTAAGTTTTATTTTATTTTATTTTCCTTTGATTTTGCAGTCTGCTCTCACAGGCGAGTCCCTTCCTGTAACAAAGAACCCTGGTGATGGTGTTTATTCTGGCTCTACATGCAAACAGGGGGAGATTGAAGCAGTAGTCATTGCCACAGGTGTGCATACCTTCTTTGGCAAGGCTGCACACCTTGTGGACTCTACAAATCAAGTAGGCCATTTCCAGAAGGTATGCACATAGATTTGAACTTATTTGCTGTTATGTAAACATTAAGGGATAACAAGATAAATTAAGTTGAACCGTATCCAGTAACATTGTGACTGAGGCGAAGGAAAGGAGCAAGATAGAGAGAGTTCATTTTCTTAAATATCTGTGTGCATTTTAATAAAATATAATTGGTCATCAAGAGTTTATTTCACAATGAGTTTGAACAAACCATGCCCTTTTTTCTGGTAATATCAAACCCTTACCATATATCTGTCCCACCTCTGTATTGGCTATAAATAATTTTCTATGCTTATAGGTTCTGACTGCAATTGGCAATTTCTGTATATGCTCCATTGCTGTGGGGATGATTGTAGAAATCATTGTGATGTACCCAATTCAACATCGAAAATATCGTCCAGGGATTGACAATTTGCTGGTTCTTCTTATTGGAGGAATCCCAATTGCAATGCCAACAGTATTATCTGTTACAATGGCAATTGGGTCCCACCGTCTGTCCCAGCAGGTAGGTCTCAGGTGGTTTGTAATGCAAATTCTGTTTATTGCTGTATCTGTTGTCCCAGTGTTTGTGCACCTATATATGTTTTCTTCACCACAGGGGGCTATCACAAAAAGAATGACAGCGATAGAAGAAATGGCGGGCATGGATGTTCTTTGCAGTGACAAAACTGGGACGTTGACGCTGAACAAGCTTACTGTTGACAAAAACCTTATTGAGGTTGCTTACTTCTTGTTTGCTTATGGATGAAGTTCCCTTATGTTTATCTTACCGTCTAATACCCTTGCATGGTTTACCTCCATAGATATTTGCAAAAGGAGTAGATGTAGATACTGTAGTATTGATGGCTGCCAGAGCCTCTAGGGTGGAAAATCAAGATGCAATTGACGCTGCTATAGTAGGGATGTTGGCTGACCCAAAGGAGGTAGCAAATTCATGTTGGTACTATAATTTGTTTTTCCGCACCATTGATGTCGAAAAGGGTTTATATTGAGCTGATTGTGTTATCTGTCCTGTAATCTATTATTTTATATTTCTTCAAGGCAAGAGCTGGTATTCAAGAGGTTCATTTCCTTCCATTTAACCCAACTGATAAGCGAACAGCATTAACGTATATTGACAGTGAAGGGAAAATGCATCGAGTCAGTAAAGGTGCCCCAGAACAGGTATATTAATAGATAACTGTTTTATGTAAAGAGGTGGTTTTTAAAATGCTTATCAGCTAACTTTTTTTGTGTGTGGCATGGCTGTTAGATTCTGAATCTTGCACATAATAAGTCTGAAGTGGCGCGTAAAGTTCATGCCATGATTGATAAGTTTGCTGAGCGAGGGTTGCGTTCTCTTGCAGTAGCATACCAGGCATGAAGTTTTACTCATAGTATTTGGTGCTCTGTTGAAGTCTATTTTGGGTAGACAGACTTGCTTAAATGATGGGGTTACACTTCTTAACAGGAGGTCCCTGAGGGAAAGAAGGAGAGTCCAGGAGGCCCATGGAAATTCATTGGCCTCATGCCACTTTTTGACCCACCCAGGCATGACAGTGCAGAGACGATAAAAAGGGCTTTGAACCTGGGAGTAAATGTTAAAATGATCACTGGTATGTGTATCCCTCTTTATACAACACCCGCATAACTCGGTGTCTTTGTATTGTGCTTTTTAGTGCAGACATTTCATTCATGGTAGCTTTTATTTCGAACTCCGCATCTCACCATTTACATGACTTCCTCAATCTCAACTAGGTGATCAACTTGCAATAGCAAAGGAAACGGGGCGCCGATTGGGAATGGGAACCAACATGTATCCTTCGTCTGCTTTATTAGGACAGAGCAAGGATGAGTCAATTGCTGCTTTGCCAGTTGATGAGGTGATTGAAAAAGCCGATGGATTTGCTGGTGTTTTCCCTGGTAATTATTTGTTTTTATCTTATGAATCTAAACTTTAGGACTTAATATACTATTTGGTTTATTACATTAATTTATAGATCTTAGCCGAACCCCATGTGACTGGATTAAAAGCTGATTGCCCACATTTCCTCTGTTGGCACAGAACATAAGTATGAGATTGTGCAGCGTTTGCAAGCCAAAAGGCATATATGTGGAATGACGGGTGATGGAGTAAACGATGCCCCTGCACTTAAAAAAGCTGACATTGGCATAGCGGTTGCTGATGCAACTGATGCTGCTCGTAGTGCTTCTGATATAGTACTGACAGAACCTGGCCTCAGCGTAATCATTAGTGCTGTACTAACTAGTCGAGCAATCTTCCAGAGGATGAAAAATTACACGGTACAATCGATAAAACTGTAATATTAACATAAAAGGGACTAGGCAGGTTATAATTATGAAGTTGTGCTAAGCCAATTCATGACATTTAATTAGGAGAGGATTCATTGTTTCTTCTATTGGTGTTTGTGAAGTGTTGTTTCAGCTGTTACGTCACGCTTACTACTCCAATTTTTGGATTTTCTTTATGCAGATTTATGCAGTTTCCATTACTATCCGTATTGTGGTAAGCTATTTTGATTATGCAACTTCTTTGTCATTTACACAAATGAGATCCTCTGGCTCATGGTTTCTAGTTCTTCTTTTTCCTGTGTAATTTTAATATCTGTTTTGACAGCTTGGTTTCATGTTACTTGCCCTCATATGGAAGTTTGACTTCCCACCCTTCATGGTGCTGATCATTGCCATTCTTAACGATGGTTTGTAATCTGCCCTCTCGCCTGCTATCTTGCTGCCTTCCATTGACCTTCCGCTTTTCTTCTCGCCTATACGGGATTATTATGTGTATATGTATTCTTATTTATTTTCAATGAGTTTAATTCGGGAGACAGAAAGAGGGAGGGTGTGTGTTGGCAATTGGTAGATAATTATGCTCACTAGCTCTTTGGGTTTCCAGGTACCATAATGACAATCTCAAAGGATAGAGTGAAACCATCTCCTCTGCCAGACAGCTGGAAGCTAGCAGAGATTTTTATGACTGGAGTTATTCTTGGTAGTTACTTGGCTATGATGACGGTCATCTTCTTTTGGGCAGCATACGAGACGGACTTTTTTCCTGTAAGAGAAGTTATTGCTGTAGAAATTAGCTCAAAATTATTTTATTCATTATGTTGCTTCTTGGTTATCTTCTAGGTTGAACTCGTTTAGCTATAAAAACGCTAAATGCACTCGCACTCCAAAGATCTCATATTTAAATTTATGCAACAAAATCTTCATTGCAATTTAAATGCTCCACATCCAGCCTGATATAAAAAGTTATCTCATGCTTCTTGGTCACTTAGTGTTTGCTCTATCTATTAAGCATGCTTGTCAAGAATCAAGGAGCAAACGATTATAATTTGTAAATAACCCCCCAGCAGCACATTTCTATTTCAGTTAAACTGCTTAAATCAATTTTTTTTCCCTAACTTATAATCAAGAAAGGGTAGGGAATTGTTGTTTATTAGCCACCATCTGACCTATTACTGAGATGTGCTTCATTAATTATTGTGGTAAGGAAGTACTTGTCTATCTTGTTGGCATCAGCCATACAAAAGAAGTAATTTCTTGTTGGGATCACGCATACGACAGATGATATTTGATTTCCAAACTAAAACATTTATCATGTATCTGGGCTTACTCTAATTTGTGCTTGTTCTAATTTTTCCAACATTTCAAATATGCTTGTTCTTACATCTTTCAAATAACTTTCAGCGTACATTCGGGGTTCCAAGTCTTCAAAGAAAAGCTTATGATGACTTCAGAAAGCTCGCCTCTGCAGTTTACCTCCAAGTGAGTACCATTAGTCAGGCCCTCATTTTTGTGACACGAGCTAGGAGTTGGTCTTTTGTTGAGCGTCCTGGACTTCTACTTGTGGTGGCATTTTTTGTTGCGCAGCTGGTGAGTGACTGCTGATTATTTTCTTGCTCACCATAACATTCCTTTGCAACAAGAAAGAACAATTGTTGATGTTGATTTTTTTTCTGTAAACAGATTGCTACACTCATTGCTGTCTACGCAAAATGGAGCTTTGCTGCAATAGAAGGGATCGGATGGGGTTGGGCAGCAGTGATATGGCTTTACAACATTGTATCATACATTCCACTTGATTTCATAAAGTTCTTTATCAGATATGCTTCGAGTGGTCGAGCATGGGATCTTTTAATTGAGCAAAGGGTAAGCAAGCCGGAGCTTAATATAGTGTTAAAGAATACATTTGGCCAATTGTTTGAGCTGATTGTTTGGTTTTGCAGATAGCTTTCACCAGGAAAAAGGATTTTGGAAAGGAAGACCGTGAGCTAAAATGGGCTCAGTTGCAAAGGACTATCCATGGGCTGCAACCACCTGAGACCCAAAGTAGTTTCAACGATCTTAATCAGATAGCTGAAGAGGCAAAACGACGAGCTGAGATGGCAAGGTAAATGTACACATGTTTTAATCCTTTCCATTAGCACTTTAAAACATAAGTAGGGCAGGATAGTCTGTAGTCCCTAAAGCTTTTGGGATGTGTATCCCATGTCTGAGGCTGCGATCACCATAACTGGTTGATTTGTCAAATCTCATTACTCGAAAACACGAACTACCTGCATCTGAGCAGTTGAAATAGAGGTGTGACTTTTGATGTTGGATTTCTACCGACTTCTTTCTATAGGCCCCCAATAAATACTTTAAAACTCTTTGTCCTGCCTGATTCCGCAATCTCATTCTTCATATATTTCCTCTACATGTAATTCTCATATATTTCCTCTACTTATTGCTAGCTATAAAGTGGCATGAAACACGATCATAGCTTGTGAATCCGTTTTTCCTGATGTATTGTTTTGCATTGTAGGCTGAGAGAACTGCATACACTGAAAGGCCATGTTGAATCGGTTGTGAAGTTGAAGAATCTTAACATAGATACAATCCAGCAAGCCTACACTGTGTGAGAAGTTGAAGAGTGCTTTCTAGTGCCCAAGTGTATACCTGTAACTAGGCATCGTATATACCATTTAGAAGTCCCTATAAGGGAAAGTACTTTCTTGATAATGG
This sequence comes from Platycodon grandiflorus, assembly GCA_016624345.1. NCBI lineage: Eukaryota > Viridiplantae > Streptophyta > Magnoliopsida > Asterales > Campanulaceae > Platycodon > Platycodon grandiflorus. The sequence goes on from CM028361.1 coordinate 22,305,466, forward strand.
CACTCGAGGGAACTAGATGATCCCTCCTCCCCACTCCCCTCACCCAACACCCAAAGAAAACCAAAGAACCAATATTTGCTTATCAACATTACAGCTATTTGTGCAATATGTATTTGCAAATGATGTGAAACTTGTTTGTGGTGTGTTGACATCTTATGCTTCTCCTCTGAAACTCAGTTTCTCTGTGTTGGGAATGGTGCTGCGAGTTGAGATATTTTTGTGTTGCAGTCGTCAGTGGGTGAGAAATAACAGATTACAATATTTGCTGGGTAGATTATCTTCCCATTGTACTTAAGTTAGATAGGCAAATAGGTCTGACTTCCTCTTTGAGACCCTCTATACTCTTTTGGAATTTCCGGTATCTCGATCTGAAAATTTAGCTTTGCTTTCAAGTCTTATGACTAAGATAAAATGAAATGCTGAACACCATTGTGAACAAAACACCTCTATTAGAGCACAAGAGAGACCAATAACCTTCCAGCTTAGTGTTTCCTTCGATATCAAGTTTAATTGCAGAATATAAATGTTAAAGAGTTAAGTGGAAAACCACAAGTCTAGTGACAGGAAGAAGATTGAGATTAACAAATCAAAGGCACATGTATAAGGACATTGCAAAAAGGATGAAAAACATAATTAGAATTGAATTGGAATATCATACAAAGCAATTCTCGAATTCATCCCAAATTTGGAAGCAATAACTGAAGCAAATACAAAGTAAGTATTAAGCAGCAAATTTGGGGGCCTCCCTGTGCTTGGCGATCTTCCTCTCGAGCTCATCCTTCTTAGCACCAACAACCCTCTCAATTTCCTTTCCTTGCTTCAACAACACGAACGTCGGCATGGCCTGCACCTTGAACTGCTGTGCTACATCCTGCACATTATTAAATTAATTCACACAGTTTCGCCAATTTCATCAATCAATTTGATTCCCAATTCTAATACCTAAAATAGTGCTCCAGAAAAAGAAATAGACATACCGACAATTCATCGACGTCGATCTTAATGAATTCGGTCTCAGGGAACTTGGAAGCAAGGCCGTTGATGAAGGGCTCCATCATCTTGCAGGGCCCACACCAGGTCGCAGAGAAATCAATAACCATCAGCTTGGGGGATTGCTTGGAGTTGTTGAAGTGGAGTTGCCATCGGTTAGATGAGTGGAATTTGAGGACACGGGATGAGTCGGACGACGATGATGAGTCGTCGGCGTAAGCAGGTCCGCCTCCCAGAAAACTAGACACGGCCGATCCCATCTTCTCTCTCTCTATATCTCTAGGAAGGCGGAATCTCTAGGAAGGAAGGAAAGAACCAAAAAAGGTTTTATGCGGTCTTAAGAGACGACGTTCTACCCAAAGTCACAATCATAGCTTTATTTTATAACCTTTTCCTACAATATGGACCAATGAGGAGTGCGTCTAGTCATAGTTAGGAATATACGGAACGAGTATAGTACATTGAAAAAATATATATACAAATTTAATACGATTTTTTTTTTCAAAGTTTCAATAAATAGTTTGGGATAAAAATATGTGAATGGGAAAAAATGATGTTATATTCCCTCTGTCCCTAAATTATTGTCTTATTTGACCCGGCATACGAATTAAGAAAAAATAATTGAATTGATTATTAATATTGGTATAGTATATAATTTTTTTTAATGTCTATGTGTATGTGGCCCATAATTAAAATAAGGAGAAAAAGTAAATGTAAAATGATAAAAGTGATGTTTTAAAAAGAAAAGTTTCAAACAAAACAATTATTTAGGGACAGACAAAAATAAAAAGCAAGACAATAATTTATGGACAGAAGGAGTATGTTTTAACGGATATAATACGAATATGATTGAAATATTTGGAATTAAAAAAAAGTTATATTTGTTAAATATCTTTATATTTTTATTACTTGAAGTATAAATATCTTGAAAAATTTGTTTTGGTAAGTAACAGTATATTCGAAAATCAAAATATGTACAGCCTAGTACAAGGGGCATACCCCAGGAAACAAAACCGAGTATTTCAATATTTTCTCATGAATTCCCCACTGTTTAGTATTCGAGTAGATAAGGGTTCTACCTACCCTGCCTAATGTATTCACAATTAAACAGCTGTTACTAAAAGATCAGTCTCTTCCCTACCCCCCTTATACATGAATTATACACTATAACAGCCAGTATTAGCTTTCTGATATTTGAACAAAACCATTCCCCAACATTACACCTCTTCATCACCTCCTTCCAATTAAATCTCAACAGTGTGTCATGGACTCAGACGTTCAGGCCCTAGTGCCCCTCTGGCGTGGCTCGTATCTGACAAAACCCTTGTCAAATATGCGTAACTTCTCACAATAATAACATAAGAAAGATGTATGGAATGGACACCGAGTCATACATGTGACATAATATCGACATTAGTACCAATCAGGCAGGAAGGGAGCAGCCATATCTGCATGGTTCATTCGTAAGATGCTTAGGGAAGTCACGGACCGTGACATTCTCCCCCACCCAAACCCGCAAATGCCCTCCTTTGCTCACAGAGGGGTCCAACATCGCTTCCTTGCGTTTAGGCGTCCCCTTGACTATCCTTCAACGCTCGCCCAATGTTAGGAAAGCACCATACAAACACCATACGTTGCCCCCACAAAGTTAGGAACCAGCCAACATCTCGTCTCGTTCCTACACGTACTTGATGCAGCATATTCGCCGCCCTTTTACAGCGCTATAACTTGCGTGCCCTCGATCGTCTTATCGCACGGCCCCCAACTACTCACTTCAATGGTGTGGATCCCGCACCAAACCACGCCCATCGCCCCTAGCCAATGGACCCGTACAACACATTTGCCCTCATCCTTATTCCGGTGACGTAGGGCTTCACCCGCGTGCTTCAAACAACGAGGTAGCGACAGTCTCATTGGAGTATACTCTCGAACACGTAGAAGTGCTAGTTGACTGACGCAGCAACAATCCGCTCTGATACCACTTTTACTCAAACGTTCAGGCCCCAGTGCCCCTCTAGCGTGACCCGCATCCCACTGAGCCCATGTCGAATATGCGTAACTTCCTATAATAATAACACAAAAGATATGTATGGAATGGACACCGTGTCATATATGTGACATAATATCGACATTAGTACCAATCAAGTAGCAAGGGAGTAACCATATCCGCATGGCTCATCCGTAGATGCTTAGGGAAGTCACGGACCGTCACAAGTGGCTCTACAAGAATAAAATAAGTGCTCATCGGTTTCCTTCTTCAATAACACCTTAAGCCTTGAGTTTGTCCCTAGTCATCTAAGCATGCTTTGGGATATTCCCAGAAAATCATACCACTTTATGCCAATTTACCTAGTTGCCTTTTTCACCAACTCGTAAATATTAATTAGTACCTCATAATCATTGGTGGGTAAGTTGGTGAACTGTACTTTATCTCGCGACTCTAAAAGCTCCTAAAGATGTGTCGATGGTCCTGACAGCTCAAACCAATCTGCCAATTGCTAATCGTCCAAATTCTTGTGAAGCAGATGGGCTGCAATGCATACACTTTACGTTGTAGCAGAATGGATGCCATGGGCTCATCAGTGATGGCTTCCGGTCAATAACGGTAAGAAGAAAAATCGATCTTTCTTGGTTTGGCATTGATGGTAAATTGTACTACTACTAGAATAGTACATAAAATTTTTCGATGGTGGAAACCCTTTCTTTTTGTTCCCCGACAAGAATCGAATTACGAGATGGATCATTTTCAGTCTCTTCTATTCTATCCTTCTTTTCTCATAACCAAACAAAGTCTTATCTCGGGTTTTGCACAATGTCGTGAATCTTAGTATATTGTTTTTGCAAGTAGGTATCTAAGTTACAAATGGCTCAAGATCTCCCAGAGACTGTTGGGATGGAAGAAGTACCCTCCACATTAAGAACCAGTTGTTTCTAGCTTATATCCTTGAGTGTCTGCTTCTTTCCATTGGTTGTGCCTAGCTCTGATCCGGTGTTTCAAGAAAAAAAAAATGAGAGAGAGAGAGAGAAATAAAAAGTAGGTATTATTTCATAATGTTATATTGGGTTTGAGTAGTTTAATTACTCTAGGCTTTTACATTGTTAAAGGCTAGAAAAAGATAAAGTATATAAATAGGTCCAGTAATCGCCTAACCTTAGAAACATCAAGTTGTACTTCAAACCAAGCCACTAGCAACACCTTTATATTGATACCACCAAGCACTCAATAGAAAGTACCCAAAATTAAGAGCCCCAAGAGCAGCAATCAGGTAATAAAAGTAGTCCAATTTCCATTTGTTAAGATCCTCCGGCAGCAATCCGATGAACCATTGAAACAAGAAATCCACTCAAGTAACTCGACACTGCCATTCCCACGCACACAAAAAACAAAGAACCTGACATGCTTCTCATATTCTCCAGAAACTCCTTAGTCCTTACAGTAAAACTCAAACTGGCCTATGGCAGTGAACTCTTCAGTTAGTTCCCTTAATATGAACTGTGGAACTAGCCAATATGCAAACATAGCGGATATTCCCCCTCCTTCCGGTGCAATTCCTACCATTGGCATCATAGGAGCGTAATTCCTTCTTTTCTCCTCAACTAAGCCTACAACGACCATGCTAAGGATGGAAAGAACAAGTACAATCGTCATTCATTGGTGGAGTGTGATTCCACCTTGTTTATCAGTCCTTTTTTCAAGGTAAGGAACACTGATTCCATCATATATGGGAATCCAGATAGCTATGCTTATCATTGAGATGACGATGTAGGATGCTACTGGCACTTGGAATCTAGGATTGCCAAGGTGTTATCGGATTGAAGAGGTTAGAAGACTGCATAGGTGTGGTATGGAGAATCGCAATGTGGTAGACAAATGATGATGACATGTGGGAATTACCCTTGAGACATAATTTGTTTCTTCGATTTGTTAGATGCTACAGCCTCTAAGGATTTGCTGCTAATCCATTTGACCTCAACTGGTCTTCAGTACTTATAATTGTCGATTTGTTAAGGAACTTAAATTGATTCGCATAAGGAAGAATGAGCTGAGAAGCATTGGCAGGACTATGATTGAAAAAGGTGGCCGATGGGTGGCAGGGTTGCTTTTAACTGTCGTTTCTTGGTGGCAACCACTAGCACTTGAGCCACGCTAGTAAAAGGGCATCCCGTTGGATTATCTTTGACATACAATTTTGAACCCACGAAGAAAAGAACCACTGAAATGTACATGAGGAAAGTTGGAACTGCTAACCCAATGCCCCAACCTAAATTAGATTGCACATAAACGATGTTGATTACTGAACACTACCAAGGGAAATGCAATTGTGAAGAAGTACCAATTGAAAAAACTATTGATACCCTTTTTCCGGAACTCGGTTTGAGGATCAAATTGGTTGGCTCCAAAGGGTAGGCTACATGGACGAATACCACCCGCTCCCAGTACTAGGAATTCGAATCCACCAAGTAGGAATGCTAATAGCCAAGATAATAGACCCATGTAAGTTCCTGCTCGTTTAATATCACGGTGAGAAGGGTGCAGGGCAGGTAATATAGTGGTTATTACCATTGTCATCCCCTACAACAATAAACACATAACAACGAAAAAGATATAAACTGTACAGTACATTACAAAAATGAGATCATTGTAAATCATAGATGGAAACAATATTTCTTTTATTTTTCTCAGTGATTACGGAAGTAGTCTAATCAATTCAGATCACGCTTAGTAGCTATACCATATCATACGTGTATAATGTTAATTGACTATAGTAAAATGTGCAAAAGAATTGATCTCCCTTCGCTTATTTTGGAGAGAATTGCAAAAAAAATCATGTACTATTTCACGTTTTGCAAAATAAAATACGTGTTTTTTTTTTTTGCTTAAATCGCTATTTGGTCACCCTACTTTAGCAGAAAATGCATTAAGCTAACCCTATTTCTTTTTTCTCAATTTCATCACTATACTTGGCATAAATTTCACATTCATCACTCTGTCAAATTATTTGGATGAAAAGCTTTAAAATTTTATGAAAATCCAAAAATACCCTTATCTACTATACCAAAAGCCCACTATTGTGTGTCTATGTGAGAGAGAAAACTATGAAACTCTCTTCCCTATTTACCCTCCTCCAAACTCCATAACCACCCACCACCAACACTGTGACGCCCCGACCCGGATTTCAATGCGAAATCCGGAGTCGACGCGTCAAAACAACAAGCAATTAACGATAACAGTTATTAAAAGCGCGTGGCGCAACAATTCGTACGCACCACAAAACCCGATTAACAAAAGCTTTGACAATAGAAAGTCAATCATCGGCGACGTTACAGCCGGAACCCAACTAATAAAACACAAGTATGAGTTTTAAGAAACATCCTTAATAACATTAACTACCTCGGCCACAACATGCCGGAACCAACTGTACAAAAACCGCAAGCTACGACATGCTTGGGAAAATAACTGAATTAAACATTTTAAAGTATACGAGCTCGACATACACGTGTCGGCCACCAAAAGAATAAGAGGTACAAACAGAGTATCCATGCTACCCAAGTAAAGTCTACATGACTTTACTTAACCAATCGTCCTCACCAAAAGAATTGTCTAACTATTAACAAAAGAGTTCCATAGCTATCAAAACAAAAGACCACCTGCGATCTAAGCGACAGGACTAATCGGCCTCACCGCGAACTTCCCGCCTGGCTCGGATCTAAGGAAAACAATTAAACAACAAACGGGGTGAGTCGAAACTCAATAAGTTACTAAATGCAACTATATGTCATGGCATAATGCTCAACGATAACTTTAACATTGCAAAACATTTATACATCACGACCAACATGTAGCATCATATTGATATGCACATAATACATCTCGTTTAGCACCTTGATGTTCACATAAGTGCTCGTAATAAACCACATTACAAAGGATATGATATTTCTTTGTCCATTCTTTGCGTTGCTCTGCAATACACAAAATAACCAAACGTGTCCTCGATACCCGTGTGTGTGGTATCGACGTCCCGATAAACCTATCGAGTTCAAACTTAGCAAACCAAAGCCATGCGTATTGCTACAACATTGGGGCTACTTCTCAGCGTGGCCAAAGAAGAGGGTGTGTGAAACTCCGTGCGGCTTATGGCGATCACAAACGTTAATTTGTGAAGACCATAGGTCGTCCTACCTTACTCAACCAACGACGCCAGCTGGACTTACACAATGCACAAATAGATGTTCTTATTCATCTAATGTAAATAACCGTCAAGTTCAAAAGTAGTGAACTTGACAAATGACAAGTAGATTATTCTATTTCATCACTCATCATCATTTAACAAATATGTAAACATTCGATTCAACACATTAGAGCTATACTCAAGTCTCTAATTTAACAGTATCAAAAGTACGGAGGACTAGAATCTCGATCATTCGGGCTCTAAACCTCGTAGTAATCTAATATGTTGTTCGGGAGTCATAATCTTCCCTAAAATCTACTTCTGAGTCATTACTAAAGTTCACCAAATTAGGGTTTCAATGCTAAGTGCAAGACTACCCATTTTCAAGTCTCAAGTTCTCCATTTGTTCAAATCCTAACATTTACATGTCAACCTTTGCCCATTAACATCATTCAACACATATTCATAGCACAAGTATAATGTACCCATCTCGACCTAGAGATTTGTACACGAAAATAACATATAAAGCAAGTCATACAATAGTATTGATGATCTAACACACTTTGAAGCCTAAGCATACAAAGGGGGTTTAGTAACTTACCTTGTGACGAAAATCAACACAACAAAAATAAGATCGAAGCCACCCAAGTTGTTCCCTAGCTCAACCCCAACACAATGACGGTCTCGGATCGTCGATCGGACGGTTGGATCTCCGGGAACCCGATCACACACACCAATCTCACTTTTTCTCCCACACACACACTCCTAGGCTTTAATGGTGAAAATGGAGGGAAGAGTGGAGAGAAATGAAGTCTCTCCACCCATTTAAGTGACCATGTTTCAGATTTGGGAAGGGCAATGACGTGGCTCAAGGAGAGCCACACATGTGGTGTGTAATAAGGGTACAAAGGTAATTCCAAAATTCGATTTTTTGAACCGGCTCGACTTGCGGCCGCGTCAAGGAACTCGCACGGCCGTGCAACTCTCACGGTCGTGCCAAAGAGTCTTTGCACGGTCGTGCCAAACATTCTGGAGCAATTTACCCTCTTGCACGGCCATGCCAAAGAAAGGCACACGGCCGTGTCAAACAATCTGTCCAACCCACCTCTATTTTTACTCTATCTCATTGGTTTGGACACTTGGGTACACCTAGGAGTGACCATACAACATTTCTAACACTTCAAATCGATGTCAAGAGCCATAACGATCAATTTATCAATGTATAACGAATATAACAATTCCCGTAAATATGAAATTAACATATCAAGCAAAGCATAATTCAATTAGCATGTTAATGAAGCAAGTTTAACACATAATCCAAGTCAATCATGCATAAGAGGATCCGTGGTATTACAAACACCACCCACTTCCAACCTCAACCCCCACCCCCACCAGGACCACCATTAACATCACCCACTTCCAAACTCCACAACCACCCCCACCAGAACCACCACTAACATCATCATCATAGAAAATCAATGGAAAAAGCATTGTCTCGTTTCTCTCCACCATTGTTGCCTTATGAACTTCTTTGAAAACCTTAAGAATCTGTCACCCCCTATTTTCAATGGCAGTGTTGGTTCGGCGATGACAAGGGTGTGTGGATCTTAAGGATTTTTGTAATCTCTCTCTCTCTCTCTCTCTCTCTCTCTCTCTTGCATATCTAAAAATTAGAACTATGCTCTTTTGAGTTAAAGTTATTAGTTATAAGAAAAAATTGATAAAACTGAAATCGATGGCGGGTGTGTTTGGAAAATGGGATTTGCAGTGAGATTGAGAGATTTCGGACCCCTGAATCCTAAGCCTAATGACTCCAAATAGCACTAAATTAATTCTTCCAAGCCCCTTGCCTACTATCACTTGCTGTCAGGAAAGGAAGAAAAGAAATCCATTGTCTTCCCATTTCATATCCCTTTGCCAATCAATCTATAAACAAAAAAGTATATTATGATACAAAGGATAGCCTCGAAGGCTCTGATTCCATCTATTAATAAGGTAGATAGAAAGGTCATCTTCTCTTAGTGTACAACCCTAGCCCAAAGCCCGTTTCGCCATGCATAGCCCACGCACTGGCCTACCAAGCACCTGGGTCAACTGGCCCACTACAAGCCACCCAAAAGTCCATGAATAGGTTGGTGCCCAGTGGTAGTGGGTGGCTACTTATAAGGCACACACAAGTCCCACATCTACCCGATGTGGGATATCACAATCTCCCCCACTTGAATCTTTGACGTCTTCGTCAAGACCCAAAAGAGGCCCAAAGGATCGGCACCCCGGGCGATGTGTTCCAACATATTTCTAGCCGGGACCCGCTCTAATACCATTGTAACGACCCGAACCCGAAGCCCGGTCAACCACGCATAGCCCACGCACTGGCCTACCAAGCACCTAGGTCAACTGGCCCACCACAAGCTATCCAAAAGTCCATAGATAGGTTGGTGTCCAGTCTAGTGGGTGGCCACTTATAAGGCACACACAAGTCCCACATCCACCCGATATGAGATATCACACTTAGGGACACTCCTCTCCTCTCTTGATTTGTTTGCTTCGGGAGCGCTACCCTTATGCGAGTTGGTCAAATACCTATTCAATGTAAAAAAACAATAAACAGATAAAAGAGACTGACTTGTATGATTATTCATATGTAATAGTTGAAGTCCTTAATGAGACGAAGTGAGTGCCAAAGATTGTTTCATGTGTGACCCGATATGGGGCTTATGACTTCTTCGTCATGCCTTTATTGATTAAATTAAAATAAAATTGATGGCGGGTTGTGATGGTGGGTGGTGATGGCAGTGGCCGTGGTGGAGGTGGGTGGAAGGATTATAGTCAGATTGAGGTTAAAGATGAAAAGTAAAATTACAGGGCATTTTTATCTTTTCGCAGATCTCATCCAACTTAACTAACGGAAGTTAAGACCAGTGAGCTTATTGACTCAAAATGCCAAGTATAGTGATGAAATTGGAAAAAAAAAAAAAGGTTGGGTTTAACTTAATGCATTTTCTGTCAAAGTAGGGTGACCAATTAGCGATTTAAGCCTTTTTTTCGACCTATTAAACCATGACCGATTTTCAGTTTTTCAATTTAAACCTTCTGTCATTTGGGTGTTAAAAACCATAACAGAAATCTGATTAGGTTGTTTACTGGGCATTTACGTGGCATATGACATAGAAAGGCGGGAAAGAAAACCAAATTCCCTCCAAATTTATTCCAAAACAAACCTTAACATATTTAGTGGATTTCAAAAAAAACTTATTTGCTTGCAAATTTTTTGGGTATTTATATACCCATTTCATCCCAAAAAAAATTCCAAATCTCTCTCTCCTTAACCCTCTCCATCCTCAATTACTTTAAAAGTAATACGAATAAAAAATTCAATTTGACCAAAAAATTAAAAAAAATACACATTAAATTTGCATTTGAAAATTATTCTATTTGACCAAAAAGCATTCTATTTTGGATAATAATTATAAAACTAAAATATGTCAAAATAATATTAAATAAAAAACATATACATACGCATGTGCATGTATTACGTTACTAATTAATAATAAGTATAATTTTAGATAATGTTAGTACAACATTATCTAAAATTTAATGTGTATTATTTTATTTTTTGGTCAAATTTAATTTTTTATTCGTAATACTATGAATTACGTATTTTATGATTATGACAAAAATAAAAAATCTATACGTTAAATTTGTATTTAAAAAACATCATGTTTGGCCAAAAAAAAAAATCAAACAAAACAATGATTTATAAACGGAGGGAGTAATTTTTTTATTCAAACATAGGTTTTTTTATTTTATATGTAAATCATTATCTCACAAGTAACTTTCACTATATATATATATATATATATATATAAACATATAGAGAGGATTGCAGAAGAAAGCTAGAAAGGGAAAAACATCCTCGACCCAAAATAAATGTAAAATCTGTATTTGGGACTTGGACTGCAGACGATGATAATATTTTATTCGTTACTCTCGCTTAAAAATAAAGTAAAAGAGGATGGAGAGGGTTGGGGAGAGAGAGATTGGGATTTTTTTTTGGATTAAATGGGTATATAAATGCCTAAAAAAAATCTACAAGCAAATAATGTTTTTTTGAAATCCACTAAATATGTTAAGGTTTGTTTTGGAATAAATTTGGTTTTCTTTCCAGCCTTCCCATGTAGATGCCCAGTAAGCAATCCAGTCAGATTTCTGTTATGGTTTTCAACACCCAAGTGACTGAAGGTTTAAATTGAAAAACCTGAAAATAAGTCATGGTTTAATAGGGCAGAAAAAAAACACATATCTTATATTGCAAAATGTGAAATAGTACAGGGTTTTTTTGCGATTCTCTCGCATATTTTGCATGTATGGGTCAGTTTAATTTGATGAAAAACACAACTAATAATCTTTCATACGATAACTAAATGTCAATTTCCTACAATCACTAAGATGCGTACATAAATTGAACTAATTCACAACTGCAAGTAGTAATTTTTGAATAGATTTCTTTATCTGAGCTTTTTGACGTTAGTATTTTGGAATTGTATCCATTCTTCAAAGAAGCTGCTGCTATGAAAACTTATTTTCCACGTAGAGATTGAAAATAATATTCAATGCTTCTCGTTGTATTGTACATGAGCAGGAGGTGCCTAACAAACATCATCTTCACGTTAATCAGTAAAATTCAAGAAGAGACTAACAAGATTCATCTAAATTCAAGAGTATCTATCTATCTTCATGACTTTGATCACGAAAAAAACAGTAACTTTATTGATTGAAGTGATTCTTGTCAAGTTAGGGAAGAAATGATGATTAAAGAGCTTTCTTTCTATGAAAAGACGAGTAATTGCAGGAGGAGTTGTGTTGTGGGGAATGATTACCAAGAGAGAGGAAAGGGAGGCAAAAGCCAAAGCAAGTATTGGCAGAGAACGTCTCCAAAAAAGTGCGCCACATTTATTGTAAATATGGACGGACACAAAGCGCAGCAGCCGTGACGTGACACTGACACTGACACCCATCATGTTGAGGAAGATAGACCATGAGGTTTGCCCAAGAAGTACAAAAATGACAGACATATAACTAACTGATTACAAATATACAGTAGCATAAACTCTCTCGTGTTTACAGCCTATGACTCACTCCTCTCTAGTTTTTGATTTCTGCATCCTCTTCCAGCTCCATGGTCGCTCGCAGGCAGGCGTGTAAACTCTTTTGCTGCCTCCCATATCGACTACAATTGATATTAATTTAAATGTCCATTCAACAACAGAAGAGAGCATCTGGTTCAACGAATTCTTCCTTCCTATCTATATATTGTCTCATTGTCAATAGTTTTAGCTTGGCATTTATCCAGTATATATAGTAGTAATTGATATGAAAGAATATTAGTTAGTATGGTTACTTTATTAGTCTTGGTTGGCCATACTATACATACAGGGTTTTATCTCTCTCTACAAATCAGTTCGGTAAGTTGCGCGCAGTTAGGCTTAACAACAATCTTCTTTCTTTCAGGCTGAAAAATCAACAAAACTATATTTGTTATAAAAATGGTAATTACCATAATTCTTCAAGTAGAATGGTGAAAGTGCCCAAGTAAAAATACTAAACAAAGAATCATCGTGAGCTCTCTCTTTAATAGAAACGTCTTTGTAGAATCTGTAATTTAGATTCATCAAGTAGACTGAGATGTAACATGTAATGTACACCGGTACACAACAACAACAACAACAGATCCTACTGGGCTCCACTTTTTTTCCCTTGGATTTATTGGAATGGAACTGTATATACCTCGGTTCTTGCTAATTGAAAGATAGCCATCGCAAAACACTGAAACCCATCACTGTGGGTGTCTGACCATTGGCAATGTAGGCATGAACGTTACAACAGATTGTACTGGCCTCCCCCCCTTTGTCACTTGGATTTATTGAAAAGGAACAGGAATGCCTTGGTTCTTATTCACAATAGCCATTGCCAAATACCGAGTACCCATCCCAACGGGTGTCTGATCATCAGGACCCTCCCAGAATGGAGCTCCACCATCACCCACCAGACGCCAATACCCTGTTCTAAGAGATTCAGCTTGTTCTTCCGTGCTATTCTCTAGTAAGGCTTCTACCCGGAAATTTATCCCAAGATTACCAAGAAACTGAGACTGAGTAATCGGACCGTGGACTGACACATTTTCTGCAAAAATATGTGGAATCAAATTTTCAAGTTCAGTAATATCAGTGGCTTAAGTTAAGAACAAAAGTACCAATTATGAGTAATTATTTTGGCTACCTCTGTTCCGCTCAAATAGTCCTACTTTCTCTTCTAGGACATCCCACTCAAAGAGTCACATCAAAAAATTAAGCATATAAATGTCTTGATTTTCCAAATTCACCCTAATATTAAAGTTAAAACTTAAATAAATAAATAACCCTCAAATTTTAAGGATATTTATGGAAAATAACGTGAATTCTTAAAAAATTGGAAACTAAACTCTTTTGAGCAGAATGGAGAGTGTAAATCATGATTGTTTGAACAAGAAGGAACACCTGAAACTTCCTCTGCAGAGTGCCTGATTGCAGGAAAGTCAACATAAGTACTGAGATCAGCAGACCCTGGATTGTCCAGTATGTTGACAAACTTATGTTTCCGAATTGCCTACAAAATGAGAGTGCAAAAATTATGAACAATCAACAACTACTTTTAACACCAGATGTGTCAAACCTTGTATTATAATATTTTAAATATTTGTACAGAAAAAATGTAAGATGTTGCTGTTCAGTTGAAAACCATAATCTCATAAAGTTTGTGAAAATAGTTGTTCGATCATTAGTATTAAGAGCAAAACCAATCCATCCCAAGTATACAAGCCTTTTTCTAGTAAAGCATATATAATATATTAAACCAGCAGAAACACCAGACCTGAAGACTGTCCGCAACTAATCCGTTCAGGCCATAATCAATTATGAGAGCACCACCACCATCAGAACTTACTCTCTTAGCAATAGCTTGAGTCAAATCAATTGCTTTCGGGCAAACCTCAACATGATGAAGTTTAGCCAGTTCTTCCGTCCCAGCCCACTTGCAGCGCTTTATAAGATAGAGAGTCGCAGGTGTGGGCTGTGGGGAGAGCACAATGCGAAACCTAATCATTCAATATATTAAGAAAATTATCAATTGATTTGGCTCAGTTTAGAAGACATGGCGAGAACACAACAAACTAATGACAGACTGGAGTGAAAAAAATACGATGAATCTTCTGCAACATCAATCATTTTCTCGCACCAGCCACGTGAAGCTTTCTGGAAAAATCATGAAATCAAAACATTGAGTTAGAAGTTCTATTGCATTATAAAGCACAAAAGAAAACAGCAACTGTAATGGCTTGTGTTCAATGTAACCCATATTCGGGGACTGGTGTCAGGTTTTGGTATATTTCACAAGTGTCGAATAACCTCACAATTAAATAACACGGAGACGGAAAATCATTTTATACATAATTATTTACCTAGGGTTGATCAGTATTCAAACATGCTATATCGTCCAAAATGGACACTTTCTTGATTTTAAGAAATTTTCTTGAACTAAAATTGACTTGTTGAATCGCTTGCTAGTAACATTTAGAGTGAGAAGTGTCCAACCTTACCCTTAACCCTAAGTAAAGGGTTGGATACGGATACCTGAAGCATTTTGGAGATTTAACAGAACATAGCTTTTGTTGTTGTTTTTTTAATAATTAAAAACACAAAATTCTATTGAATAGATCATCTATATAGAAAACAAGAAACTTAGATGAGAAGGTGAGACACACAAACTCATAAAGTGGCCCTTGTTTCCCATTTCTGCAACTAAGTTTGGCCAAGTTCCAGGGAATGAACCCAGGATGCCCCAGATATTATTCACATATTGCAAAATATTAGCTACTTCCACAAAACCAAACAAATTAATTCTACAAGCATATAGATACATAACTAACTTTTTCTATTTTCTTTCACATAATCACACGTCTTATTCTGCACTTGAGCACTCAAATCTATCATCAAAGCCTTATTTCAGCTTACATCTTGAATAAAATAAACCTAAAAACAGAGAGAAATTGCACTGCAGGTGTTACTTGGGACCGAACAAACTGTTTTTTTCTTTTAGTTTTTAGATGTACAGCAGCACAAGTCTTAAACCAAAAAATGACCAGGTAATTTTTCCTAATATTTCAAATATCAAGTTTCAAAGCAAAGGGGTGCAAACATTTCATACTTAAACTGCAATCTTCTCAACAGGATACAAATTCTAGAATCACAGTCTACCTGCAAGACATCAACCCCGAATACCCGAGTCCTAGAAAGTTTTGTGGGTGCAAGGGAGGTTCTACATACATGATACAACTACTTCCTCCATCCCGGAAAAATACAGTAGTCCACTTTCTATATTGGAAGTCAACCTAGGACATATTAAACCAATATTTAACATACATTTATTATGTTTTAGATAATAAAATTTCAAATCATTCAAACAATATTAAGAGTACTATCAATAGCAACTTTTAGAATTTCCTACGAACAAGTAAAATTTTATAAATCTTCAGTCAAAGTTTAATCGAGTTGACCAAATCAAGTCAAGATAGGACTATTCTTTTGCAACGTAGGTAGTAACATTTATAAAAGCACCACAACTTTTCATTACAGGAGATGGTGGAGAACCACCATGAAAGGGTGAAATAATGTATCCCTTTATCATTGTCCAGCATCAGTGAGAGAGAGAGAGAGAGAGAGAGAGAGAGAGAGGAGCAAAAAAGTCTGTCTTATGGTTGCAAAGGAGCTTCTACATACAATTAAGATTGCTAAAAGCACCGCAACTTTTGAATACTGGAGATGATGGGGATCCAACATTAAAGGGGGAAACAATGAAACCCTTTATCATTGCTCAGCATCAACGGAATAGAGAGAGAGATTTAACTTTTTCGTGGCTCTCAATCTGAATACTTTGAAGAGAGAGAGAGGGGGATAAACAACTATTGCACCCAAAAGTTATTAGACAAACCTGAAATTGATGAACTGGTAGGGCATCATAGAACTCGTGGGCAATGATGATTGTTGGCACTGCAAGAAAGCAAACAACAATCCACATAGTTAAGAGAAAGAAGTATGCAGTTTCCAAGGCTTTCAAAAATCATTTGAATTTAATACTCAAAAATCCAGTTTGCTTCATTCATCAAACTAAAATTGTACACACACACACATAAATTATACATCTTTGAGGTCTTTACTATACTTTATTACATCTACTATTCATGCAGTGGAACAGATTGCCAATTTCAGCTGAAACAGAGTATCTAAGGTGATGCTACTAAGCTATTAATTTTGTATTACGGATCATGAGCAGTGCAACAACATTTCTGAATTGTAATAGAAAGATAAATAAAAATTATTTATGTAGACACTACATGTTACTGCCATAAATTTCAAACCATTAGAAACTGCGTTGACACTATCATTTTGTGATTTCAAACCTAAAACCCTAACCAATTGGTCATTAACCTGCCAACATTCTCAAAGAAATCTATCTTCAAATTAGCACGGGTCTAGAAGTTTTTATTTCAGCAATGTCACAGTGAGACCTGAGTACAGCTCAAGACCCAAACTATGACGAATTAACAATTATGCGATAAATATCTAAAATACTCCAACCAAGAAGAACTGAAAGTGATTTGTTATGTTTTGCCAATCTTCAAAAGACAAATATTTAACAAGGCTGAAGGATTTTCACAAAATATCTTCTTATTTCCAGATTAAAGAAAAGTAAAACAGAGAAGAAAGAAGAAATGTCAGCATATGACATGAACGAGTTGATGGACAAATCATCACAGGAACCTAACTGTGTGATATAGAGGCCAGCATATCAAACATCATCACAGGTAACAACTATCGCAGTATAGTGGCCACACATCACAACAAACCCCTGCATAAACCATTGCACACCACCACCACCACACTCCATCCCAAAGAAATGTCAGCATTATTGCTTATGCAACCACCATCTGGTCCATCCCTTTCATTAAGCAGCCCTGCCCCTAACCATATTATAAAGAAATTTTCAAATTTGCGCACCTCTATTTGAGACTGGTTCTGACAATGAAAAAAAGAAAAGGAGGATTCTCAGATTTCTCATTAGGAAGCACAAAAGCTGACACATTTCAAAGTAAAGAAAGACACTGATTCAAACAGAAATGAGTTATTCGTTCTCTTGGGATCAAACTCATTTCTGCCCCCTTACTATTTCGTTTTGAGCGCCATATGCTGCCAGGACGCTGTTCAATCTAATATTCCTTCTAGTCTTAAAAGTTTTAATGTGAAATGACTAAGTCTAAAAAATAAAATGAGGACTTAGTGTCAACAATAACCCAGTTGCACACATTTGTCATCCAATATCTGTAACACTACAAGTATAATGTACAAGTAAATATCGTTGAACTCTATAGCTCAGATGCTACATTGTTAATGCTTCGTTTTGCACTCGCTGAGTAAAATCTTTTAAGAACATAAAGCTTTGCTCTTTCCTTGCAAAACAAATCAACATTATTTGATCTTCTCATTCTCAGCACTTTCAAATCTTGAACCACAAACTAATCCTAACCCAATCACAAAAATATCTTCATTAACCTTCACAGAACCAGCTTTGCTAAACCTAGCACAACCAATACTTTCCACTCCTGGAAGTTGCTCCTCACCACCTATTTTTGCTTTAGTTCAAAATAAATACAAGGTAAATATGGAAAATACGGATAGCAGACCGGAACTGTAAGACACGAAGATATTTTCTAGATATATTTTCTCTTAAGAGTCGAACTTACCCGTGAATCATTTTAAAGTTAGAAAGTAACTAAATGCCAGTCACAAATCTACTTCATTGAAAAGTAAGTACGCTGAACATGCCAATAACTGAATGACAAACAAATCAATGCATAAATCTGGTAATTTTGTGCCCACTACCCACGGAATTCATGTTTGTACAAAGAACCATCAAGAGGACAGTAGAACACCCAATGATGTTCTGACCCAGATATAAATAGGGAAGGCAAACAACTTTAATTAGAACCAGTTGGAATAAAATGAAAAGCCTAAGATTTGGGAAAATAAATCTAGCGCTAAAAGCGAGGAAAGGATTGTCAATCTGTTTTTCCAGATCAGCAACACCTCTATACACAAAAATGAAACACATATAGATACAGGTTGATGGTCAATTGAATATACTTACATCCTGTTGGAACCTGTTCCAGGGTGGCATGCCATGATACTGGGTTTCCAGCCAAAGTGCTAATTTGTTTATCAACAATGCCATCTGCTTCACTAATACATTTTAAATTGTGATGCTGGATCTTCTTTAGGGTAGGACTGCACTCTACCATGTGTATGTGCAATGATTCTGTAAATTTTTTGAGCTTTGATGCACCCTGCAGGGAGACACTGGATGTCATCAAGTCTTGAGGTTTTCTTTTTCTAGCCACAACAGTTCTAAGATAGATTGGAAGAATTATGGTGCCATACACGTAGAAGATCAGCCATTAAAGTTCCTCTTCCTGGGCCTAGCTCGACAAGGTTTACTCTATTTGGCTGCCCCATTTGCTCCCACAAACACATTGTCCATACTCCAACCATCTGAAACAAACGCAGCAAGATAATTAAAACCTTTAAGACTAAGTCTTTATACAATCCAAAGCAACACAACATGGTTCCCACAAATTTGCAGCTGAACCAGTCTTGTAATCAAGGACTAATTCGGAATACAGTAACTATTCGGCACGGTTAAAAATTCAGAATTCAGGAATTATTCGGAAGATATCAGCAAAGTATTGGATGAATAAAAAAATGCATTTCCTCAAGCTCCCGAAAAAGAGATTATATGGACTGGATTAATCGTACGATAAATCGGGAATCATTCGTTAATTTAAATTGGCTAAAAGACAATTAATTGTGTAACAAATATAACATACATGCATAATACATAATGATGTTTTGCTTACTAAAAATGATAAGATTAAGGAAGATCAGTTACATTTATTTTGATATTCTCTTGTAAAAAAATTTATTTTTGCCTCGACTGGGATAAAGAAAAATACTTCCATTAAATTAAATAGATTGAGAAACGAGGAGATAGGAGAAACTTAAGGTTTTAAACTTTTTTAGAGAAATTTTCCTTTTTTCTTTTTTCTTTTTGGACAAAAAGAGGGATTTTCCTTCCTAGATATTTACTTTTTCAGTTTATACATACATATATATATATATATATATATATATATATATATTTAGTAAATAACTTGATAAAAGGCACAAATCTTGTTACGATATCCACGAATCTCTCATTCTACCATGTGATGATCAAATTCCATGCTTAGATTAGATTTTATCATATTTCTATGACTTCACGAATATACTGCAAGAAATTTAAAATCTCATGGTTTTGTTACTCTTCTTGTAATCATTCAATTTCTAGCTTCTAGAACCCACTTCAAAAACTTGGGATCATACATGGGCAGAACAACAACAGCCATCAGATTACCTCACCAAACATCTGGCTCACTTCAGGGGACGTTATGAAGTCACCTTCTGCTCCAAATACATCCCGATTGATATAGAACCCAGCCTTTGGATTAGTCAAGACCTCCTCCATGTACTCAGCCACTGATATCGGACCACCTCGGAACTTAGGAAAACAATCAAATTATCCACATTAAAATAAGACTCAAGTACCAATGACAGAATCCACCAATATAAATATTTAAAAGTCCATACAAAACCTAAATAATCAATGAGAATAGAAGATAGAAGGCAAAGTTCAAAACATAGATGAACAGAAAACTAAATTAATGCTTCAACCATGCACCACAAAATGATGCCCAAACTGCTGGATATTTCTCATCCATAACAAAACAACTGGATCACTAACAACTTCAGCCTTCTTGTCCTGATATAAACTACTTTGGTGGTTGGCTGTTGCTCGTATATCTACATGTAAGTTTCAGGACATGCCATCGTTAGAAAAAGAGCCTCAGAGACATGAAGGTCCTGCATTTCTTACTACACTTCTTCTTACTACCGCTGTAAAAACACTCTATAGGATCCTACCGCTGGTGGTTTACCATCATGAACAATGATGGTAATCAAGTGATACTTGGACCATGATCGTTCTTCGTCCTTCAGCATAGGCAAGTGAATATAATCCTTTAGCTCTAGATAGTTCACGGGAAAATTAACAAGGATAGGGTTTTTCTCCACCAAGAAATTGTTCCTTGTAAACTGACATATTTGGAGAATAAGATACTCTGGAAGGCTTGGAACGCGATATCTCATCCTGGCTATACGACGACGAACAACCTCCGTAACAGACTCGCCATCAAACTTCTTCATTATATTGAAAAGTGGAACCTGAGGCATTGCTTGTTTCTCCATGACATCTGTGAACAGTACTGTTGGTGGTGGCAAAGAACAATGCTAAAGTCGCAAAAAAGATGTGCATAAATTTTGGAAAGAAAATGAGTTGTATACTGTAGATTGGTTGTGTTATCTGTAGGTCCTACCACTCTGTAGTACTCGTGTTATTTCCAAATTATGTGCAATTGTGCACAGCACTTTGTGACTTTAGCATTACTCAGCCGCAAGTCCAGTCCAAGCACCCAGAACGGTATTCAAGGTGCGTTTGGTTCGCGGAATCGGGGGAAATGGAATGACCAATTCCTATTGACCGAATTCCATAGGCATGTTTAGTTGATTTTTCGGAGGGAATGTTCCTTAATGTTATTCAGACCTACCGTTCCAGGAAGATAATCAGAACCATCAATGTCCCTGGTCCATCGCCTGCTTTTATCAAGGTGAACAACTTGCTCTCTAGTCTCTACTGAACCTACAGTTCAAAACATGTTGAATATCATCTACTGAAGGGTCATATATTTCATATCCTTCAGGACAGTAATAAACTGTCTTCTCCTGGACAGGTATACACGGTGTCCTGCTTCAAGGCTCTGAATATATGCTTGCAACCTCTGGCTTCTTCCTCGAATTTCCACCAGACCAAGCATGCATACACATTCAAACTTCGGAGGGAGTCAGAACAGAATTAAGAACAAAAATCCCAACTTTGGCAATTAAAAGTATGGAGGCTTGGGCAATCTCTACGAATCTCAATCATCCGGTTGCCACTCCTTGGGGAGGATCTGTTATCATCACCTTCTTCTTAATCTACCTCATCATAGTTATTATCACATGAAGCAAGGGGAGAGGGAGCAATGCAAGCCAAGTAGGTTGAGCAGATGGCAAAGACTGCAAAATAAGTTTTTGCCTCTTTGAGCTTTCACCATCCACCTGAGGCTTCTTTCTTCTTCCCTCTTCAATTCCATCCTCTTCACAAATACTATATCTCAATCTCCCAAATAAGGTGGATGAGCACTACTAAACACGGACAGCTCCAAAATCTTTTCTCTCTCAGAATCTCTCTCAACAACCTTTCTCAAATAAACACACATATATATAGTACCCTAACAGACCTTGCGATTTAGGAAACTCAAAATTCACCAAACACTGAACAATTAATAGTAATAAGTAAACAAATGCACAAAACAAAATATCAGGCAAAATCAGCACGAAGTAAGATAACGGAAAAGCTTAAACCTTGATTAAGCCTTTAAGGTGTTTGACAAGCTCAGAATCCGACGAGTTGTCATGAGAATGCTCTGCAATTCAAAGTGGAATCCTTTATTCAAAGAATAACACATGTAAATACTATTTATACCTATAATCATTGTATATGTGTATGAATGAGTTGAAGATGATTGACCAGGGGGATTGTACAAGCCGGAGCGGTCTATGGTTATTTTCGCGGATGACTGGGGAGTGGAGTGGTCCGGAAGATGTGCGTCCTCCAAGTGTTCGACGAAATGGCCATCATCCGGAATTAGAGACGGCGACGGAGATGAAGACGAAGACGAGCATTGCCGTGAAGTGATAGCTGCCGAGTCTCTGAAGACACGACGACGTTGTGTCGAAGAAGCTTGTACTAGAAATCGCCTGAGCATTTCGATGCGCCAGGAAGCTGTTCTGGAACTAACTGGTTAATGGCAAGGCCTGATGTTTCGAACCGAAACGCCGACGGTATTTGCAGCCATTTGTTTCACTAGGAAATATATTAAGTTATTATAAAAACAGGAGAAGACAATCGACAACTGGGGATGTAGCTCAGATGGTAGAGCGCTCGCTTAGCATGCGAGAGGTACGGGGATCGATACCCCGCATCTCCATCTTTTTCATATTTTCTGAGCGAGTGTTTCAAGGCTTTAGTTTCTCTTACTTTACTACTTAGGCTCCGTTTGTTTCACGGAAAATGATTTTTGGAAAACGTTTTCCTTATTTTTCGGTGTTTGGTAACATTTAAAAAATGTAGTTAATGTAAGATGTTATCCGTAAGTCATTTTCCAAAACTTGTTCATTTCAATTTTCTCCTAATATCACCTTTGCACATATGTTTTTCATTTCATGAGTTTGCCAAACACCGGAAAATATTTTCCGACATATTTTTAAAAGATTTACCAAACGCCTGAAAATAGAACATTTTCATTTTTCGGAAACCATTTTCCGAAAATCATTTTCCGAAAGTTATTTTCCTTAAAACAAACGGAGCCAAAAGTGCAAATCTTTTTCATATTTTCTGAGCGAGGGTTTCAAGGCTTTAGTAGTGCAAATCTTATGGGTTACAATCCAAAGTACTCGGCATGTGAGTTTTTTTAGGGCAAAAAAGTAACTTTAGTTTTTAATTTTAAAATATTTCTCCTCTCTCTCCTCTCTCTCTCTCCGTTGGATGCCGTGTAATCACCATCTCTGTGCCCTTGCCCATTCCCATCATCTTCATCGTCAAACTCAAAGTCAATGGAGGCCGAACCCCATCAAGGTTACCCACCCAAGCGAGTGGTGGTCTGCGGCGGTGGAGTCATCGATGGTCTGGGTTTGTTTAATTTTACAAATGATGGGAATAGAGAAAATTTTCTGGGCTCGATTTGGTGATAAAGGGAGAAGAAAGAGAAATTTTTTTGGTTTGATAGAGAGAGAAAACTTGTTTGATATGATGATAGAGATAGAGAGAAAATTTTCTGGATGTGATTTGGTGATAAATAGAGAAAATTTCTGGGTTTGGTGATGAAACAGAGAAAAGGGATTAAAGTTGTATATATTATTTTTTTTATTTTTTATTTTTTTCAAATTTTATTCAGATTGTTCATTCTTTTTTACCCATTCTTAGAAAAGCTGGAAGGCCTCGTCAAAACAAATTAAAAGGAAAAGATGGAAGGCAAATCAAATAAATGGTGGAGTCGATCGAGGTCGTCGGGGGATAACTTCTAGGGTGAAGTTGGGGATTCGGTCATTTGGGTCTTCGCTTTCTAAAAAGATGGTATCGTTTGCGTTGTAGTGGAGTTTGGTGGTATTGGTGGTGGAGAGAAAGAGCGGGGATTAATAGAGTGGGGTTGTTGAGGAGGAGGTGAGAGAGAAGTGGGGAGAGAGAAACGATGGGAGAGGTGGTGGAGAGAGAGTGAGGAGAATGTAGAGAGAGAGGTTGCAGAAGTTGCCATAGTAGAGAAGAAGATGGTAAAAAAATGTGAGAATTTAGTATATCATCGGAGAAGATGAATAGTGAGTTACTTTTTAAAAATTAAAAAATGAAAATTACTTTTTTGCCCTCAAAAAACTCACATGCTCAGCACATGGTGAGTTAACAGCCAAAATTCTAACGGTCGTTAACGGAAGGACCACGGGCAATCAAAAATAGTGTACTTTGTACCCAGATTTGTACTTTTTGAGTATAGGAACTAATGATAAAAAGTTGTAAAGTACAGGGACCACTAGTGCATTTAACCACATTAAGAATGATGAAAGTTTAGTTATGACTAGCTTTACACCCGTGCGTTAAACGTACGAACATATATCTTTTTCAATTAAATTATATTTAAACAAAATTAAAAGAATAAATAACGAAAAAGTAATGTTGGGGACAATTACTTAAATAAAAATACATTATTGTATCGATAATATTATAGATTCTGAAAAAATTTCATTAATTTCCCTATACACAACATTTGTTATTTTATTTGTTGATTTTTCTTCTTCATCACATATAAATAAAAGAATAAAATCTATTTATAATAATTACAAAAGATAAAATATATGTCAATTAATTTAAATTAATTATTTTATTTCAACTATCAAATGATTGAAATATCATTGGGTACTGTCATATTTTAAACCAATACACATTTATTAAATAATTGAATTTATAATGCAAATTCAATTAAGTATGGCCAATAAAAACTGGGCCAAACTACTCAACAACCACTACATATAAATTCATGGTCCATTACAGTAAATGTGTGTTTGCGCAACAATTATGATATACTCCCTCCGTCTCTAAATTATTGTCTTCTTTTCTTTTTTTGTTTGTCTCAGAATAATTGTCTTGTTTGAAAACTTTCTTTTTTAAGATATCACTTTTACCATTTTACTCTTACTTTTTCCCTACTTTAATTATGGACCACATACATGGGTATTAAGGAAAATTACATATTATACTAATATTAATAATCAGGTCAATTATTTTTTCTTAATCCGTGTGCCGGGTCAAACAAGACAATAATTAAGGGACGGAGAGAGTATATGTTTCAAATATACTCCCTCCGTCTCGGATAAATGTTCCTAGTTGATAAAGCACAAGAATTAAGAAATATAATTAATGATATACTGTAAAATGTGTTCTGATGATAATACCCATGAACATTAATTTAGTTCAACTATTCTAAATAATTAGGGTTTTTTGGGATGTGTTATATTAAATGAAGTTTTAAGGGTAAATTAGGAAGAATTGTAGAAAACAGGTAGATCAAAAGTCTTTAGGAACATTAGTTGAGATATCCCAAAATAGAAAGTAGGAACATTTATCAGGGACGGAGGGAGTATATATATATATATATATATATATATATATATATATCATACTTGTTGCCCATTTTAAAAAAAAAACTCAAATAATTCGGGCCCAAAAGAAACCTCATACACTGCCGTATTGACCAAACCCTAATACTATTTCATTTTATTTTAGAGTTTACCCATTCCCTGCTTTCAACCTTCAGTTCTCTCGATCACTCTAGAGAAAACTTTTCCTCATTGGTTATTAGTCAAACAAAAAATCTCCTTAGTCATTTGGTTTGTGCTAAAATTCCACCAAATCTTTGACTGGTATTTAAAAAAAAATTATGCTTTTACTTAAGTTATTCAAATATACGTTTTGTATATTCTGAAAATTATCAAATTCTCATGTAATTTTTTGTGATATAGATGTTCAGATTTGGGAAAAGTATGTGCAAAAAATCTAGTGTGATGTTTATATTTTTTGAACATTTTTTGTTGTAAGATATTGATTTTTTAAAATGTAGACGGATTTCAGTATATTACATATAATATTGTAGAAAAGAAACAAAAATATTTCACAAATGTATTTTTTTTCAAATTTTTTCTAATTTATTTCCGGTTTAAAAATTAGAGACTTACATTTTTAAGTTTTTTTCCGAAAATATTTCCTTACAATTTATTTGTTTAAGATCTATTCGATCTCCCCCATTTTATTTTTTAGTGGTTGCTAATTTGTTTTGGAATGTTCATTAAATCCAACTTAATAGATATTCATATGGTTATTCTGAATTTTTTTATGTAATCTTTTACATTATCAAATCAGTCAATTCCTCACCTTCACAATGAAGGGTTGGACCGAGTTGTCACCGGTGGAATCGTAAACTATTTTTTTCCTTCAATTAATTGACTTTAGTCTCTCAAATGTCTGTGAATATATGAATCATGCTATTTATACTGATTTTAGAAGACAAAATTTGATCAGTTATTCAATTGCCCATATAATGTTTCGACTGCTCAATGAGTAAAGATTCATTTATCGTCATTTCCAATGTATCAAATGCATTTCGTTATTAACAATGTAGAAAAATAAAGAGTTTATTTCAGAAAATAAAAGGGATAAAAATCTGAATATTTAAGATTTCAATGTAGATCTCGGTTTTTAACTAATATATTAATTTGAAACACCATCAGTTTTAGTTGTTCAAAGGATAAATTTTCCAACAATACACAAGTCTGGGTTCATAAAATGCTTTAAATTTTGGTGCAAGTTCCAAAGAATTTACGATTTTGTTTTGTGTATTATTTAATTAATACATGAATTGCTTAGTAAATAGAGATTTTCATTAGGCAAGCTGATTTAGGCAGAAAATTGTCATTTTTAGCTGGTATAAAAACTCAGTTGTCATTATATATATATATATATATAGATTTGTGGATAAAACAATATTTTCGTCCCCGTACCTGATAAAATCTAGCGATGAGTTTAGTCCCTATTACAACTTTTTTTATGCATACTGTCCTTACATTCGATTTTCTCTCAATTTGATCCTCCTATTTTGTTACCTTAAGAAATTCTATCAAAATTGTAATAACTTGACAATATTACCCTTACTCACTTCATCTTCAACCTCTCCCTTGTGTCTTCAACCTTTGTATTTCTTCTTCAACCTTTGTATTTCCTAAAATTTACTTCACCTAATTTAATATAACAAATTACTCCCTCCGTTCCTAAATAATCGTCACGTTTGACTACACACACGGATTAAGAAAAACTAATTGACTTTATTATAAATATTGATATAATATGTACTTTTCTTTAAAGCCCTTGTGCATGTGGTCATAATTAAAATAGGAAGAAAATGTAAGGATAAAGTAGTAAAAGTGTTTTCCTAAAGAGGAAAGTTTAGAAACAAGACAATTTTTTTTGGAAATGACAAAAAATAAAATGAAGACAATTATTTAGGAATGAATGGAGTAATTGTTAACACAAATTCTCTCTCATTATGCATAAAGGGGAAAAAAAAATCTTAATTTCAAATTCTAGATGAAATCAGAACATTTTGCACATACCCCGAGCGACAAATCAAATTTTCATAACATTTTGTCTTTGATTGAGTGAAAGTGGTGGTACAGCGGTGGTGGGCCGATTGTGAGGATGGGTTTGGCCACCAACATCTCTGTCGTTGCAAACACACAACAAAAGCAACCGTAGTTCTCCGTGGAATTTCTAGATGAAATGGATTGCTCTTTAAACACTTCTGCCACCGTTAAGTCATTTGGTCTTCCAATTAAAACCCGATAATACCACTATCAAATATATACTGAATCCAGCTCCATTTCAACAATCATGTGAACGTATCACTCGATCAAAGACAAAAATTGAAATCAAAACATATTGCAAAGTTGGCAGATTGAGAAAGAGTGATCATAGATGCGTTGTTGATACCGCCAGCAAAAGAATATCCGTTGATTGGTCGACTAAGAGAGAGAAGCCAGATTTGTAAACTTAAGTTAGAAGGTGTGATGTACAAAACTCCAATAACAACAATGCCTACATCGATGGAGAATTGAGGTCCAATGATTGCGATGTAGGTGGGGAGGCAAGGTTTTCTCAGGATTTAAAGGAAGGAAAAAAAGAAAGAACCTGGTGTGCATGACGTTGGCTATGGGTGGTGATGGAGGCAATGTGTAGCTTTGACAACAGCAATGGAGATTTAAGAATAGACAACGACGATGCATGTTTGCTGGTCGTGTCGGCCATGGCTTAGTGTACATGGTGAGGTATTTGAGGGATCGTGTGTCTAAAGTAGTGTATGGAACGGGAGAGAGATAAGCGATCTATGAGTGCATTAGATATTGGAAAAAGTTTGTGTCAAATGAAAATATGAACATTATATCATCATCAACATTGTCATAAATAGAATTATACAATTATTTGGTTCCTTCGCTTTACGAAAACTATGCATTTGGTCTCCCCTCATCAAAAAAATTTATTCTGGTCACTCGATTTGCATTTCCTTGTGAGATTCCCCCTTCATGCCATTAACGTTAACTTTTCCGTCTAATTTTTTATAAAATACCCAAATTACCCTTAATGCTTCCCTTACCCGATTCATCTTTTTCAACTGATCCATATCACTTCCTTTTCTTCCTTTCCGGCTTTTACGACTAAAACCATTACAACTTCTGGTGAAAAGAGTTCAAAAATCCCCATAATTCAAACTTCAAATTCAATCAAAAACGAAACCCTATAACAATAATTTTGTCGAAATTTGTTTTTGAGAATTCAATCATTCAGAACGAAACCCTAGGGTTAGAGCTGCTGCTGCGGGAATAAGGAATTCCATACGACCAATATGCAAGGAACAAGGAATCACAATAACAATAACACAAAACACAAATGTTTAGGAATTAATTTTAATTCGAAGAAGGATTAGGGTTAGAGCTGCTGCTGTGGTGGACGGAATCCTAAACGTTGGTCACCGCAGAAGTCACCAGCGGTAAGACGCTCCCAATTCCACGCAACACCACTCCCGATGCCACCCCTATTGCTAGGGTTTCTTCGTACCCTGGCTTTGAGTCCAATTTCGTCTTTAGCTTTACCAGTCGTCAAAACGATTGTGACCGTCTCTTGAAAATCAAAACCTTCTATCTTCGGTTATCTGTCCAAATTCTGGCAATGAATTGCCGAATTCTCTTACTCTTTATTACCTCCTTCGAATTAATGGAAGTCCGTTGGAGATTGATGAATTCAGCATCCGACCTGACTCACCCTGGTTCGTCACACTCTATCGGGTTATTTCCAGTGAGAAGGGGAGTAGAGGGTCGATGTTTTACGGTAGTAGAGAGAGGGTGGGGGTTAGTGAATGGGTGAAGGCGATGCGAGAAGTAGTGGAGATGATAGTGAGGAGGAAGAGGAGGGGAAGGTGTTTTGAGAAGTTGGAGGAGATACCGGAGGAGAGGGAAGTGGAATTGGTGGAGGAGGAGGGCGCGCGGTCATTGTTGTTGTTGCGATTGCCACAGCGAGGAAGTGGAGGTGGATGAGGGTGGTTATGATGGAGAGGTGGAGGCGGAGATGGAAGGAGTGAGGTGGGAGGTGGATGTTGGGATTTGGGTGTTGGATGTTTGGTTTCAATAGCTTCTTTCATACCCTGGCTTTGAGTCCAATTTTCAAGAGACGATCAATTGTGAGCAAAATGTTAGACAAACATTTTATTGAATTAAAGAAGGTAAGGGTAGTTTGGGTATTTTTTTAAAAAATTGACGAAAAAATAGACGTTAACGGAGGAAAGGGGGAATCTCTTAACGAAATGCAAATTGAGTGACCTGATTGCATTTTTTTGGAGCGCAGGGACCAAACGCATAGATTTGATAAAGTCGAGGGACCAAATAATTATATAATTCTCATAAATATAAATATATATATATATATATATATATAGAGAGAGAGAGAGAGAGAGGAGTATTCATCAGTACTCCATCTCTCTAACCATTAATAATTACTATTATATTAATTATTGAATAAAAAATAAAATTAATTACATTAAATTACTCACCTACTTATATTAATTATATTTTTCCAAATAACCACCTTTGATTTTTAATCTAATGAATAATAACAATAATAACCGGCAATACACACACACACACACACACACACACATATATATATATATATATATATATATATATATATCTCAATCCAATATGCACTAGGAGAGTGCTGGAGACAATTATTTCCTTCAAATGACATGATGAGACCTTTTATAGTTCTATATAATATTCGCAGGTTCACTGTTTCTGGACACCCATATAACAAAATTCTCGCCTCAAGTAACCATACTAAATAATCTCGCCTTATACAGAGAAATGAAAAGGGCTATATTTCTAGACACCCATATAACAAAATTATACCTCAA
Source organism: Platycodon grandiflorus (assembly GCA_016624345.1). Lineage (NCBI taxonomy): Eukaryota > Viridiplantae > Streptophyta > Magnoliopsida > Asterales > Campanulaceae > Platycodon > Platycodon grandiflorus. The sequence goes on from CM028361.1 coordinate 22,335,469, forward strand.
GTAACCATACTATATAACCTCACCTTACACAGAAATGAAAAAGGCTTGCAGCCCGAAAGACTATTAAGTAAATGTGCCACAAACTTATGCTGCTACATCATGATATTTTTCTGGATAAATTCTTCAATCCACATCCAATGCACTTTAGCATGACTGTCCCTGATGTTGGCTCTGGCTTGATGACAAATTTAACACCCAGGAAATCTCTGATATTCCTGAGTGTTTGTATTCCATAAGGTGAGAGCTTGCCTACGCGAACCTTTGAAACATCTTGTGGGCACAATGCACAAAGAAGAAACAGCAAACCCTGCAGGCAGAAATAATTGCAATAATCAATATTAAACCATTGGCTAAAAGTCTGAATTTAAAACATGGACAGCCTTGTTTTCCAGAAGACTTTCAAGAAGAGAATACTATAGGGCAAGAAATGTCGAAATAAGGGTAAGAAGTATTTCAAGCCTTATTGTCGTTTGCCTTCATGGCTTCATTTGTAAATATCGTACCCGAGAAGGTGGTTTAAAGTTTCAATAAGACATTCATAAATACCTCAAAACTTGTTCCTCAAATGAACACGATCAATTTAACCAGTTCTGCAAGCAATTATTGATCATTCACTGCTCAACTGATCATCTTCATTTGAAAACCACTTATTAGATATGTCAGGAGTTCCTAGCTTTTCAACATCAAACTAATAGGGCCACTGATGACAACTACTCAATATATAGTCCTCCTTAGTCCTTGCCCTTTTCAACATCAAAATGATAGGGCCACTGATGACAACTACTCAATATATAGTCCTCCTTACCCCATATTGTTCTCCTATGATTCAAGAATAAAAAATAGATGCTGGTTAAATATATCCTTTTTCCTGTCCAGGTAAAGTAAGAAGAAAAGAGAGAAAAATAATAGTTTGACTAACTTTAAAATTAGCATCTGCAGCTGGAGGGCAACCCCTAGGCAACCACCCGGTTACTGGTCTGTAAGATGCAAGACATGAATCTCTTGTTCCGTCGCTGTTAGTATGGGACCATTTTAGGAAAATTTTGAACATACTTTCATTCACTACTTCAATTCCTCCATGTCTCAAATTGGAGTCTGATATCTAAAAGCAAATATTTCAAGGAGTGACAGTCTACACTTAGAGAACTATTGTGTCAAAAGCACAATCGACCCACTTCTTTCCCAAATACAGGACGTGCAACCTATATCATGGAGCTAAACACTCGGCCTTCAAAAACGTACTCTCGATTTCAGATCCAAAGGAAAGGGTTACTCCCAAGATGGCACATCGGAAGAGTTCTTAAGTAGGATGGCAATAAAATTGGTGCTGCAGTGCTTTATGGAAGGCCGCTGCATGAGCTCAACAATGTTGAAGAGAATGGCGATGAACTCTGCCATGATAGGGTTTTTAAACATGCACACATGTGCAGTTCATTGATTAAGGGACTGCAACTTGGAAAATGGTAGGTGTTGTTATTTATGTCACAACAGATAAGTAGAGTCTTGCAAACAAAAGGTTTCTGCCGAGTAAACATTACTTATCACTAAAATGAGCCAATAAATATTTATAGAAGATACAAGCACACCAATCTGAACTTTTAACTCAAGAATGATGAAGATAAAATGCAAGTGTGCCAGAAATCAGAGACAAACCTGGTGTGTAGAATCTACAACACCCCCTTGTTCAATCTCTCCAAGTAGAACAGAAGCCATATGCTCACCAACATCCTCCGGAGGCATGAGCTCTTTCTTCTCTTCATCAACCATTTCGTCCTCGCCTCTTGCATAAGAAACTGATGTATCAGCAGAAATGAAGCAACCAGATGTAGTCTCGGCGACCAATGAAATTCCATAACCCGGTGACCTGCAGTACAATTAAAAAGACACTCAACTTTCTAAATAAACCCATCAGCTACAAATAGTTATGTATACTTCAACAGCTACAAGTACAATATATGCCATGCACTAAAATATGACATACTTTCCAGCTTGTGTCCCCGCTTTATGATCAGTAAAAATGTGGACATCCGGCAGCAAGCGATTAAAGAGTCCTCGAGCTGCATGTCTCATGGTATTTTCAAACTGAACAGATACTCTAGTTGAAAAAGTGAGCCCCCTGATTCTATTCACCATTCCTTCGTCAATCCATGTGACTGCCTGTAAACACAACCTCGCGAGGAAAGTGAGAAGACAAAAAATAAAATTATTGATTATCAATGCTAAGATGAGAGACTTACAGTCAGACTGCTGTGGACAACAGGAACTGTTAGGAGAACTTCACCACCACCTTTGGGAGCAACTCCACGGCTCTCAATCTTTAGATCCAACTCTTTAGAAGGAACTCCAAAACGGTTCACCAGTGGTAAGGTAGTTGATCTAAAAGTATCAACAGATGGGTCCTTAGGATCATTTGTAATCCCTGAAAGCAACATAATGACGAGCCTTAGTCCATCTCCACCAACGAATTCCAATTCATGAGATAGAAAACACAAAGTCATTAGCTCAATACTTCTCAGATTATTTAGCCTAGTAGATAGGGAGTAAGATCCATATACTTCTCTAACCAATAAAATTGACTTGTGTTGACCGTTAGGGTATATTCATGAATCATACAACCTAAACTATAAGACTGTAGCAGTACAGTCCACTGAAGGATAAAATAATGACTCATTTGAGATAAAACATTTCTTCCTTTTCTCTTCAGAATGCAATTCATAGCAATTATTGGCAGCATCAACCCTTTTCATAATTTGAAGGTCAACACAAACAGACCTCTAATGGCTGCTAGAAGCAAATGGAGCTCGCTTTGTCTTCACACATGGATGTTAGTTTATATAGAATATTCCCCTAAGGAGGAAACAGTTGATTACTGATTTCTGTTTACATTCTCAACGAACCATTTCATAATCAAATAAAAATAGAGGCCCTTCGGCGGGCAATCAACAAAGATCAAACGAGATCTCAGTCACATTCTCTAATACTACAAATTTCATAACCAAATGAAAATGTATAAAACTATCGAGTCATGATGACAGCTATGTCCATCAGTTGACAAGAGTAGTTCCCATTTAAAAGCAAACTTTTTCAACCCTGAGAAAGAACAAAAGAAAAACAAGCCTTCATTCAACATGACTTATTTCATGAGGTTTTCGTTAATTTAGTTCTTCACCGTCATGTATTAACTGAAAATCAAAACCGTAGTTCTCCACCGTTTTACATCAAGAGCAAAAAATTTAATTACAAAGCCTGAATTTGACAAGTGTACAACATTTTGGATCGTCTCGAACTGGGTTGTGTGTGCATGCTCAAATGAATGGACCTATTTCCATCTCACTACAAAAAACAGTTGGGCCATCAGTTATTTTCATTGTATTTGTCCATTTGAATACACAAACAGTTACGTCATCTGTTATTTTATTGTGTATGCCCTCTTACGTTCTTAACCTCAAACAAGCTCGAACTTGGACCAAGTTAAGTCAATCAACCATAGCCTCTTCACACTGTCTACAAAATCATCTCTATGTATCCATGACGGGAAACAAAAATTCTAAATACAGATAACATGCTAGACACCAAGTTACGAAGTACTTTCACTTCTCTCTCAATCGGAAACATGAAACTTAAACCCATAACACTTTCACAGTTTCACTTTTGTTTCTATTGGGATTTAGCATCAACATTTGGAGGGAATCTTGCATATAGCAACTATCTTAAGGTTGGAGCAGGAAAAACAATTGCTTAACCGGTAGTAATTAATGTTCGAAAACACAATAGATACGGTATCAAATTGAAAGGAAACACAATAGTAACCAAAATTAACAGAAATACGGAAAAACAAAGAAACAGAAATAAAAGTAAACAAACACACTCGTAACCAAAACAAACGGAAATTCGGAAAAGCTAAAGAGGGGCAACCTTTGAGTCTGATGGAAAGGGGCTTCTTCCCGAACAAACCAAGCAGAATTAAAGGTTCCAAGAAATAGCCAATGGACCGACTAACACCACAGTCATGCTCCAGGTGCTTCCCTCCCATCACTATCCCTGGCTTGTACTTCAACTTCGTGCCTGCCACAGTAGAGTTAAATATCAATTTTAAAATTAAAAAAAAAAAAAAAGAAGCTAAAACCATAAACCCTTAACCTAAGAAGTACCGGTGTCGTTGATTTCGACGGCACAATCATCGCAGATTTTTTCGAGGAGGCGGAGGAAGGAGACCTCGTGAGGGCGGAGGCCAGGCCAGGTGGCGTCGGCATGAATGTCCTCGATCAGAATCGGTCTCGAAGCTAGCGTCGCCAGCAGGAGACGTTGTCTCAGGTTCTGTCCTCCTTTTAGCTTCATGTATGATGATGTCTTCCCCATTGTTCTCTCCCACCCTGTCTTCTCTCTCCTTCTTCCTACCCTCCTAACAGCTTGCAATTTGGTTCTTAATAGTTACTGTCAAGCGGCGCTAAGTTGTGTTGGGGTTTATGTTCTGAAACCAGAGAGTACAAATATAAAATTGATAAAAAAATTTATATTTGGTCCGGTAAGCAAGTAGGAGTATATAAATAATTAATGCTCCGTTTGCTTTACAGAAAATATTTTTTATATTTTTTCGGTGAGGCGGGCGGGAGAGGCTGCGGTGGTTGTGCAGCGTGCGGTAGAGAGAGTTCCAGCAAAAAGAACGGATTCACCAAAAGAGAGAGGGAGAGAGAGCACGGGCACCGTGAGATAGTGACGACGTTGGTGAGGTGAGATAAAAGAGAGAGAGAACTGAGATACCGAATATCGTCCGTTTACCTAGTCTTAGGGTTTGTCTACAATTGTCGAAGGCAAATTAAATTACATTTATATTGATTTGATTCGGTTTCACCCAAATTATTGATGAGAATTAGATTAACTGATTCATAAATCTTTCAAATCTGAAAGAACTGACTGACTGATTTATAAACTTTTTTATATAATAATCAAACTATTTTAGCTCTAAACCTAACCAAATTAATCGATTTGATTCGATCCAATTTTACGGTTCAGACTTACGTTCCTAGATATAATAGAATCTAATTTAGCAGAAAATCTAACTTTGAAGGGAATTAAATTATAAAAAGTAATTTTAAACTTAATTAAGACCAAAAAAGTTGACTCAAACTGTTCATCGTAAAAAAATATAGGGAGAGACTATTTCTACTATAATTTTTGTTAATTCATTACATTATTGATTATTACACTAAATAAATATATGTTTAGATAAAATTATTCTTAATTACTTGTAGATATTAAGTTGATTAACAAAGATACTTTTCGAATTACCTTTAAATATTATTTTTTAATTCAAAACATATTAAATAATCTTTTATTAGAGTTCACATGAACGACATTATTATTTATTTTTATTTTTATTTATTTTAAATATTTAATTAACTAAGCTCACAACTAGAGTCACGTTGCATCATAGAAAAACTAATATCATAAAGATAGTTTTTGTCAACCGACCTTTGAAAAAACTTGTAATCTTTGCTTATTGAAATAAAAATATCACAGTTAGATTTAAAAGATTTAATTGTAAAAAATTAATTCAATAGTAAAATTATATTGTGGTATAGTATCATAAAGTTTTAATACATTTTGTCTATCTATAACAATTGATTCTAAATTTTTTATTGTGAATTGATTGAAACCAACAATCATTTCAATACCTATCATATAACTATTATTGAATTTATTTTTTAAAATAATATTTTTAAATTAAATTAAATTTATTTATTTTAGTTATAAAATATCACATATTTTCTAAAATTTTGGTCAATAAATGTTTTATAATTTTTTTTTTATAATGAAACACGAAACGAGTCGTAAGCATAATTGAGAAAACATATTTATTAAAAATAAACATAAATAGAAAAAGCAAAAGCAAAACTACCTCGTTTGTTGATATGTTAGGAATTAAGAGGTAATTTGAAAATAAGAAATGTATTAATTCACTTCAAATGGTAAGTAATTAATTAATGGGTAGTGTTTTGGTCAAATTTCAACAAGGGAAACTAGTGATAAGAAAGATGACAAAAAGAGGTTTGAATCTGGGTACAATGATTACAAGATATTATAGAAATGAACACAAAGAGTTTTGTTAACTAGGAAAGCCCTTGAACAACTTGTTCGCCAAGACAAAACCCGGGAGGTTTTAGGGAACCTGCCTTGACCAAATGATTTATTAATCAGGTTGAATACAAGACTAAGAGCGTATACTAGGGAGCTTAAACTAGTGAGAGTGTGTGTGAAAAATACATGTGTTCCTCCCTTTTTATACCTCGAATACAAAGAAACAATAGGCCTAGAATATAGGAAATTGGTTAAAGTTGTTGAGGTATTCTCGCCACAATGTTGGTTGAAGAGATAAGGATCCCTTGCTGGCTTTGTTTGATGAAGGAACGTTTGTTGACTCGTCTCCTTTATCCGTTGACATACTTCCTAAAAAATAGGTTGTAACGTAAATAATTCAACCCAAAAAATGTCAAGGTGCAGTAGGAGAACTCAAGTTGTAAGTATCAAGATGATATATGTAAGTTGTAGACAAGTTGACTAAAAATGTAGGCCTAACAATTGCCCCCAAACTTTTCAAATTTTTCAAAAGAATATAAAGAGACAAAAAATTTAAAAGTTTGCCAAAAAGCAACCGACAACGTACGGCGGTTATAAATGCAAAAGGTAACGATGGGACGGTTTTGCGTGTTTTCAAGGCGAAAAAAGGTTATACGATGTTTTAAAATTGTACAACTGCTCACAACTTCTTTCGTGAAGACGAACCTTCTCCAACTCTTTTCTCTCTCGTCTTGCTTACCAAAAGGGTTTCCTTCCGGAGAAAACCGGTGAAGACCGTGTGGAGAAGAAAAATCAAGTAACAACTCCGGTGAGTTTCTCTTCTTCTCAATTCCTTGTTTGCTATTTTTCTCAAGTTGAAAAAGATGGGAAAAAGAAGATATGCATAATCGAAAGCGAAGAGGGTTTACCGAGGGTTTTTCGACCCGAATCTATTAAAAGAACCCGAGAAAGAAAAATGTTCAATTTCGCGATCCGGAAGTTGTTAGGAAAAACCACGCCTTGCCCCTTGAAGCCGTTCTATTCACCCATCCTTCCCTTACCTCCGAATGCTATTCCCCGAGTGGGTATGTCTTCCCGAATACCCTTTCACTATTGGCCTTAAATTCCCATTCCCCGTCATAATCACTGTGTTTTTGCTTCTACGAAGTTAAATTACGCCCAACTCATGCCACGGGGTTGGCGATGCCTTCAAACCCTAGTTAGACTACGGGATGAAATAGGTTTGGTTGTAGATTTAGAGGAGTTTGCTTACACTACCGAGATAAGAGGTTTTGGCCTGGGAAGATTTTGTTTTAGGGTAAAAAGTGGGGGTGAGCCCATCTTGATCTCTAACAATGACCTCGCGATCGGGGTGGAGAAATCGTTTCTTCTTTGTTAGAAAAGACACTGAGCCAAGAGGTGGTGTAATTCAAAAATGGAGGTCTCAAGGTAGAGGGAATTTTTCCTCGACTTTATTCATCTACAAAAATTTTTGATACAACTTAATCCTTAACAATTTGAATTTCCTTTGTAGAAGTTGCCAAACTTAGTGTTCTATTTCCGAACAAGCGGATACGAGGCTAATGTGAAGAGGATATTTGAATTAGACCCGCCCTCGGTCTTTCAAGGCATTCCCGTTTTGTTCTCCCGAAAAAATTGAAGAAGAGACTCAGTTAAGCCTATCAAGATGTCCACAGTTTGGTCTAAGTTCTTGCCCATCTAACTGTTCTGTTTTCCAAGTTTTCTTAACTCCTTGTCTTCTTATTATAGCTACTCGTTCTAAAGCACTCGTCGAAGCGCCGACTTGCTTGGAGCTAAGGCAAGAAGGTCCTCACGGAAAGACAACAAGCTTCCCCTCCAAGATCTATGGCTTCCGGCTGTCTCAAAGAACAAAGAAGAATCAAAGAAAAGGAAGCGGTGGAATCAAGATACCGATGCAAGCGATATTCGGATGGTGAAAGAACAAGGGAAAAGTTTGTTGTGGTAATGAAGGACTTTGCGGATAAGGTAATAATGTGTACACCTTGAACTATGTACCAAAGGATTTCATAAAGTACTAATACTTTCTCTTACAGCTCTCGGGTATAATGACTCCTATCATGGATCAAGTTGCCATTCAAGATCAAGGCGGCTAGGAGCGTGTTGAGGCCGAAGAGGCACGAAAGGAGGTGAAGGTGAGTCTTTGGAGAGATAAGCAAGTTGAAGAAGGAAATTAAAATGCGAGTAATGAAATAGTGAAGTTAAGGAAGGAATTGGCGGATGCTTGTCTTTGAAAGGTTGACGGAGAACGAGGCTCACGTCAAGGAGCTTGAAGCTGCTCGAGAGGATTTCAAATTTAATGCCACCAAGGCGCTGCCGAGACCAGATTCGATGATGGAGGAAATGAAGAGTGGACACGCCGTGCGGGACCTCGAGGAAGAAAGAAAGACCTTGGAGGATTTCATCGGTGAACCGGTGGATGTGGAGGAGGTAAATTCTCCAGCCTTGGAGGAGTTGATTGAGGATGCCAACAAAGTGCCGAAAGCATGGTGGGGAAACAAATTGAAGGCGACAATCAAGAAAAGGAAACAGACGTAACAACGGCAGAGGCCAAAATGTTTGATAAAGTTTGAATATTTTAGGGGATTTGGAGGGTAACACAAACAATTTATGCTTTTATTCGTTTGGTCATGTAATCGCTCATAAGAGCGCAAACAATCTATTTAGGGTACTAGGTTGGTCTAGTACTCCATGCTTTTCATAGGTTGATAGGATTTGTTGGCTTAACCAACTCATCCACTAATCTTGGGAACATTCGAACTTTTCGAAGTAATCCAGGTTTCTTTTAGAAACACTTGCTTGTGTTAGCAGATAAGAATGTTTACGATTTAAGCAATAGGTAACATGTTAATGTTACAACCAATAGTCACATCTTGAATAGATGTGAAATCGTGCGCACGGGCGAAGGTGTAGAAACCTTAACTCTTTAGAAAAGATGTAAATCTTTTAACCAAAATGTACCTTTGATTAGAGGTAAGTCGTTTGAAGAGATAGAACAAGTATCGGCCGTCTGGCGTGTCAACATGTTCCATCCCTCTCTGCTAAAGTCACAACATGTTGGAGCCGTCGGCGTGTTCACATGTTGGACTTCTTCATCTCAGGTCTGAACATGTTGGAGCCGTCGGCGTGTTAACATGTTCAACCTGCTCAGTTTAGGTCTCAACGTCGAGCCGCGGCGTATTAACATGTTGATCCTACTGCTTGTATACCTTGCAAAACAAATTCATGTTAGGATTGGGTGTTAGCATAGCCAACACCCCTCCGATGCTTAAGTTAGTAAGGGTTTTTAATAAAATTGAGATTTTGAAATACATAAATGAATCTTGACATAAATTAACTCATACCGATAAGTCTAGTTGTTAACTACTTGACTTACATAAAATAGAGCTTTAAATGAATGGCATTCCAACTCCTAGGAATCCTGTCTCCACTTGGGGTTGACAACCGGATGCACCTTTGCCGCCGGATCAATGAGATATGGTCCCTCCCACTTGGGAGCCAATTTACGCATTCGGTTCTCGGTATTTTGAAATACTTTTCTCAAAACTAAATCACCAACCTGGAACCTTCTTATTCGACATTCTTGTTGTAGGCTCTAGCAATCCGTTGTTGATAGGTGCCATCCTTATCTTGGCTAAATCCCGATCTCATCAATTGTATCTAGATCTTGGGTTAACAAGAGGTTATTTTCATCTTGAGTTAACAAACCATACCTCGTTGGGATTGTTACCTCGACGGAATTACACTTCGCTCCAAACACCAAAGAATATGGAGTTCTACCTGTGGCCCTTTTGTAGTCGTTTCGCCCAAAGTACAAGTGGTAATTCTTCAGCCCACTTTCCTTTCTTTTGATCTAGGCGTTTCTTCAAGTTGTTGACAATCAACTTGTTGCTTGACTCAGCTTGACCATTGGCTTGAGGATGGACGGTGTGGATGTGATCGGCTTGATGCCCCAACGAGCACAAAATCTCCAGTCTTTTTACTTATGAATTGGGATCCATTATCACATATGATCTCGATGGTACCCCAAACCGCTAATAATATTTTTCTTCAAAATGAAACTACCTCTTTGTCTCTTACTTGCACATAGGCCTCTGCCTCGATCCATTTTGAGAAATAATCCGTCATTGCTAACATGAACACTTTGCCTCCAGGAGCCTTAGGCAGCTTGCCCACAATATCCATGCCCCACTTCATGAAGGGCCAAGATGAAACAATAGAATGTAGAGGTTCAGCAGGTTGATGCAAGATGTTACTGTGCCTTTGGCAAGCGTCACATTTTTGCACGTAGCTCATGGCATCCTGACGCATTGTTGGCCAGTAATAACCAGTCCTGAGGGCCTTTGACGCCAGTGCTTTTCCACCAGAATGATTTCCACATGTTCCTTCGTGGATCTCTTTTAGCACGAGCTCAACTTGTTCATTGTCAATACATCTCAAATAGTGTCCTGCGAAAGATTTCTTGAACAAGACATTATCTATTAAAACAAAAGTTGAAGTACGCATTTTAAAGGATCTAGCATTCTTAATATCAGGTGGTATAGTTCCACGTTGAAGGAACTCAATTATAGATTGGGTCCAAGATGGACTCGTAACTTTGCCCCATTAGGCGAGTCACTTCTTGAATTTCTTCCACTTGGTCTATAACTGGGTACTTAACATAAATAATGGGGATATTAGTATGCAACATAGATTTGCAAGTTGATCCCAAGTTGGCCGGTGCATCTCGTATTCTCTTCTCTAGGGACCTGCTCCAATGAGAATGACAGAAATTTTGAAGCCAAAGCTTTAACATGTTGAAGATATAGAGTCATTTTGGAATGCTTAGCCATGTAGCGCCATTGAAATGGTTAGCGAGCAATTGAGAATCAACATATACATTTATATGAGTAATATTTAAACTTAAAGCAGTAGTTAAACCCATGATTAAAGCCTCATACTCGCTTCATTATTCGTCGCATTAAATTCACGGATACGGCTTGAGGTATGATATCACCTTGGGGGACTTGAACAATTCCTAAGCCAATTCCTTTGGAATTTGAAGCTCCATCTGTATAAAGTGTCCAAAATCTAGGAGTTGTTTTACCTTCAAGTGTTGTACCTCTTGTTCTACCTCGGGTTGCGACTTGGACTAAAATCGCTACGAAATCGGCTAGAGCTTGAGATTTGATAGGCGTTCGGGCTCATATGAAATGTCATATGTGCTCAACTTGACCGACCACTTGGCTAATCTTCCCGACATTTCGGAGTTCTCAACACACTTCTTATAGGATAATTAGTTCTACAGTAATGGAATGTGTTTCAAAATAATGACGCAATTTTGTAGCGGCGTAGTTAAAGCTAAAATTAACTTTTCAAGATGAGAGTACCTTGTTTCAGATCTAGTAGAGACTTACTTACATAATACACGGGATGCTGTTCACCTTGAATTTCTTTCACTAACACCGCACTAACCGCATTCTCGGATACGGCTAAATACAAGTAGAGCGCTCACCACGTTACGGTTTGGCAAGTAGGGGTGACGTCATCAAGTATTCCTTAAGTTGTTTGAAGGCTGCCTCATGTTGATCATCCATTGGAATAGTTTATTCTTTCTTAACACTTCATAGAATAACCTGCACTTATCGATGATTTAGATATAAATCTATTTAAGGCACTACTCTAGGTTAACCTTTGGACGTCTTTAATATTCTTGGGAGATTCCAAGTTGAGAATAGCTTTGATTTGTTCAGATCGGCTTCAATTCCTCTCTTAGTCACCATATGGCCCAAGAACTTCCTCGCTTTAACACCGAAGTTGCACTTATTTGGATTGAGCTTCATGTTGAAAGCTTTCAAGATGTTGAATGCCTTAGCAAGATGCTCCACGTGATCTTCAATATGCTTGGACTTTACTACCATATCATCTATGTAGATTTCCATCGTCTTGCCAAGTTGGTCTTTGAACATCTTGTTTACCGTCTTTGATAAGTTGCCCTGCATTCTTAAGACCAAATGGCATAGCAATATAACAATATATACCTTCGGAGTCATAAAGGCCGTATCTTCTTGGTCCGAGGGTTCCATTTGAATTTCTTGAAATCCCGAGGATGCATCCATGAACGTCAAGATATCATGGCCACTGTCTCATCGACTAGAGAATCAATATGAGGAAGAGGAAATGGATCTTTTGGGCAGGCCTTGTTCAAGTCCGTGAAGTCCACGCATACTCGCCACTTGCCATTCTTCTTCTCTACCACCACAACATTGGCCACCATTTTGGATATTGAACTTCCTTGATCATCTTGGCTCTCAAAAGTCTTTCAACTTCATCCTTTATAATGTTGCGTTCATGGGCAAACTTTCTCCTTTTCGGTGGACAGGACGAATAGTTGGATCAATATTTAACTTGTGAGTAATGACGTCCTTGCTTATTCTGTCATATCTTCATGCTTCCATGCAAACAAAGATTTCGACTTTTCAAAACTCGATCGCTCTTCCTCAACTTCGGTTGGAAGATCTGTTCCAACTTGTACTTGGGCCTCGGGATTTGATTCATCAACGGAAACACTCTTCGTATCGTGCTCCACCGCTTCAATAACATCCGGGCCTTTTCTTTAATTGCTATGCAGACGAGGGATTGAACTCGCCTTCATATTGACCTTGTAGCACTCTTTAGAAAGTGCCGATTGCCCTTCAACTTGGCTACACCCAAGGAGTTGGGAACTTGACACACGGTGATAAGTTGACGGCACGGCTTTCATGTTGTGGATCCACGGCCTACCTAAAATGACATTGTACGAAGAAGAACATTCGATTACACGAACCTTTCCATAGAATTCATACCTTCCGGATAGAGAGGCAACTTGATTTCTCCAACCTGTCTGTTTTATTTCGCCACCGAATCCCACTAGTACGGACGAATTCCTCACAACTTCGATAAAGGAATGCCCATCTCTTGCAGCGTGGGTAAAGATTATATTAACGAGCTACCACCATCAATCAGATTCTCTTGACCATACAATTAGCTATCCGCACTTGGACAACTAGACCATCATGATGGGGTTCGGCGTGTTATCCTTATCCTCATCTTCGAAGGAGATAACTTGACCATCCGTGAAGTCGCGGCATCTTGAGGGCGTTCGACCGATCCTCCTTAGAGCTCTTGGCATGACGCCGCAGAATAAGTTGTACCACAAATATGGGATCCACCGAAATAACATTTACTACCTTGGTGGTGGAGGAGGTACAACTTTCTCGGTCCGGATCGCTCCACGTAATCGGGTTCTTTGGATTCATTTCGACCCTCTTCTTACCCAACAGATCCTTGAGGAGTCCCTTTGACAATAGATGAGCAATCTCCTTCCTCAAGGCGAAACAATTTTCGAGTATGCCCGAATTCCTCATGAAATGCACACCACTTGGACTTATCCTTCCAAGTTGTGGGCTTGTCATTTTCTTAGGCCATCTTGCTTTATCTCCAAGATTCTCCATGGCGCAAAGGACTCTGCAATATCCACGAAAAGCAATAGTCGAAATTCTAGGATAGTCATTATCATCTCCATCTTGATCATCGTCTACAAAATGAACTTTAGAAGATTCGATTTAACAGGGGTTTGCCCCCGCTAGACTTATAATGGTGGGAATCGATTTTACGTCCGATGGCTCAAATAGAGGGTCCTTCCAATTGACTTTTCCATTGCTAGACTGTCCTCCTCCAATCGATGAATCGTAAGGCTCGGTCCTTATTTCTTCAAGTTGTTTGGCAGGTGTCATCACCAGCTCATTATAAAATAGAGAGTTCTTTTTCAGGCCAATACGGAATGCTTCCGTAGCTGTGGACATATCCAGATTGGGTATGGTCACTGCTTCTTTATTAAACCTGTGCAAATATTCCTTAAGACTCTCACTAGGCTGTTGCACAATTCTGTAAAGGTCGCTGGTCAACTTGTCGAATGCCCTGTTGCATGAAAATTGATTAGTGAACATGCTGACAAGTTGAGCATAGGAAGAAATAGAGTTAAGAGGAAGTCCTGTTAGCCATTTTAAAGCTGGTCCTGATAGAGTTGAGCCAAAGCCCCTGCAAAAACATGCTTCTTTGAAAACAGGGGGAATACTTATAATATCCATTGATTCCTGGTACAGCAACACATGCTCTGCTGGATCAGTGCTCCCATCATACTTCTTCATATGAGGGACTGAAAATTTCTTTGGGATTTCCACATTAGCTATGGCTGGAACAAAACGGGATTCGTTGTAGCAAGTTGGGGAAATTTGGTGATGAGGCAAGTTGACTCCAGGCACACCTCGAAGCAATTCTTTTATGGTTTGCATTTCCCTAATAAGTTGACTCTCTGCGAAAAGAGAATTATTATTAAATTGGGATGCAGAAGTATCAAAAGTATTAAAGAAACTCCCTGTTTGCCCCATAGAGGGTGCGGCATAGGTATAGCAAGATGTCAACACAGGTTGGCTAGTTGTAAGGTTGAACCGTGACCGCGAGGTTGGAATTGACGTCATGATTGTACTTTCTGCTGGTAAGGTACTAGACATAGGGATATCTCCAACATGGCTTGGTCCTGTACCTGCACCAAACAAAGATCTAGGATGCAAAGGTGAAAATGGAGTAGATGTTTGAGTTTCAGTTTGCTTTCCTTTACGCATGGAATCAATGGCATTGAGTATCATAGTATTCGTATGCTCTTGAGCATCCAACTGGTCAGTCACTTTTTTCAATATCGTGACCATGTTAGACATTAGCTCCATATTGGCAGCTTCCGGATTTGAAGACGGATTGCCTGAGATACCGAACTAGGAAGCGGCTGGTTCCTCTCACCAAGACTACCAGACGATGGATTGGCCATTTCTATACAGATAATCAAAGTGTCCCACGGATGGCGCCAAATTGTTTTGGTCAAATTTCAACAAGGGAAACTAGTGATAAGAAAGATGACAAAAAGAGGTTTGAATCTGGGTACAATGATTACAAGATATTATAGAAATGAACACAAAGAGTTTTGTTAACTAGGGAAAGCCCTTGAACAACTTGTTCGCCGGCACAAAACCCCGGGAGGTTTTAGGGAACCTGCCTTGACCAAATGATTTATTAATCAGGTTGAATACAAGACTAAGAGCGTATACTAGGGAGCTTAAACTAGTGAGAGTGTGTGTGAAAAATACATGTGTTCCTCCCTTTTTATACCTCGAATACAAAGAAACAATAGGCCTAGAATATAGGAAATTGGTTAAAGTTGTTGAGGTATTCTCGCCACAATGTTGGTTGAAGAGATAAGGATCCCTTGCTGGCTTTGTTTGATGAAGGAACGTTTGTTGACTCAGTCTCCTTTATCTGTTGACATACTTCCTAAAAAATAGGTTGTAACGTAACAGTAATTCAACCTGCAAAAAATGTCAAGGTGCAGTAGGAGAACTCAAGTTGTAAGTATCAAGATGATATATGTAAGTTGTAGACAAGTTGACTAAAAATGTAGGCCTAACAGGTAGTTTTGTCCAAATATGTATTTATTTAATATAATAATTAATAATGTAGTCGATTAGCAAAAATTATAGTGAAAATAGCATCTCCCAAGAATATATTGTAATAAAAACTAGATAAGATACATTAAAACTATATATTGTAGTAAAAATTGTAGTGAAAATAGCATCAACCCTAATGTTATACGTTTAGAGTATTCACATTGGTTTGGTTCCAACAAGTTAGGCAAAACACACAATCGGGCCACTGTACTTTGGGGAAGGTTGCAATTCGGCCACTGATTGTTTGAAAATGTTATTTGGGCCATTGTACTTCAGTTATCTTGCAATCGAGCTCATTTTTTTAGCTGACATTAGTTCAGCCGTTAAAATAATATAAAATACTAATTTTATCCCTCCATCTTCATCTTTCCCAATTTCAAAAAAACAAACCCAAACCCTAACCCTATGAACTTCATCTCCAGGAGAAAACCCCAACCCAGATGCAATTCAGTCAATTTTATGATATACAATATTGATCGGGCTAATCTCGCCCAAATCTCTCTCTCCTCCCACAAATCTCTCCGTCTCTCTCCCAGATCCAAATCTCGCCTAAACCCACCAGTCGACGTTGGGATGGCCGGTGACACCAGCGGCGTTGAAACGTAGGTGGGGTTAACGGAGGCGAGATCAACTTCGAGGGAATGATAAAATCGACTGAATTACATCTGGGTTGGGGTTTTCTCCTGAAACCGACGAGCAAGCTCCGTTGGGGCGAGCTGGACCAAGATGACGGTGAGGATTTGGATTTTTTGCTGCCACCCAAGCAGGTATTCGGCCCTGACGAAAACGAGATCAAGAAAGTAATTGAGTACGAGTTCAACGACGATGGCAACAAGGTCAAGATTACCACTACGACCCGGGTTCGAAAGCTCGCCAAGGTCCGCCTTAGCAAACGGGCCATCGAGCGCCGCTCCTGGCCGAAATTCGGCGACGCCGTTCATGAAGATGTTGGGGCTCGGCTCATGATGGTGCCTACCAAAGAGATCTTGCTTGAGCGACCCAGAGCTCCTGGTTCGTCTCTCTCTCTCTCTCTCGTTTTGTTGATTGTGAAAAATGTGATCTCTATGGTGTTTGTGAAAATTGGTGCGGGGTTGGTTGGTTTAAAGTGGAATTTCGGTTTCTTTTTCCTAGTTTTATTGCATGCTAAATTGGGTTATTATTGTGTATGGATATCGAAATGTTGGCTATGTGAACTTGAATTTCTCCTGGAGAGAGAGATTTGGGCGAGATTAGCCCGATCAATATTATATATCATAAAATTGATGAATTGCATTTGGGTTGGGGTTTTCTCCTGGAGATGAAGTTCATAGGGTTAGGGTTTTTTTTTTAAATTGGGAAAGATGAAGATGGATGGGTAAAATTGGTATTTTACATTATTTTAACGGCTGAACTAACGTCAGTTAAAAAAATGGGCTCGATTGCAAGATAACTGAAGTACAATAGCCTAAATAACATTTTCAAACAAACTGTGGTCGAATTGCAACCTTCCCCAAAGTACAGTGGCCCGATTGTGTGTTTTGCCAACAAGTTATAACAAACTCATTTTGTTTCTAGCCATTGTTGTGAGGTTCTTAATTTTTGGTTCCACAAAATAAGTTCCCAATTGATGTAAGAGATCAAAATTATACAAACATGGTGTGTAGAATTGTAGACTCTATAAGGCCACCTTGTTCATTCCCCCCAAGAGTAGAAGAGAAGCAATATGTCTACCAAATTCTTTTGAAGGCAAGCTCATTGTTTTCTTCTCCATCATTCATATTGCCATCCCCTCGTGCACGAGAACCAGGCATAGTTTTGTCAACCAACGAAAACCCATAAACAGGGGAACTAAGTGGAGCAATCATACACATACATAAAGTTAGCTTTACACATTGATATTTTCCACAACTTACATACTTGAACAGTTACTGACAACTTATGTACTTGAAAACGATTGACAACTCTAACAACTATTAGAACAACTTAAAAGCTCACATACTTTCTAGCTTGTGCATCCACTTCAAGATTGCTAAATATGTGAATATCGCGATTCAAGATTCCTTGGGGAGCATGTATCATGAGAATTTTTAAATTGAACAAATACCGTAGTTGAAGAAACATGTTTATATAGAACTCTCACACAATGGGCACTACAGCGGTGCCCGGGTCTACACACAACTTAGCCCATTTACAGACTGCAAAGTTATCTCCCAGCCCGAAAGTTTCAGGCTTGAATCCCCTCTCAACTAGCAGGGATTCGCAGACATTTAGTTTATAATTCGGCTACCTTTTTGGAGACAAACCGATCGGAGTCGTACTCAGGAGCAGTCGCACTAAAGCTCACACTATCCCCCCCCCCCTTTTCGTTTTTTAGGTGTCATAATCGCATACTAGAATCAACAACACAATGCAGCTAGACAAGAATAGGTGTAGGTCGACACACACTTAGCTAGGCAATTGAAAGAATCACTATAGGTTTCCACCAAAACTCAAATTCGCAAAATTACAGAAATTCTGCTACACAATTCAGTCCTAAGAACAACTACTAGCAAGTATACTAGATCAAGTAATAAAGTGTAAGTATGAGGGTTGTCGTACCCAAGAGACTGGAACAAAATCAAATTTTATTATTCATGACTTTAATCTAGAGAACAATGAGAATTTGTTTTGAAGTATTCTAAATTTAACGAAATCAAACAAATAAAGTAAACAACAGTTTTGAGAGTATTCAATGGAAGGAAAACGTTAGGGCTAGGCTCACCAATTCATTCCAGAGTGACAATAATTCCAGAGTAACAAATCAACGATTCGGGTTTCAAATGACTATTGTTGTGTGACAATAATTCCCCAAAGTAATCAATATCCTCTCTCGAGAAATATCAATCCTATTATTTTCTAACAACTTACGTATCTCTAGGTAGATTTAGAGAGAAAATAACGCATTAAGATTTGTGAAATTCTCTTAGCTTTTGATATGATGATCTATAGCTAATTGCGTGTATCAACTCATCTATCTCTAGCATGAATTTAGATCCACGATGTTAATTCCTACGATCCATCATATGAAATCTCCTCTCGGTTTCATTCATATGATTAAGAATAATTAAAAGGTGGCCAGCCTTTCAAAGTATTAAGAACAGAAAATAACACTCACACAAACATGCAATCAATCGTCACCCTAATCGGATCAATATAACTCCTTTATGAATTGGTTACCCTTTTACCCTATCTTGATAAGTTTAGTTCATAATTAAACAAACAAAACACATCACAATATAAGAAGTATATAGCATAGTAAACATAATGGAGATGAATTGAAGGAGACAAACTTGATTTTCTATTCAACAACGAAATCGTTACCAAGTCAGAATCTTGTTCTTCTCCAAAATACCAATGAAAAATGCTTCCAAAAAGTGTGTGTCATCCTAATTTACAAGGCTTACTTAAATACTAAGTTTTCAGGGTAAGAAATGTCGGCAAAATTACACAACAGGACATTTATGAAATTGTAACGGCGCGGTTGCCTTGGCTTCACAGGTGCGAGAGCCCCGACACCGGCGCGGTCGCTTCTCGTTCTTTTATGCGAGCGCGCCA
This sequence comes from Platycodon grandiflorus, assembly GCA_016624345.1. Lineage (NCBI taxonomy): Eukaryota > Viridiplantae > Streptophyta > Magnoliopsida > Asterales > Campanulaceae > Platycodon > Platycodon grandiflorus. The sequence continues at coordinate 22,354,653 of CM028361.1, forward strand.
ATTCTTTTAGAACTCCCACGACCACCATGACACGAGCACCTCAAATTTTCTGACCTCTTAGTTTCTCGCGTGGTCAACTCTTGCCTCAACTGCAAATGCGCTTTCTCAGTTTCTTTTATTCTTCCTTGAACTTCTAGAAATTGTACTTTAGACCTTCAAGTCTCTAAAATAGCCCAAAAATCCTTCATTTAGCGTATTTGCCTCAACTAAACCCTGAAACTTACATTAAGCACGAAAAACCCAAATTAGTAACCAAACTGCTCGAGAACTCGATAAATTTATGCTCGAAAAGTGCCTAACGGATGAGTATAAAACTCCTCTATCAAGGAACTTAAAGCAAAAATAGATGATACTTTTTGTTATTAACCATTAAAAATAATCAAAGAAGAAAAGTATTAGGACCATTCCGATGGCATTTCCTCCTCTTTTATGTCTCATATAATCCATTGACTAATGATCTGATTTGGTGCAAATGGAACAAGATTTTAAAATCATCTTTCCTCTTATTTTAATATCAATCTTACAAAGATATGAACTTTACAATTAGCCTAGATAACATTTTATTTAATTTTGTTTTTGTATTGATAAACTGTAATGTCTTCGTCAGAGGCGATGACTTTGAATTGGGTTATATAGGCTTGAAAAAGCAACTCGATGCTACTCAAACATGGCTGAGTTCGTTCAGACTCGAAATAGCAACTCAGCGCTGCTCAACCCTAATGCTATACGTTTAGAGCATCCACATTGGTTTGGTTTCTCCAAGTTATAACAAACCCATTTTATTTCTAGCCATTGTTGTGAGGTTCTTAATTTTTGGTTCCTCAAAATAAGTTCCCAATTGATGTAAGACGGAGATCAAAATTATACAAACATGGTGTGTAGAAATGTAGAATCTATATGACCACCTTGTTCATTTTCCCCCAGTAGAAGAGAAGCAATATGTCTACTAAATTCTTTTGAAGGCAAGCTCATCGTTTTGATCTCCATCATTCATATTGTCCTCCCTTCGTGCATGAGAACTAGGCGTAGTTTTGGCAACCAACGAATTGAAAACACAAAAACAGCGAACCGATCTATTAGTGGAGCAATCATACACATACATAAAATTAACTTTACACATTCTTTTCCACAACTTATGTACTTGAATAGTTATTGACAACTTATGTACTTGAAAACTGATTGACAACTCTAACAACTATTAGAACAACTTAAAAGCTCACATACTTTCTAGCTTGTGCACCCACTTTACGATTGCTAAATATGTGAATATCGCGATTCAAGATTCCTTGGGCAGCATGTATCATGATAATTTTCAAATTGAACAAATACCGCAGTTGAAAAAACTAGTCCCATACTAATCCTTTTTATAGACGAGACGACTCAATCCAAAAGCTTGTATGCAGCTAAAAAAAAAAGTAGGTCGGACCCCAACTTATTAACAATCAGCTTGAACTCAGCTCATAATGTAAGGCTTGCTAACCAAGTTTTGGATTGGGTCATTTAGTTTTCTCATTTACACTCAACTCGATTCAAGATTTTTCAAAGACACGAGCAGACTTTTGTATAATGATTTAATTCTTGCCAAGTAAAGATTAATTTGATGAAAACAAGAAAGGGAATAATTGAACGTCATAACCAATTTGTAAACGACCAAGTTTGACTCGTGAACAAACTCACGAGCCGATCTTAAAAACTAAGATTTTCAAATAAATTGATTAGGAAAGCTTCTTTAAAGTTTGGGCAAACTACACAAATGGTCCATGTAGTTTTTTGGGTTTTTCGCATTTCGCCCTTCACCTCACAAATGGTTTCTGTATCGAAGACCTTCAACACAAATGGTCCTTCCGTCTAACTCTATTAATTTTTTGTTGTTAAGTGGGCACACGTTCCACACATGTGCATTTTTGGAAGGGTAAAATAGTCATTTCATCTTGAAAAGTACAGGGACCAATTTTGAAATATAAATACAATGAGTAAATACGTTTCCAACTGTCACAAATCAGTTTAGTTTAGTTTAGTTGATGAAACTAAGACATTGTTTGAAGGTTTTAGGAAGCGATTGAAGCAAATTTTGGTTAGAGTTGAGTTCGATTTCACTAAACTCCAGCAAAGGTGTGGATGCAGAGGAAAAGAGGACTAGTGTGGGATGTTGAAGATATGTATTGTAACTTGTAAGTATACTTCCTTTTATTTGCTTAATTTAAGTATTTCGTATGATTTGTATGATTTAGTCTGTAAAAGGGATTTTTTTTTCTTGATTTTTTGTTGGAAAATGCATTGTATAGAGACATAGAGTGTTGTTTGTTTGTCTCTCTGTCTGTAAAGTGTTATTTTGCTTCGAAAATGTCTCTTTTTTGTAAAGTGTTGTTTTATATCTTGTTGCTTTTGACATCAACTTGCTTGTCTGTTGTTCTTGGTCCCTGTATCACATTGCTCGATTTTATTGATTTTTGTAGTGTAGTAGTCAATTCCAGACCCTTTATATATAGTTAATTTCGATTTAAAAATCTGACTCTGCATTTGTGAGTGTAAAAAGATAGGACATGTCGTTCCCTGTGTTTGGATTTATATCTTATCTAGGTTGTGTTGTTGCATTTACCTCAGATTCTGATTGATTCAGCATTGAGCTACACCATGATGGAGAGTTTGACTACATTCCACATAGGGTTATAATGGGGGGCTTAATTGATTATTTTGACTTTTGTCACTTTGATTTACTATCCTTTCAAGAAATAAACAAAATGATTACAATGCTTGGTTATGATGTGATTGCATTTTATTATTATAAGGTTACAACATTAGACCTTTAATATGAGTTGAGAGCTTTAGGGACTAATGAGGACACGATGATTGTTGCGGAAAAAAACAAAAATTAATTATGGTGTACTTAGAACATGGTGCCACTTCTTGTGATGATTTTTTTATGCAATCAACACTGAAAAGCTCTGTAGTTATTGAGGAGTTGAATGGAGATGAGAGTGAAGGAGTGGGTGAATAAAGTAAAAAATGGAATGTCTCAGAAGATCAAAGAAAAACACCGAACCCAAGCCCAATCCCTTACCTTTGCCCAAGCAGCGCAAACACTTTTTAATTAAGCCTTAATTAACCTTTTTTTTTTTTTAAAACAAAGAAGAGGAAAAATACTTCAATAATATAATAAAAAGTTTAAAGAACAAATTACATAAAATTTCATCAAAGTTCACTTAGGTTTTGTCAAAGTAATTTTCTTAGGAATAAAAAAGTGCACTAAATAACTAAATTTTTGTCTCAAAACAAACAAAAACTGAAAATTAAGTAGTCAAACTTTTTAACTAGTACCATTAATATTACTAATAAAGGTACGGTCGGATGAGGTTAGGAGCAGGTGGACTGATAAACCCGGACCGACTCCAAAACTCGGCGAATTTTTGAATTTGCTTCCTGAACTCGCTTCTAAAGAAGTAGATCATAGCCGAGTTCGGATAAATTGCCATCTCAAAAAAAAAAAAGTAAATAAAGAGCAGGAGCTCAAATTGATTGCAATACTATGCTCGGAGCTTAGACAGTTGTACCTAGAGGTTTAAATGGTTCAGTTTAGTTTGGAACAAAATACAAGCTAAACCGCAGGTCAACGGTTTGTAAAATATCAAATTGAACCGAACCGTTCAAAGTTTCGAACTGAACCAAACCACGACAGTTTCGACTCGGTTGGGTTTCATGGTTCGGCTTGGAGGTTCAGTTTCACGTCTCTTCTTGTTGGTTTGGTTTCGTGGTTCGATTTCATCAAAATCATATTGTATGTGTATCCACGAGAAAGAGCGGAAGAGGAGTCGACCAGTGAATGAATTGATGGTGAGGAGTTGATGACGTGGAGTAACGACGTGAAGATTGAAGAAGTCAACGACGTTTGTCGATGTTTTCAGTTTCACTTTTTTCATCGCTTGAAAGTTGAGAGAAATTAAGATACGAGAGTAAAGAGTAAAAATTATAAATGCTTTATGATTTTATTAGACTTTATATATTCTAATCCAACGAAAAATATAATTCTACTAATAATCAACGGTCAAATTTAAATATAGTTAGATATTTTAATTTAGCTTGACAGTTTGGTTCAATATAATTTAATTTAACATCGGTTTGACAAGTCAAAACGCCAACCAAACAAAACTGCTTAATTTTTCAAAAACTCAAACCAAATTGAGTCATATATGTCGCGAAACCTATCAAAACAAGTAAGTTTGATTCGATTGAGAGCGACTTGGCCGTTGGGATTACACTCCTAGCTGTACCACAAATCCCGTGAATGGTGAACCAAATCGGAAAATACATATAAAACATAGACGGCTCAGCTCGGCTCACTCGAATACATCTCTAACTTTTAGTCAGCCAAGTCCCCGCCCCCACCCTTTGCCATAGTCCCTAGCCGTGTTGGCAACCACCGCCGGCATAGAATTCCAACAGCCGTTCTAACGCATTGCCCAAGAATTCAAATTCAGGTCACTTCCTAGGTCTTCTGCAGTTCTCTCCTTGACTTTATTTCCTTTGTTTATTTCCAATTCTCATTGCACCAGTATAGGTAGTTGGAATTGTTGGATCAGACGTAAGCTCCTTAAACCCTAAAGTTGAAAAACTTTATTGTTGCTCAGAAGCAAGCAATTTGACTTATGGCGTATGGAGGCGCCGGTGTTGGTCAAGCGGCACCAATTGGCGGCCCACCAAATCCGACGACGAAACAGGTGAAGCTTGACAAAGAAAGCGAGCTTCGAATCGAAGTCGGTTTCAACAGTCCTTTGAGACTCCGGCTACTTACGGGCATGGCTGAGATTTTCGGCACCGAGATTCCTCCTGAAATTTGGATTACCTTCCCTCCCAAACTCAAATTCGCTGTAAGCAGATCACTTTCCCCCAAATCTTTACACTTGGTAATGCACATACCTTTCTCCAGTACCTACAACAAGTCATACTACATCCGTTTCTTAGCGAGTACTCCTCTCTTCCCACTTTTGACTTTTTTGGGTCATCTTATTTGACCGATAATTTACATAAATTTAGTTGTTTTTATAAAATTGTGAAAGTTGTAATTCATAGTAATCTTACGGTAGTTTTTAATTAATGAAATTTTATTTATTAAAACATAATTAAAATATGTAAAATTTTGATTTGATTTAGTAGCATGTTTACTTCTGAAAAAGGAAAGTGGACTCTTTTGTCTGGAACTGAGAGAGTATTTGGTTATAATATATTTGGTAATTTCAAAATGTGGTCAGTGGAGATCAATTGATAGCGTACTGCTAATAGACAACACTATATGATATCAATTGAAAGAAAATCGACTTTATTTAAGTGCACAATGGCTTCTCTCAAACTTCTTTTGTTTAGTGGAGCACGTATTTGAAACAGCAGATCCCCTATTAGCATTACCTTATAATATTACTCCCGCTGTTCCACTCAGAAGGTTATATTTTGACCTTGTCTGGTTGGACTTGACAATTTATCAGTTAGAGGTTTGATATGACTTTATTTGATTTTTCAGAACAATATGAATTGCGATTGGCAGAACTTTTTGTGTTGTTCACAACGGTTATAGTTTTCTTCTCTACAATTAGATAATTTGATGTCTAACATTGATATCAGGAAATGGTCAATTTTTGACCTCTGAAATTTAAACAAGGAAGACTATTTGAGTGCAAAGAAGTGAGTATCTTTTCTTGTTGCTTCTTTGGGATTATGGAAGAATGAATAAACCATAAATTAAAAGTTTTCTGTCTTTTATTACTTTAAAAAACTTAAACTATCTTTTGATTTGGCATACTTCTCTGTACATGGTGTAGCACATATTTATATTTGGGAAAAGAAACTAAAAATCTTACTCCCTCTGTCCCTAAATTATTGTCTTGTTTGAGCCGGCACTTGGATTAAGAAAAAACAATTCACTTGATTATTAATATTGATGTAGTGTGGAGTTTCCTTTAATGCCCACGTGCATGTGGCCCATAATTAAAGTAGGAATAAAAAAGTAAGGGTAAATTGGTAAAAATGTTGTCCTAAAAAAGAAACTTTTAAATAAGATAATTATTTTGGGACGGACAAAAAAGGAAAGCAAGACAATAATTTAGGGACGGAGGGAGTATATCATTCTTTCGTAGGTTTAGTGTGATTTTAGGAACTTCTGTATTATGATGGTGGTGTGTTTTCAGCCACATGTGTCTGTAACTTTTTATGTGCACGGACAGATACATGCGAAGCACTTTTATAGTGGACATGCCACATGTCTCTTTTGTTCCTATAACAGTATTCTATTCCCTGGTTTTGCATCAAACCAAGCTCTTGGGTAGCATATTTTGTACTTTGATTTGTTGGATTACTAGCATTTAGAATGTACTCTTATGTACTATGTTCAACAAGTTATGGAGGTTTCCACTTATTGTGTAACTTGGCCCATTGACTTTCCTTGCTGTGTATATCAGATATTCACGTGGTATGGAGCAACAATGGAAATGGATGGTGTAACTGAAACTGATTATGTGGCAGATGAGGTATGGTTGCTCTCTCACCCTCTCCCCCCACCCACTTTTTGTGCTCAATATGCTGTTAGGAGTACTTTCTGAGATTCAAGATTTTTACTGACATCAAGTGTTGTGCTATCTTGATTTAAGACGCCAATGATCAGTTATGTAAATGTGCATGCTGTACTAGAAGGACGAAGAAATCGTGCTAAAGCATCACCTAGTGACTCTGATTCTTCTCAGGTACTATTTTACTTATATCATCATATGTCAAAGACGTTTATCAAATTATTTCCTTTTAATTCATCTGAGTTATTCTTGTCAACATAATCCAGCTCGTGTTTTGTATTTTCTCATTATTCTATAGTGCTGCATCAGCCTGATTCTTAAGTTTTAACCTTCCTACTAACTTGTCTGCTGTAGTGTGTGGTTGTGTAAGCTAAGGTAGTTTTAAGTAATAGAAATAGGTATGGCATCTATCAATTGCGTTGGTAACCAAAGAGCAGATGAATTGGAAAGTGCAAAATGCCAAAACCAGACTCTCCTTATCAAATTAAAATTCTGCCTTTTCATTTTTCTTAGTGTCTTTCTTCTTCCCACATTGAACTTGATTTGCTTGAAAATAAAATGGTTGTGCGTGCTTCCTTGTAGCTGTGTGTGAATTTCATGAAGCTGCATAGAGATATTTTCTATCCATAAGTTTCTATGTCAAGTCTGAATTTACTTTGTTTGTTAGGGTCCCAGGGTGATTGTTGTTGGACCTACGGATTCTGGAAAGAGTACATTGTCAAGAATGCTTCTTAGTTGGGCAGCCAAACAGGGATGGAAACCTACTTTTGTGGATTTGGACATTGGCCAAGGATCGATAACCATTCCAGGATGCATTGCTGCTACCCCAATCGAAATGCCTATTGATCCGGTGGAAGGAATCCCACTTGAAATGCCTCTTGTTTACTTCTATGGACATAGCAATCCAAAGTATCAAAATTTGCACTTCTTTATCATTTGACATTTTGTCTTGCATTTATTGCTAATTGTTCAAGTGATCAAGAAGCAGACTGGCATGACCAGTTACTGTTTGCTTCTGACTTGCTAACTATTGCGGTTGTTTCAAACTTGGTGCTTTACAGTGCCAATGCAGATCTTTACAAGGTTCTTGTGAAGGAGCTTGCGCAGATCCTGGAGAGACAATTTACTGGAAATGCTGAATCTCGAGCAGCAGGCATGGTGATCAATACTATGGGATACATAGATGGTGTTGGTTACGAGGTATCTGTTTTCAAGGTCCTTTCAGGGACTTTGTTATTAACTTAAAGTACATAAAACCAATTTCTTACAGCAGTATCTTGTATTCTGTTGCAGCTGCTTCTGCACGCAATTGAAACATTCAACGCCACTGTTGTTCTAGTGTTGGGTCAGGTTATTGCTTTACACTCGTGACTCCTATATATTTCTGTGGCCGAAGTATCTGAAAGCATTTATCTTGTTTGATGTCCATACTGTATTTAATATTTTGTACAATATAGTTTCATGTTTTCATAAAGGTACATTGAACACGATTCATCCTTGATACCTCCATATTTGACTGCCACGCAATAACTTGCCATGGTTCATGGGTTCATGGAGCCTCTTGTGTGGCTGTGTCCAATTTAACCATTGAGATTTTTAATACCAAAAGCATATTTAAGTTACTTAATGCTTCTTTATGTTACAATTTAACTTTGCAGTAATCTGTTATTTTATTATTTCATGTGGTCTGTAGATCTTCTCTGGAGATCAATCAAAACCTTTTACAGAAATTTAGAAAACAAAGATATATGTTGAGAACATGCCCAGAATGAGTCTCAGGATTTGCTTGAAGTGTACTATTAAGAAGTATGTTTCTAAATATTTTTTATTTGTACTTTTTATTCTATTGGGTTGATTCGGAGCATATTCTCTTTTCACGTGAGGAGAGAACTCCTTGAACAATTTGCTTTTGTTGAAGGTTGGGTACTTTGACATATGAATATTCATATTTTGTATATGCTTGACCATTGTACAGGATAAACTTTGCAGCATGCTGAAAGATGTTTTGAAAAGCAAGCCTAATGTGGACGTTGTGAAACTTCAAAAATCAGGTGGTGTTGTATCTAGGAATCCAAAAGTCCGTATTAGTGCCAGGAGCCAAAGGATAAGGGTAAATGGCAACTTTCTGTTGGCTGAATAGGAGTGTGAATCTCATTTAGTTAGAACTTTTTGTGCTTTCAACAACCATATGTTCCCTTACTTTGATCAAGCATAATCAGGTTGATTTTCTGCATGTCCAGGAATACTTCTATGGCCTTTCAAATGATCTTTCCCCGCATTCCAGTATTGTAAATTTCAGTGACTTGTCTGTCTACCGAATTGGAGGTGGACCACAGGCCCCAATGTCAGCGCTTCCAATTGGTGCACAGCCTGCTGCAGACCCTACAAGATTGGTTCCTGTGAATATTAACCGGGATTTACTTCATTTAGTTCTCGCTGTCTCATTTGCCAAAGAACCAGATCAGATTATGTCAAGGTAAATAAAAATTCCCTCTGTTTTTCATCATTAAAGCAATGATGCCATATTTTCTAAGCATGTCAAGAGAGTGGTGTTCTTTCCTCTCACATTCTGTCTCAATGCAGTAATGTTGCTGGTTTCATCTGGATCACAGAGATAGATGTTCAAAGGTTTGAAATTGAAGCCTGTTTGCCAAAATCTGTGGCTTGAATTCATGTTATATATGACTAATTTTGATCATCACTTTCTCAGGAAAAAGATAACTTATCTTGCGCCATCAGGTGGCGAACTACCCAGCAAAATTTTGATCATGGGAAGCATAACGTGGATTGAGCACTAGAGTTTTTAGTTGCAACCTTAACCCGGTTGTCTACACAAGCCTCCCTTATGGCTTATAGATGATTGATCTAGCAGTCACCGGGTAGTGTCAAAGGTGTTGTTTAGTGGTTATATAAAATTTCTGCTACAACCTTGTGCTTAGGATTTCACTAAGTTTGAGTTTGCATTGAGATTCATGTTGTAGGTGTATCATGTTACTGTTAACAACTTGCTTGCTTTTTATTGTAGGCGAAACATTTGACTAGTGTAAAGTAGTTTTTGCCTTGATGACAAACCTTGTCCCTGTGAGTAATTGAGTATGTGCCTTTTTGCAATGAGAATGCTAGTACTTTTGTGACGTGCCACTAGGTTGCTAACCACTTGATTGTAATTGAGTTTGACTTTTGGAAGTCAATTTCATATGTGAATATGGTTAACATTGTAGGGAAGCTTGGGTTCTGTTATTTCTTTTTCTTTCTTTTACTATTTCTGTTGAAGCACACTTAGTTATTTCATTAGTGGAGTTGATAGCAAAATGAGGTCACACGCAAAAACTGTATATTCTATGTTACTTATTTTGGGTTCAGTCAAGCTGATTCATGGAACCGAGCCTACCTTTATCTGATATGAGTCAAACTCAAATTTGTTTACCAGCCTTGCTCTCTCTCTCTCTCTCTCTCTCTCTCTCTCTCTGTCTTTAAGGGTTCAATAATAGTCAAGATTCCAATGCTATGAAGTCCAATTGTCTGTTAGACACTTATAAGATGGTAGAAGGTTCAATTTTTGAACAGTATTAGCCTACAGAAATTGAAAACTCTTTCAGAGACTCCTTTTACTTTTAAGCATTAGAGTTGAAAAGTTTTACATATCTATATTCTTTGTGTGGTTGCTCATTTCATCAAGCTAGCTGCTGCTGCTGCTGCTGCTTTACTTTGTAGTGAAGTCGATGAATGATCACATTATCTTAACTCTAACAAGAGGAGATAGATCATCACGAATCATGATGGGTAGGATTTCCACCATGAATGACCCGCCCTTGCTGTTCCATGACGGCTGGTCCTAATCATGATGATATTGCTGATAGAGTCTCAGATCAATAACAACTTGTTGTGGTGTTGTCTTCTCACTATGGGGGAAAAAGATTTACTGTTGATGATTGAACTTTTTTTGTCCAAGCAACCAATTTTCTTACGCAACGTTGATGATGATTTTGATTTTTGACAGAGACAATGAATCCAAGAAGAGGTGGGATTAAAAGAGAGAAGAAATTGATCGTTGTAATATACCTGCTTCTTCGCACGCACCTTACTAGCTTAAGTGTTATGTGTCCGTCGTCATAACCAAATACAGAAAATAGCTGCTGTGGCAGCTATATTGTGTATTACACACACATGGAGAGACCTGAACTAGAAAATCTTTCAGCAGAGCAGGTCTGATTATGCAACAAATATGCCTCTCAAATTGTCCTTGCGTGTAATCACACATGGAGTTTATTTTTTTTTTTGAAGCAATGGGGAATCGACCAGTCTCTTCTCGTGTGAGTTGAGGTTAGCTTAGTAGTTAGTGATCAGTAGGATGATGCCTCTCAAAGGGTAATTAATGCCCTTGCGTGAGATTGTAAGCTTAATATGTCTTTGGTTAATATAAGTTGATTCATCAAAGAAACACACATGAAATTATTAAGTTTTAGTTAGGCAATGTTTGTTTGGATGCTTAAGTTTAAAGCTTAGAATTAGAATTTAAAGAACAATTTGATCAATTCCTTCCTTCCGTCGTGGCGTGGAGATCAAATTGTATTTTAAGATTCAAAGATTACTCACATTTTTACGATTTAGGTGTGTGTGTGTGTGTGTGTTGCTTGACTAGTATGTAGAGAGCCATTGATGCGCAAACATGTTATGTTAATAAGCTGCAGGCACCATGTTTGTCCTTTAAGTTGTTGGAAATGGTGACTTTGGTCAAGGTTTGGTGAGGGGCAAGGGGCAGGGGTAGGGTTAGAGAAACAATTTACGTAGAAAGTGACGTCGAATGTTTGTTGGAGTCTACTCGTAGGTTTTTTTATAATCATATTTGTCAAATTCTTACAGTTATTATAGGAGATTAATTAATTGTTGTCAAAAAGTCCAGGGTGGTAAGGGGAGATGTCACTCTTGACTTGTCAATTGAGTGTGAGCCTTGTCAAATTATTTAGGATTATTTCCTAATAAAAAATCATTCAATAAGATTAGCTCCATCAAATCATGTTTCGTATTAGAAATTCATGTTCAATATTCAACTAATCAAACATTATAGTATAATATTTCCTTTTATCATCTTCTCAATAATTCTGCACTTATAAACTAATCCTTCCATTCCACCCAAACAGTCTACGTTTAAAAAGTCTAGTCTACTTATTAATGAATATATTAGTGTAATTGAAGTTGGTTAAATAATTACAAAAGTACTTAAATACAACCAACATGATTACAACACAAATAGAAGGTAAATATGCAAGATTATGAAAATTGTAAGTATAATTTTATGAAAGTGGACCCTTTAAGTGAAACATCAAAAAAATAGTATAGTGGACTCTTTGCCTGAAACGGAAAGAGTACTTCTTTCGTCAAAAAAAAAAATGTCAAAAATTTTAATATAGTACTTTTGTTATTATATATTTCTTTTAAATAACAATAAGGTTATAGTAGTATATTTTTTTTATATGACACGTTAGATGAATATTATATCTTTGAAAAGAAAGAGAAAAAAAAAATGAAGATTCGAATGTTAAATTTTAGAAACGCGACTCTGTTTTTTTGAAACAAACCGAAAATTAAAAGTACCATTTTTATTTGGCTTCAAATCCTCTATCCCACTCCCTATCACACCCTTTATCCCATTAAATCTCAACCCTACATGTTTTCTTGTAAAAATTGTAAAAAAAAGACAAACTAAAATAACAAGTATATGTGTAAGGCTAGAATTAAATGGAACACAGAGTGTGATAGAGAGTGAGATAAAATTTGAAACCTTTTTATTTAGATGGAGGGAATACTATGGTAGGGTATAACATAATTAGCTGATTACTATATCTGTTTGTTTACTTTTATTTAGCTTTTTACTGCATCACTTCCAAAATAATTGTCTTTTAAATAAAGTTTTTTGTCCCAAAATAATTGTCGTTATATGATTTCAAAAAATATTTGTCTATATTCTACTAAAATTGCACTTATTTACTACCCTCATTAAAAAAGGTTGTTAAGAGGAAAAAAAAAACCTCATGCTAATAAATGAACTTAAATAATTATGGGTAGATCAGTTTTTATATAAGCTTATGTGCAAATTGCTAAAACGATAATTATTTTGAGACAGATGTAGTATATATTGTAGATTAATTCATAAAAGTTTGTGACACCTCCATTTGATTTTGAGCAAGTTGCTGAAATAGAAACGATAAACTCCTCCCCTTCCGGGTTTATTTTATATATTAATAATCTACATAAGATAGCATCGAATTAATATTTGATATATAACGACTTTAAAAAAGAAGATTAATTATTAAACATTACATAAGAAAATTCTAAAAGTTAGAAACTTTTATAATTTTGTAAGAAAAAAATATATATATATCATTGATTAAAAAATTAATTAAATTGATAAAAAAAAGTCAAAACTAAACTTAGAGTAATGCTATGGGTACCTAAAGATTATCAAATTTTTTGCACCAAATGATGTGACAGCTAATTTGGTACAAAAAATAAAATTAAAAATCATAATTAATGCATCATATCAGCTACCACATCATTTAACACATTATTTAATGCAAAAAATTTAATACTCATTAAGTATCCATAGCATTACTCCTAATCTTAACTGAAAAAACAAGAAGAAGAAGAAGGAGATGGAGAAAAGGAGTAAAACAAAAGATGATATTTAATTGAGGAGCCTGCTCCTCTCAATCTCATTGCCCATCACGCGATTAGGAGAGCATCCAAGCAAAGCAAGGTGTCCTCAGGAGATATTCATTCCCCATGCATCCCACTATAATTGGTCAAGAAGGTAAGGACGTAGACATGGAAAAGTAAATTAATAACACTAACATGAATGATTACAATTATATATAATTGCGTCTAATTTAGTAAAAAAATTCATTTTAAAGACAATCAAAATATACTTTCTTCATTTCTTTTCGTTTCGTTTCATGCAAAGAGTTTATTATTCTATTTTAAGATGTTTCTAAATTTTTGTAATTATATATGACCAATTTCAATGACACTAATATATCTCTTAATTATTTAATTTTTTAAATATAAATTTTTTGAGTAAAATGAAGAGAGCAACAAAATAGTTTTAAAGTTAATTACGATAAAAAGATTAACTCAAATAGTTCATTGTAAATGAATGTATCGTAGTAAAAACTAGATACAGTACATGCCACCTTCAATGAATGTATCGTAGTAAAAACTAGATACAAAATAGTTTTAAAGTTAATTTCTTAATTTTTTTTTATCCGTTCAAAAAAAAAATCTCTTGTTTCTAAATTTACATTTTTAAGAAATTATTTTTACCACTTTATCCTTACTTTTTTTCTCTATTTTAATTATGATCACATGTACAAGAGTTTTAAAGAAAAGTACATATTATACTAATATTTATAATAGAGTCAATTAATTTTTCTTAATCCATGTGCCCAACAATTTAAAAACGGAGAGAGTACAAAGTTAAAAAATCGAAAATATTTTTAGGTTATGTTTGACTACTCAATGCCAAGTTTTAGAATTAGAATTTGATGAGCAATTTGAGCTTCACAGAATTCAAATTATTCTTCTAATTCTAATTCTAAACTCTAAAATTAAACATCCAAACATAGTCTTAATAGATTTTCAATTCACTTATCTATATGTGTTAAAAAAAAAAAAATTCACTTATCTATATTGGTTATAGGATTAATATACAATTTGGTCCCTGAACTTGTAATATTTTTCTGATTAGGTTTTAGTACTATGATATTTCCTATTGTAGCACTTGAACTGAAGATTTGAGCTTACGTTTAGTCCCCCATCTAACTGAAGTTAACAGAAACGTTAAATTTTATATAAAAAGACTGAAATGCCCTTATTCCTTGATGACTGTGTATCCACGTGGAGAAAAATGCTGAGATGGAAATACTATAAAGCAAAAAAAATATAAAATGAAAAATAAAAGTAAACTTAATTCAGTTTTATTTAAAATTTTTACTTTCTTCGTTGTTATCTCACAAACTCACACAGTTCACTTCAAACACACACGCGCACACACACACACACATACACACATACTCTCTCTCTCTCTCTCCCACTCTCAGTGTGGTGAAGCAGAGGAAAAGAGAGTGATGGGCTCTGTATCACTGAAAATCGGAGAAGGGACCGCCAGATTCAAAGAGACACCGAGCTCAAGTTGTTCCTCACGCGTCGCTCCCTCTCGGTAAAGATTCAAGATTCAACAAATATAGGCACCCAAACATAAACAATCCAATGTCTTTTTAACAAAAAAGGCATACACTTTACACTGAAATAAACCGAGCTCAAAGACTACTATGCTTCAAAAACATAGATAACTGATTTCATACAAAGCACATCAAAATTAATTTTTTTCCAAAGAATTACAAAAATCAACAAACATAGGCACCCAAATGTACTATAACTCAAAAACCAACAACAAATATATCAACTTGGAAGGGCAGGCATAACGCAAGATGCAACAGGCTTGGGAGACTTCTCGACCTCAACAAGGCACATACGAAAATTTCCAAAGCAATAGAAAGCCGGCTATGGTAACAGAATCGAGGAATGTCGACGCCGGCGACCTCGCAAGCCTGGAGAACAGTAAATCCCTTAGGGATTTTGACTGGATAACCATCAACGAAGACTTCGATGGCATCATCGGGGGTTGGGAAAATGAACCCTAGCACCGACGAGTGGGGTTTGAGGAGGGAGATCTGGTTCGGGTGGGGATTGAGCTGCGGCGGCCTCAGGTTTGTTGAGCTCCGGTGTGGATTAAGGTTGATGAGATTGGGGATTTGGTGGAGAAAAC
Organism: Platycodon grandiflorus; assembly: GCA_016624345.1. Lineage (NCBI taxonomy): Eukaryota > Viridiplantae > Streptophyta > Magnoliopsida > Asterales > Campanulaceae > Platycodon > Platycodon grandiflorus. Next base: position 22,370,031 of record CM028361.1, read on the forward strand.
CCTATACGATCGAAGAGTGGAAGGAGAATGACGGAATCATTAAATTGATTAATACCTCTGCAGTTCCAGCTTCGGTGTGGTTGTGATGTACATTTGGGTGCCTATGTCTTTTTTGTGTTTTGGATGAAGAAAACAATCCAATGTTTTCAACTTTGAGCTCGGTTTATTTCAGTTATCTATGTAAGAATAGGTTTTTTTAAGAAGTTAATTTATTTATTTTGGATGAAGAAAGTAAAAATTTAAATTAAACTGAATTATGTTTACTTTTGTTTTTATTTTTGTTGCTTTATCAGTATTTCCATTTCAGCATTTTTCTCCATGTGGATACACAATCATCAAGGAATAAGGGCATTTTAGTTTTTTTATATAAAATTTAACGTTTCTGTTAACTTTCGTCAAATGAGGGACTAAACGTAAGCCCAAATATTCAGTTCAAGTGTCATAATAGGAAATATCATAGTACTGAAACCTAATCAAAAAAATATTGCAAGTTCAGGGACCAAATTGTATTTTAACCCTTGGTTATACTGAAAGGGCAAAAAAAAAAAAGGAAAATAAATAAACATAATACGGGTCAACAACCTTACCCGAACCCGAAGGATCGATCCATTTTGGACGTCAGGGTGCATACGTAAGCGCATAAGACATGAAGAATCAAATACTTCACTGTTGCTTCCAACTATGTTTAAAAATATTTCCTACACTCAACACACTATTCGCCACACATCTGTCTAGAAAGACTAATAAACCCTTATAGAGCTGACGTGGCCCCATGTGAATACCTAGTTAATAAAGAACATATATAGTCGCGAAGTAGCAGAATAAAGTATTTAAGTCGCCGACTTCAAAACAGCATGAGTCAACCGAGCTCGTCCATGCTTCGGGCCGACTTTTCTCTTAGAAATGTCCAAAATAGGTGACGAAAGCAGTGACGCAATGACCCGCACGTGGCTATACAAGCTTACGTGGTCATCACTCATTAGACCGTCAACAGGAAACTTTTTATTAACGAATACAAGGATCAATCCAAGCGACTAATACATTATTTACCTCAAACTTTATAAGAGCCGTCAAAATAAGTGAGGGTGACAAATTACCTTATTACAATATGGATCCAATTTTGTCAAAATTAAGTTTGTAAACCTCATATGTGTACACTTATAAGTATTATTTTTCATTAATTATAGCTAGATATTAATATAAATATTGACACTGAATTTGCGTAGAGTATTTATCATCTCGATTTCTATCGATACATTTGATTGGTACCACCTTCAATTTAAAATAAATATCGTTTTAACCACACACAAAAAAATAAAATTTTAAACTAACGGTTGTTTAAAATTTTTAAAGCAGAATTTTTCTAATTTAAACTTCCCTTTTTTCAAGTTTTACATCTTATCGTTAAATAGTTTATCTTCTCACAATAATTATATTCTCATAATTTATCTTTTCAACTACTCTAGCACAAAAATGAGATTTTTTATGAGAGTATATTTGTCCAACCTACATAATTTTTTAATATGTGTGCATTAATTATTCTAAAATGACACTTATTTTGGATAAAAAAAAATAGTAACTTTCAATATATTAGGCCGAGCATGAAATGTGTAATTTTTTAACTCGTCCAAAAGGACAAAACAAATTAAAACATAAGTTCATTCAACTCAAACAAACAAATTAAATATCCTCGTGTTAGAAGTAATTAAAAAGATAAATTAAAAGGAGAGAAAAAAATATTTAATGATAAGATAATCAATTGTTAGAATCTAAGAAAAAGTAAGAATACATTAGAAAAATCATGCTCTAAAACTTAAAATAACACAAAATTTATTTAGAACTGTTCACTTCTCTTAAGATCAAGTGTTCAAACAATTTAATTCTAGTCACACAAAAATAATATATAGTCTTAATTCTAGCCTATTAAGATATTAAATAATAATAATAATAATAATTAGGGTTAAACAAGATATTTAATTTTTTTTTGGAAAATAAAGAGATATTTATTTGGCCCAAAGAAATCAATTTACCGACTTGATTAGAGTGCGTTGGAGGGCTGCGGTCAAAGCCAGCCCTCAACCAAAGCCTTCTTATCCAAGGAAGGCCCTTCTCCATTTCTCTCTCCTAGTCCTTCGACGAAACAACGTTTTCCTCCCATCTTCCAGATACAGCCCCCGTGTTTATCCCCCACGTGACGACAATATATTTATATATATATATATATATTTATATATATATATATATATATGTATTCATTTATTCGCCTGTAGTATATATTATACAAGCTAGAGCTTGACTAGTGTCGACAATCATCGAACAGAGAACAAGAGCAGAGCAGAGCAGAGCAGTCTAGAGAGAGAAAGAGAAGATCTTAGAGAGAGTGAGAGAGAGCAACTAAGAAGAATTTTGCGAATGGCTGGTGATAATTTAGAGTTGCCGCCGGGTTTCAGATTCCATCCAACGGACGAGGAGCTTGTTATGCATTATTTATGCCGTAAATGTGCTTCGCAGCAGATTTCCGTCCCAATTATAGCCGAGATTGATCTTTATAAGTTCGATCCATGGCAGCTTCCAGGTAAATATTTCGAATCCATCAAGTCGATTTCCGAATAATTGTTCCGATTTAGGAACTCTGTTTGGAATAAATCGAGACTAATTATTGGGAATCTAATTTAATTGTGCAGGTATGGCTTTGTATGGTGAAAAGGAGTGGTACTTTTTTTCGCCGAGGGATCGGAAGTATCCGAATGGTTCGCGGCCGAATCGAGCCGCAGGGACCGGTTACTGGAAGGCAACCGGAGCTGATAAACCGATTGGGAAGCCTAAGGCGGTCGGAATAAAGAAGGCTTTGGTGTTTTACGCCGGGAAAGCCCCGAGAGGGGTGAAGACTAATTGGATAATGCACGAGTACCGCCTAGCTAACGTGGATAGGTCCGCTGGCAAGAAAAATAATTTGAGGGTAATAATCCTATCTTTTCTTAATATATACTTCTTCCGTCGTTTAATTATTATCTTATTTAACCTGGTACACAAATTAAGAAAAAATTATTGACTTAATTATTAATATTAATATAATGCATAATTTTTTTAATGCTCATATGCATATAGTTCATAATTAAAATAGGGAAAAAAAAAAGAAAGAGAATAATTTAAAGACGGAGGGAGTATATATTTTTAAAATTTTTAAGAATTTAATTTTAAAAATACTAAATAAAAATATTGAAAATAAGAACGTTTTTTTCAACTTTATTGAGTAAGATATTTCTTGGTCAAAAATAAAATAGTTTTTGTCTCATTGCAGCTAGACGATTGGGTATTATGTCGAATATACAACAAGAAAGGTACTATGGAGAAGCATTACGACACCGATAATTCTTCGGTAGAATTCCCCGAAATGGAAGAAAAGAAACCCCAAATAGAGAATTTTGCCTCTAAGGTTGAAGTAGCACCATTGCAGCCACCATCGTTGCCGTCACGTGTAGTGAACGATTATTGGCATTTTGACACGTCGGAGTCGATACCAACGTTACACACAGATTCGAGTTCGGAGCACGAGAAGGAGAAGGAGAAGGAGAAGGAGGTCCAAAGCCAGCCCAAGAGGGAAAATCTTGGGGATGATTTTCCATTCAATTTCATGGATGCTTTTCCTGATGACCCTTTTGCCCCTCAGGCTCAGTACTACAATAATGAATACCAGCTTTCCCCATTACAAGATATGTTCATGTACATGTAGAGTCGCCCCTCCAGCCTCATGTAGCCCCCTTCCCCCTAAAAAAAGGAAAGGGGAAAAAAAAAATGTGAAAAAGGGAATCCTTTACAATGATGCCAAGAGATTTGTTCCCGGGCTGGCCCATATGGGCAAGTGGGCCTTAAAAGATATGGACAGACAACAGCAAAGCAACTTGGGTGGAGCATTGGTAGAAATAGAAATAGCAATGAATATGATAGGGTCAATTGTTAGGTACACCTCATGTTAATATGTTCATGACATGTAGGGCAATCTTTTATTTTGTAGCATAATTTAGCAATGTATAACACATTGATTTTTTTTTTAAATGGAGGAGTATGTATAATATGCATTTTACATCAATGTTAATTGCATTTTTGATGATATATTATTACTTTAATTTGTAAATAGAGAAGGATGACATTTCTTGTTTAATTCAATTTATTGTTATCATTAAAAGTGAACGCAACATATATCAAATTATCGAAACATGGTCAATTAGAAGGAACTATTACAAAATACTAGCAAAAAGTTTTCTACTTGTAATGATGAGTCAATTTGAGCCTAATGATTTATGACCTTATTTCCATGTCGAGGTTACAATGAACTTAACTAGAGCTTAATTTTGGCCATGTGAGTTCAACTCAGATAAGCTTTGTTCGATAAACAACATTATATGTATCACTTTTTTTTTTTTTGTCGATAGTATTTTGTGCTAAGAAGACCCACTGATGGGTTCATTTGAAATTGTTCAAACGATCAGACATGTTTAAGAAAAACTGTATAACTCAACTCAAGCTCAAATACGACTTATTCATCAAAAATATTAAAGCTCCAACCAGTCTACTCCATAAAAAAAGTTCTATACTTAATTGATCAGAGGGGTTTGAGATATCCAAATCTCATTAATATCCTTGATTGGTTAGTTTGAAAGATGAATTCATATTCAAGAAACTGTAAGCATAGTATTACTTACTCCTACATTTTTTGTTTTTTTCCAAAATTTAATACGACAAATCAATTCATCCCCTCTTGCTTGCGACAGTGACAATATGCCAGTTGAAGCCTATGAACGTGCATGCTAGTTGTATATGGTAACCAGGCAATAGCCACTATCTTTCCCAAATCATTTGAATTATGGAAGTAGAGATATCTCTTTTTTATCTTGGCAAATATCTTCAGCTTGATATAATTACAATGTTACCCCCCTCTTGTCCAATCCGATCCTCAAAGCCAGAGGAGGGGGCAGTTTCGTCAGGAAAATAGATAAATGAGGAAAACCGTGTGGCCTGTGATCTCCCCCACCCAATACGACATCCGACCTAAATTATTGGAGTTTTTTACCAAAATATTGTACTTCTAAGAAAATATTTCCAAACCATGGTAATTTTAGAATTATTTCCCAGACTATGGTACTTTCTAAACCAATTGACCCAAGCAACACCCTTCAGTCCATGTTTTCCATCCAAAGAACATAGCGTTGTTTAACCATTTTTCTTTTGTCCATACACCAGACACCAAAACCACAGTCAATTAATAAGGGAAAAAAAAAAAAGGAGAGAGAAGTATTTGTGAGGAACTGGTGTGATGTAATGGATCCTGAATAATTTTTCAACTTACATTTCCAATTGGGAAACTCCCAAATCACAACCAGTGTGTTAAAGGCAATTGATAAATCCTACATGTGATTCCTAAGACACTTTGTGGCAATCCAACACATAAATTTGAGACATTAGTTTAGAAAATTACAACATATAACTTAATCCTCGAGTTCTTTCCTTTTATTTTTCATCAACTCGAGCGCCAGAACCAAGGAATCTGTGTTCAAGCTCAACTGTGAGTGCTTCACAAATCGATCTACAAAATACAAGAAGCCAAGCTCCGCGCGAGTGCTTCACGGATCAAGTTATAAAGTCCAAGCTGAGCTCGAGTCGAATCTAAGGTTAAAAGTACTAGTAAAAAATATAAAACTCCACATGATTTGTATTTTTGGTATTATCGAGCTTAATCAAGCCATGTCGAGTGGCAGATCCTTTAACATCAAGCTTAAAGGTCATGTTCTAGCTTAACTCACTACCATGGACAAAAATTCACTGAATAAGAAATTTCTACTAAGATTGCTCTAGATCAATTGTGGTAATATAATTGCGAAGCTTCAAACTGGATAGCTCCCACAAATTGAAGATTGAGTACGAGATACCTCATATGGACTTGATCACTTGCCATAAGTAATACGAGGTACCTCATACCGTATAAAAGATAACTTGAGTGCTTCTAAAACTTTTTTCGGATACCAAGTCCGAATACAAGCTTTGTCGTGAACAAAACTAATTACACATTCATTCAAATAAATTGTGGGAAATCAAATTAATTTTTAATCCTATGTCAAATAGCAATCAATGGAAAATGTTTAACATCTATTACTTGGGAACATTTTCTCATACACTTTGTAGGCATTTTAATTTATACTAAATCGATATTTACAAAAAAGTCAAACATGCTAGCCGTGTACATCCAGATTTTTAACAACAAATCAAATTAGAAAGAGGAATCACAATATCTTGGTTCATCACAACAGGTTTGGTTGCTCCATGTTCCGTGCTTCTTGTTATGTGCCTCCCTAGCCACTTAACTCGCAAAGCCTTTCTTATTAAGACACGATTCTTTCAAGTTTTAAAAAGGACCACAGTTTGAGAAATAGTTTTAAAAATTCTATGGTTAGGGAATTATTTTTTGAAAGTATAATAATTTAGTAAAAAACTCAAATTATTGTTTTGTTTGACCCGATTAAGAATTAAAAAATAATTAAATTAATTATTAATATTAATATAGTGTGTAATTTTCATAATTAAAATATATAAAAAAAAGTAAAATTATAAAAATATTGTACAAAAAAAAAAGAAAAAGTTAATTTTCAATATAAAAATTATTTTAAAATGGACAAAAATAAAAAATAAAACAATAATTTGAGTACGGACGGAGTAGCAAATATGGGCCTACAAAGCAACGACGCAATCGTGAAATGAATAAAGTTAACAACACACACATATTTACCAGTTTCCGAGAGAGTAGCAGCAACTCATTTTCACTCCAATTTCGTCAAGAGGTTTTGGCTAGCTACGTGCGTATATACATTTACGTTTGCGTCAATTCTTTAAGCCGATGAATTCTTCTTGAAATATTCAATTCTGATGAATTTTTTTGGGGATTCTTTTAGCCCCAAATCACTCATATTTGACTCTAGTGTTAGTGTTTGTGCGGTTTTGATTTTAAAACGTACTTATGAGGAAGGGATTTATCTCAAACGTGCATCCGTACTTTAATTTTGATTATTTTGTTCGTAATTATTTTTTGGGTTTTGTTGTTTAGGAGAATTCTTGCTTATATCGGATTATAGCAGTTATTATTCAATGCTAGATTCATTGATCATTTCCTGATTTTTATATTTCATTTTCCCCATTTTGTCAGTGAGGTTAATTTGATTGGTCTATGATCGAGTCCAAAACCCCCTACCCTTTGTGTCTATGCATTTGTTTGAATTCTGATGAATTATCTTGGTTATCGAGGCAGTTGGAGAATTCTCAGATCTTTTTGTTTGTGTGGAGGATTTCATTAGATATATATATGCATTTTCACAATTCATGCTGTGCCTAATTTCCATCAGTGTGGAGTGAAGTCCTGTGATGCTTGTATTATTTTATCTTAAGAAATCACACATCCTTCAGAATATTTGATAGCATCCCACTTTTTTATTTACTATGTTTAATTATGGGAAATTAGGTGCTAGAACAGAGTTCATGTCCTCCTTCGCTTCAGACCGCCTAAGATAAACTCCACTTATGATTCTGGGTCCATGGATTTGTTGGAATGTTAGATTACACTTCACATATTCATTGTTTAGGTTTTAGTCTTGACTTTGGAGGATAGGGCAATGGGTAGAGCCAAATGGGAAAAAAAATGATTTGCGGCCGTCAGAGGAAGTGGTTGGTACAGAAGTGATCTCTTGAGTTGAGCTCTTTTTGTTTAGGTATCTGTAATTTCATTCTATTGCACATATTCTTCCATCCTTTTTTATGATGAAGTATTTATGAAATTGTTTGTAATATTCTTTGGTTTTTCATTTTCCTCTTTTGGTTTTGGTTTCCGTTGTTTATTATTATTATTTTGTATATGTGAACTACAGAGGCATCAATTTTTGAAGCCTAGGCACGTCTAATCTTTTAGCCCTTTAAGATCATTAGATGAATGCTATGGAAATTTATTATGTACGCTTACCGTAGCAGCGAAATAAGCTCAATTACACTTGTCACCTTGCTTTCTTCTAGTTGGTAGTAAAGTTGAATTGCAAGTTAAGTTTATACGGTTGTGTAACAAAATGATCAGACTTGACAGATTTCAACAATGGGTCAAGCATTTGGTTGCATTCAAGTGGACCAGTCTACTGTGGCTGTCAAGGAACAGTTCGGCAAGTTTAATGAAGTACTTGAGCCTGGATGTCATTGCTTGCCTTGGTGCCTTGGGTATCAATTGGCTGGTCAACTGTCTCTGCGTGTGCAGCAGCTTGATGTTCGCTGTGAAACAAAAACAAAGGTTTACTGTTTTCACATTTCACTTGGCTTGAATGAATCTAAATGTCACAGTTTATCTGTTGCATGCATGCGTATTTTCTCAACCCACAATATCCCTTATATTTTAGTTGTCAGGTTTTCTAGGAGCTGCTTCTCTCTCTGTGTGTGTGTAGCACCTTTTTTATAAGATGTCTGTAGTTGATCTACCGTAATGTGACCAGTTATTTATCATAATCATTTTCAGGACAACGTCTTTGTGACTGTGGTTGCATCCATCCAGTACCGTGCTTTGTCTGAGAAGGCTTCTGATGCTTTTTATAAACTCTCGAACACAAAGCAACAGATCCAAGCCTATGTCTTTGATGGTAAGGATGCAAATATTGATGTAAATGTGTTTGTTTCGTTACTGAAGTGAATTCACTATATACCTGAGAATCTGAGGGAACATCTTGTAATTTATTAGATATTTCACAGATCCGAAAAGATAAAACATATTATCCCCATCATATTAGAAAGCAGAAAGAACTTTCCTAACCCAACGTCATTTTATAGGCTTATACTCCCTTCCTTCCCCAAAAAAAGTCCCACTTTGACTTTTGTTGGTCAATTTGAATAAATTTTGATCAAAGATTTATAAAAAATTACTTGTTTTTACGAAATTCTAGAAGTTATTGTTGATAGTTTTCTTAATATTCTTTCAATGATTGAAATCTTATAATCTAAACCATAATAAATGTAGTTTTCTTAATATTCTTTCAATGATTGAAATCTTATAACCTAAACCATAATAAATATATGCCTAATGGTAATTTCATATTGTTCTAGGTTGACTTTCCAACAAATAAACGAGACTATTTTTGTTGGGATGGAGGGAGTAGTAGCTTTTGCTGCATATGAGTTGCTAACAGTTTAGATTTGTATATATATATATATATATATATATATATATATATATATATATATATGGTTTATGCCATTATCAACTTGTTCAGTGATTAGGGCAAGTGTACCAAAGCTGCAATTGGATGATGCCTTTGAACAGAAGAATGATATAGCTAAAGCTGTGGAAAATGAACTTGAAAAGGTAATGTATTATTACAACAACATAACTTATCTGTAAAAAGCATCCACCTCTACTTTGGTCAATTTTTATGCTTTCTTTACCAATCGTCAACTCCCAACCCCCACCAAATGATTTCTTGTAGGCCATGTCTGCCTATGGGTTTGAGATTGTCCAAACTTTGATTGTTGATATCGAGCCTGATTCTCATGTCAAGAGATCCATGAACGAGATCAATGCTGGTACCCAATGGCACCCCATTTTACCTTTTTTTTTTTTTTTTCATCGTGTTCTATACTAAATGTAGCTCTTTATTGTCAACTCAGCTTCTAGAATGAGGGTTGCTGCAAATGAAAAGGCCGAAGCTGAAAAGATACTGCAAATCAAGCGTGCTGAAGGAGAAGCAGAGTCCAAGTACCTGGCAGGGCTAGGTATTGCGAGGCAGCGTCAAGCCATCGTGGACGGGCTCAGGGATAGCGTGTTGGCCTTCTCTGAGAACGTGCCTGGGACATCAGCAAAAGATGTCATGGACATGGTGCTGGTAACTCAATATTTTGACACCATGAAGGAGATTGGCGCTTCCTCAAAGTCGACTGCTGTGTTTGTGCCACATGGACCTGGTGCCGTGAGAGACATTGCGTCTCAGATCCGTGAGGGTCTCCTTCAGGCTGACAGTGTCAATAATTAGTTCTATTAGCCCCCTCTTGATAAACAAACCTTAACAGGTTGATTGTTGGCTAAATGGTTAGATGCATAAAAACCGTCCTTTTGGTTTAGCTTTACTAGTTGATGAACATAATATTGTGCTAACTCCGCTGCAAATATGGGTTTAGTCTTGTGTAAATACAAGGGTATGAGCTTGAACCGACTTTGGTATTTCTGCTTACTGACTGGTATGGGTAGTTATATTCTGTCCAGTGTTCTTCTTTTATCCTTTGTTTTGGTGCTTGTTTAGGACTTGTACCTATACATAGACGGTTAGAAGTTGAGAGCTGTTTCAGTGAAGCTCGTGACAAGTTTCATGGGTCTTAAATTTATTTATCTGATCACCTCTCCCCGATGCCTGAATGGTTGCATAATGCTTATACAGCTTTTTTCTCCGAGAGAGCATGTTCTTGGTTGAGCAACTTCACTATTATGGCTTGAAAGTCGAGCATGTGCTGTTAGAGATAAACTCTCGACAAGAGCCCAAGATGTTAGCTATTCTCTATTTCAACGACCCCATTGCAATTTTTTTTTTTTTTGGTGAATTACGGGCCGGTTTTTTTTTAAACATTTGTAATCGCTTCAGCTCAGTCATTTTTTATAAAACTGAAAAAATGCATTTTTGGGGCGAAAGACGATTATGCCATTAGTGAAAGAAAAACACGCGCGAATCAGTAACTCAAGGCATCGCGATGAGTAATCTAAGGTATTGCGTGAGTTAATCATTGTGATAAGCAACCAAAGCATCGCGATGAGCAACAAAGGTATCGTGATGAGTAGCCAAAGCATTGCGATGAGTAACCAAGGCATCGCGTTGTGCAACAAAGGCATTGCGATGAGCAACCAAGGCATCGTAATGAGCAACCAAGGCACCGCGATGAGCAACCAAGGCTTTCAACCGCTGGAGGGAACTTGATTTTCGTTTACCTTTCGGGGGCGTTGCCCTCGAACCCCCACGTGTCCCCTCGATTCCTACGACCTGATCGGGCATCGCGACCAAGGCATCGCGATGAGCAACCAAGGCACCGTTTGAATTTCAACCGCTGGAGGGAATTTGATTTTCGTTTACCTTTCGGGGTCGTTGCCCCTGAACCCACCCCCACGTGTCCCCTCGACTCCTACGACCTGACTGGGCAGGTTGATTCTCATTGCGTTGTCCAGCATACTGCGATTGGCAAATTAAAGGTATCCCAACGCCCAATTTAAGGCATCCCGATACCCAATTTAATATAATATCAAAATCGATCAAAGTGATTATTTTTGGTTGGAAAATTTACATATAATTATGGTATTGACTTCCTATAACAGTATGATATTGATATTATACAAAATTCAAACTCAAATCATTGATTAAAGTCCCAAAATCAGTCCAAGAACATCTCCCTCTGTTTTCGGACAGCACACAGTCAAGCTCGATTTTGATCTCGAAAATAGTATTTTTTGGTAGAAAAATTGTGTACAAATGTAGTACTAAGTTAGGATAACAATATGAGATTGATTTTAAACAAATTCGAAGATTAAAACAGAGATTAAAGTGGCCAAAACAGCCCAAGAATAAAGAAAAACGGGATGAACTCAAGAAATTTGAATTTGATTAAATTCGTATTTTATGCATGTAAATTAATACCTAAACATGAGAAAAGACTATATTAACAACATGAAATCATTTATACATCAATTCGAATCTCAAATCTAAAGCAACGATGTTGTTGAGGGCATTTTAGGAAGAAAATTCTCAAAGTGCCTTTTAGCGGTTAAAAAAAAAAATGGTGGACTGGAGAGAAAAAAAGTTTCAGAAAATGGACCGGCCAGCAATTTCCTAATTTTTTTTCTCATCCTTTTCTTGTTTGATGAATGAATGAATTTTACGTGTACGTTTTCTATCTAATGGAATGAATGGATGGGATGGAGAAGCTACGCTGGTCAATATTGATAAAGTTTCTTGGAAAGCAGTCTCCAACTTCTAGTTGAGACTTGAGATATGAATGAGCAAAAAGAGAATATGTTTCAAATGAGTGGTGTAGTGAAAAGGAGAGGAAAACGACTCTTACCAGAAAGAGTCGTTTATCATAGGAGTTGCAATTTGTGTATTTTTATTGGTTCGTCCAAATTATTAATGATGGGATTATGTACCACCCATCTACAATACAAGCCGTTCTGTTGAGGTGGCCCTCGCCGCCGCCGCAGACTATTACCACCCGATTCTATCCACTAGTCGATATTTCTCACAAAATAGACACTCATTTTGGGAACGACAGATAGACAGAGAGAGTATTAGATATTTGTCACATACTGCACTCCAAAATAAATAAATAAATATTGGTTATAATGATGGAAGACTTGTTACCATTTCTCACATAACCAATTTTGTTTTGTTTTAGTATTGCTTGCATAAAGAAGATGCAGCAATTAAAGCACCCCTGTTTTTCAGAAAACGAAACAAAAATAGTAAGTTGTTTAATCAAACCAAACCATAGTAGGTAGGATAAACTAAACTAATAGTAGTGTCCAACTATATATAGGCCTTAATATATTCCCTCGTTGATCAAATCAAAGTTTTAAATCCAATGTCTTGTCTACTTTCTTGGCTTGTTTCCTTTCTTGTTAGTCTCTGTGAGAACTAAGCTCCCAAAGGTTTATGCGTTGTTGCAAGGCTGTCTGTGACAGCCACAGTTCGACAGGTACAGGTACAGGTACAGGTACGTACATAATTCTGTAATTCTTATATTTCCTCCGAATACACGTACAATAATTCACTATTCCATTTTGTGATGATACACTTAAAAGCGTTCAAAAATTGTTTTAACGATCTCCTAACCGTTTAGCTTGACTCTTTACGTGTGAGTGATATAAGCATCTTATGAATATTCATTCTTTAAGTATTTTTGTAAATATACCAAATTCTAAGGATATTAAAATATTAGTTAATTATTAGACTTTTCAAACATGAAATGACATCATCGGATGGATAAAGTGTTTGATTAGATGATATTCCATTATCTTGAAGTGCTTTCACACAAGCTTTGAATTGTCCTCCAAAACTTAGTCCATGTAGGGTAATAATATCATTATATCAAATTCCATTCCTTGCAAGTTGTTGCTAACATTAGTGTATAAGTATCTATCATCAACTTTCGAGTAGAAACAGTTTGGTGGAATAACAACTCAGGGCAGGCCCAATCTGGAGTTGTGGTTTCCCTGAACTTGCAGTCCCAAAAAGTCAACTACCTATATCTTGCTTGCTGTCTCTTTAAGTATTTCTCCTGTTCCTGAACATCTTCACTTCTTCTGCTCTTCATTTCTGGTATGCTCTGTTCTGCCTCTCTATGTGTGTTTTACCCTAACAATTGGTGGGGGTTTTTTTCAAAATTTTGATTTGATATTTTAAATTTTGATAATGTTTGGGAATCATGCATGATTCACCATCTAATTGCTATTGTTTTCTGGTTTTCTATTTCTGTTACTTCACTGCCTATGTTTCTCTCAAAAGAGTTCATTTTTCCTTTTTCGAGTGTTTTGCTTAATGAGTTTACCATTTCAATCAACGCTTCGTTTATAACTGTTATATATACCCTCACCACATATACAAATTAATAAATTGGTGTTTGTATGTTTGATTACTTGTGTTCTTATACAACATGATAAATTTCTTAGCATACCAGAAACTAGGAAGAATGGGTGGTCTATTATGCTGTGTGCAAGTTGATCAATCGACCGTTGCTATTAAGGAAAGATTTGGGAAGTTTGATGAAGTACTTCAACCAGGATGTCATTTCTTGCCTTGGTGCTTAGGAAGCCAGATTTCCGGCCACCTCTCTCTGCGGTTGCAGCAATTGGATGTCAAATGCGAGACCAAAACTAAAGTTTTCTTCTGTTACAAATTAGCATTTGCTTGATTTTTACATAATATTATCAGGTAATTTGACACTACGACTCACATATGGTCTCGGCCACTTTTCTTATTGTGCAGGACAATGTGTTTGTCAACGTGGTTGCATCGATACAATATCGTCCTCTGGCTGGTAAAGCAAGTGAGGCTTTTTACAAACTTAGCAACACTAGGACCCAAATTCAAGCATATGTCTTTGATGGTATGATCAAAATGCCTATTTCAAAACTATTTATTTTCTGGATTCATTTTTGAGAAATAAGGATAATAACTCTATCCATCTTTTTCGAACTCCCAGTGATCCGAGCAAGCGTGCCAAAGCTAAATCTAGATGATGTTTTCGAGCAGAAGAATGAAATTGCCAAGGCTGTGGAAGATGAGCTTGAAAAGGTAGTCGTTTGGTAACTTTTAAGATCTTGAGATCAAATTTACTAAATATGTTTGCGACTTTTTACAGGCTATGTCTGCATATGGATATGAAATTGTTCAGACACTGATCATTGATATTGAGCCAGACGAGCATGTGAAGCGAGCCATGAATGAAATCAATGCTGGTAAAACATCAATATCGTCACGTCACTCTTTAAATACTTAAGATTGCATCAAAGAGTAAAAATTGAATTCATGAAAATCGTGGCAGCTGCAAGGTTGAGGTTAGCAGCAAATGAGAAAGCCGAAGCTGAGAAAATTGTACAGATTAAGCGAGCTGAAGGTGAGGCCGAGTCCAAGTACTTGGCAGGGGTGGGTATTGCAAGGCAACGCCAAGCTATTGTGGATGGTCTGAGAGACAGTGTGCTTGGCTTCTCGGTCAATGTGCCTGGGACTACTGCAAAGGATGTACTGGACATGGTTCTTATCACTCAATATTTCGACACCATGAAGGAAATTGGTGCTTCGTCTAAGTCATCAGCAGTGTTTATCCCACATGGACCTGGTGCAGTGAGTGATATTGCAGTGCAGATTCGAGACGGACTGCTCCAAGCATCGGCCAGCAGCCAAACCTGATATAAGTACTTGTACTTGCATTGTTCTCTGAAAAAAATCAAATGTTTTTTACAGTGTGCATCTCTTCCAGTTCCAGTGTGTTTTGATGATAAATGTTGAACAGAACTTAAAATTGTAGTATATGAACTTAATGCATTTACTTTCACATTGCGGAATAAGATGAACGTTCTGAACAGCAACTTCCTACTGGCAATGTTTAGCAAACTCTTCCTTCCTACATATATCATTCTGATAGCCAAGAAAATACTTATTATTATCGGCATTCAATCACAGCAATATGATTTACGATTGCTTAGCTTTTGTGACTGGGATGAGTAAATTTGGCGTTTAAGTTTGAGACAAATGCAACGAAATGGCCTTTTACCTTTAGATAAACATTATACTCCCTGATTTATAATCATCTTCAAACCTACTTACTGATTATGTTAAACAAATAACCTTGAAACAGAGATATGCTATTGAACACCCGAGACTTTAAAATCTTTTAAGTGTGCTGAAACAAAAAATTTCTGAGCTTAGTTAGTATCTTGAACTTTCCAGAGCCTTGCAAAGACTCACAGAGAAACCTAATGAAGAAAATGGGGACAAAGGTCTACTACTGTATTTTTCATATGGAAAGAACACGAGCGAGCAAAGCCAAAACAATATTCCTGGTCACAATCCAATTTCTGCCATGGAACACTATCCAACTTTATTACTCCCATTTTTTTTTTTAAAAAAAGCAACCAAATCACCCCAACCCAACTATTAAGTCTGCAATCAGTGAACAGAGAACTGCAAGCAAAAGGAACACAAAAAAGCATTTAAAAGATAACTGATCAAAACTATAAGACATGCATGCACCACCAACTGCAAGCTAAAAATGAAACACTTGTGGAAAAAATGCCAACAATGAGATAAGACACAACATTAAATTGAAACCTCTGCAAATATAACTTTCAACAGGGGTTTTAACAAGTGATGAGTAGAGAAAATTGGAAACTGAGTATCAACATGGTCCATGAAACCATCTAAAATTATTTCTACGGTCTAGAAAACCATCACATTCTAAAATATCAAAAACCAAAAGAGCTTTTTAAGCTGCCAACAGTATACCATCCTCAGACAAAACCTTACTACTCCCGGCCATGATAAGCAGATATCACGTTTATGGCTTGAGAGCCAGGGCAAGACCAAACTTGGCACTCTTGTCAATCGATTTGGTGTCTATTTCTCCTGAAAGGGTGAATAGGGACCTAGGACGCCACTCGTGCTGGATGAGAGCATTTGCCTTCCCAAAGTTGTTGACCCGTGCCTTGACTGTGGTCAGTGGATCCAAAGAATGCTGGGTGCCAACTGTGATCGTATTCTCGTTGGTCGAGAAGCTGTGGTTGACCTCTGCACCAACAGCTGTGTTGGTCAAGGGGCTCACTATATGGTAATAGGAAGCATTGACAGAGTCACCCTTATCGTTCCTGTATGATCAACACTCGGTTCATGAGAGATGCACCAAATTAAGCATTACTAATCAAAGAAACACAACTGGTAACAAAAAAGAGACAAGATTGAAATCTTTCCAAGCACTGTCCAAACTTATTGCATATTACTTCTATTTTCCTGAAATATCATAATCCGAGTAAGAGTAAAAGGGAAACTATGCAGATGGCTCCATACTGTCAACAAGAGTGAGAAAGTTCTCTGAAAAAAGGAGCACTCTTACTCTGACAGGTGGTGAATTAGAGTGGCGGGGCGCCCCTCGTAGGAGGTCGGGCGTGCATATGAGACACCCATGCCTACATATTACCACCGCAAAACCTATGTGACTTCTTATTTTTACTTGTTTAGTTAACGATAACTACTATATACTTCTACTTGATAAAAGAAATGTATCCTTCAAAAGATGAGGACTACTCACAGGGTCAACGCAGCAATAAGGTCTGCATTGGAGAAGCTGAATCCAGCATTCAATTTGGTGAAGTTCCCTGTCTTGGTGTCAAAGGAGACATCAGTTCCAACTGCAGCAATATTTGTGCCCACCACACCAGAAAAGTTAACAATGGGGTTTGCAGTCAACCCGATGCTTGTGCTTATCCCTGCGTAGTCATGCAAGTACTGAAGTTCGATCTGTTGCAGTAACAAGAATCAGATATTAATACAGCAGCTTTGAAGATTCACAAATTACAACAATTCCCATGGGTTGGATCAACACACCCCCTCACACTTTTCTCTGATAAATATAAATATATGTAGGCTTCCAACAGGATAACCAGGATACAATTGTAAAAGACCAAATATTGAAAAGACCACATGCTACAGAAACCAAAAAACATCACTACTTACCTTGCCAGATCTTTGATCAGGAACTTTGAAGCTAAGGATTGCCTTCAGCCCAGGGGCAGGTTCATCAACTGTGATTGTCGTAGAAAGCTGAAATGTAGCAAATAGTTCAGTAGGTGATCAAAGTCAAAAGAATTAACAGTCGGCAAACTCTCAACCATGAAAAGAAGCACTATAGCACACATAAAATAATTCATAAATTTTAAAGTGAAATGCCACAGTGAAAAAAAGGTAAACAAACGCCTCACAAAAGCGCACCATCCATCCAAATGTCCTTGTAGTCCAATGAAAAAGACTAACCAAGTGTTCAACAGAACAAAAGGAGAGCACCAGAAAAATCAAGAGAAACTAAAAGGGACCTTAAGAAACAGCAACCATCTCACTACGCCTCCTGCTCTGGCTGATATATAGGTTACATGCAAACTTTTCCCTATCAAGGTAAACTCCACTTCCACACCAAGAAACTAAATGAGGATATATGTAATTCACTGACAAGTAAAAACCCAACATCCCAGGTGGTCATGAAACATAAAGCTAACGTGCAATGCAAGGGATGGAGCTCTATTAGCTGATGCTCCCTAAACCAATGTTCAAGTAAATATAGCATGCTTCCTCTCTACATTGCATTTCTTAAAGAATCAATCCATAAAACATATGGTAAAGCAAGTACCAACTGAATGAACATAATTCCTGATCATATTACTATAGGTATGTCTACTGTAAGCCGTAACTTTGGACCTTGGCCAGCCTTAGATAAGTTGGGGAATGAGAAGGATGACAACAATACAAGTTAAGAAGAGTTAAGCGGCAAAGAAAAATATTAGAATTGAACAAGCAAGTGCAAGGTTGATCTTACATTGGAGTTTGTGTCCACTTTGACATCGGTAGTGATGTTTTTGTTCTTCAATTGAGTGTTCACATCAGCCAGAAATAAGTCACCTTTCTTTGTTCCAGATGAAGTGATAGCCTACATATTAGGAAAATAGAAATATTAGGACTTACTAGGACATTGATAGAGCATATGACAATTACCATTACCCACTACATGAGGCCAAATCATATAAACTTTTCACATTGAACACAGAACTTCAATGAAGCTCCAAAAACATGAATAAAACACCAGTACAAAGTTAGAAGCTTCATCGTCATCTGAGGTACCCCTATACACCATAGGTATCATTTTTTATTAAAGTTATCTAAAACAAACTATAAAGTCTCAGATAGAACAAAATAAGGTATCCACCAAATTAAAACCTTGGCCATAATAACAAACATGAATAAAACACCAATACAAAGTAACAAGCTTCATCTTCATCTGAGGTACCACAGTACACCATACATATCATTTTTCAGTACAGTCTTCTTTAAAAAAAAAAAAGATGTAAAGTCACAGATAGAACAAAATAAGGAATCCTCCAAATAAAAACCTTCCAAAATGATAAACATGGGTCAAAAATAGTTCAGAGTCACATTTGAATATACACCTATAAGAACCTTCAACATCATGAAAAAAATATAGATGCTTATGCAACAATCCACAACTGTTAAAATACCAAGACAAGCTAGCAATGAGCAATAGTGTTAATTATGGGTATAACCCCTAACTAGCAGAATACTAAATATTTGCCACTAAAGGGAGCATAGATGGTTCAAATACAGAGTGTGAAAAAATTACATTATCAAGGCTAGAGGCTCCAACGGGCTGTTTGTTAAAACTGAAAATTAAGCTCTGAAAACTAATATGTGAAAAAGTAGAGCTGAAAATTTTAAGATATCCTCTTTTGACATTTTGGCTATTTTTAAGGGATACTTAATTTTTTTAAGTGATATAATATTGCATTTTCAAACAATCTTACTTTTAAGCTCACTTAAAATTTTCCTAATTAAGCTCTTAATTGGGTTGACAAAAAGCACACTCTAGTGTGAAAGGGTACACTTATTATTAATTAAATTGGCCTAAAACTCAACTTCCTTAAATTCAGCAAAAAAACTAAAAAGGGGTTCAATTTGGCACGAAGGGATATGACACATTAGAGAAACAACACATTTTCAAACAAAAAGGCAGCAATATTCGAACAAACCGACTCATTAGAAAGCCCAAATGCATTTAGAATTACATACACACACAGCATTTCAAATATCATTTAGCTACAACAACAAATTTTTTTTTGAACAGATCTAAAGAGAGTGAAAATAGAAAACTCACGACTCCGGTCGGCGAGTAGGTCGTGATGGTGAACTTCTGGTCGCTCTGGTAATCCTTGTACAAAAGATCTATCACAAAAAAAAAAAAATAGATGAAATTAGAATTCAATAATTTAACCAGAAAACAACACAGAAACCTAAGACAAACACACAATACACACACTTGACATAGTATATGTAAAGATAGACAAACCTCGGGCACTTTTGCCGATGTTGGTGTAAAGACCAGGACCCTTGCCCATGATTTCAAGCTAAAAAAATTGAAGGATTAAACTCGTAAAAGCCCGAATCGGAAAGGGAAAGAAGAAATCAGTGTGGATTGAAGCACACCGATTGAGTGCTATTTATATTACTGTAATTGAGAATAAAAGCCCTAATTCGTAGTGGCTTTCTTCGAAAGATGTGCTACCAACGTGTTCTTCGGATAATCTGGGCCGTTCGATGTTCGAAAGCGGTGAGTATAGGTGTCGGGA
Organism: Platycodon grandiflorus; assembly: GCA_016624345.1. Classification (NCBI taxonomy): domain Eukaryota; kingdom Viridiplantae; phylum Streptophyta; class Magnoliopsida; order Asterales; family Campanulaceae; genus Platycodon; species Platycodon grandiflorus. Next base: position 22,389,979 of record CM028361.1, read on the forward strand.
CCGTCGATTTGTTGGCTAAAAGGGGTATTTTGGGAATATAAAGGACACGTGGTGTAAAATCCTTGTTCGTGTTTATCGAATTGAAACTTGCTGATGGGAAATTAGATTAGGAATTCCTTTTTTTCTTTTCCTAAAAGACAGACAGGTGAGGAGGTTTATTGCTCTTCAAGAAATGTTCTTTATCGAATTTATTTTCTAATTAATATGGAGTACCAGTTTTAAATTATTGTTATTGGGGAAGAATGGGGCACTTGGGGTTGGGCCACTCGGCTCGGCTCTTCAACTGGCTTTATCAATCGACATTATTATTATTATATTATATTATATTATTATAATAAAAGTAGCAATATAAAGCTTAATTAATTTCTGCAGCAGTTAAATTGGATCAAATGAGTTTCATTTATCAACCGTTTCAATAAACTAATCAAGTTGACAGCTTAAGTCAACCATTTTTAGAGGAGCAATTCTGATTGATCTTTTCGAATTTAGAAGTCAAGCATCTCAATCACACTATTATTATTATTATTATTATTATATATATATATATATATATATGCTGATTGGATCCACAAGGATAAACATTATTATTAATCCTGGTACTATTAGTGCCCTCACTATTATGCACCAGGATTAATAATCATATTTTTTATAAGAACCTGACGTTTGGTAGCACCAGGATTAGATGCTTTAATCCTGTGCTTAATCTAATCTGACGTTTGGTAGTAATAGGATATGACTTAGTATTATTTTTTTTTTCAATAATAACCTTAAGATACCATCATCTAACTTATGCATATATTGAGTATTTTTCAATTAAAAAGATTTTAAGAAGTATAAAACAAAGGTTATTATTGAAAAATAAATATGAACCATTAGGGTCGAAAAATTAAACATCAACAATTGAGGAAAAGTAAAAAAAAAAGGTCAACAGTTCCATCAAAATTTTAACAATCCAAAAGTAAAACATGTTTTACCAATAACATGAATAATATGATAGAAGTTCTATTTTACTAAATAATCAAAATATGTGAAGCACTTTCCATAAAACACCAACTTTAATTTTTTAAAAAGAACCAGCATATACTAAAATTGTCAATATTAGGTATCAACATAGTCTTAAATAAAAAAAATTGCCGACATACTCATATAGTATTAACGTTATCCAAAAAAGATACTCAAATAATTCAAAAACACAAAAATAATCCATCATAAGCATTGTTTTGGGCGAAGGGAGTTAAAATTTAGTTATCATTATTTTTAAGGATCAACTTCACCATTTTCATGCGAGCTTCATTACTTTTAAAGCCACGAAACGCATCGAGTAGGCGAGACTTTAAAGCCAACTGCATTGCTACACTCACCCGTTCTGTAAGAGACAATCCAAGAGGTTCAAGTAGTTCATCAAGTTGCTCTCTCTTATTACTTTGGTCTTTTTCATGCCCGAGACGACCAACCATTGCTTCTAATGAATCTGCAACTCGTTCCATTGCTTTTGAGCCATTCTCCAAATTCTTGTTCAATCCCTTGCCTATTTCTTCGTTCATCCTTCTACGCTTCCTTGGGTCTAGTCCAGAACTCTTGGGTAACTTATTTTGATTAACAGATATAGAAGCATCGACGTCCTCAAGTCCCACCTCAGGAGCATCCAAATCATGAACGTGAATACTTGTACCAACTCTAGTTTGCTGTAAGTCCTCGGCAGCATCAGTAGGAGTGTCAGAAAACTCTCCTGTCGCCCTATCCTTGCCCCAAATTTTGCACCAATCAGGGTAGAACGAAAAAGATTTTGTTCTAAGTTTTCTTACAGCTATATCTTTCTAAGAACATACAAATAAGAATTAGTTAGGGGGAAGAGCTATGATAAAAAAAATTAAGATTAAAAGTATATTTTTTAGTTGTAATAAAATATAATACCTTCATATAATGATTCCAAACATCATTTTCATCATTGGTAACCATGTTGTCACTGCTGCTCCAACCAAATCCTGAGAGACCCACTAATGATGATATAAGGCCATGAAATTTTTTCCAATCTTTAAGTTTGGACTCAATGTATGGGTATGCCTTTAAATCCACACCTGAAATTTTCTTCTTTAGATCCGCTTCAAGTTGCTTAAGATAACCAGTCTTGAATGTTCCATCAGGCTTCCATGTAGGATTGTTTATATCTAAAAAACAATCCATCAACACTTGCTCCTCTCTGGCAGACCAAATCCTTCTAGTTCCTATTTGGGAGGTGGCATCATTGGATTTGTTACGTGGAGGTGTCATAGCTATTGAAATATAAACAAATCATATATATCTCAAATTTAAGGACACATTCATGAAAAGAAATGACAAAGAATAAACAGTGCTATTATATATAACACGTTCATCAACTCTATCAAGTTTAAAATGAAGTTTCAGATTAACAATATGAAACAAATACAACGTGCCTTGAAATGAAAAATGTTTGTATGAAATTAATATTTACAACATAACTTGAAAGAAATAATGCTGGAAAAAAAAAAGTTTGCTGCCTAACATGGGAATAGCATCAACTGAATCAACAAACTCTATTTCTTCACCATCATCACCATTATTACCGCCTCCGTTAACTTCATTAGTGACGTTCTCATTTTGATCGAGCAAAACCTCAATTGGATCAACGTCCATCTCTCGGCGAATGAGTTTGTGTAAAATACAACATGCCATGACTATTCTACCATGGGTCCTTATAGGGTAATAGGAAGGACTCTGAAGTATACCCCACCGCATCTTAAGTACGCCAAAACATCTCTCTATAACGTTACGTGCTTGTGCATGCTTCATATTAAAATATTCCTCATGACTTTGTGGAGGTTCTCTATTGCGAAATGTGCCTAAGTGGTATCGTCGGGACCGATAAGGTGCTAGAAAACCAGGTTCATTAGTATATCCTGCATCAACCAAGTAATATTGGCCCGACACATAATTTAATTTAGTTATATTCCATGTTATAAAATAGTTGGATAAGTTTACAAAATAAACCTATATATTTATTTTACCATGAGGGATCCTCAATCCATTCGGCCTAGTGACAGCATCACGTAGTACTCTACCATTTGCTGCCAAACCTTTCCATCAGGTCAATACAAATATAAAATTCATATTCTTATTACATACCCCGAGCACATTCATGGCTATTTCACCCTTCCGAGATCTATATCTGGGCTTTGCTTCCTCGCCACAATTCACTCTAATATATGTACCGTCTAATGCGCCCAAGTAACTCTACACATAAAATAAGACGTATTTGTGTGTGTGTGTATATATACTTGTATGAATGTCAAAGTAGCAATTGATAGGTTGTTTTTACTTTACCTCAAAAAGGTTCCACCTTGAATCAGTGGAGTTCAGAGGTTCAGGTTCAGGTCTTACAAACAATTGCGGACCCAAGCATCACAACCGCATTGAGGACCTCGTTGAAGTAGTTACTAACAGTTTGTCCTGATCTCCGCATATCATACGCTATGATTCTATTTTTTTTGTGATGCGCAAGAATGGCTAAAAATGTAGCTACTTTCTATTCTATCGATACATACTTAGAGTCAGACATCCTTTTTTCCTTAAGCATATCACAAAGGACGTTGAATGTGTGTCTATTCATTCGCAAGTTGTTGATGCATGACGTTTCAGATTCTCTAACCAACCTATCAATTTTCTCAACTTGCCTTGGAATCTTATCAAACATTGTATATAAACGCTTATCATTATTTCTCAAAAATCCATTTTCAATCGTATAGGTAACAGCAACAGTCATCATGTTGTAGAAAGCATGTACATTAACCAAAACAACATGCATCGCAAGAAAAACTGCTATCTCTTCCTCATAATTTGGTGAATCCATTTCAAGATCTTCATCGTGATCTGGTGAATCCATTTCTATACAACACGTAAACTAATAAATATTAACTACTAAACATGTATCAAAAAAGTAAATTTTAATCAACATTGTGACATATTCCTACTAAGATAAGTAAACTTTTTAGTTAGTCTAAAAAAAAAGTTTAGAACTTTTCTGCTACTTTAAAAATCTAATGAACTAATAAACTCTTGTTTACTTGAGATTCTTAACATGTTATATTTGGTCTTGAAGATATTAGTTGTCGGTCACTGAAATCATAAAGTGACAACAATACATAGAAACATGAGCTAATATGAAAGCCATATCATAAAGTGATAATCTAGGACGTCCATTTTTTACTTCAAGTAAGTTGCATCCCTAGAGTAAAAGTGGTTCTGTTATCAGTAGATGCTACAAAAGAGGGAAAATAAAGTATCCAAAATTATCACTAGAGGTGTAAGTATACACTAATAAGAAAGAGTAAACAAGACCGAAATGTATGTAATCTGTCAAATATTGTGCAAGTTTGTTGGTCTATGAGTGAGCCCAGACAGATCACTCTGTGGTGGTAAGCACAAAAACATAGTTTTTGATAACTGCAGTTATGCAGATAACAAAAGTTGCTGTAATAACAGATGAAAGGCACATGAAATATAACTCATTATCTACTTTATATTATTGGCTTATTCCTTCAGGTATCAGAGTTGTAACAAATGTATAGTCAAAGTATTAACATCAATTAACATAAACTTAAGTTAATATAAATTTATGAGAACTGTCCAAAAAACCAAAGAAATCATAATTTACGCGAGACTAGTCACTTCCCGACTATAAATCAGCAATAGAGTGAGAAAAAGGTTTACAAAATACTGGCAACAATATACACTCTCTATCATATGAAATGATTTATTGAAAAATGTACTACAAGATGATTTAAATACTAGCAAAAATGTTTGGTAGGCTTTTAAGTTGATTTAAAAACTGATGACCGATGAGAGAGACCACAACTGTACTACAAGATGATAGTCCTCACTTGGAAATCCACAATATCAGTGTAATACACTTGCTTTTATATACCAATGTTGATTTAAGGCAGCTATGTCCTGAAAAATTTCAAAACAAAACAAATGGGGTGACACTAAGAAGATGTATATATTACTACAATCCAGGTCTCAGTAATATCATAACTAAGTGGACTGGAGCAATATATGCCAATCCCAATCTCACATATATACCAAGGCTTCCTCCATAATTTTCTTGCTTTTATTGCATGCATTTTATGACACTTATCATATAGCATTATTAGATAAACTCAAGTATCGTTAGATACAGAGGTTTAGTCGTGGTTCTCAGTCCACAATGAAGAAGATGAAATCTAGAAGAAGTTGATTACATTTTTGCTAGGAATGATTATTTTATTTGAAAATCTTGCTTGACACTGATGGTTAAGCTCTATAGGCGATTTTTTTATTTTTCTATTGTAGGTTATTTTAACTTGTCTTTTTAATAATACTGATTATGCTTCTGTCATGGATGATTGCTTTTTGCACCTAGTAATCAGTTCAACATTTAAAAAAAAAAAAGAGTAGCATCCTAACTTAAATTACTAATCTGGAAAAAAAAAGTTCTAACAATTTCGAAAATCAGAGCAGTTAAATGAATGAATCCAAAATAAAGATATACCCAATTTAGTTCAGAAAATTTTATCCTAAATCTATCAATCGTTCAGACTGCCTTCCCGAAGGTCAACCGACTTCGGAGCCAAGCCACTCAAAAGTAGAGGAGCCTCGAGGCTGTGTAGTTGTCTGTTGGTTGTCGATGTGAGTCATATTTTTCTGCTTCTTGCTTCAGCATTCTTTCTTTCGTATTCTCTGCTAACTTCTGCTTTTGCAGATTTGGGCTTATGAGTTCGGCATTCTTCCCTGTCCTACTGTGAAGAATTGGATGGATTTTTGTTCAGAAAATTCTATCCTAAATCTATCAATCGTTATGCCTTCCCGGTCCATCCCTGTTGATCCCAATAAATCAAAGTCTTAGTATCCCAGTTGAATTCATATCAGTTAAAGGGGGACGACACTGTTAACTACAAAATCAAGTTGAATTATGGAAAAGAATATACACATGGGCCAATAATGACCCTAACCAATCCCAGGAAATCAAATTAACTGATCAACTCCACCATTGCCGGGAAATTCATATTTCGATCGTGAGAAGATATTATATGTATGAATACTAGTGAAAAAAATTAGAATTACTAGCAATCACGAATTTTATGCAAAAATAGGGTAAGAGAGATAGAGAGACAAGAAATTGATCGAAAGAGAGAAGAAGAAGAAAGAGAGAGAGAAATCACTAACTCGATTGAGACTCCCACTGATGATCATCCAGTCGTCGTCGTTACCTTCGCGCAAGAGAGAAACAATCCGTCTTCGAAAGAGTCGATCGTCCAGTCGTCGTCGTTACCTTTGCGTGAGAGAGAAACAGTCGTCTTCCAGAGAGAAACAAACGACGATTGCCGATTGCCCTGGTTCAGCGTGTTTTTGAGTATATATATACGAGGGTATTTTTTGGGATTAAAAAAATTAGTGTCGCTTCGTTCTAATCCGGTCTATAATAATACCACCCCCAACCCCAGGATAAATAATGAGGAAAAAAACTTCTTATCCGGGTAACTCCTCTTATTAAGCCCGATACTTAAAAGCCTACCAAACATCACTCTTAATTATTATTAGTCCTATCCGGCCTCTTATACGGCGACCAAACGCCCAGGTTTTTAGTGGTGTTCAACCAATTAGATTGGCTTGGCTCGAGCTACTATCACCAAGCTTCAATGCATTAGCATTAGGCTATGTTTTTTTTGGTAATTTATGTTGTGTTTTACATCACCATTTTTAGTGAATTGATTTTGGGTTTTTTTTTTAATTCTAGTATTCTCCATGTACATCTTCCTGTAAAAAGAAAAAGAAAAAAGTAAGAGATATAAATAGAAGAGTGACGCTATTTGCACTACCTTTTACAATTAATACACCCCTTAAATTAATTAATTATAAAAGTGTCATTGTTTAAAAAGACTCATTTACCTCCTTTTTTTTTTCTTCTTCTTCTTCCCCCCCTCCCCCTTCTCTCTCTCCGATAACCCCTCCCGGCAACCCAGTAACCCCCCTCCCTTTCCTTCTTTTCAAATCTGGTCTGTTCTCCCCCCATTTTTTCCCTTTCTTTCATTCTTCCCCTCCCTTCTCCCTTCTCCCTTCTCTTCTTCTTCCCCTCTCTCAAACCCACCCCCTTAAAAAAAATTCGGCGATTTTTTTCAAGACGACTTTTTTTCAAGGGTTTCAAAGAGGAAAGAGGAGAAGAAAAAAAAAAAAGGAAGAAGGGAGAATGATGGAATGAGGGAGATGAGGAGAGGCTGCCATGAGGGAGAGGGGGGTTTCCTGCCCGTGTGTGTTGGGGGGGGGGGTTAGTTTAGAGTGAAGAAAAAAAAAAAGAGAGAATGAGGGAGAGAGGGTAGGTTGCCGGAATGAGGAGGGGAAGGGGAGGCTACCGTCCATGTGTGTGTGTGTGTGTGTGTGGAGGGGGGTGGGTTAGGTTTAGAAAAATGAATTATTTAAGAAGGGGTAAAAAAGTAAAATTTTCATGGTGGATGTATCAGGAAGATAGGTGTATTAATAAAAAAATGTGGTGCAAATGACGCCACTTTAAATAGAAAGTTAGTTGTAACAAACAGAGAAAGCTCAAAACCACTAACTAAGTCACTAAGGTCTGTTCTTTGTGCAAGATTTTTGATTTTTTTACTTCTCTCTTTTTGGTTCCATCGGTTACTCTCTATCTTTTTCTTCAATCATTAGAAAATAAAATCTAAAACTCAAAAACCAACCTAAAAACTCTCATGTAAACACACCCTAAATCATGCAAGGAGAACGAATTCTTAGAGTGCGTTTGCTTTCGTCATTAGCTAGATATAAAATATTGAATTTCTTTTTGTAATAATTGAAGAAAAGACAAAAGAAAAATAAGGGCAAAGTTTAAAATGACAAACCAAAATCACTAAATCATGTGAGGAGAACAAAGCCTTAGTGACTTGGTTTTGTTATTTCAAACTTTCTATCTCTTTGATTCCAATAAATTTCTCATTGTATCTTTCTCTTAATTTTTTTAATCATTACTACAAAAGAAAATTCAAAACCTCAAAATCAAATATCAAACATACCCATAATGTTGTGATTGTAAGGATTGAGGTGGAATCTATTAATTTTGTACTGTCTCAATTAGTGAATAACTATTATTTCCTCCGTTTCTAAAAAAAAAAAAGGTTATATTTGAGTTGGTATATGAATTAAAAAAAGCTAATTATAAATATTAAAATATTGTGTATTTTTCAATAATGCTCATTGTGGGTGTGGCACCCACCAATCAAAATAACAAGCAAAACTAAAATGGTAAAAGTGATAACTCAAAAAGAAAAGATTATTTATTATAAAATTATCTGACTCTTATTTAGGATATATAGGGAAATGAAGTGGATAATACGTTACATTTGAATATGCTTCTAATTCTTACTGAAAAAGGGGAAATGAGTGCGCATATACATTTATTTGTGAATGATCGATCTTTCAAAAAACCTAATAGCAGGCAGGCTTGAGATGCAAAATGAAAACTAGAGCTAATCGAAGAAGAATACCTGCTAATGCTTGCTTTACTAAACCTGACCAAGGTCGATTGCGAAACCATACTCTAATTTGCTCAAGTTTCTTTCTTCCTATCCAACAAGACAAGACGACGGAGCCGGAAATTCCAAGATAAAAACTCCATTTCTGAACTCGATGAATTCAAGCCAAGGTACAAACTACGCCACAACTCTCTGTACTTCTCCTCCACAGCACGCACTCAAAGTCGCTTCAGTTTTGGTGGAACGGAGTATATAATTGGAATTGATGCTCTACTTATGCCCTTCATTACTTAGTGATTCCTCCCTCCTTTAAAAACAAGTCAGATTTTACAGACTCGACTATTTTGTTAATTTTAGCCGATAAATTACTCCCACTACTACTGTAAACAACGCAAGTTTTCTACTTTTTAAAAACCAAGTTGAGTAGTCATATCTATTCTTCATTTGGAAACTGATCGAATTAGCTTTGAAAACTCAATACGAGTATCTGTCTAGTGTATGCTACTGTATCTCTTGTCTAAAAGAGAGCACTGGCACAATACCAGTGTTCCACTTAAACTCTGCTAGTCTTTATCCAATTAATACCCAGGCGACCCGACCCTTAAATTGTTTCTGCCCACAACTTGCTATCTATTCCTTGGATCTTCGTGTTTTTAAAATTGAATTCAGGTTATGTTTGGCTACTCAATGTCAAGCTTTATAATTGGAATTTGATGAACAATTTGAGCTCCACGGAATTCAAATTGTTCTTCCAAATCCAATTCCATGCTCTAGAATTAAGCATCTAAACATAGCCTCATTGTATTAACTATTAAGTGGGTCTTCTGTAACGACCCGAGCCCGAAGCCCGGTCCGCCAAGCATAGCCCACGCACTGGCCCACTAAGCACCTGGGTCAACTGGCCGACCACAAGCCACCCAAAAGTCCATGGATAGGTTGGTGTCCAGTGGTAGTGGGTGGCCACTTATAAAGCACACACAAGTCCCACATCAAGTCCCACATCTACCCGATGTGGGATATCACAATTTCCCCCACATAAAGTCCCACATCTACCCGATGTGGGATATCATAATTTCCCCCACTTGAATCCTTGACGTCTTCGTCAAGAGCCAAAGGAGGCCCAAAGGATCGGCACCCCGGGCGATGTGTTTCAACACATTTCTGGCCGGGACCCGCTCTGATACCATTTGTAACGATGCCACGCATAGCCACATCGGCCCACAGGTACCAACAAAGTCCATGGATAGGTTGGTGCCCGGTGGTAGTGGGTGGCCACACACAAGTCCATCTACCGATGTGGGATATCACCTCACTTGAATCCTTGACGTCCTGAGAGAAAGAGCCCAGGATCGGCGCCGGGCGTGTGTTTCAACACATTCCGGCGGGACCGGCTCGATACCATTGTAGCCGAGTCTCAGTCCGCTTTTCAGCTCAAGCCACAAGCCACCCAAAGTCCATGGATAGGTTGGTGCCCAGTGGTAGTGGGTGGCCACTTATAAATCACACACAAGTCCCACATCGTCCCACATCTACTCGATGTGGGTCCCGGCCGAAAATGTGTAGGAACACATTGCCCGGGGTGCCGATCCTTTGGACTTCCTTTGGCTCTTGACGAGGACGTCAAGGATTCAAGTGGGGGAGATTGTGATATCCCACATCGGGTAGATGTGGGATTTGTGTGTGCTTTATAAGTGGCCACCCACTACCACCGGGCACCAACCTATCCATGGACTTTGTGGCTGGGCCGCTGATCCGTGTGCTTGCGTGGCTATGCGTGGCGGACCGCTTCGGCTCGGTCGTTAAATGGTATCGAGGGTCCCGGCGAAATGTGTTGAAACACATCACTGTGCCGATCCTGGGCCTCCTTGGCTCTTGAGTCAAGGATTCAAGTGGGAAATGATATCCCACATCGGGTAGATGTGGGACTTGTGTGCTTATAAGTGGCCACCCACTACCACCGGCACCAACCTATCCATGGACTTTGGGTGGCTGTGGTGGGCCAGTTGATCCAGGTGCTTAGTGGGCCAGTGCGTGGGCTATGCGTGGCGGACCGGGCTTCGGGCTCGGGTCGTTACAGTCTTCAAGTCAAATCAGTCTTGCAAAGGTTCAAAAAATTTTACTGTAAAACATTTAAGGTTTGACACTTGATATATTTGTACATTCTCTTTCTTTGATCAAATATAGTATTTCTTTCTTTATCAAAATAAAATATGAATAATTAATTGTGTTTCGCTTGTTGCGTAAGTTTGACTCTTTTTATGTTGGATTGTGTGCAAACTGCAAAGTCAAGTGACAACAATAATGGCCTCTTTCTTGAGGTCATCTGAAGTAGCTCATGACTTTCAGCTTGCCAGGTATACCATGCTTCAGTCAAATTTCTTCCATCTATTCTTCAGTTAGTCTTCAATGCACCTATAGACTTATGTATACATGATTTCCTTTTCCTATTGTCCATACGTATGGTTGGTAGTATATAATCTTTAATACATTCTGGAATTGCTCGCGTGTCACCTGCTAAATGATTTTCAGATAGAACACTAACTTCGAACAACTTGTCTTCAAAAGCATCGACTACAATGTCAGCAGGAAGTAGTACCCCAGTGCAACTGGCAAGGCAATAATCAAGCCAAAGATTACCCTACAATAAGAAAAATATCAGTTAGTACGTTGTTACTGATTTACTCTTGAATTTGTATAGTTGTCTGCTTCAAATGATTAATTACCCTGTGCTTAATATATCTGGGTGTACATCGTACTCCTTGGCAAATACAAATGGGACGATTCCTTGAGGAAGAGCTGCCTGAATCATGGAGAATATCATAGTCTATCTTGTTTACAAGCAGCAAGAAACATTGATTTTATACCTGCATAATTGCGATTCTGAACAAAACTTCCCTTATTCCAATAACAGTGGAGGAGACCGCCATTATGGCAGGACCTACTAAAAATTTCATTGTCATGGCTAAGAGGGCAAGTCTGGGTCCACATGCTATTATGCTGGCCTGTGATGCCATGAAAAGACCTATCAAGAATGCAATTCAACTAGTCAAGGATTTCTATTTGATTTATCCTCTTTGGTAGGTGAATACTAATTTCTGCTTGATACCTAAGCTGAACATTGCCATTCCAAGCCCTCCATCTGCCAATATAGATATTGATTTGTCAACTACCTTTGGCAATTGTACTTCATACCTGTTATGGGTTCAACACTCTGAATTAGTCCTGTTCAGGCCAGTAAATTTTTCCTTGTTGCTGTTCTTAATTCAGCAAGGTTGAGAAAATTTAGGTTAGTGATGCTCCACTTACCTGAAGCTTATACTTGACCAGATAACGCCAATAACAGTTGCATGAGTATTGGGATTGGTTACTAGCTTCCTTCCGACAGTAAAAAGTATATGCTTTATTTTTGTTTTTCTTGTAGTTCTTATTTTCACTTCCTGCCATCCCTCATTTTCTTGTGTTTCTTGTTGAGCCTCGAGCTCCCCTGGATTAGAAAGCCAACCATGTAAGTAGGTGATATAAGGATATTGATCATGTCAGACATGTGATTCTCACTCTACTTATATGTAAGACTGACGTGGCAGTGAATAGTGCTAATAAGTTTAATGACATATTTCTGATTCTACGATCATGGTTGGTGATAGAAAAATAACTGTCATTGTTCCTTCCCAGGATTTTGGATTTGCTCTTTTATTTGTAAAGAATATGCCCTGGTGTATCTTGATCCGGAGGCTGGGGGCCTGCCGATTGTGAGTACGGCAGTGTGGCTTGGCATTATGGATTATAACATCAGTAAAAAGACATACCGGAAAAAAGATCACGAGGTGACAATTATGTGAACAAAATGTGTTTTTTTAAAATTTTTTTTTACGGAAGTGTTGGGAAAATAAAAGAGGAAGAAAAGGATGTAACTTCTTTTCCATTTTTACTTTCTTCCTTCTTTTTGGCTAGATTTTCTCTTTCTTTTTGTACATTTGTTACAGGTAGCAAAGTGCCCAGCCCCTTCTGTCCCCAAAATCACTGAGGGCTTTCGCAAGTCCTCTACTCTGGGTCAATCTGCTACACTATTTTCTCTTTTTTCACATAAGTAGTCATTATGCCTTCAGCATTTCCTTTGCATTATTGTCGTTGGCTCGAGGAGTGATACCTCTGTGTACTTGTCTCAAAATATTTATCAATTTAATTTGGCACATGGGAATAGATTTCACAGGTTCCTGAAAGACATATATGGCAGAGAGACAAACATTCGGGTATATAGAGAATCACTATCACGTCTTGGAAGACTAGGGCATAGGTTGCTGGGGGGAGAGAGAGAGAGAGAGAGAGAGTACTGTGTCAAACTGATGAATGTTGAACACTCAGGTATAAGAGAGAGAGAGAGAGAGAGAGAGAGAGAGAGAGAGAGAGAGAGAGAGAGAGAGAGAGAGAGAGTACTGTGTCTAACTGATGAATGTTGAACATTCAGGTATATAGAGAGAGACATTCACGTATATAGAGAATCACTATCATGCCTTGGAAGACTAGGGATGTAGGTTGCTGGAGAGAGAGAAAGAGAGTAGGAAATATATCAAACTGAGGAATTTTATGATCATCGTGCCCATAGTGAATGGTTGTCTTGCCTCTTAATCCTAGGGACATTGTCATGAGGCCAGATCAGATGCTTTCTCTCTCTGCTGTCCCTCACGTGATCTGTCCATTTTTCCTTTTTCATTCCTTAAAACCAAGCTGGAGTTGTTCACTGATAGTGATGTTACAAAACTATTGCACAAGTGTTTACATTTGATACATATCCATTATATTAATACCAAATGAGGTCCTAGGAAATTAGAATATATTGGGGCCCACAGTGCTATTCTGCCGTTGATCCTACCAATAAATATTACATCTACAATATGTGCTGTACTACGTGCATATGTAAGAAAAGTGACGTAGTTTTCATTTTCTTATAGTCAGCCATATGGCTGTTGTAGTCGATGTTTCAAATTACCTTTCAATTTTGAACCCTGCGTACATACCTGTGACTTCTGATGATGGTGGCACGTAGGTTTCCTTTGCTGCAGAGAGCTCAAACAGAAGCAATAATATGTTGTACCAAAGTATGCTCTGCAGTACAACTATCTGGGCTAGGAGCAGTGCTGCTTCATCCCCATACATTGCTTTGAGCAGTGGAATTCCCAGGATCAATGTGTTAGGCAGTGTTGACAGAGAGAGACCTGTTATGATCCACTTCAGGTTTCCTTTGGAGTGAAACTTGACCGTCACTGCCAATACAGCAATGACAATAAACTTTTGAAGGAAATCAGCACATGCTAGCTTCAGGTTCATTTTGTAAGGATTGCTTGTTGAGATAACTTGGAAGGACAACAAAGGGATTGAGAATTTCACCACAAACTTGTTGATACCTGAGCATTGTTCAGGTGTGAAGAGTTTCAACCATTTTACAGACACGAAGGCCAAGATCATGGCAACATACAGTGGGATGATGGCTGCCACAACATGGTAGACATCAGCTCGGGAAATCATGGCTACTGGCTTAGTGATTGCTGATAACTATTACCTTTTCATTTTATAAGCCCCCACGGCGTGTCAGTCTTTATGCTTTCTTGGTTTTCTTTGTTGGATTATGGAAGAAAAGGTGGGATTGCTTGTTATAGTAGAAGCTCTTAATTGTTCTTTTTGAGCAGTCAAGAGAACAGGTTTTTGTTTATGATGCAAAAGTAGCCAACTTTTTCTCTACATGAGTAACTGAGTATACTTAACTCAACCTTTGTCCCAAATACTAAAATGAATTTTTAAAACGAGCATTAATATACTTTTAATACATATACATACATACATACATACATGTGTGTGTGTGCTTGTGTTTCTCCCTCTCAGGAGAGTTAATGATTAATGAAATTGTCGTTTATTTATTTCCAATCAAAAGTTTTGATTCCAGGTTTTGTCATTTGGTATGTCCTTTTGGTTTTTGGTTCTTTTCTAACAGTAGCGCACTAGGGCGTACTAATATAATCCGTCCTTTCCGCTCAAAGAGTTATTTCAAAAACCAAGCTAATAAATTTTATGGTTTTCATTTTTATCCTCATTAAATTCAAGTTAAAAGTATCAAAACTTGTTTATCCTTAAAATGTATCCTTAAAATGTTTTGACTGCTTTCAAATGAGGACTCTTTGAGTGGAAATAAAATAGATCGGTGTTGAAGACACAGAAAAGAGATTCATGTTCTTTACAGTAGCTTCTTGTGATGACCAAGTATACCACAGTATTCCTTTCAATTTGCATATTTTTTTGGAACAAAGAGGGCGTAGTTTTTATTTTTTATTCTCCTATAATCTGCTACTATATTCCTTGTTTTCCTTGCTCCTTTTTCTTTTCCTTGTCTTTCTATATTTTATTACCTTATGCGGTATATCTTGTGAAATCAGTCTAAGGATTATTCAATCATCCGATGTGCATCACCTTTGATCTTTCTTTTCAGGTTATCAGAAAGAGGGCTAAAGAGGAATAAAGATATGAATTGCAGGTGAAGTAAGAGAGGTAACAGTAGTAAAACAACTGTGGTGAAGGAAGAATGTTTTCTAAATATGGTCAAAAGTGTAAGAATAAGTGTTGTAGGGGAATTTGCTTTATAATGAGAAATTTTGCCAGAAAAGTCCTGTTTCCTCTCTCTTCAAGTTGCTTATGCAAGGTCTAAAGTCCAAGAGTCTTCATGTCTCATTTGATCTCTCCTATATTCTAAAGAAACTCAGATTAGTCTCTGATAGGTCCAAAATGCCTCAAAATTGTTACACTCAATGGTGTAAGTTAACCCGTTTAGTATTTTTCACAATTGTTGTCTGTTGTCATTTTTTGAAAATGTTAATAAGTGCTTGTTTCTTACAGCTTTTACATAGAGGCTTACAGCTTAAAATAATTTTGGTTACAAGTCAATTAGTGGGCCGGGGTACAAGCTCTTTACTGCATATAGAAGATAATGCCAAACAACCCAAATTTGAAGGTTCTTTTGGCTTCTTCAAAACATGTAATTGCCCGGCCCTCACGTGACCTGCACATGTTAACATTTGTTTAAATCTTAATGCCCGTCACAACAAGGGGTAAAGTGATACAAAATTTAACGTGAAATATGACTTGGCCACAAACTATGATTGGGGGTGACAAGGGGTAAAGTGAGACAAAATTTAACGCTTGGCCACAAACTATGATCGGGATGCAAAGTGAAATTTGATGGATACAATGAGGGTTTTTCATATTTTGGCCATAAATTTATATGCCAAAGACATAATTGCCCCTAGTTTGAGCAGCACATGTCAACATCTATTAATATTTTTAACGCCCATCATGGCAAGGGGTAAAGCGGGATAAAATTTAACATGAATGTCAAAAATTTCAATCGTAAATGCAAAGTGGGATTTGGTGGATACATAGGATTTTTTTTGTTCTTCATATTTTGGCCTAAGATATAGTATCTGACAATCGATTGTTCCATGAAACTAGTCAAAGTAATCATGAGCCATTTGTCAAAAGTTCTCAAAAAAAAAAAAAAAAAAAAAAGGACTGCAAATGGAATTCTGAAAGTTGCTGTACAAAATCTGCAGAACAGAAAATTCAGTCTACTTTGAGGAATTTAATGTATGGACTCAGGATGTTCTTGATAGTGTACATTAAATGATTGGAAAGATGTTTGAGTCTATTTACTAACAAAAAGAAGTTCACTAGAACATATATATGGTGTGTGCTGAAAGTTATGGCTGTTTTAGTGAGAAGGTGTGCTGCCATCTCTTCGTTTCTGCAACATGTTGTTGAGTTCAATTTTTCCACAAAATCTCTCTCTCTCTCTCTCTCTCTCTCTCTCTCTCTCTCTCTCTCTCTCTCTTTTTTTTTTTTTATAATTTTTTTTGGTCCCTTCTCCAGATTGAAGTCTTCCTTACAAGTCCCTAAGTTCTCTTAATTTTTGTCATTGGTTTATCATCAAAGAATAAAGTCTTTCTTATCTTTTTATGGGGCATTGCAACATCGTCATGATCTTGCCTGAAAGAAATGTTCCAGAATTTTGTAATAGCTTTATAAGATCATGGATATATATGTTCAGAAAAATCATTGAGCCTTGGGCGATTATTTGAAGAAGGATTTCTTCTAAATATTGCTCTTGCCTCGGTCCTAAGTGGATTCCTTATAGTGGTGATCAGCTGATTTCTTTGAGTGTTCACTTGTATTTCCCCTCATATATTTCTCCATTAATTCTTCAGTGTCAAACTGGTATCATAGCTTTGGTCTCAATGGCTCGTGGCCGTTATGGTGACGAGCGTGCAGTTCCCTAGACAAACCTTGGATCGATCGAGACATTGAAATGGATGATCTACAAAGACATTGAAAAAAGAAATTAAGTGTACGTTTAAAAAGTCTAAAAACAACAACTTTTTTGCATGGAACGTACGTCGGGAGTATATAATTACAAATTTGAATTTCACTTGTTGAAGGGGCCGGAGTGGTAAGAGCTCCCCTAGCCTAGAATTAATTAGAGATGTTAGCTGCTGGCAAATGAGTGTTGTTGAATCGAATAATTGAACGTTAAGTTTGGGGTGGCAAAGTTATTAGTAAGATTGAAAAAGTAGTGTTCAATTAATTAAGCTTAATTGGTAATTTTCAATAGAAAAAACTTTTTAAAAAGTATATTTTTGAGCTTTTCAATTCGAAGCTCAATATATAGTCAGTCCAATGACGAGGCTGAAAATATTAATTTGTTCGAGGCGTTTTTACTAGCTAGATCCGGAAAAAGTGGGAAAAAAATTCTAGTATTGTAAATTTTGATTTGGAGGTTGACACTTTCAGATAGAGCCGAGCCATTAAAACCGGTCGGTCAAATTTCCATGCTATTTACTCGTAAAACAAGGAATTGTTCAAGTGGTTTAGCTCCTCTTTCGCTCAAAAAATGGTGGGTTATAGATGAACCCTACAGCTATATATAAATCCTGCAGAGCGGGATGAGAATGAAAAATAAAACATCGAATAAATACATCTCTCTCATAAACACTTCCCGAAGCAAACACATTACAAATAAGGTTGGCGGGGGGGTCAATTTTGATTGCCTAGCTAGAACTGAATTGGGTTTGTTTCAGTTGTGGCTGCTGCTGGTCTAGTAACTTTGAAAGGTCTGTCGTCGATCTGATCCTTAGACCATCTCTGAAAATCCCCCCCATAACCAGCCCCCACTTCCTAGCTCGGCCTCTTGTTCTGGTCGAAAAACATGGAGGTAGCTAAGATGAATGCGTTTCTCGTCTTGTTTCTCACTCTTGCAGCAATGGTCCCAGCCTTGATGGCTCACAAGTAAGTTCTTTTTGCAAGCTGTCATTGTCGTTACTGGTGCGTGCAGTACTTCATGTATATATGTCTAGGCATGCAGTCGTCTCGATTGCTTAGTCGATCATTTACGCTTTGGGGTAATTCATTAATATTAAACCAAATTAATGTGATGTACTTAATGTTGATGATGATTTGGTGCAGCATTGTGACATTTAAGAACAGCACAAGAAGGAACCTTGGAAAGAAATACAGTGGTCCGTGCATGGCCTACAACTCGATTGACAAGTGCTGGAGATGCCAACCCGACTGGGCCAACAACAGGAAGAGACTGGCTGATTGTGCCCAAGGATTTGGCCACGACACCCATGGAGGAAAAGACGGCGAAATCTATGTGGTGACCGATCCATCAGACAACGACATGGTGAACCCGAAGCCTGGTACCCTTCGCCACGCTGTGATCCAAAAGGAACCATTGTGGATCATCTTTGCTCGCAACATGAACATTAGGCTGAGCCAAGAGCTGATCATGGCCAGTCACAAGACCATCGATGCGCGAGGTGCCAATGTCCACATTTCTGGTGGGGCCGGGATCATGATCCAGAATGTGGAGGACATTATCATTCATAACCTTCACATCCACGACATTGTTGCCACCAATGGTGGCCTCATTAGAGACTCAGTTGACCATTTTGGGTTCAGGGGAATCAGCGATGGAGACGCCATTTCTATATGGCACTCGCGTAATATTTGGATCGATCATGTCTCCATGTCTAAGACCGCCGATGGGCTAGTCGATGTTGTCAAGCAGTCAACTGATGTCACAGTGTCCAACTGTCACTTTGTTAAGCATGACAAGGTATACACACATACCTCTAATAATCATAAAAATGCACGTATGTTTGAGGTCGTTAAAAAACATTACTCCTACATTAATTATATAGTAATGCTAAACAAAAATAATACTTGAATGAAATAAGTAAGGGTCTGGTTTGCATTTTTGCAGGCTTTGTTGTTCGGTGCAAATGATACCGACCCAGAGGACAGGGTAATGAGGGTGACAGTTGCATTTAACCACTTCGGGAAGAAACTAACACAAAGAATGCCGGCTGTGCGCTGGGGATTTGTTCACGTCGTCAACAATGACTACACACACTGGCAAAGTTATGCCATTGGAGGGGCAGACGGTGCCACGATCATCAGCCAGGGTAACAGATTCATTGCTCCAGACCATGCCTTCACTAAGCAAGTGACGTACAGGAAGAAAGCTCCAGAATCGGAATGGAGGCACTGGACATGGAGATCAGAGGGGGATTTGTTGATGAACGGAGCAATATTCATCGAGTCTGGAGATCCAAACTGGGCACAGAAATATCACGGTTACAAGTTGATCAAACCGGCACCGGCAGCCGAAGTTGGACTGCTTACCAAGTTTGCCGGATCCCTTCCCTGCAAGGTGGGAAAACCATGCTAATTGCAAAGAGAAGAGGATAATCAAATAATCATAATTATTGAGTTTGCTTTTAAATTACTAGTATTCTTTTTAACTGCGAAAAGAAGGAAGAAAAATAAAAAGGAAGAGATAAGATGGGAGGCAAGAAGAAGATGAAGAAGGAGAGAAGAGACAACTTAGAGGTGTGATGTTTGTTATGAACATACGTGAGGTTAGTTTGTAGTGATGAAGGAAGTTTAAAATGAGGTGATGTAGGAGGGAAGTCGTTTATTTATTTATTTTATTTTATGTCTGCTGAAACCTGTACAAGTTTAAGGATTTGGTAATTAAATTTATTTATTCATACAGACTTTGCAGGCAAGCTTAATTAAATGTATTTGTTGGCTCAATTTATTTTTGTATTTTCCAGTACAGTATAATCACACATAAAGCCCGTTCAGTGTAGCGTTTTCAAAACACAACTTTTTTTTAAAATGGAAATTATTTAAAACATCGATTTTTTAAAACAAAGTTTTTTCCTTTATAAACACGTTTGAGACACTATTTCAAAACGCAAATTTTATTTTCCCAATAGCATTTTAAAATTTACATTTTGGGAAAAAGCTAGAAAACACAGCCTTCTTTGGCGCAGCATTGAAACGCATGGTTGAGGAATAAGCTGTGTTTTAGCTCTACGTTTTGGCCAATTCGTAACTATATATGTGGGATTGCAAGCTTCAAATATGGCAGTTTGACAAACCTAAGGCCATCTTCAAGTATTGGCAAGACAAGAAAAGAAAAATATTTCAAGCACATTTCTAGTTGGAACTACAAACAAGAAACAAAGTAGTAACAAATGATAAATTAAAGTTCCGATAGATAAAACTAAATTGTGGGTACAGTACATCTATAAAACTATTCCTAATTATAAGGTGTGTACAATGAAAGAATTGGTTGACCTTGTAAGAATGGAGAAAAGTTTTGAGTGCCCAAGATGATCTTTTCATTATGAATCACTGGAAGATATATACACGGTACATAGGAAGTCAGTGCAATGAACACTAATACACAGCAGCTTTGGTTTTGACAATTCTGAGATGTACACTTAATTACTAATTGGGATAAGACAGACTGTTAAGATTTTGAGGTGGAGATAATTCCTTTGCTTTCACCCCCCTCAAGTGAGACGGAGAGGATCGAAGACGTAGCTTGGAACACAGTACATCAAACCGAGTCCGGCTAAGACCTTTAGTGAATATATGTGCAAGTTGATCGGTGGTGGAGACGTATGCGAGCTGAAGTGATCTCCGATGAACTAGCTCGCGGACAAAATGGTAATCTATTTCGATATGTCTTGTACGGGCAGGGCCGTTCCTAGCATTTTATAGGCCCGGGCAAAGTTGAAAAAATGGCCCTTGTTTAATTAACCAAATTCAAGTTATAACAAAATACTAAGACTAAATTATCAAAAGTAGTACTTAACAACATATTGCAAATGTCATAACAACAAAATTACTAAAACAGTAGCATGAAAAGAACAAAAACGACAATAAAACATCACTAGCAGCAACAAAACAGCTCAACCGTACCTTAACCAAGCACCAATCAGGCAATCAGCAACTCAGCAACATAAAGCAACATAACTGCACTAACAAGCAACAAACTGATCATGAAAAATATTTTTTTCGTACTTTTCTAGATGCAAAATCATCGATAATACTTTCAAGATCAATATTGTCCATCATTTGTCAACACATTTTTTTTGCTATTAGATTTGAACAACTTGCAACAAAAACAATATATTTTATCCACTTGTTTAGAGTAAACCAACCATTTTCTATCGCTAGTCTCTCCATTACTCAATTTTCTAAAATAAGAAGAATATGAAAAATGCCGAGAAGTATTATCTAAAGGAAACACGAGATTCATTTCCCTTTAAGGCCCCTTTTCAACTAAAATATCCCTTGTTTTATTATCAATATTATCCCAATTTCTAGGATTATAAATATCAAATGAAAGAAGTGATTGCTCATCCACTATTAAATTTTCTAAATTGGATGTATTTGGGACATGATCATGCTCATTCAAATTAACAACATCCTCATCCTCATGAATATGAATCTCATCACTTAAATTTTGCACTGATTGTTCAAGATTACCCACACCTAATTCCTCAGGATTCTCACTAGAAGGGCATACTGTTTTAACAAATTTATCAATAGCTCCTTTTTGAGATTCTATTAACTGTTCCGTTCGTTTTCTTTTTCACTTTTTTTCACTTCTTGATAAATGCTTTTTAGGCAACATTATATAAATGATAAATCAGTGGCAACAAAATTAGGCAAGAAAATGAACGAAAGCACCTGTATTTCCAAGAAAAAACAAGGCCAACTCTTCAATATTTTTTTCAAACTCTCTATTCAATTGTGTACCTGGCATTCAAAATCAAACAAATTATATTAATCTCATGTCTCTTTAATCACTAACAAATTAAATTTAAAAAAAAATTAGGCTAGGCAACTGGGCAACACTGTTCAAACCCATAACAAGTAAAAAATAATTACAAACAATTACAACTTACAGGTTGTAAAAAAAAAAAAATTTATTTAACAATTACAACTTACAAGTAACAGCAAGTCAGCAACACTGCAACACACAGGCCACAGCAAGTCAGCAACAGGCCAAGGCAAGCAAGGCGCACACACACAGTAACACGCACACACACACACAGTCACACACACAAGCACACACTCACAAGCGCGCGCACACACACACACACAGAGTAACACTAACACAATGCAATTTACAAAATTACAAACTGAGTTTTTTGACTTTCTCACCTTAAATCTTAATATTTCTGATCTGATTTCTCAATTCTCAATCTCAAACAGCCTCACTATAATGAAGAATCGAAGATTGATTTGATAAATTGAAGGAAGGATAACATAATTTTTGATTTTTTGAGAAGAGATGAAAGTGGGTCTTTGTCCCTCTAATCTTTCTCAGTTTCTCCGACCTCTGTTTCTTGTGCATCCTTCGGCCTTTGCGATGACGCATGACGGAAATCACGGAATTGGGGTGGGGCTCTAAATTCCAAATTTCCAGCCCCAGCTGCCTCTTTCTTTTTCTTTTCCAATTTTTTTTAAAACACAAATTAAACACATTTGATTTTTCGGTTTGGGCCTAAGCTGTGTAGTATTTTGGGCCTAAGTTTCACATGGTTCTACCTATAAATACTATCATGTATAAGAAATTTTGGGCCCCTTGCCATTTTGGGCCCTGGGCGGTCGCTCAGCTTGCCCTTGCCTTGGGCCGGCCCTGTGTACGGGCGGGAAACACTGGGTTCCAGGCCATGTGTAGAGCAGACAGATTGTCACAGAATATGGACGGAGGCTGATGGAGCGAAATGTTTAATTCGCGAAATAGATATGTGAACCATCTAACCTCTGCGGTGGTGGTAGCAAGTGCTCGGTATTCTGCTTCGCTACTGGAACGAGAGACAGTGGTTTGTTTCTTGGCTGACCACGAAACCAAATTGGAACCAATGAAGGCACAAGACCCCGTCGTAGATCGTCGATCATCTGGATCGCCTGCCCAGTCGGCATCCGAATAAGCCCAAACATTGAAATTGGGTGATCTGTGAAATAATATGCCTCTGTCAATTGTGCCTTTGATATAACGAAGGACTTGTTTTGCAGCCTGAAGATGAGAGGACCGCGGTTGGTGCAAGAATTGGCAAACTTGGTTGACTGTAAAGGCAATGTCAGGACGTGTTAATGTGAGGTATTGAAGGCCACCAACGATGCTCCTATAAACTGTGGGATCAGGAACAGGTTCATCGGAATAAAGAGAGAGCCGAGTCTGTGGGGTAAGTGGTGTGGAACAGGGCTTGCAGGTTTCCATGTTGAAGCGTCGAAGAAGGTCAATTACATAGCGGGTTTGACTCAGATGGAGATGGGAGTTGGTACAGGTGGTTTCAATGCCAAGAAAATAGCCCAAATCACCGAGGTCACGGCTGTCAAAAGTGGAACATAAACTGGTTATGAACTCTGAAACTGCGGAAGGAGATGATCTAGTGACAATCAAATCATCTACATAAATGAGAATGACCAGTGTTGAGATGGAATCATGTTTAATGAATAGGGAACTGTCGGACCAGCTATTGAAGAATCCAAGTTGTTTGAGAAACTCGGAAAGCCGGTGAAACCAAGCCTGAGGGGATTGCTTCAAACCATATAAGGCACGATGTAAACGACATACATGATTCGGTTAGTGAGAATCCACAAAACCAGGAGCCTGAGTCATATATACTTCTTCGGAGAGAAACCCATTTAAGAATGCATTTCGTACATCCAGTTGTTTGATTTGCCAACCCCGGGAATGAGCTATAGAGATGACAGTTCGGATTTTTGTGGGTTTGACTACCGGACTAAATGTTTCGTCGTAGTCGAGACCTTCCTGTTGGCTGAAACCTTTAGCAACTAGACGGGCTTTGTAACGATCAATGGATCCGTCGGATTTGCGTTGTACGATATACCCATCGACATCCTATTATGTTCATGGTAGGATTGGGCGGTACAAGTGTCCATGTTTGATTTTTGTGCAAGGCCTAGAACTCATCATTCATGGCGGAACGCCAATGCTCAAACTTGAAAGCTTGCTTGTATGTTTGAGGCTCATAGTTGGATGAGTCATTGGTGATGGCAGATAGAGCATGTGGGAGTGGATGCTTTGGAGAGCCGTATGTGAGTTTATTGATGTCACCATACCGCAATGGAGGAGAGCTTTCAGGTGAGGCCGAGTCTGGTTGGATTGAGAAGGGGATTGGAGTAATGGATTGGCGTTGAGGTTGGTGGGTTTGGTACTCTGTGGGGGCGGAAGGATTAGGTGGGGATGAGTGGGTGTGTTGGATTTGTGCTTCTGGCGAGGCATAGTTTGGGCTGGGGAATGGGCAAGCCGAGTGTTAAGGCGTGGTTTGTAGTGGAGTTGGAATAATAGGTTGCTGGTCAATCGATTTTTTTTATGCTGCTGGGTTGTTTTGAGCAATGGCTATCTAAAGGTGGGAGACCGAAATGATCAGTTCGTGATATTTCCAAAGGAGCCACGGGGCTGGATATTGTGTTGTGTTGCTGCCCAGAAGTAACTACCCTATCAATTGCATATGGGAAAGAATTTTCGTTAAATAAAACATGTCTCGAGATATAAATTCTACCCGTGGATTTGTCAAGACAACGGTAGCCTTTTCTATTGTCATCATACCCAAGGAAGACACAATGGATAGATTTTGGTTCAAGCTTGTTTTTGTTGTATGGCATGATATATGGAAAACATGAGCAACCGAAGACTTTGAGGAAACGATAATCAGGAATTCGATGGAAAAGTTTTTGGAAGGGTGAGATGTAGTCAATTTGTTTCATGGGTAGACGATTTATATATTAAGTAGACAGCTGTGGAGAAGGATTCCAACCAAAATGTTATAGGAATATTAGAGTGAGCTAAGAGACACAATCCTATTTGTTCGATGTGCCGGTGCTTTCGATCCTCGACACCATTTTGTTGTGGTGTATAGGGACACATGAGTTGGTGTTTAATGCCATTTTTAGTGAGAAATAATCGAAAAGCATTGTTAGTGAATTCACCACCACCATCAGTTTGCACGGTTTTGATAGTGTGAATAGCTTCAATACGACTTGACAACTGATTTTCAATTTGTAGTTTAAAATTGGCAAAAACATTAACGACATCAGATTTGCAAGTAAGAGGGAATAACTAGGTGTATCTAGAGAAATCGTCGACAATAGAGAAATAGTAACGACAGTTACTTGAAGATGCAACTGGAGATGGCCCCCAAATATCCAAATGTAATAAGGCTAATGGTTGTTTTGATTGAAAAGAGCGCACTACAAAAGGTAATTTGCATGTTTGCCTAAAGGACATGTTTGGCAAAATTTATTTGGACTTAATCTACCCTGAATTGGCAAATGAAACTTGCGAGACAAAACTTGAAGAATTTGAGATGAGGGATGCCCTAATCGAGAATGCCAGACGTCTTGATTTGTTCGTTCCCCGATAAGAGCAAAAGGACTGTTTGGGGTGTTGGAGTTAAAGGTAAGATGGTAGATACCGCCAAGACTACGCCCAGAAAGGAGAATCTTCTTGGTGTGGAGGTCCTTCACACGAAAATCATAAGCATCAAATTCAAAAAAGCAATGGTTATCATATGAGAAACGACGAATTGAAAGAAGAGATTTATGAGCAGAAGGAATGCGCAGAACATTGTTCAATTTAAAGTTTTTGTTACCGGTTGAGAAGGAAGAAGATCCAACGTGAGAGATTGGCATTTGAGAGCCATCTCCCACTGTTACTGTGTCATGGCCAGTATATGGAGATGCTTGATTAAGTGAAGAAGGTTGGGAAGTGATATGGTGGGTGGCTCCAGTGTCTTGACACCAGTTGTGTGTATGATATGGAGAGTAGGTTGCGGTATAGGCAGCATTGTTAGATGGTAGCATATGTCTGCGGTGTGGCCGGATCGATGGCAGATTTGACATGGTTGAGATGTATCGATATTGGAAGGAAATGCTGGTGGTTGATAGGAGGGTGTTGGCAGGATTCCTCTTCTGGTGCGACCACGTCCGTGGCCTTTACCTCGACCACGAAAATTTCCACAAAAATTTCCAGATTTGTGTCCACGGTTGTAATGGGGTTGCTGGCCATAGTTTAAAAAATTATGTGATGTGGTGTGGTTGTTAGGATTTTGAGGGTTGATGTTGGCCATGAAGGTGGTGTTTTCATTTTTGTTTGCTGAAAGAGCTGTACTGGAGTTGAGTGCGAGGGAGGAAAAACGTTTTTGGAGGGTTTCTTCGTGCAGAAGACGATCAGAGAAATCATTGATATTTGTTGCTGGGTGTTGATTATATGACGTGAGGAATTCTTTATAATCTGATCCTAGTCCATTGAGGACTTGTTCAATCAGATCTTCGTCAGAGATAATTATGCCGGCAGTGGCAAGGGAATTGGAGATTGTAGTGGCTTGAAGGAGGTAATCGGATATTGGAGTTTCGGGTTCTCGCTTGAGATTATGAAGTTTCTGACGGAGGTTACAGACATATGAAGCAGAAGCAATCTTTATGTTTGCAAGATAGGGTTGAATAAGGGCTGTGACGGATGACCTCATCCAAGCAACCACCAGACTGGTGGTTTCCAGCCATTTGAGGTATGCTGGGTTGGTTGGTGATTTTGTCGTCAAGCTTTTCATCAGGTGGAGAATTATCTGTGAGCACATGTTCTAGGGAGAATTTGCGGAGAACTGCGAGAAATTGGGCGGACCAATTTAGGTAATTTTCTTGGGCAAGTAGGCAGTTCGACATTAGTGATTGTGGGTTAAAGAAGACTGGGAGAGAGTGGCCATTGTAATTGGCTTCAGATTTAAGAAGATTAGAAGAAGAGGCAGTTGAGTTTGGTGAGTCTCCCATGGCGTGAGCCTTCACAGCTTTGATACCATGTAAGAATGGAGAAAAGTTTGAGTGCCCAAGATGATCTTTTCATTATGAATCACTGGAATATATATACACGGTACGTACATAGTGTAAGAGTTGATAATTGAGATATAGATTGATTGCCCAAGATGTTTTATTCAATGAGAAGAACAGCAATATATAGGCAATGTACAGAGAGCCCAGTCCAATGTATGAGGATACAGAGAGACATGGCTTTACAATACTCAAAGAAATACAATGGATATGCTGTTAAGAATTCTTTTACTTTCACCCTCCCTCAAGCGAAACGGAATGAAGTGGAGCTTGAGCTTGAATTTGTTGGAGCGCCCTCTCATTTGTAACATCAGTGAGATGATAATGCCATGAGCAATGCAAAAGCGGCACATCAAATCATTAAGGTTAAAGAATAACTTCAAATTGTTGTAGTAGCTAGCGAGCCACGACCCATTGTTGACTATAATCTGTGGTTCTATAAGAGAGAACCAATCATCAAGTGACCAATGCAAATTTCGGGTACAAAGATTTTTAGATGGGGTCTCTAGATCACCCATTAGAAGAAGAGAAGAAAGATCAACTTTAAGAGCACGAGAGCATAGTTGAGGGCAGTGAGAATCTCTTTCATAGAACATGCTAGAAAGGGAAATGGAAGATTTTGAGTTAACAAAGTAAGAGTTGGCGAAGACATCCGAATACGAGTGAGAAGTTCTTTATAAGTAAGAAAACGCGTGATCAAGAATTTCTGACTTTGTGAGAAAGGATGATATTTCAAGATTCTCGGGAATGGCTAGACAACACCCATCAAGTAAAAGAGGTGAGGGAAAGTTGCTAGACAAGGTGGAAGTAAAGGTGGATTGGAATTGTGAGATATCAAGATTGGTAGAGAGGAACGGGATATCGTCGGGAGAAACAATCGATGTAGAAGGGGTAAGGTTTAAAGTTTGCTCTTCTTGAATGAGCAGTTCAAAAAGGGTGTCAAGAGACAAAGTGGCTCGATGGGGATAAAAACAATCACGAAGAAAAGGGATAAACATAGTGTCTAAGCCCTCAACCACAAAATCAATTAACTCATTTTGTGGTATTATATATCCAGCTTTTCCTAACGAAGAAGTGAGGGAGCGAACTTCGGAAATATAATTCACTATAGATTGGGTTGGAAGTTTTTGAAGACACCATAAACTATCATAGATGTCTTGAGCATACCAATTCAAGGATTTTTGAGGAGGAGAAGAGGTTATATTTTCAGCTTTTCTAAAGCTGAGATCCCAACGGTATGGACAAACTAGAGCAGTGTGACCAAGTTCGTCACATATTTGGCAAGAGACGATCGGAGATGATGATAGTTCAAACTTTGAGGAACAATTTTTCATGAGTATAGATTTCGTGAGAGGGAAAAGGGAGCTAATGGAACAAAATGTTTCACTTAAAACACACAGCAAAAGGAAACAGGGAGCAATTTTGGAGTGACAAGTTGCTGGACTGATTTTGGGATTCAAGGGAGATATATATATATATATATATATATATATATATATATATTTCGGTTTTTTTTTTTTATAAAACAACTTACAAAGACCACCCCTCAAAGGTCATTTTCTATTTCTCGGGTCTTGTGGTCCACAGTTGATAGCTGGAAAAAAGGAAAAGTAAAATCTATAATGGATGGATGGAGAGAGAGGACGCTGGTTTTGGGAAGAGTAGGCTTGAAATAATGCTGGAGACGGAGGCCTTACTAGGAGGTTGCTGCTGTGAGATGGAGAGAAGCCGAAAGGAAGATGGAGGCGTTCTGGATAATGGAGGATAGCGGAAGAAATTGTTCTGGGGAGCACGCTGGAGTTGGCGCGGCTTTGGAGCTGTTTGGCCGGAGGAGATGATCGACACGCTGGAGTTGGTGCACTTGGTCGGAGAAGAAGATGACTAGGGGGCTGTTGCGAAGCCTGGAAGTTATTACGGACTGAACCAGATTTGTGTTTTGAGAAATTAAGATTTGGGTATTATTGAGACCTGTTGTTTGTTGGTTTGAAGCTGAGAAAAACAAATTTTGAAGAATGGCAACGGTTGCTGAGATAAATAATGGATGTGGGTTGAGAAATTTGAGGAAGAAACAGATGATGAATGGGGGTGAAAAGAATAAATTCCGGGTGAAGTGTGTTTCGTCGAGCGTTGTGTCGGATCCTTACCAAACCTTGAAGATTCAGCGTTGGGCTTCGGAGTCAGAGGTGAAGAAGGCTTTCAGACAGCTTGCGTTGAAGTATCATCCGGACGTTTGCAAAGGGAGCAATTGTACCACTCAGTTTCACCAAATTTACCAAGCTTATGATGTTGTGATGAATACAATGAAAGGAGGAGCAAATGGAGGAGGATATGGAGAAACATGGCTTTACAATACTCAAAGAAATACAATGGATATGCTTTGATACCATGTAAGAGTTGATAATTGAGATATAGATTGATTGCCCAAGATGTTTTATTCAATGAGAAGAACAGCAATATATAGGCAATGTACAGAGAGCCCAGTCCAATGTATGAGGATACAGAGAGACATGGCTTTACAATACTCAAAGAAATACAATGGATATGCTGTTAAGAATTCTTTTACTTTCACATAGGAAGTCAGTGCAATGAACACTAATACACAGCAGCTTTGGTTTTGACAATTGTGAGATGTATACACTGTAATTGCTAATTGGGATGAGACAGACTGTTAAGATTTTGAGGTGGAGATAATTCCTTTGCTTTCAGATCTTGCCATCTTCAGAACATTTGAGTAGATAAGAGGCATGGAAAAAAACTTTATGATTTCGATATCTGACTGGGGAATGGAAACTTACATAGGGTAGTCAATGCAAGACTAAGGTGGTCAGCAGAGCTTCTAACAGGATGGAGTTGCAAGTTTGTGAAGTTTAATGTGATAGAGCTCTGTAAATGGGAAGCCTAGTATAAAGGGTGTTACAAGTTTAGAGAATGTGAATGTTGTTGCTCGTTTTCAATTCAAATCTTGGCGAGTTAATAGCCATTATATAGAGAAAGCCATGGACGACGTTGATGCTGCATCAAGTTGGGCGGAAAAGAGGAAGGTTGTGGTAGAATCGGACTTACCAGCTATTGCAGTTTGTTGGATGATTAATCAAAATGATAGGCATGGAAGCTAAGTTGTGGGAGGTGTTCAATGACATGGACTTAATTGTTATCTGCTCAAATACTAGTATTTCTGTTTATTAACATATATGATTCACCGGCAGTGTGTTGATATAAAATTTTCTCAGCTTGGTGGGATTGAGCTGATGTGTCAGGACTTAATTGGAACTATCACTGTGAAGGATGCCTACGGAATTGTGGTAGAATTGGACTTACCAGCTAGTACATATATAATTTGTAAAGGGAAAAAAAGGATAAGTGTCGATCGGCTTCCATTCCAAATATATAATACGTACGTACAGAATATATAGTCTTTGTGCTAATTAAAACGTACGAACGAAGTTGAGCTTTGGATCAGTGTCGGGTAATTAATTTGGAACACATGCATGCATATTATGTACGTAGTAGTACTCCTTAATTTAATTTGTTGTGTTCTGATCCATGCATCAAATTTCCCAAATCGATCAATGTACCCAGTACCCCAAGTTACGTACTAGTAATTAAACATCTAGTCTAGTAGTATTTAAAGACATATATATAATGACTGTTTTAGAAACATGTACGTACACATCCAGCATATATTAAATCGATCATTGATTGTTTTAGAATATGTAATGTAACTGAGGTTCATTCCAAAAATCAAAACGATCCAATAATCCTCCAACTTAATTTGGCATAGAAATTAATTGGATCGGAGCTGAAATATTAAGTGGAAAATTTTCATCTGTAGTAATGTTGTACGTACACTAGTATTGCATTAATTGTACGTACCAGATAGATAGATAGATAGATGCACACGTACACAAATTTCCAAAAATGGATCAATAATTAGTTAATTGACACTTTCAAATTAATTAAAGCGGCCAGTAAAATTTCACGGTCTGTTGTTGGATTGGATCCATTCAAATTTCTGTCCTATTTACGTGCATGTAATACAACTAATTCTTCAATTATATTGGTTTAGCACATTTCTCGCTCACCAAGCACCACAAATTAAATGATCATCTACATACAAAGCAAGCCTATCCGGCCGGGGACACTGAAATTAAACACAGACCCCCCCAAATAAATACATCTCTCTCAAACCACTTTGCCTAAGCAACAACACATTACCGATTAATTATAAGGTAGGTGGGGGGCCAATGTTGATTCTCTAGAATCGACTTGGGTTAGTTTCAGTTGTGGCTGAAAAAGGTCTGATCTGATCGATCATCGATCCGACCCTAGACGTACGTACTGTCTCTTAAATAAATAGCCATTTCTGATCAAACATTCCCCCCCAACAACAAGATCCTGCTTCCTAGCTCCTCTCTTGTCAGAAAATAAAAAAAATGGAGGGAGCTAGGATCAATTCGTTTCTCTTTTTGTTTCTCACGCTAATTGTTGTCCCAGCCTTCATGGCTCACGAGTAAGTTTTCTTTCAAATCATTGTTTGATCTTATGGAACTACAAATGTGGCCGTACGTAGCCATTTAATATTAAATGTAACGTGAACTAATTTTTGATGATCGATTTGGTGCAGGGTTGTGGCATTGAAGAACAGCACAAGAAGGAACCTTGGAAAGAAATACCTCGGTCCGTGTGTAGCCTACAACTCAATTGACAAGTGCTGGAGATGCCAACCCGATTGGGCCAACAACAGGAAGAGGTTAGCTGATTGTGTCCAAGGGTTCGGCCAAAAAGCCCGCGGAGGGCAACTTGGCGAAATCTACGTGGTGACCGATTCATCGGACAATGACATGGTGAATCCAAAGCCTGGTACCCTTCGTCACGCGGTGATCCAGAGGGAACCATTGTGGATCATCTTCGCACGCGACATGTTCATACGGCTGAACCAAGAGCTGATCATGACCAGTCACAAGACCATCGATGCCCGCGGTGCCAATGTCGTCATTGCTAGCGGTGCCGGGCTCGTTCTCCAGAACATTGAGAATGTCATCATTCACAACCTTCACATTCGCAACATCGTCAAAGGTAGCGGTGGCATGATTAGAGACTCAATCGATCATTATGGACTCAGGGGAGTCAGCGACGGCGACGCCATTTCTATATGGCACTCGCACGATATCTGGATCGATCATTGCTCCATGTCTATGACCGATGATGGGCTTATCGATGTTGTCCAACAATCCACTGCCGTCACAATATCCAACTGCCACTTTGTTCATCACGACCACGTAATTAATATTACTTCACAATTATGTTTGTTATGCTTTAGTACGTATTGTTATAGACAGGATACTAAATAAAGCTGATCATTCGCTGCATTTGTTCAGACATTGTTGTTCGGAGCAAGTGATAAAGACTCATCGGACAAGGTAATAAGGGTGACAGTCGCATTTAACCACTTTGGAGAGGGACTAACACAGAGAATGCCGGCTCTGCGTTGGGGATTCGCTCACGTCGTCAACAATGACTACACGCACTGGAAAATGTATGCCATTGGAGGAGCTGACGGTGCCACCATCATCAGTCAGGGTAACAGATTTTTTGCTCCCAATGACCTTAATGCAAAGGAAGTGGCACACCGGAATCAGTATGGTCAAGGTGCACCAGAATCAGTATGGAGGTATTGGACATGGAGATCAGAGGGAGATTTGTTGTTGAATGGAGCGGTTTTTACGCAATCTGGAGATCCAAACTGGGCACAGAATTATAAGGGCTTACCGTTGATCAAGCCAGCACCCGCATCTGAAGTTGGATTGCTCACCAAGTTTGCAGGTTCCCTTCCCTGCAAGGTCGGGAGTCCATGCTAGTTAACAGCTATATATACGCGCGAGGAAAGAAGAAGAAAAATAAGAAGAAGAAGAAGAAGAAATAATTAGAGGTGTGATGTTGTTATGTGAAGTCAATTGTGTGCTTAGTTTGTGGTGATTTAGGGAAGCCAAAAATGAGGTGGCGTGGGAGGAAGTGGCCAATTCTCCTTCTACTTTCCTTGACTTGATTCATACATTGGATAGGAGTGTTAATTGCTACTGCTCGCTATCAAGTTCAGCCGTCAAGCAGCCCACGCCCACCGTTCAAGCCCACAGACAGGAAGCCATCTACTTCCGACTTCATCATCATCGCTCGTGTCATTGAGCAGTGGCTCCATTTAATGTATTTTTCTTGTAGAAATAGGATATGTAGATTGTTTTGTAATGCAAGTTATCAAAGAATATCAAATTTCATTTATACATTTCTCTCGTCTTGGCATAATTCAACATGATATTAGAGCTACCAATTCTACCTGTGTAGTTGTTCCTCGTTAAGCTTCCACTCCCATGAGGGATGGCATTTAATAGCTGCCCGCCGCGCAACATTTGAACATCTTAATTAGTTTGTTCGAATCTTTCCTTCATCACTCGTAATCTGTTTCACTTTGCAACCACCCAATGGTTAGATCAAACATTTACGGTCACGTTATCCATCGACAATATCAGCATTTGACCTAGAATCTTTCTTCTGACTCGGTAAGTGCGCTTCAGCCCGTAAGTCTCTCCAAAAAGAGTTGAAGCAGTTCTCCAACATTATTGTGGCCTCTTAATAAATCATTTTGGCTGTTACGACAGCGTTTGCCTATTCCTGTCTGCTCCCTTTCCAAGTTTTTAATTTCTAGTATGAGTAATGCTACGGGTAACTACCAAATTTTTTGCACCAAATAATGTGTTAGCTGATATGATGCATTAATTATGATTTTTAATTTTGTTTTTTGTACCACATCAGCTGCCACATCATTTGGTGCAAAAAATTTAGTACTCTTTAGGTATCCATAACATTACTCTTCTAGTATACTTGGATATTCTCTTCGGCACATATGTAGCCGTTTATGACGCTCTAGGAAACTTGATAAAGAAGACGCAGACACAACTGTTCATTAGCCAATATGAGAAGCTGCTCATCAACCAACATGAGAATGACACAGCTGCTTAGCTTACAGACATAGCTGCTTGGCCGCGTTTATTGATGTAGCGGAAAGCCCTAGCAAAGTAACAATATTATCAACGCTATTGAAATCGCGCACGACTATCAGCGATTGATCTTTCAAATCCTGTTGAGGTCTAAAACCTACCACGATTTAGGCATCAATCCTCGTTGATTCAAAGGAATACCGAAAATTGGAGTAAAGACAATCAATTCTTATAAAATTCAAAGCTAAATTCGGAATTACATTGGAGTCTATATTAAATATGACTTAGAAAGATTAGGAAACAAGTTAAAACTCCTACAAACTAGCCTAACCTATATAGTAACCTAATAGGACTTAAATACATCAATTAAATGCCAAAATCTACTTCGAAATATGAAAATACTTATAATTCCGAAAATTACAATATAATTAAAAATAACTAGATATAATAAACTATATCTTAATACCAATTTAACTTGATCCTGCATCATTCTCCTCGGATTCGAAAAAATTCATCCTCGAATTTGAAGTAGGGCAGAAAGAGTACGTTTGATGCTTGTCCTCCCACTTGGCCTTGACACTAGAATCTGTAAAATTTCGTATCCATGCATGTCGAGTTCTGAACATGCCGACTTGGGTGACAACATCCATCCAATCAGTCCAATGGATCTTTATAAAGTCATGGAGTAAAATCTTGTTAATAAAACACGAAGAAGATGTTTGTGGAGGAGGAAAGATCAAATTAATGGATTTATGTAATGAGTATTGATTCCAGAATCAACCATCAATTCTTCGTTATAGACTGGCGGTTTATTCCAATGGACAATGGGTTAAGGAGTGTGGGATTGAGATTCAAAAAAGGGCCAGAAAAAATCAAGTAATGCAATTGACATGATATAGAAGTGATGAAGATGAACGAAAAAAATAAATAAAATAAAATAAACCGATACAAGGTTTCGGCTCTGATACCAACTGATGTAGCGGAAAACCCTAGCAAAGTAACGATATTATCAACGCTGTTGAGATCGCGCACGACTACCAACGATTGATCTTTCAAATCCTGATAAGGTCTAAAACCTACCACGATTTAGGCATCAATTCTCGTTAATTCAAATGAATACCGAAAACTGGAGTAAAGACAATCAATTCTCATAAAATTCAAAGTTAAATTCGGAATTACATTGGAGCCTATATTTATAGGACTTATAAATCTTGGGAAACAAATTAAAACTTCTTACAAACTAGCCTAACCTATATAGTAACCTTATGGGACTTAAATACATCAATTAAATGTCTAATTCTACTTTTAAATATAAAAATACTACTCTATAAATTATAATTCCGAAAATTACAATATAATTAAAAATAATTAGATATAATAAACTATATCTTAATACCTATTTAACTTGATCCTGCATCATTACTGACGTAACGGAAACCCTAGTAAAGTAACGATAGTATCAACGCTGTTGAGATTGCGCACAACTACCAGCGATTGATCTTCCAAATTCTGTTGAGGTCTAAAACCTACCACGATTTAGGCATCAATTCTCGTTGATTCAAAGGAATACCGAAAACTGGAATATAGACAATCAATTCTCATAAAATTCAAAGCTAAATTCGAAATTACCTTGGAGCTTATATTTATATGACTTATAAACTTGGGGAACAAGTTAAAACTTCATACAAACTAGCCTAATTAACCTATATAGTAACCTAATAGGACTTAAATACATCAATTAAATGCCTATATCTACTTCTAAATATAAAAATACTACCCTATAAATTATTATTCCGAAAATTACAATATAAGTAAAAATAACTAGACATAATAAACTATATCTTAATACCAATTTAACATGATCCTGCATCATTCTCCTCAGCTTCAAAAAAATTCGTCCTCAAATTTGAAGTATGGCAGAAAGAGTACGTTTGATGCTTGTCCTCCCACTTGGCCTTGACACTAGAATCTGTAAAATTTCGTATCCATGTCGAGTTCTGAACATACCGACTTGGGTGACGACATCCATCCAATCAGTCCAATGGATCTTTATAAAGTCATGGAGTAAAAGCTTGTTAATGAAACACAAAGAAGTTGTTTGTGGAGGGGGAAGATCAAATGGATCTGTGTAATGAGTACTGATTCTAGAATCAATCATCAATTCTTCATCATAGACTGGCGATTTATTCCAATCGACAATGGGTTGAGGAATGTGGGATTGAGATTCAGAAAAGGGCCAGAAAAAATCAAGGCCAAATTACAATTTTCCCCCCAAAGTATACACCAAATCCCAGTTTGCCACCCATATTCCGTTTTGTCCCATTACGGTACCCAATGTTACAATTTTTCCCGTTCACCCACGGACGGACGTTAAATTTTTAACGGAAGTTAACATGTGCATAACATGTGAGGGTTACTTTGGTCATTTTAATCGGGGGGGCAAAATGGGATTTAGTGCAGTTTTCTTAAATTGGTTAATGCAATTTTAGTAATAAAATTAAAACTAAACTCTAAATCAATAAATATATATTATTAGTATTTAAACTAATAATATAATTGACATGATATGGAGGTGATGAAGATGAACGAAAATAAATAAATAAAATAAAATAAACCGATACCAGGTTTCGGCTCTGATACCAACTGATGTAGCGAAAATCCTAGCAAAGTAACGATAGTATCAACGCTGTTGAGATCGCGCACGACTACCAGCGATTGATCTTCCAATACCAGCGATTGATCTTCCAAAATCCTGTTGAGGTCTAAAACCTACCACGATTTAGGCATCACTTCTCGTTGATTCAAAGGAATACCGAAAACTGAAATAAAGACAATCAATTCTCAAATAATTCAAAGCTAAATTTGGAATTGCATTGAAGCCTATATTTATAGGACTTATAAAGCTTGGGAAACAAGTTAAAACTTCCTACAAACTAGCCTAACCTATATAGTAACCTAATAGGACTTAAATACATCAATTAAATGACTAAATCTACTTCTAAATATAAAAATACTACCCTATAAATTATAATTCTGAAAATTACAATCTAATTAAAAATAGGCCAAATTACAATTTTCCCCCCAAAGTATACACCAAATCCCAGTTTGCCACCCATATTCCGTTTTGTCCCATTACGGTACCCAATGTTACAATTTTTCCCAGTTTCACCCCTGGGACGGACGGACGTTAAATTTTTTAACGGAAGTTGGTCATGTGCATGTCACATGATAAGTAAAATCAGAAAGTTACTATATTGCCCCCAATAGTTGTATTTGGTTAAAAAAAATTATTATTTCTTAATTAAAAATTTGGTAAATCTTTTCAAATTAATTAAAAAAAAATTAATTTGAAAAACATTACATTTCAAAATTTAAATTGAAAAATGTAAATAAAAAAAAATCTAAATTCCATTTCTTCTAAATCAAAATTCCATTTCTTCCACCTCATTGCGTCTCCATTAATTAGGCCCTCCTTCATTAAACTAATCCGCAACCCGCGCCCACGCGGCCCCATCTCCATCTCGGCCAAAGTAAGCCTCCACTCCGGCCGAATTCCATTAAATCTGGTTGCTCCTCTCTGTTTCGCGCCCCACGCGAATCTGCGATAGCCAGCCTTCTAAACTCCGGTCACCATCTTCAGATCCGACAACCTCAGTGCCCGCGTGCCCTCAGCCTCAAATTGCCCAAGGTTGCAGCTAGATTTCATACAGGGTTTGAAATTGAGGTATTTTCTTTGTCTGTGATGAGAGAGAGTTGGTGGGTGTTGAGGTTGGAGATGGCGGTGAGTCTGTGACGGCGTTGAAGAGAAGCACCAGAAAAGGATCGTTCGGAGCTGGATCGGCGGTGTCTTCGGAGAAGACGAAGCTAGCGTGGTGTTCAATTTCTGTTCCGAGGTCGTCTCATTCGGCCAAAGCACACAACCCAGTTCAATTTCTGTTCCAAAAATATGACTGGAAATGCTTGGAAGGAATTGGGGAAATTGTTGAGCTGGGTTTAGTGATTTCTTTCAATTTTCGTGTCTGTGATGATAGAGAGTTGGTGGGTGTTGAGTGGTGGTGGAGAAGGGGCGGAGATGGCGAAATGGTGTTGTTCGATTTTTGCGTTCGAGACCTGTGATGAGAGAGAGTACTTGGACATGATTAATGGTGAAAAAAATAAAAAAAGGGAATAAAAAGATGCACCACAAGTTTGCTTGAAATCAATTGTTTGTGTATTTGCTTAAAATTAATTGTTGGGTTGCTTGAATAAAAAAAATGTATATTAAAAGTGGGTTTAAAAAAGATGCACCACAAGTGTTTGACAAAATGCATGAATGAACCTTTTTTTTTTAATTTGTTTTAAATTTTTTAAAAACAATTATAAATTAAAACTATCTTAAATATCAAATGGGTACCAATTTTTATTTTAATTTCTTTAAGAAAATTTATAATTTAAAAATATCTTAAATATTAGTGGATAACAATTTTTATTTTCTTTTGTTTTAATTCTCTTGAAAAATTTATAATTCAAAATATCTTAAATGTCAAATGGTTAACTAAACGATAAAATAATATCCAACCTACAAATGCTAATAATTAATTAATGACATATTTTTCTATTAAACACTTAGTTTAAATACTAATAATATATATTTATTGATTTAGAGTTTAGTTTTAATTTTATTACTAAAATTGCATTAACCAATTTAAGAAAACTGCACTAAATCCCATTTTGCCCCCCCGATTAAAATGACCAAAGTAACCCTCACATGTTATGCACATGTTAACTTCCGTTAAAAAATTTAACGTCCGTCCGTCCCAGGGGTGAAACTGGGAAAAATTGTAACATTGGGTACCGTAATGGGACAAAACGGAATATGGGTGGAAAACTGGGATTTGGTGTATACTTTGGGGGAAAAATTGTAATTTGGCCTTAAAAATAACTAGATATAAAAAACTAAATCTTATTAATACCAATTTAACTTGATCCTGCATCATTTATCTTTACGGGTGATCAATGTATTTATGGGTGTCGAGTGTAAATAAGTGGTTGAGTAGTTAGTTTGTTAGAAAGAGTATCTTGCATAGGAAGTTAGTCAGTTAGTCTTTCTTTCATATAAATAACTTGTTATATGTAATCCTCTCACAGTTGAGTTGAGTAATACAATCAATCGATCAAGAACATTTCCCTCCTTTTTGTGCCATGTTAAAAGTTAAAACTAACAAAACTCAACCTTGCCAAGGTGCTGCCTTGCTGCTGGTAACAAGATATTTTCACCGATCTGCGTTGACCCAATTTATGGTTCATTCTTTATTGCTGCACCAAGAGCAGGGCTTGATCTAAACCCAAGTTCTTGCAACTACTACCTTCCTCTCGTAGTTATTTTGTTGCAAATAATGAATATGCAACCAGCAAATTATTTAATTAATTGAAAAAACGTTCATAGCATAGATAATAATTGAGTCAAAGAACAATTGTCCCTTGAGTTATGCGTCATCCAATTGTAACCTAATATTTTTAGGCTTTCTCTATGCTGATGGGACGGTCGAGAGAAAATATTGAAACTCTATGCACAATTAATGACCATAACTTTTTATATACTTAGTTTGACCTAATTTTCAAATTTCAACTAGTCCATTATAAGTTGACAATTAGCCCCCTTGACGTCTCTACACATATTCAACTAAATCTCATACTTATCAAAAAATGACTTAGACCCATATCACTTCAATTAGGCCTATTATCTTTAAATAACAAGAGGTATACGATTAAACCGCAGTGCATACACGTCTGTATAGGCACTTATATAGAAGTCCACAAAATCTTAACAATCTCCCGGACCATATATATGTGCTTACGTAAAAACCTTACAATCGTATATCACATTAAATACTTTAGCAGCTCGAGCAAGCCTTTTGTTTCAATCATCTTACACCAATCCCATCCATTAGCCAAATTAACAGAAGGATGAAAGAGGCTTTCGTCACATTTATCGCAACTAGACCCATCAATGGTCACAAACATTAACATAACTAACAACATGGACTAAACATGGATGTGTGGCATGAAAATTACATATAATGTGATTTTCACATGCCTATCTCTAACTGGCCATACCTTAATCCGTATGAGATCAAATGCAACATTCAGAGTGCATGTTGAATACTGGATAACTTTATGCTTTAATAATAACCAAAATTATAGAAATATCAAACAATGAATCATAAATGTCGAGCAAATATATAATATAAACTCCTACTGAATCTATGCACAATCCAAGTGTAGAACACTCGTACGAGGAGTGTGCTCGTGAAAGACCTTAAGTGTCAACCCTTAGTGAATGAATCTGATATCATTGAGTTTGGCTGCTATCCAATGTTACTTGGACTGCTGAGGCATGTGCCTTACACTCCAAGAATTATGCCAGGTCTGGACGAGTTCAAACCTGTGCATACATATATCAAACTCCCTACAATTGAAGCATAAGGGATATCTTTCATTGCTTTAGATTCAATTTTCAATTTTGGGGCATTGATTGAGACTGAGTCTATCTCCTTTAGCCATCGAGGTATCACCTAGTTTACAATCCTGCATGCCAAATCTTTTAAGTATATTTTTTTATATATATCCTCTTTGTGATAATTCAAGAGTACTCTGAGAACAATCTCGATGTATCTGGATCCCTAACAC
This sequence comes from Platycodon grandiflorus, assembly GCA_016624345.1. Lineage (NCBI taxonomy): Eukaryota > Viridiplantae > Streptophyta > Magnoliopsida > Asterales > Campanulaceae > Platycodon > Platycodon grandiflorus. The sequence continues at coordinate 22,430,432 of CM028361.1, forward strand.
AAAAGATGCATCACAAAAATCATTCATCTCAAATTTCTTAGTCTCATGCAATAAGTCTATATCATTAGTGGCAAGTAGGATGTCATACACGTATAAAACCAGAAAAATGTATTTGCTCTCACTAAACTTATGGTATATACATTCATCAACTGCATTTATCCCAAAACCAAAATGAAATTTGTGATACCATTGAAGAGAAGCCCATAGATAGATTTCTTAATTAGTTTGTAAACCGATTGAAATAAGTGTTCCATATTCAATTTTAGGATGTTAAAAAGTAAGTGTATTTTTCCACTTTTGAGATGTTTTCAATTCCTCTTTTGAGGTAATGACATGGTGATGACCCTCAAATTCTTACTCGGGAAAGTAACGTTAATAGGCCTCACGTGCTTACACTTGCTCTCAACTCCGTTATCTTTGGAATGTTCATGACTAGAGTGATAAGTGGAATGAATTTAACTTTAACATGCATGATCGAGTGCCTAAGAAAGACGATTTTGATTGGAATGGTGAAGTGGAATTGATGGATACTTTGGGGGGGATAAAAACGTATTTAGGCATATGTAATGATAATACTAGAAAGAAGGATAAGGAAAAGGAAAACTGGAACTTGGAGCTAAAAAAGTACAAAAAGATTTCATTTCGATAGTAAAAATAATTTGATGATCCACACTTTTAACACCATAAATATTTTTACGGTGTAAAAGCTGTTGGATTCAGTCAAATTTTTATCCCATTTACATGTAATACAACTAATTCTTCAAGTGGTTTCGCTGATTTCTCGCTCGAAAAATTGACTAGTTGCAGATCAGATCAATCCCCACAACTATATAAAGCAAGCCCACCTGCAAAATGAAACATAGACATCCAAATAACTACATCTCTCTCATAAACACTTTCCTTAAAGCAAACATATTATCAGTAAGGTGTGGGGGGGTCAATGTTGATTGTCTAGAATCGACTTGGGTTTGTTCCAGTTGTGGCTGCAGGTCTAGTAAAACAGGTCTTATCGGACCCTAGACCATCCTGTAAATAGCCATCTCTGATCGATCAACCTCCCCACTCCACACCCCACTGGCCATCCTAGCTCCTCTTGTTCCAGTTGAAAAAGATGAAGGGAAGTAGGGTGAATTCGTTTCTCATCTTGCTCCTCACACTCGCTGCAATGATCCCGGCCTTGATGGCTCAAGAGTTAGTTCCTTTTTGTTCTTTTAATTTTCATTATCTTTTTTTATTTTAATGAATCATGTTATTGTTGCTATTGATGCACGTTTTGGGCTCCTGGACGACTATCAAGGAACGAAAGTTCATGCGCTGTGATGTGTGGGCAATCCTTAAGTCATTTTATGATTTTGGTAATTATTAATGTTAAACCAAATTAATTAATCTGAGGTGAAGTAATTTTGATGATTGGCCGGGTCCAGGGAAATTACATTCACGAACAGCACAAGAAGAAACCTTGGTAAGAAATACCGTGGCCCATGCGTGGCCTACAACTCAATTGACAAGTGCTGGAGATGCCAACCTGATTGGGCCAACAACAGGAAGAGGCTAGCTGATTGTGTCCAAGGATTCGGCCAAAAAACCCATGGAGGGAAAGATGGCGAAATCTACGTGGTGACTGATGCATCAGACAATGACATGGTGAACCCAAAGCCCGGAACCCTTCGTCATGCAGTGATCCAAAAGCAACCATTATGGATCATCTTTGCTCGTTCCATGATCATACGACTGAACCAAGAGCTGATCATGGCCAGTCACAAGACCATCGATGCCCGTGGTGCCAATGTCGTACTTTGTGGTGGGGCTGGGCTTATGATCCAGAATGTGGAGAACATCATCATTCACAACCTTCATATTCGCAACATTGTCAAAGGTAACGGTGGCCTGATTAGAGACTCAATCGATCATTTCGGACTCAGGGGAATCAGCGACGGCGACGCCATTTCTATATGGCATTCGCATGATATCTGGATCGATCATTGCTCCATGTCTAAGACTGATGATGGGCTTATCGATGTTGTCCAACAATCCACTGATGTCACAATATCTAACTGCCACTTTGTTCATCATGACCATGTAAGTGATATATTACTTTATAAATTATGTTTGTCATGATTTAGTAAGTGCGCTACGATAGGTGCGCAGGACAATAAATAAAATCATGAATTGAATATGGGTCGGTCTGTGGCATTTCTGCAGACATTGCTGTTCGGTGCAAGTGATAAAGACCCATTGGACAAGGTAATAAGGGTGACACTCGCATTTAACCACTTTGGGAAAGGACTAACACAGAGAATGCCGTCTCTGCGTTGGGGATTCGCTCATGTTGTGAACAATGACTACACGCACTGGAAGATGTACGCAATTGGTGGAGCTGACGGTGCCACCATCATAAGCCAGGGTAACAGATTCATGGCTCCAAACGACAGGAACGCAAAAGAAGTGGCCCACAGGAATCAGTATGGTCAAGGTGCACCAGAATCAGTATGGAGGCACTGGACATGGAGATCAGAGGGAGATTTGTTGTTGAACGGAGCAACGTTTACTCAATCTGGAACTCCAAACTGGGCACAGTATTATAAGGGTTTACCGTTGATGAAGCCAGCACCCGCCACTAAAGTTGGATTGCTCACCAAGTTTGCAGGTGCCCTTCCCTGCAAGGTTGGGAGGCCATGCTAATTAATGAACTAATTCCTCTACTCTTTTCGATCGCTTTTAATCGTCTTATTATTATTTGATTATGTAAGAGAACAAGAGATCGAAGGGAGTGAGATAAGATGAGAGGAACGAAGAGGGGTGATTGTTTGGTTGTTAACTATGTGAGGTCAACTGAGTGCTTAGTTTGTGGTGATTTAAGGAAGCAAAAAATGAGGTGATGTGGGGAGGAAAGTCTTGTAAATAAGTGAGTTTTCTAGTACTATTATAAATGCATGACATTTTCTCTTTTTAATTTTCCTTGACTTGATTCATACATGCATGGGACTGTGAAGAGATTTTTTTTCTTTTTTATTTGGATCAACAAACCATTTTATATAGTAATTGATTATATAGATATTACAGTCTCCAATAGCAGAGTCAAAAATAAGATTTTAACCCAGCATACAGCCCTACCCAGCCATATGATAACTCCACAATCACCCCTGTCTTAATTCACAAAAACAAACACCAAATAGCTATTACATGGGACTCCAAACAAAACTACAAACTGCTTCAAATTCATATATATATATATATATATATATATATATATAGAGAGAGAGAGAGAGAGAGAGAGAGAGAGAGAGAGAGAGGACGCGGAGCCACGCTTCAAATTCATGTTCTAACCAAAAGAAATGATACTATGGGAAAAGTACATTGAAAGTTGAAACAACCTTTACCAGATCAGATCAAATGACCTGTGAAGCGCACGAGCCACAACTTGGCCTTGGCATTCGTGGAGGGAGGGAGCCCGTCCTCGCTGTGGGAATTATAAGAGTAGCCGGCAATTGAGAAAATACACACTCTTTTTATTAATGAAAGGAACAGTACATATATATACAATGGCGTGACTTTCTGCCCAAGATACAATTGAATCCTATACTAAAAATACAATCAAAATAAATGGAAAGGAAATATATACTAAATTGAAGAAGATCCATGTATATCTTTGCCATGTATATTGGAATCATGCATATCTTTATCATGCCCCCGCAAGATGGATGGTTGAAGAGTAAGACCAATCTTGGAAGAAAGACTATGAAATCGAACACGAGCAAGTGGCTTTGTAAGGATATCAGCAAGTTGATCATCACCATTAATATGAGAAACCCGAAGAGACTGATTTTGGACATGTTCACGAACAAAATGATAGTCCAAGCCAAGATGCTTCATTTTGGAATGAAATCTAGGATTGGCAGCAACATATGTAGCACCAAGATTGTCACAATAAATCGCAGGCGTGACAGTAGACGGAACACTGAGTTCCTGAAGAAGATTATTAATCCAAAGAACCTCAGCAGTAGTAGAAGCAACAGCACGATATTCCGCCTCTGTGGAAGATCGTGCAAGAGTACGTTGTTTTCTAGAGCTCCAGGAAATTGGGTTACAACCCAAGTAAACTATATAGCCAGTAGTGGAGAGAAAAGAATCATTGTCACCAGCCCAGTCTGCATCCGTGAATGCATGGAGAGTAAGGGGGGGAAGGGAAAATAGCGTGAGGAAACTGACGACGAAAGGTATTACACTGGGAAACATAGTGCCCAGTATTACGACACCATTGGCACTTTCCTTTGAAGGGAACCGTGGGTGGTGAGGAGAAAGAAACATTCTGGAAGTTGGGTGTATGGAGAAGGCCGGTGTTGGGAGAAGGAATGTGAGAGCTGGAAGGACGGTTGGTGTGTTTGGAGACATAGTTGACAGTAGCAGGGAAAGAGGGAAGGCTTTTGGCTTTGTGTTGGATAAGGAGCTCACGGTTAAGTAGCTTTTCATGGAGCTCATCAAAAGAGATGGGTGTGTCGCGGCTCTGAACCGCGGTGACAACACTCTCAAAATCGGGATCATTCAGTTGTTCAAGAATCCGATCAACCAAGTCGTCGGAGTCAAGTGGGCGGCCCAAAGAAGCAAGTTGGTCAGCGCACGTTTTAAGCTCCTGCATATAATCCGTGATGGATCGAGGACCTTTTGTGATGCTACGTAAACGATCCTTAATTTGTTTAAGTTGACCCTTAGAGGGATTAGCATAGGTCTTTGCTAAGGTTTTCCAGGCATCATATGAGGTGAGGCATTGAGAGATTAGAGGAACGAGAGAAGGAGATAAAGTGCCGGCCAAAGCACCGAGGAGCAGTTTGTCTTGGCGGAACCAAGTCGAGTAGGCTGGATTGGGGGTGGAAGCAGAAACGGGTGTAGCTGTGTCAGGCGAAGTAGTGGGAGTTGCGGGAGAAGGAGGGGTGGCGGGTTTTGTTGGTGAGATAAACTGAGGAGGGCAAGGGAGAGTACCGTCAATATAGGCATAAAGGTCGAGACCAAGAAGTGTGGCTTCAATTTGTATCTTCTACGTAATATAGTTGGTGGAGGTGAGTTTGAGAATATGGAAGAGACAGACCACAACAAGTGGTTTGGCAGGCTCAGCGGCATTAGGAAGAAGATAGGAGGAGTCGGAGGAGGCCATGAGAGAAGACAGGGAGGAAAAAAAATGAGTATTGGATCTGGGCTGTGATACCATATAAGAGTAGCCGGCAATTGAGAAAATACACACTCTTTTTATTAATGAAAGGAACAGTACATATATATACAATGGCGTGACTTTCTGCCCAAGATACAATTGAATCCTATACTAAAAATACAATCAAAATAAATGGAAAGGAAATATATACTAAATTGAAGAAAATCCATGTATATCTTTGCCATGTATATTGGAATCATGCATATCTTTATCAGGAATATACCAATGTGGTCATTATCTTGCCACGCAAAGTTAGGAACCGAAGAAACTTCCATGAATAGATCGTGACAACAGTACAAGTTAAACAAGAGCATTTAACATCAAGCCTTCCAAGGTTCTAGGTGACGACGCGTGGCTTGGCTCCTGCAGAGCTCTTGAATTCCAACCAACAAACTACACTTGTAGGATTAAGAAAAGCCGGAATGAATCTCGTCTGCTAGCCTTCTACTGGATTGCACATTAGACCTGTTGCACCAATATAAGCTTGTTACAAAAGCACCAAAGTTTTCCCAGGTACATATATAGATAGCTATTACAGAAAATCTTTGACTAAACGCCTACTGCATACACTTTAGCCTTAGAGGTTTTGCAGACGAGGCCAACTACTCCTCTTCAAAAATGATATCCTATCTTTAACTCTTGACAAACCGGAGTAAGCCTCGAGCAATTAGTAGCAAAGAAATGATCCAGAGACGACTCCTGCACACAACATCATAATCAAGCTAAATTCAGGACTATACCTTGCTGTCATAGCTCCAGAAGGAATTCTCACACTTGACTGGATAGAACGAACCGCCAGAAAAATGAACAAATGGGATGGATGTTGGTTTTGTCGTAGGAGAAATTTGTAAACCAGCAGGCATCCCTCCCACCATTTGATTAGAGGCAGTCTCAGACAGCTGCCACAGGGCTTCAGCCTTGAGCACATATATAGAAAGTAATGGTGACAAGGGAATCACCGCTCTTAAAATATGTCTTAAATTCATAAGAATTTTAAAATTCTATACAAACTAGGATTGTATTAATTAATTATAGAGTTAATTGGAGAAGGTTAAACAATTTTATACTAGTTGTAAAAGAATTCATTTATTGACATGGATTAAGAGTAGTCTTAATCCCAATTTGTTAAGGTTTTTCTTAGGGCCTATATAAAGAGATGATGAGACATTAATTACAGAAAGGACTAAAAGTGAAAGAGACACAAACTGGGGAGAGACGGACGACGTCTCAAGGTCTTGGCGGTGTTAGACAAAATAATGCGTGGTTATTTTGGGCTGTGAGAAGTGTGGTACTCTGTAAGATCATGTCAATCCTTGTAACCCTAGTCCTAGGTAAAGTGAGTACATTGTAAACTCTCTATTTTAATTTCTCATCGTTTATAGTGGATTTGTTGCTTGCCTTAGAGTGAATTAAACCACGTAAATCCTCTGTTTCCTTTTGTTTGATTTCGTTATATTTTCTATTTTCTTGCTGACTTGCCATTATTTCTCCAAATACTTGGTACTTTTATTTTCGACCGATTCGCTTCCGCATTGAAGATAGAAACTTGGAATTCTTAATCCAAAAATATCCTAGTTTTTATAACAAACTGGTATTAGAGCTTTGGGATAGTCGAAATAATGAATCAAGAGATTGGAGTTTTAAAGATGGGGGACGTTGGAAATTCTACGCAATTTCAATTGGAGAAAAATTTAACGGAAGAAATGACTTTAGTTTGTGGCAAGTTAAAGTTAGGGATGTGTTGATCCAAGCAGATCAAGAGATTGATTTGGAAGGAAAGGAAGCAAAACCCAACGGTATGAAGGATGAGGTATAGAAGAGAATTCATCAAAAGGCGGCTAACACTATCTGGCGATGTTGTGCGAATAATGTTCTCTACAACGTTATCTCCGAAAGATCTGCGAAGGCATTATGGGAGAAGTTAGAGAGTCTATACATGAGAAAATTTATGTCAAACCGGTTGTACATAAAGAAGGGGTTGTTTAACTTCACGATGTCTGAAGGTACGAATATTCATAATCACTTGAATGCTTTTAACAAGATACTTTGCGAGTTTGATAATATCGGTGTGAAAATTGAGGATGAAGAACAAGGTTTAATTTTGTTAAAATCTTTGCCACCATCTTTCAAGGATTTAGTTACTACTGTTATGCATGGAAAAGACAAGCTTACTTTGGGTGAAGTACAAACATCATTATTAACTGATGATTCTATGAACAAGGGTTTTAAGAATAATGATAATAGTGATGCATTGTATGTGGGAAGCAAAGTTAATCATGTCAGAAATTCGTCCGGTGAAAGTTCAAGTGGTGGTGAAAAGAAAAAGAAGACTTTCAAGATAAAGTGTTGGCATTGCAATTAGATATGTCACGTTGTTCGTAATTGTCAAATACTCAAGGATGAAGTGAAGAAACAATTGAATTATAATGCTAATATTGTCACTTTCGATGAGGGTGATATTAGCAATGACGAGAATAACGGTGATGTACTTAATGTGCCCGTGGGTGGTGATAATCTACAGACTGAATGGGTTCTTGATTTCGGTTGTTCTTTTCACATGTGTTCCAATAGAGATATATTTTCTACTTGCAAGAGTGCAAGTGGTGGTGTATTTTTAGCGGATGATTCTTCTTGTAAAATTGAAAGTGTTAGGACAATTAAAATCAAGACTCAAGGTGGAGTGTAAACGATAACTGAAGTTCGTCATGTTCATAACTTGAGGAGGAATTTAATTTCATCGGGTTCCTTGGATTTGAAAGGTTACAATTACACAGTTCGTGATGGAAAGATGAAAATCTTTCGTGGTGGCTGTTTTCTCATGAGTGAAAATAAAAAGGGCAATTTATATTTACTAAAAGAGAGTGTTATATATTCAAGGTGGAGCTCATGCTATGTTTCAAAGTGAAGGTGTCATGTGTAAAGACTTTAGAAGTATTCAGTTCGGTAGTATTTCATGGAGCGAGTTCAATGGCCACTTGAACTCGTGTGTTTGAGATCAATTTTAGGCACTCATGGTGGGGTGCATGACGAGCAAGCAACAATGGGGATAGATGATTGATGAAATTTGAGTCAAGGTGGAGATTTGTTAAAATATGTCTCAAATTCATAAGAATTTTGGAATCTTATACAAACTAAGATTATATTAATTAATCCTAGAGTTAATTGGAGAAGGTTAATCAATTTTATATTAGTTGTAAAAGAATTCATTTATTGACATGGATTAACAGTCTTAATCCTAATTTTTTCAAGTTTTTTCTTATATTAGGGCCTATATAAAGGGGTGATGAGATGTCAATTAGAGACAAGACCAAAAGTGAGAGAGACACAAACTGGGGAGAGACGGACGACGGACACAGTTGGTGGTCGAGGGTCTCAAGGTTTTGGCGGTATTAGACAAAATAATGCGTGACTATTTTGGGCTGTGAGAGGCACGGTACTCTGTGAGATTGTGTCAATCCTTGTAACGCTAGTTCTAGCTAGAGTGAGTACATTGAAAACTCTTTATTGTAATTACTCATCGTTTATAGTGGATTTGTTGCTTGCCTTGGAGTGGATTAAACCACGTAAATCCTTTGTTCCCTTTTGTTTAATTCCGTTATATTTTCTATTTTCTTACCATTATTTCTCCAAATACTTGGTACTTTTATTTTCGACCAATTCACTTCCGCATTAAAGATAGAAACTTGAAATTTTTATTCCATGAATATCCTCGTTTTTATAACAACCACCGCATCCAAGACCACTTGAGGTTGGGGCTCCATAAGAGATTGAGCATTCGGCACAGTCGTATTACTAATATTCGCTCATAATTCTTTAAAGAGTAATGTTATGTGGATCTAAAGAGTACCAAATTTTTTGCACCAAATGATGTATCAGTTAATGTGGTAGTTGATATAGTACAAAAAATAAAATTAAAAATTATAATTAATGCATCACATCAGCTGCTACATCAGCTGACACATCATTTGGTTTAGTATTTTTTAGGTTACCATATCATTACTCTTTTTTAAATAAATTAAATTCATAACTTACCACAGACGGTTTGAATTACTAATAATTACCAACTGCCAAAAAATCTGATATAAAAATAGTTTTGATAGCCATCAAGTATCTTTATTTATCTGACCACCAAAAAAAATTTATACACATTTCTATTATTACTTCAGAAGAGTGCTCAAAATGAAGCCTTGTTACACTTTTTTGAATCGTCATTAAAGTATATATATATATCTATATATATATATATATATATATATATATATATATATATACTGTGATCTTCGTTTCTACTGGCTAAGGACATATGCGAAAAATCACTAATAAATGGGCATCAAAGTGCTCGCCCAGAAGTTGCCCGCTGACTGGACACAAATCTTCAATCAACATCAATATTCGTGCAAATACACCGCAAATCACAAATCGAACTTTGTAACAGGATCGGCCAATATTTATGTAGGCCTAAATCGAATTATAAAATAAAGTATTTTTAATAAAATATTACACTAATATATTTTTATTTAAAATTTATCTTTTGTGCTTTTTAGGATGTAAATTAAATTATTTATTAAATTATTGTAATCGATTTCATTTAATAATTCTTTTCCAATCGATAATAAAGCTAGTTTACTTAATCTTTGTTGAAAACATTGTCGATCTTAGATAAGATTTTATTAATTTTATTTTTGAAAAACTTATTTCTGTCGAAGCAACAGTTACAAGAATCATTAACATTATTCTATAAGTGATATACGCAATTGGAAAAGAATCAAGTCTTATTATATAATTAAGTATGTCATTTGGTGTTTCATTTTTCACTTCTATAATTTTTCTTAAAATTTTAGCTCTGTAAATAAATCTAATTCATCAATATTAGAGTTGTCATTATATTTTAATGAACGTTGAAGGTTAAGACCTAAAAAACAATTTTAATTGTCATTATCACATGACCTTAATTTCTCAATGCCAAATAAAAAATCAAAAATATTTTAATACATTTAAGTTGTTCAAATCTACTCTAAAAGGAAATGATTGTTTTATCTATTATGTACAAGAAGTGATCATCTTTAAATGATTCGCCAATAATTTTACCAAATTGTTATATTGCGAAACACTAAGCTAGTAACATTATTAACTTGGAATAAGAATAACCATTCATGAGTGAGCGAATAAAACTACGACTCACTTTTAATATTTATAAAAAAATATTAAAATAAATAATAATAAAAATTTGAGGCCTAAACTAGAGCCTTGTCTTTATTTAACCTTGGGCCGGTCATGCTTTGTAAATACCCAAAATATTTTTACCAATCTTTATTTTCCAAAATATTTTTACCAATCTTTGTAAATACCCAAAATATTTTTACCAATCTTTGTAAATTTGAGGCCTAAACTAGAGCCTTGTCTTTATTTACCAACTAGTATAACACTCGTGGGATACACGGGGATTTTATAGATATAAATAAAATATTTAAAAAGTTTAATGTTAACAAAATAAATAAATAATTATACTATAAATATTATAAGTTAATGTAAACAAATAATTAAAATGTGAAAGTTAAAAAATTAATAAAAGAGAATCACATAAATAAAATAATTTATAATTATAAAATTGGAAATAATTCTGAAGATATCCGGGTCTCAATGAGTATTTCGAAACTTAGAGATACAATAACTAAGCTCTAATACCAATTAAAACAACTAATGCTTTGATACCAATAAAATAGTCAATTTTCAGGCTTAGATATAAAATAGTTAAGTTTTGATACCAATTAAGGGATGATTCCACCTCTACAATGCATGAAATCTATATTAATATAAAATTTTAATATTTTAGTGAGTGTAATGTATAAAAATTTAATATTTTAGTGAGTGCAATGTATAAAAATTAAAAAAATAATTAAAAGTAAATATAAAAAGATTACTCCAGACTTTGGTTGATAGACATTGCATATATAAGACACAATTGTAAAAATAAAAATAAAAATATTCCACATACACCTTACATTAACATTATAAATAATTTACTTTTTGGGAAAAAAATTACAATTTTTTTTTTCCATTTTCCGATATACTTTCCTAGAGTTTTACTTATACTTGCTTCAGATTTGATGAAATGAACCAAAAAATATTTTCATCTATTTTTTTTCTGATTGATCTGAATTTTTTACCGATCGAATGGTTTCACTTAAAGCTTATGTGTATTTTTCATATTTTTTTGTTATAAATATTTTGAATCTATAGAAATGAACTTCAATATTTTAGATACTCCCTCTGTCCCGGATAAATGTTCCTAATTGATAAAACACAGGAATTAAGAAACATAATTAATGATGTGTTGTAAAATGTGTTTTGATAATAATACCCATGAACATTAATTGAGTTCAACTTTTCTAAACAATTAGGTTTCTCTAGGATATGCTATATTAAATTAAGCTTTTAAGGGTATATAAAATTACCTATATTTTTTTGATTATTTACCGATCGCTTGACATTTGTTTTCTTATACCCCTGCTTCAAATTTTAGAAAGGAACCAAAAAATAAAATTTTAAACCCGTATTTCTTTCTTAAAAATTTGCTTGACTTCCTCAAGGTAAGTCCAAATTTTATCAACTTTGACATTAACATATTCATAATGTGATCTAATTTTTTTTATTTTGACGTAAAATAAATGTGTTTATTTATTTATTTTATTTTTTTGTATCTTAAAATATATGATTTGAATATTTTATCGATATAATGCCTTTTGCATACTAATTATGTGAATATTTTTTGTTATAATAACTCTGGATCAAATGAAATGGACAAAATTTTTAGGACTATATAATTTTTGCTAAAAGTTTCTTACGATGGATTCTTTTGTTAATATTAATTTGCTGAACCTATAAACTCAAAAGCTTAAAGGTCCCATAAGAAATCATCTGCAAAAGAACATGTGAATTGGGAATTGAAAACATCATTATGTTGTAGACTAACTTTTGATGTTTTAATGTTGACCAACTTAAAAATTAGAAATTTATATTTTCAAGGCAAGCACAAGTTTTCATCAAAACAAACTGGGTTCTAATTTTGGCAAGTAGATTTTGGCTGGAATTTTCCTTTTATAGACTCAATTGTTATTATATATATATAGATCTTTATGAGAGTTGCTATTCACACTCAATAAATTACTGAGTACACCCCATTACTTAGTACACATCCCCCAAATATTTTTCACCATTTAAAATATTAAGTACACCCCCTTAATTTTCTAATATACCCTTACAATATTTTTTCCTTAATTAACCTACCCAACACTAAGTACACTTCACTCCAAACAACACTATTCATCATCCTTCCCACCCAACCGCCCCAACCAACACAGTGAAGCCCGCCTCCCTTCACCCTCCTCTCTTTCACACCCACACCCCCACCCACATTCAGCCCGCCACCCCTCTCCCTCCTCTCTCACACCCCCACCCCAAACAACCAACTATTCCTCCTCCTTCCCCCACCTCGCTGCAAGCTTCTTCCTTCTTGACTCAAGCCCGCTTCTTCCTTGCCTTTTTTTTTTTTTTTGAAGGTGTTCGGCACCCTTACCGAACACCCATAGTGGTATTTGACACCCACTAACTGAACATCACTATGGTTGTTCGGTACCCTTACCGAACATCTTTGGCTATGTTCGGTAAGGCTACCGAACATGAATTATAAAAAAAAAAAAAAAAAAAAAAAGGCACTTAAGTCAAAATTTATAATGACATTTTTATAATATATAAGGTGGAGTGTACTCGGTAAATGTATGGGTGTAAATAGCAACGCTCTTAAATTAAATAATATCCACTTCTTGGATTGCCAAATTTATCTCAATCATTGAGTATATTTACTAATCTCTTATTTAAATATATTTACTAATCTCTTATTGCCAAATTTATCTCAATCATTGAGTATATTTACTAATCTCTTATTTAAATATGGTTTAATTTTCAGTTTCATCACCCTACTTTCGCAAAAAAACTGATAAGATCACTCTACAATTTTTTTTACAGATTAATGACTATACTTTACAAAAGATACCACGTTAGTCACTGCACTTTTGCTGTTAAGCCAGCTTAAAATTTTTGTATAAACCCGAAATTGCCCTTGGGATAAGCATGTGCCAGTCATGTTCTTTCTTTACCTCAACTCACCCTTAATTCCCGACCAAACACAAACACTAAAAGACAATATCGATCGATCAGAGCTCGACTTGAAGAAGAGGCTGTAAGCAAGCTCTATTGAAGCTCCATTGAAGCACCATTGAAGAGCATGAAGCAGGGGAACTCGAATTCCACTTCAGGTTTAATAGTTTGAAACCCTAACTACCTTAGTGATTTGACTGAAGAAAGGCTGTGTGATTGTTGGAAAAGGACTCGTATGTGGACATCATGGACTAACGAACATCCTAGTATGAGGTTTTTTGGATGCCCTAACTGAAGGTATAACATTTCATCCTGGTATGAGGTTTTTACTGACTTTCAGCAATTTGGTTCTAAAAATTGGACTTTGATATTAGGGATTTTAGTTAATCTCAATCCTTTGATTCAGTTAAGGGTTTTAGTTCACATTTACATTTTGGATTGAATAATTGAAATTCCATAGAATTGTCCAACAAAATGAGTCTTTGTTGAATGGTTCAATTTATGGGTTTATTTGTTCTGTTTCAACATTACATAAATTGATTTTTTTTTTCTTTCCCAATGGTTCCTAGCAGGATGATGAAAAAATGTGTCATTTCTTTGCATGGTATGACCCTCTATTGAATCAAAGAGCAAGAGATTTGCTCAATGATTTTAAGAACAAAGAGATTGAGATGAAGACAATGTCAACTAAGCTTGCAAGTAAGAAACTGAAGATATCAAATCTGAAGAAGGAGGTTTGGAGATTGAAGGAAGATAATTCTATTTTGAACACAAAGTTGGCTGCAAATAGTTGGAAGGAAAAATTGATTGCCCTATTTGTTGTCATTGTGATTGGAATTTTAATGTACAAGAATGGCAACATTAAACCCAATTCATGTTGCCTTAAAATTTTGTGATGTATTTGTTGTCTGTTTTTTTCACATGACCATAGTAAACAGTATGTGTGTTTGTAGTATGTAACTTGGTTTTATTAATGAAAGTTATTTCGCCATGGTACTTGGTATATAATGTAATGTAATGTAATGATTTAATGTTATGTTATGTTACAAAGATGTCATTTTTGTTAATTTGTTCATTTTTGCCAAAGTTTGTTACTAGTGATTGCACAATGTAAACACCCTATATACAATTTCACTCTATATGTCAGTACATAACTTATACCATGGTACTTGTGATTGCACAATGTTTGAAGTCACTAATGTCATTATACAAATGTCATAGAAAACAAAACAAAAGAACAAATTTACATAACACAAGGCATTAATGTCATTACACAATATTCAAGTAGCAAAAAATAGCCCTGTTTTACATGCCAACACTGGTCAATCACCAACCAAAAACAAAAAACAGCCCCAAACTGTTAAAGACCAATATTACATGTATTAATCATGTTCCTTTCAACACATTTAACAGACCAATAACAAAAAACAGCCCCAGTGTTAAAGACCCCACAGTAACCAATACATTTAATCAATGTTTATTTGAACCTCATTGTTCTCCTTGCACTTATGCTTTAATGCATTGATCATGTTCCTTTCAGATTTTCTGATTTTTTCTCCCTTTTCAACTTTAATTTTCTTGATTGTTTGACTTCCAAGATCTATGTTCATAGGTCTCTGACTTGGTTGACTTCCAAGATCTCTGTTCATAGGTCTCTGACTTGGTTGATTTCCAAGACTTGTGTTCATTTCCCCACCTTGCCTTGATCCATGAGTAAAAAGAAGTCCCTATTTGAAACACAAGAAATTGTTAAAAACAAAGTTAAATGCATTTACAAGTGAACTACCAGTCCATGAAAATGACATGTTATACCTGACTTGGTTGATTTCCAAGACTTGTGATCATTTCCCCACCTTGCCTTGATCCATCAGTAATAAGAAGTCCCTATTTGAAACACAAGAAATTGTTAAAAACAAGGTTAAATGCATTTACAAGTGAACTACCAGTCCATGAAAATGACATGTTGTACCGACTTGGTTGATTTCCAAGACTTATGTTCATTTCTCCACCTTGTCTTGATCCATCATTAATAAGAAATCCCTATTTGAAACACAAGAAATTGTTAAAAACAAGGTTAAATGCATTTACAAGTGAACTACTAGTCCATGAAAATGACATGTTGTACCTGACTTGGTTGATTTCCGAGACTTGTGTTCATTTTCCTACCTTGCCTTGATCCATCAGTAATAACAGGTCCCTATTTGTTTGAAAAAGAAGTAAATGTTAAAGTCAATTTTAAGACACACAAGTGAATAAAGAATAAGTTAATGAAAATGACATGTGGTACCTAACTTGCTTCAATTTCAATACTCATGTTCACTTCCCTTGCTTGATTTGCTCCATCACTAAGATTAAGTCCCTATTTAATTGAGAATAACTAATGTTAGACATATTGTTAATTTTTTTTTTAAAAAAAACCAGCTTCTGAAAATGTAACCTAAGTTGTTGTCTCTTGAGTCTTTCTTGTTGCATTTATACTTGGTCCATCTCCAGCACCAGTTTCTGATGCACTAGCTGTCAGCTTTGCTTTGGAACAAGATCTCTTGTTGTGTTCAGCACCATTACAAAATGTGCATTTCATCACCCTGGCCTTTCTTGATAAACCTTATTTTTTTGGAGGACCAACTGTACTTTCCTGACTTGCTTCATCTTTTTTTTTCTTTGTGTTTGACTTAATCTTGCATTTCTTTGGCCTGCCTGGCATTTTCTTGTTTAAACTAATATCAAAGGATTTTTGCTTGACTTTTGCCACTGATTTTCACCATTGATTGGTCTCAAAGAATATGCATAAGCCTTCATAAATGTTGACTTATGGTAACACACATCTAAGTAGTTTTCTGGCCTCTCACCTCTATGAAAAATGGCTGCAATAGTATGTGTACATGGGATTCATTCAATTGCCATTTTATACAAGTGCATGTTCTTTTCTTAAGGTTCACAACAAATTCCTCTTTTCTGTTAGCCACCTCAAACTCCCCATCTCTATTGTAGATTAAATTTCAGTACTTAATATCTACCTTATTTTTTTCTAAAATTTTCTTGATGGCTGGGCAGTAATCATCAACATACCCCATCATCCATTCCCTCTATTTTTTCAGCCTACCCATCATATACAACCTTATCTCCTCTAACATGTAAATCAAAGGCTTAACCCTAAAGTCAACAATTATTCCATTAAAAACTTCATCCATGTTATTCTCTACATTATCCACTTTTATTGCAGTACTGAAATAAGCTCTGAAGAATTGCCCAAGGTGTAGATGCATAAACCACAGCCCAAAAAGCTTTTCTTAGTTCACCCCCCTTGAATTCTTTCCTCCAATTGCTATAAACATGACTTGCACAATTTCTGTGCTCAACAAAAGGCAGTATACTGCTCATGAACTGCCTCCATCAGACCCTTTTGTTGATCAGTTATCACAATCCATCCATCACCACTCCCTAAATCCAAGTCATTTACAAGCATTTGAATGAACCACCTCCATGAATTTTTGTTCTCAACATTTACAACAGCCCATGCCACAGGAAACATTTGATTGTTGGCATCCCTCCCTATTGCAACAAGCAATTCTCCTTTACAAATCTCTTTTAAAAAACACCCATCAAGCCCTAGAACAGACCTACACCCTTCAAGAAACCCCTTTTTCAATGCAGCAAAACAAATGTAAATCTTTGAAAAATATTCCTTCACGTTGGTTGGATGAACCCATTTCTCTATCTCCACAATACTTCCCTCATTAGTTCTCTTTAATTCCTTTCTGTAATCCCACAGCTTTGCATAATGGCCATCCAGTGATCCCAACTCTTCAACAAGAACCCTAGCCCTAACCCTTGTACACATGCTCCTACTAACAGATATTTTTCTATTACCTCTCTCTTGAATTCTCTTAGCTTCCATCTTGGGTTATTCAAAATTTTATCCCCAAATTATTTTGCAAGCCATCCAACACAACATCTACTCCTAAAGTTTTTTCCACAGTGATGGATACAGAATGTTTTAATATGGAAAGTTGTCTCATACAGCTTGCCCATAATTCCCATGAACATACATTTGAATTGGCACACTTAGCATGCACCCTCTTCTTATCATTCACAAGAAATTTAATGTCATAACCATTAAGACAACAATAATCCCTAATGACATCTCTAAATTCATGTACATTGGTTAATGCTTCATGCAAACTAAATTATCTATTTTTCATATCACATCTTTTTGTTGAACCTAGGGAACTTATTTCTAACAATTTCAGATCTCCATCATCATCACTCTCACTATCAGTATCAGGAGGAAACTCAGCATTTCTCTCA
This sequence comes from Platycodon grandiflorus, assembly GCA_016624345.1. Classification (NCBI taxonomy): domain Eukaryota; kingdom Viridiplantae; phylum Streptophyta; class Magnoliopsida; order Asterales; family Campanulaceae; genus Platycodon; species Platycodon grandiflorus. The sequence goes on from CM028361.1 coordinate 22,448,100, forward strand.
TCAAACATCATCTCACTGCCATCATTGGGTAAACCAACATGTTGTCTTTCAGTTTCACCTCCCAGTACAGAGCGACCATGTTCAGAAAAATTATATGAATATCTTCTCCTCTTCACACCACCAGCATACTTAGACTTCACAAAACCCTTTCTCTTTGTTCTCTTCAAAAATTTTCTAGCAGTCACTAACTCATCATCATTCAGGTCCTCTAAATCTTCATCTTCCACTATATTCTGATGAGTCATCCCCACTATTTTCTGATGAAGTACACACATACTCAGCATCATTATCAAAGCCCTCCTCATCCTCATGTTTAATAAAAATTTCTATTTGTCCTCTCACCTCACCTAGCTTCTTCAAATACTCAAAATCTTCAGGATTAACTAATGCCCTAAGCCCAGTGTCTTCTCTATTCTCAGCTCCTATACGAAAGGACATACAGGTGATACTTGGGTACCTTAACTCATTTCTCACCCCTTCATTCAACCCAGAAAATGTCAATTCTTGTATATTTAATTCTTTCCAATAATGGATCTTTTCCACATACGTAATTGGCTTCTCATGTAAAAATTCACCCCCATAGTTGCATTTTACAGCAACCGTCATCATACTACAAAATAGAAAAAAGTTCTGTAAGTCATCTAATCAGAAGAAAACAATAGTGGGAACATGTGAAGAAACACTGAACAAGTAACTTTCTGAAGAAAAAAACATAAAGTGTTGGGGAAGGTGGGGGACTAAAGTGAAACATTGGACAACAACATTACAATAACACAAATAATGGGGACCATTTCACATAAAAATATGAGCTTTATAAACAAATATGCATTTTTGGGACCATACTCTATATTATATTACAAAAAATAAACACAAAATACCTAATTTTAACAGACCAAAGGGGGACCATCTCAATACATGCATGCATACACGTTAAACACAAAAGCCCTAATTTCCTCTACTGTGATAACATAAACCCTAATTTTACAAAAAAATAAGTCCTAAAATCACCCTAATTGAAATTATATGAAAGCATAATCTAACAATACAAAGCACAAATTCGTAATTTAAGCTTTCAAAAACCCTAATCTGTAATACTAAATTCACAAATTAGGGTTTATTTCAATAAATGAGTTTGTATAAAAATCAAGGTTTGTGAGCTAACCTTCTTTCGATTTCCTTCACTTGATCCATACGCGATTCCAGTAGTTTGATTTACTCCATTCTTCGGTCTTTCAAAAACCTTCTTTCGTATCACTCTCTCTCTATCGAAAATGAAAAATGAAAAATGAAATGTTTTGATATACCATATCGTAATCGTAATTACGTTTAGACAGCCAAGACACCACGTGCAAGGCATATGCCACACATGAAGGGCATTTTAGTCTTTTCATAATATTTCGTCCAAAAAATTTAATGTTATTGATTTTATGTACCAAATTGACACCTTTTGTAAAATATACTGTAGTCATTAACCGGTGAACAAAAATTATAGAATGACCTTATCAAACTTTTTGCAAAAATAGGGTGATGAAATTGATGATTAAGCCTTTAAATAATTACCCACAACTCTATAAAGTAAAAGTCAAAAACCATCAAATCAATATGAGACTTGTTAAATGAGTACTAAATTTTGTGCAAAAATAATATATATTAATTCGTTATTTATTAACTTCACTTATAACCCACATTGAAGCCAAATAAGATATTACTACAAACATCATGCAAAATGAAAACTCCTTTTCATGTTCTATTGACGACTCTTATAGAACACAATTTTTTATTTTATTTTTGGAAGAGAACACAAATTTCTAAACTTGCCTAGATTCAAGAAGTGAACAAAAAGCAATCAGAACATAATGGAATTCACTAGTGCCTAATGATTGCGTATAGCTAGCTAGATACTACCCAGAAGAGCTTAATTTCATTCAGGAACAAGTATTGCTTTCTCAATGAACGAAATAAGTATGTAGGAACACTAAGTTCTATATAGCAAACAGAAAATATGAAAAAGGCCAAGAAAATTCTACGACCAAGCCACAAAACTTCATGCATTACTTAACTTTGTAACATAAAAAGCTGATTTTACAATAGCTTGCTGAACACCTTCGAAATGTTTTGGCCGCAATAATTTTACTAGTAAATGTGCAAAAAGTACTAACTGTTCCCCAAATCTAGGCACTGTCAGATTCATTCCCTGAATCTATATTGGTGGGCTGCTGTGGGTTCTTGTAGCCACTGATTTCATCCTTGTAGCGCTTCTTGTCTGCTTGAGCCTTTGCTTCATATGGTTCTTTCTGCTCAGCTGAAAAAAGGAAAATTTGCACGATCAGAGAAGAGTTAAAAGATAACATCACTGACGTTATTTTCAAGGCATAGCGTAAAACAAACCTGAGAGCGCTTTCCATCTGTCTCCAAGAACCTTGCTGATTTCTAGGAATGTGATACCAGGATTATCCCTCTTCACACTCTGCAGTCAATATAACAGTAAGACCAACCAATCCTCGGAATGCATAAATGGACATAAGTTAATACACGGCAAGTAGTATCAGCGAAAAAGAACAGTGAGTATCAATAATGCAATTGTTTCACTTTGTTACTTCTGTGAATCATGAATGTTTAAGTGAGAACATAAAACCAACTGAAAGCGCATCGTGCAGCCAGACGTCTAGTTTATTATGATACTCCCTCTGTCCCAAAATTATTTTCCATTCTTGTAGAAGGGTAGTAACAAAAAGAAACCAACACTCTACAATCACACACACTAACCTCCCTCTCAAGCTGTGAGAAAAACATGAAACCACTCATTGCTCTCTTTGGTGCATTTGGATCCTTCTTCTTCTTCTGTTTCCTCTTCTTTGAACCATCATCATCCCCACCTTTCGCTCTCTTCCTACTTGACGGAGGTTTAGAAGAAGAAGGCTCTTTCTTGGATTCCTTCTTCGCAGGTTTCTGAAACCACATCTTATCCAAAGTGAGACTACTTTTCACTTAAAAAGAAATGTTAGAAGAAAGGGAAAGGCTAGTGGTTTACCTCTTCTTCACCTCCGCTGTCACTAGCATCAGAATCGTCTCCCCCAGAATCATCGGTAGGCGAGCCTCCATCATCCTTGTCAGCAACAAAATCTTCATCCTGCAAGATCCACCGGGTTAAACATTGAAATGCATACCCAGACAAAGAGAGAGTCATCTAACGCACACACCCCTAATTTTGAAGCTAAGAATATGTATATGTAAGAAGCTGAAGCTATAAGATCTCTATCAAGTACCAACGGCATCTAAACAATTCATTCGCATCAGAAAATGTTTATAACCAAGAAGCTTAACAGATAAAACCAAAAACAAATTACAACTACAGAACACATGATAAATTTACCTCTTCATCACTCTCATCTCCACCAGCTTCATTCTTTATACGCTCCAGGTGTGGGTCAACAGCATCATCATCCTCATCCCGCAGAACAGCCGCAACACCATCTGCAGCTTGGACACCTCCCAGATTCATGATTTTCAGTCCTTTTGAGCTGTGCATCATTGAAAGTGTAAATTCAGTTACGAGGTATTAAAAAAGGTCAAATACTATGAACAGCATGCAACTATACTGACTTGATGAAATCAAAAAGATTATGGTATTCATTTCTCTGGATGTTTCGGAACAGATGTTCTTGCTCAGTTTTCAGTCTGATAGAAAGATCAAAGTAGTGCATGTTCGACCCTCCAGCAGCATGCCTCTCAAACTCCACATAATCAATCTAAAAACAAAATATAAGATGCCAAGTGAGTACAATTGACAGGCACGACCGCAGGTAGTATCCATAGTATATCAAGACCAAAAGTACTGCAACAGATCTCATGCCATGTTCCCACGGAAATACCTCGTCATGAAGAATAAGGGTTGGAGGTTTTGGTAAAAAGAAAAAGCTCTTTTCCAGTGGATAAAGGACACCATCTTCAGCTTTCAGTGACGACTTCACAGCATAACCATCCTGGCAGCTACGGAACTTTCCTGGTCTAGTGAGTTTGGTGCCAGACAAGCCACGCAATACCATCGAGAAAACTTCATGAATAAGCCCCTGTTAATTTCAAAGCAATCATATCATACAAACACATTCTTACAATGCCAAAAGTAGTGTAAAAGATCAATAAGCTACATTTTAATCAAAGTAACATTCTACTGATTCTTTTTCATCACCTTATATGAAGGTTCTAACTTGTCCTTGTATTTGGTATTCAACAGATCTTCATTCAATGTCAAGGTGGTTTCTACCACATAATCAGTTTCAAACTGTGAACAGGATGGAGAAAAAGATCATTAAACAACATTTAATCTGAGAAAGGCAAAACAGTGATAACCAAAGGAATACAGCAATAAAACCTGTAACACAATATGTGGGTATAAAGTTTGGCCTTTACGGATAGGTGGATCCAAAGTAACAACAACAAAGGTATGAGGTTGGTTAGACTGCACAAGAACAGAAGAGCATCAATTACTTATGTGCATTCTGATTCACAAACACAAGTAGTCAATCAACCAAAACTAGAAAACAAATTCATCTCAACAATCAATCCGTCCAAGAGAGAGAGAGAGAGAGAGAGAGAGAGAGAGAGAGAGAGAGAGAGAGAGAGAGAGAGAGAGATGCATGAAAAGTAAAATCAATCATATTTATGCTTTCTTTGAGAAAGAAATAAGAACCTTGGGCAGCACAAAAACGCGGACTACACTACTGTACTGAATTTTGAAATCATTGGCTTGGCCTTGAAGACGCAAAAATGAAAGGTGAAGTTCAACATTGTATCGGCCCCTGCAAAGAAGAGAAGGATTCCATAAAATCATTTGAAATAGCATAAAGACCTATGGTGACACCAACGCAACATATGCTGGCTAGACAAAAACACCTACCTTGGAGTAAGAATCGCAATGCCCTCAAATGTAGTAACAGCCTCCTCCCCTCCAGGCCCAACATCTGCCATTGACACGATTTTATCACGGAAGACCTGATGGGAATCATCATGAGCATAAAAAAGATGAAAGGTACTCGTCAATAGAAATTTTGAATCTGGGCAAACTCACCTGAGCAGGAGGACGATTTTCATCCCCAACAAACTGTGTATTAGAATTAGGTATGTGAAAACTTATCTCCATCAATGAATCTTTCTGCAATCATATGAACAAAACCCTTAGATAACGATCAAAAAAAGAAAAAGAGAACACTTAGAATACTACAGAAAGTGCAGGAAGAAAACGGGTATACAAATAAAAATAAACCGTGCTTTGAGCCCAGTAGGCAATAGGTGCACCTAGCATTATTGCACCAGTTGTGAGCATCATATGTAGCATGACAACTTGAAGCATTCATGAGTAAAGAAGGAGGAAAAAAACAATAAGCAACCTCATTTGCACCAGTTGTGTCATCCACATGGAACTCCAACATAACATCATTTTTTCCTTGAAGATGTGTCTGGGAGACATCAGCAAGAGATACCTCAAATGCTTGCTTCGAAGCAACCAGAAAAGAAAGCATATTGCCTGAACAATGTTGAAACACGACTTTTAAAGCATCTTTAAGGTGAATAACCAAACAACAGAATCAACTAGCTCTGGAGCACAAAAAGACAGACAAATTACAGTTACATTTCAAATTTGATCATTAAGATCTCACACTGAAAAAAGCAAACACAAGGAGTGAGTGATGTCAGAAAGCAAAACTCTGCAACCACAAGGTACACTAATAAATAACTGCAATTCTGTAGTCTATAATTATCACTCGTGACTGAGCACAAAATAGCTACCAAATTAGTTTAACAACAATCTTAAAAACAAGGTTCAAGAAGGTATAAATAAAAAAAACTTATAAAGAGACTTTTTTGTGGATTACGAAGAGAAAAAACAAGGAAATAGCCCACAACACCAACAGCGAAGGTGCACTAACCATTTAAATCAACTTCTCCCCAGTTCTTCCCACTGACAGAGAGCTGCTTCTCTTCTGGCGTAATCCCATAAGAGCTCTGGAAAAAGCTAGTCAGGCTAGCGACATCCTGCAATGCAAGTGCAGATAGAATGATAAGGGCAATCAAGAATTAAATTCAAAATGTAAAACCTTTGAATGTAACAATGATGAGAACATCTGAGCTCTTTAAATATGTCAGAATGTAAGGGTTTAAAAATTAAAATACTCAAATACAAATTCAACGGCTCTCCAAATATGCAGTATTGACAAACTCTCCAATCAATCATGTGTGACAGACAAACCAAAACATCCCTTAATGTAAGATAACATTAGAGAACTGCGCTTCAGAACCCTCATCAGATCCACAAATAGAACCCTAAGCAGGTTTAATTGGCCTTGGACTAAGGAAACTACGAGCAGAGTTTGATGGGCAACGAGAAGAAAAGCTCATGCGAAGACGGAGGTGAGATCTAAGCAGCAGTGGAGAAGGAACTCTGGTGCGAAGGAGGGCAAATCCAGATGGAGACAATAATGGAATGCGAAGCTTGTTTCCAGATCTGATCGCTTTAATGATCATCCTTTGATAGTTGAGGAAAATGGTTCAAGGTTTGGGGTATGATGATGTTAGGTCAACAAATATGTTTCTTTAAAGTGTAGGTCAATTAATGAGGTGGACGGAGGTTGCCACTCTCCATCTTTTGATTTCCGCAGAACTGACCTTCAAGTAGATAACATTCAAAAAGAATATATTTACCTCTCACAGATAAGACATGTTTCCAAAGAAGCTAATTTCCTGTCTTGATTTATACTAGTAAGCATTACAAAATGGTAATTTGCATCACCCTCGTATTGGAAAGTGGAATTAGTTTGAGTTGGTGCAAATCCAAGAACATAATCACACCTCTAAAGACCATTCCCATTATGTAGTATCTAATACGACCCACATCAGGCAAAGATCATAAAACCAAGTCAGCTCACCCACCCTTCCACAAGAAAAGGAAGAAAAGAGCATTCAATACAGTGCTTCAAAACAGAAACGGAGGAACAGGGAAAGCAGACCCTTTACTGATTCCGACGACGTAGTCCCCGAAAATATATATATATATATATATATATATATATATTTGATTGAAGATTCATTGATACGTGCTTTCTTAAAAACCTATATTAACTATCTAAAAGTCCCCTTGTTACACACATAGCTGTGCACCTTCGAAATGTTTTACCGTTATTTGGTGTTAAATATAGAAGTGGTGCAAAAGACATTATGTCTCAATTGATTCATCAAATGAGCAACTCCGCAAAATCTAGCTATGAGTTGTATCCAACGTACATGCCAGTGAAACTAGTAACATCAAGCTCAACCAGCAATTACATTGAAGTAGATATATAAGTCTAGTATGGACAGATATAAAGAGTTCAAATGAGCTTAAAAAGATACCTGGTCACGGAAACCAGTAAATTTGTACTTAAGACCATCCTTGATTTGAACTCCAAGTTGATTGCTTCGAGGAACTTTCATCCAGGTAAGGCCCACAATATCAGCCTTGTCCACTTCCACAGCCTTACCACCCCCTTGTTTCTTCCACAATATACCCCCTGCATGAACCCTAAGTTGCCCAGGGTTCTGTATTCCCAACAAACATACTATGAGTGTCACCCCAGCAAAAAAAAATTACTAATAATGGCCAATGAAGGAGAGAAAGAAACATTTTCCAAAATTTCAAAGAAACACATCAAAATCATCAGGGCAATTAAATTTAAACAAAAAATCCAACTAAAGTTCAACGGGTAAGGAGTTTAAATTGCAGTGCACATAGGAGTTCTACTATCCAATATATGCATCATCGATCAAAACTATAGAACAAAAACGAACAAAAATATAGGTAAAATTACTTTCGCAAAGTTGAGGAAGAGGAGGAAAGGAAAAAAAAAAAAAAACTAGCATTTTTTCTCTGCTATTATTGCCCCGAAAAAACAATAAAAATCCAAACAATAGAAAAGTGAAACCTTCGAAAAACATAAAACTGATCATGATTTTGAATAAAGCAGAAAATTTAGATTTTATTTTGAATACAAAGAGTCACCCCAGCAGGAAACATATAAATCATGCCGAATGTAGGAAAATCTCCCAGTCTTTTAGAGTAATGAATCAAATAAAGTCCCAACTAAAGTAGGAAGCCAGGTAAAATTGCAGTTCAGATAGGAGTTCCACAATCCAATATACGCATCATTGATTTAACCCCTAGAACAAAAAAGGGAACAAAAATTTAGTAAAAGTACTTATGCAAAATTTAAGAAAAAAAAAACAAATAAAAAGAACCCCTAGCATTCTTTTCAACCGCTGCCGCCAACAAGGGTACTATTTTGCACCAAACAAAATCGATGAAAATCCAGCAAAATGTAAAGTGAAACTCTCGAAGAACATAAAAGTAATCCGAATTCAAAGTTATAGCAGAAATTTAGGTTTAAAAATGAATTTTTTTTCCAAATTCTGCGGTTCGTATAAATTAGGGTTAGGGTTTCGAACACAATGAAACGAGAAATCGGATGAGAAACTTTTCGAAAAGGAGTTTAACGAACAAAACCGAGGAAAACACAAAGCAAAAGCTTCGAAATCATTGATGAATCTGTACAATATATATATATATATATATATATATATATAGAGAGAGAGAGTTACAGTGCCGCCGCGGCCTACGAGAGAGATACTGTTGAACAAGTGACCGTCTGCCATAGTTTCTTCCAAATGCGCTCAAACAATGTTCCCAGTGAGGCGAAGCTGGGGGTATTGTATATAGCTGCTTGTGGTGGTGGGGGGATGGGGGTGCTTAGTGCGCCTACTGCGGTTGGGTGGCGCGAAAGCGGGAGGGAAATGATCGACTGCGTTCAGTCCATCGCCAGTTCTTCAGGTCTCGTGTTTTGCCGCCTTTATTGTTTGGTCATTTGCAATTTTGATGACGGTCATAAAGGGGCGGATAATCTGACCTGCTTGTGATGAAACAGTATCACAGACGGATTACATGGATCTTACACTCCGAGACATTATTAGCATTTAGGGTTACACTTCAAGACATTATCAGGGTTTGCTTTGCTATGCAATTTAGTGATTTGGTTTTATAATTTTAGTTTTTTTTTATTTAGTAATAATTTTTTTAAGAAAAATGTAAGTAAGAGATAGAGAGAAAGCTGGTAAAACTAAAAAAAGAGAAAATCTAAAACTACAAATTAAGTCACCAAATTGTCACACGAGAACAAACCCTCAATTTTGACTCTTTCGAATAAATTTTGAACCTTTGAACCTTTTAAACATTTGAAATTTTTTATCTTTTTTTTACAAATACATAAAATTATTGTTGTGCGACATTGGAAGAAAGTAAACAAATAATAGTTATCAAGCACTTGGGAATTGGAAAAAAAGAGAAAATTTGTGGTTTTAAAACCACTATATATTGATATTACAATCTTATACATGTTTTAAGGTTACAATATATATATATATATATATATATATGAGAGAGTCTATTTACACTACAATATTTGTTTATCCACTACATTCATTCAAATTAATTTGGTTAAATCAATGTTTTGACACAATGGTCCTTCAAACTCACCTTATTTAAAAATCTTGTTTCCCTTTCCAATTTGTGTCCTTTATTTATCTTTGCAAATAATATAATATACAATCATGCTTAGTAAAATAAATAATATTATATGCAAAAGAATTAAAAATATATATAAATGAAACATCTAAAAGAAAAATAATACATATGTATAATTATTTTTGCTTACAAATAAGAAAAAAATATAAATGAAAAAATAGACAAAAAAAAAAAGGAGTGGCATGACTTAAATAATAGTATTAAATTACGCAGTACAAATTATGAATTTTAAGGAAATAACTTGAATAAAAAATTAATTAATGAATATATATTTAGCGATCGTTTAAAAATATTTTACAATACGTTCACAATTATACAACATCATTAAGTAATTTTGACATAAATTCAATTTGCCTCCAAAAAAATATTGAAGAAATTAAATAAAAATGATGGATATATTTGATATTTGATTTTCTCAAGTGTAAACAAATAAGCATAATTTATTGAGAAAATTAGAAAAGCAAGAAATTAATTTTACATTATAGAGAAAAATAAAAAAAAATTTAATCCTCTTTAAACAAGTACTTTATCATTAAACAATGTAAGTATTTCAAGGACGATTGTAATAACCCGAAGTCACCACCTTGTTTCTCAATACAACCAAATTCATTCTTAACTAACAGCGGAAAGAATTAACAAGAATTTCCTTAAAAACACAAATTCTCATATATGACAAAATCTGGTACAACTCAATACAAAACTCAATTATTACAACAACACTTCTAACAACCACATTTGGCTCGCTCTCTACCCAACCTCGCAGCTAGTCACGCTTCCGCTGCGCACTCTAATCAAATAACCTTCAAAACTCAAATAACTAGTGGGAGGTGAGCTTGTGAGCCAAGCAAGGGAGGGGATATACAATACCACAGAATAGAACTGAGACATACGATTCAAATATCACTTTGTCTATGAAGTTAAACTAAGGACAATAACTCATAAATCAATAAAATCATGCTCTTGACAAATCAACGTTCAACGAACGAAACACGGTATATATGCTAGAAGCATCAAAATATACTACTCAATCATATATCACAGTCTAGTATACTATCGAGTTCGTGTTCAGTGGCAAAACATAAAACTCATATACATCTCAATCGTTGGCACTCAGAATTTGAGTCCACCAACTAAATAATAATAACGGGCTCATTGAAACCGACACACCGACTAGTATCACTAAACTATTTCACATAATTATGTTTTTAACCAAATTACGATAAATAACGAAATCACTATAAATCATAATAAACACATCCTTTTCGAAATCCATTTTGATACGATAACGTGATCAAACTGACACGGAATCAGTACTGCATAATCTCTCTTACTTCAAATCGAGATAAAATCCAATACCAAAAATTATCAGTGTAACATCATATTTTTCGATAGAATCAATCTACACCTCAAACATGTCGACCCTACGGAGTTGATTTGTTAAAACACCCAAGTATTGCGAACCAAATCGATATGATACCCAAAATAATATTACACGACTTAATAGGGACGGAGAAACAGCGGATGGAGGAAAAGTGCACTGTTTGTTTTTTATAAGTCTGAGAGATTAAAATCTCTCCATATAATTATATATTCCCTCCGAGTCGATCGATAGAAATAAGATAGGTTTAATATATAATTTGGTCCCTGAACTTTACACATTTTTCTGCAGTATTCTAAAAATCATTAGGCGGATGCTAGGCGACAGAGGAGGGCCTAGCGCCTAGGGGATTAATCGAGGCTTAGAAATCAAGGCGTAATTACACATTTACACTATAAATTTATACAATATATGCTACAATAATAATAAATAACTAAATATAATCAAATAAACTAAAAGTAATAATCACTAAAAGTAATGTCAACAGAAAGATTTAACACAATAATTTTAATTTTTCATTGAATCAGAGATAAATTTTTAAGTTTTTTCTTAATCCGTGTGTTAATTAGACAATAATAAAAATATAAAGGAAATATTATTATTATTATTATTATTATTATTATTATTATTATTATTATGAAGAAGAACAAAAAAAAGAGTGAATAAAACAGAAAAATAAAAAAAATCACATGTGGCGGCCCACTTCCCAATTCTTCTTTCCAATCCAATATTCCAATTTCAAAAACAAAGCCAAAAAAAGTCAAATGAAAATAATTATACACCTCATGGCTCACATCACTTTCCCTGACAAACTTACCTACACCCCACCCCTCATCCTCCCTCATTCTCCTCCTCTATCTCTCTACCGAGTTCTCTCCCTCTCTCACTCACTCTAAAAAAAAAAAAAAATTACAGTAACTACTCTCTTTCTCTCCCTCTTCCGCCTCCCAGCAAACTCCATTCTTCTACTAAACACCCACTCACCCAAAAATAAAACCATAACACTCTTTCACTTTCTTGTCAAGTCTCTTTCTCTCTCACGGGACGGCGACGTGTGGCAGCCGGCAGGTGGCGTGCGGCGGCATGCTATTTCGATCTGTTCTACTTGCTTGATTTGGAGATTGAATAGACTCACGAGAGAGGACAGATTTTTTGAGCCCTAGCCCCTTCTAATTCAAACCCAATTTTTTTTTTTTTTTTTACCAAAACGTCTAGGCGTGGGCGGCGACTAGTCGGCGCCTAAACCGCTTAGGCGGCGATTTTTTTAAAAAATGCCTAATTGCCCGATTTTGTTCATTTCTCGGCGGTAGGGGGACGCCTAGCGCCTAGGCGGTGCGTAGCCCGCTTTTTAGAACACTGTTTTTCTGATTCGATTATAGAACTTTGACATTTTTTATTGTGGTCCCTGAACTGCCATGTAAACCTTACAGTTCGTCCCTTAAGTGACGACCGTCACTTTAAACGTTAAAAAAATTCTGAAATGCCAACCAAAATTGCCCTTACTACATGCTGAGTGTGTTTCCCTGTGGACAAATCTTACTTACTTGGATTTAATGTTTTTTTTTTTATACATAAGTTACACCCTAAGTGCTGAGTTGAAAAAATTTTGACTAGAAGAAAATTAAAGATCTTAATCTAATAAGGACAAGACCCAAATCATCCACTGCCACCACCACCACCTCTTCCTCCTCCTACTACCAAACACCGCATCCATTTCCCTCCCTCCTTCCCTCTCCAAACCCCCCCCCTCTTCATCGACTTGTTCATCCCCACCAAACCTAAACCCAACGCCTATTATCGAGCATCACTCTTATCCTTCCTTTTTGACTTGGCAATCATACAATAATCTCCGTCAACAAATCCTCAACCACCAGTGAACAACATTAGCTAGGCCACCGACATGAAATATATGCTTGACTAGTACAAAATATCTGTCCCCACACAATCAATAATTATATACAATATCAAACCCAAAATAGAGAACTAAAACTTACTTGGATTAGAAAAACACCAACCAACAGTACATCAAGATTCAAAATATATTTAGATTCCAAGTCCGTGCCCACTGCAAAAATATGTAACATGAAAAAAGAGAAAAAAATTAGGCAAAAATCCCAAAAAACCGGGAAGAAGACGAAGAAATAAAAAAAGAAACCTAAAATCACAACATCTCAAACCCAGATCAAATGAAAATTAATTGAGTGACACAATGAAGATTGCGGTGCTCCTCGAATCATGCTCTGGTAGTTATTGTTGGTGTTTCACGAAGTACCAAATCAAATTTAGGAAATTCCATGAAGAAGGAGCTAGACAGAGGGACGGAGAGAGAGGGAAAAAAAAAAGAGAAAGAGAGAGAAAGGGGGGTAAAAATGGTGAAGTTCAGTGGTGTGCCATTAATGACCTCGATAAACGAACCACTTGTCAGATCATCGATGACACTATACAACGGCCTTGTAAAGCGTGTAGACAATGACGAGGAAGACAACTTCATTGTAGCTGCTTTGGTTGCGGCAGCATGTACGTTGCGCAACGAAACTGAGGCATGACGGGGCAATGACGAGGAAGACAACTCATTTCAAGAATTTCCAAATTCCTGACAACCCATTTCAAATCATTTGATTCTGGAACAATCCAATTCTCAAATTGACTCAAAATGGAACGAATTTTTTGCACAACCCATTTGTCTACAGGCCTAACATCGAGATTTGCAGTCAAACATTGCTTCTTTTTATCCGGTGCCCGATTTTCTCTCTCTCGATAGATCGATCTGGTACCCGATTTCTGGAGATAAGAACGAGATGAGGTGGGTTCTATCTTGGATCTAGCTCTCAGAAGAGGGGGGAGAGAGAGAAAGAGAAACGAGATGAGAGAGAAAGAAATTCGAGATAGTGAAGCAGAGCTCTTCAAATCTCACTCCATTTAGGTCGGTCTACCCTTTAAACAAGATGAACTTGTTCTCAGCAACAAAATGCAGCTTGGCCAGTTCATTTATGTTGACAGATTAGAGCCAGGATCTCCGGTTCTCGTAGCCAAGGGAGGAAAACCACTTCCGGGATGCCACCCGTTTGTTGGAACGCCTGAACCATTGATGGGCTTAAAAGATAAGGGAGTGAGAGTTGAACAGAAGGTTGGGGAATTTTGCCCATGTAACAAAATTCCAGAATTTTCACACCCTATTAACAATTGCAAATCCATAAACAATGGATGATTTGGGCGTGGGTTTGGCTGAGTTGGAATCGTGTTGTGGCACTATTGATTAGGTTGAAGAAAAAGTTACGGTTAGGCCGGGCTCTGCTAATCATCTGGTTTGAGAAGGTGGTGGTCATGAAGTCGGTCAACCCAGAAGAAGAGGGAGAGAGAGAGATAGAGAGAGAGAGAGAGAGAGAGAAAAACGAGAAGAGAGCAAAAGAAAGAGAGAGAGAGAGAGAGAGAGAGAGAGAGAGAGAGTGAGAGAAAGAGGAAATGGTTTTAGTGAGAGTTTGCGTAACTTAGAAAAAAAAATATTAATATTCAAGTAAGCACATTTTGTCCACCTTGTAATCACACTCAGCATGGAGTAAGGGCATTTTGGGCATTTCATGCATTTATTAACGTTTAAAGTGATGGCCGTCACTTGAGGGACGAACTGTAAGGCTTAAATGGCAGTTCACGGACCACAATAGAAAATGTCAAATTTCTAGAACTGAACTAGGAAAAGGTGTAAAGTTTAGGGACCAAATTATATATTAAACCAATAAGATATGACTAAATAGTGATTGGGTGAATTCTTCATGTGGACCCATCTAAACTTAACAACTAAGGGCATGTTTGGTAACCCAATTAAGAGCTTAATTAGGAAAGTTTTAAGTGATATTAAAAATAAGATTGTTTGATAATGCAATATTATATCACTTAATAAATTAAGTATCTTTTAAAAATAGCCAAAATTTTAAGTCAAAAGATGATGTCTTAATATTTTAAGCTCTACTTTTTCAGACACCAGTTTTCAGAGCTTAATTTTCAGTTTTAACAAACAAGCCCTAGCATCCACCCTTTTTTTTTTTTTGGGTACACCAACCTAACCAAATTACTAACCAAACAAGATGATAACTTTTATTACTAAAACCAAATATATACTGATAACTTTTATTACTAAAACCAAATATATACTTAGTATATTATTTAATTAAGTATACTAATCATAAATTTTGAATTCGTCAAATAAATTAAAATCACTGTTATTTTATCATCTGAAATAATATAAATAAAAAAATACAATAAAATATTTCCAAGTCAAATAAATCAAAATTAATGAGTAGTCGATGAGCAAAATTTGTAGTAGAAATAGACTCTCTCTCTCTCTCTCTCTCTATATATATATATATATATATATATATACATATATATATATATACATATATATATATATACATATATATATATACAAACAAATAAGCAAAACACATTGGCAAAGTCGGCGCAATCGGGCCAATTCCAGATAGCATAATCGTTAGAGCTAGCAATGGGCCGGCCCGACCCATCCCAACTCAAACCCACCGGGCCAAGCTCTACATTTGGGCTGGGCTGGGGCGACCCGAAGTTGCATTGGGCCTCCAAAATCAAAGCCCAGTCCCTCTCAATATCGGGTCGGCACGCATCAAACTGGGCAAATTTGTACTAATTTTCCCATCCCATATGCAAGCCCATCGTGCCGCCCCAAAGTTACATCGGGCCTCCAAAACTAAAGCCCAACCCTCCCAAATATATCGGATTGGCTGGACTGATTTTGTCGGCTCTACTAATCACACACCAGACACCCACCCCGAACGACCGCTCCCATTTCCTTTACGCGACCTGCGATCTCAACAGTCCATACCGCAGGGGCATAGCCCCCTGCACCCCCCTTTTCGACCTCAAGCGAGGCCCAACCAAGTCGCTTCACTTCGTTCCACTTCAGGGGATTTGACCATTTGTCTAGAATCGAGTCATCCATTCTAACAATTATTTTATTGATTAATGATATCAACAACTTAGTATCATCTGATCTCAATATTTTTCCCTTTTTGTGGGGTCATGAGTAGATTAAACTTTGTTTGTTTAAGTAAACCAAATTTTTGGTACACTAAACAATCCAAACTTTTAAATAGTTGAATTCGAAACTTTCATACATTTTCTTATTTCTATGACATAGTAGATTTTTTGAGTTAAATTATAAATTAAATTTTAACATAAATATTTTTGGTAAAAACAAGAAGAGGGCCTATCAACAACAAAAAAACAAAATACACGAGTTTCATAGGCCACCGAGCCATTTTACACACTAATTAAACAACAAACAAAAAGACTGGCTAAACAAACCAAAACGATACAACAAATAAATAACCTAACTAACAACTAAACAATCTTGATCACGCCAAAAAGTGTTCTGGTGATCTGTCGATGTCCACGTATGCAGTTAGTCTGTAGGTAGGATGCCCCGGCTCTCAATAGACACAAGTGTCGGTGGGGACTTGTCCTCCGGTAGATACCTGAGATGAAAGGAAGCACCATTAGGGAGCTGGACGTTGGTCCAGCTAAAGCCCTCCGGTGAGAGAATCAGTATATGGTGAGGTTAATAGTCTCCGGTGAGGATTCAGGCTGCTCTTTGAGAATGAATGCACTAAATGCTTTGGAGATTTTGTAGTTGTTTGTGTTAATTTGAACTTAGGTCTTTAAATAAAGGCCATCACCTTATATTTATACTGGGAAAATGCTGGTTTGAGATAAGTGGGACTGTCAAGTGTCGATCTGGGGTGAGCAGCCATGTGCCCATTTATGACAGCCGCAATCTGCATTGATGAGCTTTAATGAGGAAGTGACCTGCAATGATGTAGAAGATAGAACTTCTCTGGAAGTGACATTTGATCTTTTAGATGCAGCTTTACTTAGAGAGCAAGCCACTCTTTCATCCAATGAGGTGTTGGTTGGTGGCCCCGGGATGACGTAGTAGCACGTGGGCATTGAATGCGGCAACTTTTGTTGACTATCTTTACTTCTCGGAGTGGAGACCTCGGGGTCTCAATGTTGTAGCTCGGGACAAGGACCTCGCGAGCTCTTTATTGTTCGAAGTGGAAGGCATCTCTGGCTATCCCGAACTCCTCAGGGAGGTCGGGACGAGACGGAGGGTATACGTACCCGGGCTCCGGGCTATAGTCCAAGCTCAGGGTCAAGAATTCCTTTCTTCCGAGCTCCAGATAAGCTTGGCCGCATGTCCTGCTAGTGCCACGTGGAGGCTAGATATTTTAGTACCTTCAAATCTCATAACTAACCAAGCCCACAGGCGCGGCTTAAAACAAACCCTAACCAGTAGAAACCCACGCAACTAGAAATTAATGAGTACTTGTTCAACATGTCTTGAGAAAACACAAAACTATAACATGTCTTAAGAAAACACAAACCATGTAACACGCATTGAATCCCCTCCATGCACCACCACCACTAATAGCTAAACACGTACAACGACCATCTTGTCGAAGGATCACAATAGGTCTACTGCAACGAAAACAAGCATCACCAAAGCATGGGGATATTTCAGATGACCTAACCATTAATTTAAATGAAAGGAGCTCTCTAGCCCTAAACTATTAGGCACCACACGAACACTGGCAATACCATCACAACATCCCACCAGATGAATATAGCTAGTCATCGGTTTTTTTGGGGTTGTTGGTAGGGCTTCAAGGGTGCCCCCTTTTTTTTTTTTTTTTTGGTTGTAGGGTGGGGCGGGGGGGTTGCGGTTGTGATTTTTCTTGGGATTATGCGTAATGAGTTAAGGAAAATATAAATAAAGAGTGAAATAGAAAAATAATAATTGGACCAATGAAAGTAAAAGTTGAAGCCCCCTCCCCTCCCCTCCCCTCCCACACCCAAGACATAAAAAATAAAAAATAAAAAATAAATAGATAAATAAAAATCCAAAAAACCTCAAAACGCAAGGTGGCGTTCATCCTTTGAGCCGGCGAATAAAATGGGCTACGCCTACCATCCCAAGTCTAAAGCCAATTTCGGAGTAATGCTTTCACGAAGATGAGAAATAAGTGGGCCAATGACTGAGTCCATTTCATCCTTTTCTTGTTCATTGGAAAAGTAGAGATATTATCAAGGAGAAATTGATGGCCGGTCTACTTTCCTAAATTTTTTTTTTCTCCAGTACACTTTTTTTTTTAATCGCTAAAAGGTATTTTGAATATTTTCTTTTTAAAATACCCTCAACAACATCGTTGCTTCAGATTTGAGATTCAAATTGATGTATAAATGATTTCATGTTGTTAATATAGTCTTTCCTCATGTTTGGGTATCAATTTTCATGCATAAAACACGAATTTGATCAAATTCAAATTTTTTGAATTCATCTCATTTTTCTTTGTTCTTGAGCTGTTTTGGCCACTTAAATCTTTGTTTTAAGCTTCGAATTTGTTTAAAATCAATCTCATATTATTATCCTAACTTAGTAATATATTTGTGCACAATTTTTCTACCAAAAAATACTATTTTTGAGCTTCAAATCAAGCTTGACAGTGTGCTGTCCGAAAACAGAGGAAGATGTTCTTGAACTAATTTAATTCGTCAATCGCAGTATGCTGGGCAACGCAACGGGGTTTGACCTGTCTGGTCAGGTCGCAGGGGTCGAGGGGACAGCGTTCCTCGTGGGAGTTTGGGGGCAACGCCCCCGAAAGGTAAACGAAAATAAAGTTCCCTAAAGCGCGCTGCGATGATCGCGATGCACCAAATGTTGCATCACAATTCCCCAATTTGCAAAAGTGCATCGCGATGCAAAAGTGGTGCATCGCGATGCCAAAGTAGTGCATCGCGATGCCTTGGTTGCTCATCACGATGCTTTGGTTCCCTAAAGCGCGCTGCGATGATCGCGATGCACCAATTGTTGTATCGCGATGCCCCAATTTGGTGCATCGCGATGCCTTGGTTGCTCATCACGATGCTTTGGTTCCCTAAAGCGCGATGCGATGATCGCGATGCACCAATTGTTGCATCGCGATGCCCCAATTTGGTGCATCGCGATGCCAAAGTGGTGCATCGCGATGCGAGTTACTGAGGCGCGCGTGTTTTTCTTTCATTAATGGCATAATCGTCTTTTCGCCCCAAAAATGTCTTTTTCCAATTTTTAAAAAAAATGAGTGGACTGGAGCGATTACAAATGTTTAAAAAGGAACCGGCCTGTAATTCACCCTATTATCAATTTTCTCTTTTCTTAATTTTTCTTTAATCATTATAAGGGAAGAAAAAAAAAAAAAACTCTCCAAAACCGTGACACCAAATCACTAGATCACGATGTTAAATATTCCGATTGCCTTTTAAATTTGCATTAAGGAAGTTGTATTCGAAAAACATAAAGAAAGAAAATCCACCCTAACGTAGCATAATTCGAGGGCCAATATAGCTAATTTTTAAAATTTACTTTAACTTACTTCAGTTTTACATAGTTAATTTTGAAGGGATGGATTAGATTAATAACTATAAAAGAAGTGAGTGGTTATTTTGTACAATATTTGTCCCACCCAACGAGTTCACGTTTGAAAAGTCTATTGGAGTTGATCATAATTACAAAAATACTTAAGTATAGTTAAGATGATTATATCACAGCCAAAGGATTGAGTTGAAAAGTTATGGAGTTTGTATGCATAAGTTTTGAAAGTGAACTCTTAAGTATATTAAGAGAGTAAGTAATCCCAGTCGATCTATTCTACTAGGGCTACAATATTTTCTGTTGTGTCGGATCCATTTGCAAAGGAAAGTTGGCGAGTGCTCGAGGTGGTTTTGCTCCCAAAGATGACTCCAATGTATCTCTGCTATGGTGGCCCTAAGTTATCCCAACAAAAAAAAAAATCAATCCAGAAAGTTGATAGTCTAATTGGCTTGAAAAAGTCGATAGAAATCTATTACCTCCGTCCTGAAAAAAGCATTATACTTTCCATTTAAAGCTCTTTCGCTCACACTCCATCGATATGTTCACGTGAATTATAGTACTACGTTAAATGAGTAAACTACTCGAGCTCGGATAATCTAGTACTATGTTAAATGAGTAAACTACTCGAGCTCAACTCAGGATTCAGACATGCTTGACAGGGTACTGACCTAAATTCAAACTTATTTCAGACTTGAGCAAGTTAGGTTGCCTTGACTTGACTAGACTCGGCTGAGTCTTACAAAATCGCAAACCAAATCAACCCATATCATAATATCTGCCAAAGACTTGAACAGAAATATGTTGGCACACAACCCATTTCAGCAAGATTCCCCATAAATATTAGATACTGCTCTCTCTTTCCATATAAAGGAAAGCTTATTTTTCTATCACCCCAAAATCAAAGGACAAACCAGATATAGAGAAAAACAAAACAAAGAGAACAACACAGACTACTTCAACTATACTTCTTTTTATCTCTTTCCCTTGTTACCATATAAACATATCAACAATATTCTTTCAGAAACACTAGGCAATTAATAATATTTCATAATCAATAGATTCCATCAAAGAATCCGCCCGTGTAAAGCTCCGTGGAGGAAACAAACTTCATTCCCACCACATATTATTAGATACTTCTACACCGGGGTTAGAAAAATCTAATACACACTTAAATAACTAACAAAATCATGCTTAAACCTGACGAGGAATCCTATGAAATGGTCAAGTATACAAGTATCTTGTGCTCTATTATGCTGTTGAATTATTCCGACCAACTTATTATTAATCTACCAAATCTTTTCTGGCATAAAAACAAAAACCTAGAAACGTTCTGGAGATTTCATTTGTGGGACAAAGTATTGTTTAATTTATATTAAACTTGATACAGGTCAACGCAAACAAAGTTCCAGCTTCTGTTCGCTCGCCTTTCTGTCCTTTTTCTTACAAATAATATTGTTTTCCAAGATTGACAAAATATTCTTAAATTTTGAGCGACTGTTTTTCATTCTCAGCAGATTTACTAACGTTTATTACAATGACTTTTAGTTCCATTTAACAAACAGAGTGTGGACATATTAGGTTTGTCCTGAGTTCCTTCAAACTTCTTTGAGATAATCGCCTTTCATGGCTCTGTCTAGTATCCAATTGGAACAACAAAAGACAAAAAACATAATAAATCAAAAACAAAAACAAAAAACCCAATGGATTATATATACCCCACCAGCACACAATCTTTGAACACAGAACACATCAAGCAAACAGAGAAGAAACCATAAAAGAATACAAGAGTTCAAGAAAGAATCAAAGAGAAAAAAGCGAAAAAAAAATGGCAATGAGGATGGTGAAGGGCGAAGAAAACCTTAGAAAACGCCGCATGTGCATGGTAGATGGTGAGGCTGCTACAGAAGCAAGGTGTGTGAAGAGGAGGAGAAGAGATGCAGCTGCTCTTACACTGGATTGCAATCTTCAACAGTTACAGCCACATCAACAAGTTGATCAAGCTTCTCCTACAACTGTCAAGAGAAGTTCAAAATTTCGTGGCGTAAGCAGGCATAGGTGGACAGGCCGATTTGAAGCACATTTGTGGGATAAACTTTCTTGGAATGTCACGCAAAAGAAAAAAGGAAAACAAGGTGGTACATATTTTCCTCTCTTTCATATTTTCTTTTATTTAGGATTTCTATTAATAAGCTGGGGCCTAATTTTTTTTTCTTTATTTTCTGTTGTTCATTCGTAATTGGGAACGCTATGTTGGGACCGAACAGTTTATCTTGGTGAGTATACTTGCTATTAAGCAAATAAGTTAAGAGGTTTTTAATCTTATTATCATACCAGAAATTAACAACTTTACAAACTATATCTCAGGAGCTTATGACAAAGAAGAATCTGCAGCGAGGGCATATGACCTAGCTGCACTTAAGTATTGGGGGCCATCAACTTTCACAAATTTTCCGGTAAAATTCTCAGCTGTGTACTTAACATTTTCTGAAGGAAAAAAAAAAAAAAAAAATTTATCTCCATGCAAGGCCTAAAGTTCTCATCAATAAACTTGACTTTTGTGTAGATCTCTGATTATGAGAAAGAAATAGAAATAATGCAGACAGTAACCAAAGAAGAGTACCTAGCAACACTAAGAAGGTAAGATATTGATGATACATAACTTATTACATATTTGAAACTAGGTGATCACTTCATGGCTTAACATTGTGCAACTTTTTCTTTTGTACAGAAAGAGCAGTGGCTTTTCAAGAGGGGTATCAAAGTACAGAGGAGTTGCAAGGTACATTTTGTAATACATAACAATGAACCTGAACTCCGCTGTGACTAAATGATTGTTCTAAATATTGCTTTGGGGAAAAAACTGCAGGCACCATCACAATGGAAGATGGGAAGCAAGAATAGGGAGAGTTTTCGGAAACAAGTATCTCTACCTTGGAACATACAGTAAGTTACTTATTTTAGATCGGGCTAAACGAGTCGACTTGAGCCAAAGTCAAAAATACACTATAAATCATATTAAACATACATAAATTACAGATTTGGTGATCACCAAGTTTATCTAAGCAAATCTGAAGGGGGCTCATTTATGCCTCGAGCCTAAAATCATCTTCGAGCTCAACTCAAACCTAAAAAGAGTTGACCCAAGTCAAGCTTTAGAGCTCAAGGCGGTTTGGTTTATAAATAAGACATAATTCTAGCAAACCATTGCAATCATCTTTGGTGACTGAAGATGCATAAATATATCAGAAAGAAGGAAAAGTAATAAATCTATAAAATCGAACAATAGTTTGACATATAAACACTAAGTGTACAGAATAGACTAAAGTTTCTGCTTACCAGAGGATCCTCTCTCTTTATAGGCACACAAGAAGAGGCTGCTCGAGCATATGATATTGCAGCAATCGAGTACAGAGGGGTTAATGCTGTGACCAACTTCGACTTGAGTACTTACATCAGATGGTTAAAGCCAGGAACAAAAGCTCCAACTACTGCGCAGGAACCACCAATGAACACAGAATCCCATGCAGTGCCGTCATATAGCATCAGTTCATGTGGAGAATCACAATCCTATTTCATGCACTCCATGGAATCCATGGTAGATGATCGAAGCCCACAACACAAGGAAGAAGTACCTCAATGCAAATTTCCCATCAGTTCATATAACAAGTCTTCTCCAACAGCACTTGGCCTACTGCTTCGGTCATCGATATTTAGAGAGCTAGTGGAGAAGAATGTAAATACCTCAGATGATGAAAATGATGAGGAAGAAGACATAAAGGTCCGACCAGAGATGGCCAGTGGTGAAGAGTATGCTGGGATACTTTACGATGGTACAGGTGATAATATCCCATTTGTTCTCTCAAATGGCCATCATGCTATTGAGTTGCAAGGACAGTTCAACTTCAGCTACAATCGTCAAGGAAATTCGCTTGGAATAACATTAGAATCATCGTTGTTCTGAAATGAGGGGCTTCATCCCTCTTCTTTTTCTCTTTTACTTTTTTTTTTTACTTTCAATGTGTAAATAAGTCTACTCCACAAATTAGATAATCGGGTCAATTTATCCTTTATTCCTTTTTGATGTTTTTCTTTTTCGGTAGTATTTTGGCTTTCTTCTGGTCAGCTTCATGAGAGGAGGATGTCCCTAGCTTGAGTTCTGAGATAATGTGTGGTGTCGGTTTTTTCAGGCTTTTTTTTTTTGGCTGTATTTTCATATCATAATAAATTGAACTCGTGCTTAATGCTAGTGCAAATTCACAGTGTTATTTATACTATTCTGGTTGTAAATAAGCTGAAACAAAAAAATGTTAATTCCTCTGATTTTACGGCCAATTTTACCATGATAAAATATCCTTACTACTTCTATGTTAATAATTTTGGGAGCATTAAGAATATACAGACTACTAGATAATAATGCTGACCTCAACAACCATAACTTAGGGAGAGCAGACCAAAATGTAATGGAACAGCTTCTGAAAACTTCATGTATTCCCCAACCTTCTCCTTTTCACCAAAATATACTTATAACTCATTGAATCCAAAGGCATGGAACTGAACACCTTCATGATTCTAGTTATGTTCTCTATCAGGTAAGAGCATATAGAATTCCAATAAATGGCATAGACTGACTTAGGAAAAACTCCTCATCTTAATACACTAATTTAGCTCCACTCAACTGAAGAAAGAACACAAACATATATGGATGTAGATTCATAAAGAGGCCATCTTCGTAGAATTATCCACAGAATCATATGTAAGAGGCCCTTAATGAGGCTGGTGTAGCTCTTGTAGCAATTTACGCAAGTAAGATGAAAACTTAGAAAAAACAGAATTTTGTGTTATAGTGACATGGAATTTAACTCGACTCAACCTTCGACCAAACTTTCATGTCAGCTCACAGTGGTGATATACTAAATTTGAGAAATAGAAGTAATCACATAAAAGTGATATGGGGGGTTGTGGGTGAGTGGGTGGTTGGTTGGTTGGTTGGTTGGGAGGGGGTGCAGTGGGCACATAAGAAAATATTCATTAACCATTATAGACTGAACTCTTTATCGAACTCTTCATCATCCTTTGTTCCACCTTGTGTCAAAGTTACTTTGCTCTCAACTCCAACATCAGCCCAAGACAATGCGAACATTGTGAAATGTGAAGTCGGTCCAATTTTATTGGGAAACTGCCTTCTTCAAAGTAACTATAAGAACCAATTCAAAGAGTTGACAATGAACATTGGATAAATCAAAATACCAACTTTAGAGCATTTCAAGTTTTTGTAGATCACAAGCTATTATCTTCTTACCTACAGTCTCAACTCAACGCAATTAATCTTTGTCTCCCTATTACGTGGAGTTGGTTGCATGAATCATGTTTCACCATTCAACTCTATATCATGAGCATTGTCATTTTTAAACAAGAGCCTAAAGCCTACACACATTAATCTTTCATAACAATTAATTGGAACCCAATCAACATTTACTTCACAACAAACCTTCGCATGGCAATCTATAAAAATAGCTATAAAAATGGTGATACTATTGATCTCAAGTTATGGTAGCAAGTACATGGTTTAGATAGCTCATTATTTTATTACTCGTATACACAAGACAGTGAGATTTCATATAGTTTCCGTCCAACTCGAAGCAAACCAAACTCAACCTGCTCCTTACAATCAACAGTTACATTTTTATTTTTATTTTAGCCAAGGTTTTTGCTAAGCTCATTCTATTTTGTCAATGATAGGTACACAAATTCACCCTAATTTGTGGCTCTTTTCGAAGTCAGATGCACAAAAACACGGATAAGTAACTATCAGAGTTCAGTGTAGCACAATGGCAAATCTATGCAATTTTGCAAAATGAACTCATAGAATAGCAGAATATTGCAAAATCCTAACAATTGTCGGAATACAGAAACTATTACAGAAAGACACCAAGCTCGTTTAAACTGCTACTGCTACTGCTATTGCAACTTCCCACTAGTAATAAAAATGTTGTCTCAATTCAAATATTACAAACTCCAGCTCTGGAATCTCTAAAATTGCTTTCTTTTGTTACTGAAAAATTTTTCTCTTCGCGAATAAGCATACAATAGAACAAAGCATATTCCAGCAGACATTGTAACCGATGACCAGGGAAACGGAGGGTCATTAAAGCAAACAAGTGATGCCTCGATGTCTCGGGATGCATGAAAAACAAGCGAGTGAATAGCGTACAGATCATGATCAGAAGACCTTAAGAAATATAGAGCCATCTCAAAATCAAAATGCGACAACGAAGAAACTGCTTTGTCCAGCTTGTACTTGAACAAGTTCCAGCGCTGTACAAACTCAGCATGCTGATTCCGTTTAAGAAGCTTTCTGTCCCCACCGTGAGCAGATATCGATTCAAGAACATCAATAGCACTGGTAATACTGTAATTCAAAGATGACAAGAGAACATTCCTCCTAGCCGCATCCTTTTGCACAAAAGACAAAGAAGAGATCTCTGAAAATGGGCCAAACGGTGTCTGCCCGATACTCCATGTATAGTCCACTAAAGTACTATTATGCCTTGGGCTCCACAACAAATGGGTTGGCGACACACCCCACATACTCTGTAAAATCGAGCCCACGAGCGGTCTCTCAAGTTCGCGAGTCTGTGTGAACACATGCCGTCCATTACAACTATAATCGCTCACAGTTTGTGTATTCTTTGTTCTAACTGCAATAACCATATCCTTGAATGCGACAGACTGGTGATAACGATCAAGCAACAGAATCGTGTTCAAATCCATATCAAAAACATAAACCGGAAGAACCCTTCCGAAATCTTCATCCGGGAGTTTCGCCAACTTCCTGATCTCCTCTGTTGACTCAGATAATGTCTGGTGCAAACGCTTAGAATCCAAGTACTCGCTAACAATCAATGTGTAATTATCAAACAAGTACCTAGAGGTATACGAAGTAATTGACCTTGAAATGGCAAAAGAACATAAAGAGCACTCAGCCACATTAACCTCATAAGTTTTAAAACTCAACGACTGATCACCCAATAATAACCCACCATCATTAACCTCATCCATGAAGGTCCTCTCTATCGCTTTAAAATCTAAACCGTTCGAGTCCTTGTTATCCGAACCATGTATATGTATAATTTGAACAATCAAGGAATTTTCAAAAGGAACAGGAATTCTCAACGAGGGAACGAGAAGTACCTGATAAGCACTCCAAGTCAATGAAGCCAAATCAGCAAGTAAGGCTTTCTGCGATTTAGGTGAGCCATGCAATGCTGCTAGAGGATGAAACTCTCCCCTTGGCAGAACCCCATCACCGGACAATGCCGGCCCGTAGTCTACAGGACCAGCGTTCAGGTCAATCCACAAGTACCGATCTTTGCCGGTCCAAACACTGCCCAAACACTTGGTGAAAGCAGGGGAGGAGTCGCCGTGGCCGTAATTGTAAGCGTAAGGCTTTGATTGAGAACCCAAATTGAGCAAGTAAATGTAAACCCCATGAAGTGGTTTTTCCTTCTCGAAGTCTTGTTTGACGATTTGGTCAACGACGGAGTACGGGATGGAGAGTAGAGGCGATCGGAGGGAGGTGGGGGTGTTGGAGAGGTGTGATTTTAGGGTTTCAAAGAGATGGGAGGAGAGAGAAGGCGAGGAGAGAGAAACGTCGAGGTGGAGGGAGTGGGTGATGGAGAGGTCGTGGAGGGTTTGCTCAAAGGGGGTGATGACGTGGAAGTGGTCGGAGGAGATGGCGGCGGCGAGGAAGGATTGGAGGAGGGAGGGAGCGGAGGAGGGGAAGGATCCGCCGACGAGTTTGACGGTGATGGGGATGGAGAGTTGGAGGGAGAGGAGGGAAGTGGTGGAGGGAGGGCGGAGGGTGGAGGAGAAAAGTGATTTCTTGAGGTGGGAGGAGAGAGAGAGGTAGGAATCGTTGGTGGCTTGAGGGTCGAGCCGGGATTGTTGTGATAGGAATGAGTCAAGGCCTAGGATTGGGGCAGCGATCGTGGTGGTGGCGAAGAGGAGGAGGAGGAGGAGGAGCGCGGCGGTGGTAGTCATCTGGGGAAGATCGGGGTTAGAGGAGGGGGGCCAGTAAAATGGAAAATGGAGTTGACTGATACTCTATTCTATTCTACTCTTGATTGAGAGTGATAAGTACAACACGTACAGCTCAATATGCAGATGGTATAACATTGTAGTGTCAAAAATAGAGATTAGTTTGTAATTTAAAATCGATAACTGATAACAAAGAAAAGGTTCATTCAACCTTACCAAACTCCACATAAAATTTGTAGATACTGATTGATATTTGAGAAGAAAAAAAAAACAACTCTTTTTATTAAGGAGGGCGGGGCGCAAATTAAAAGTGTGTACTGAAAGTTGCTTTGCACTACAATATCTATATATATATAAAACCTAATAAGTCTAAATAAGAAAAAATCCCACCAAAATATTACTTACCAAAAATAGAAAGTTAACTTCATATTATACATTTAAATTTTTTCTCGAAAATACAAAACAATAAATACTCCCTCCGTCCCTAAATTATTGTCTGGGTTGACTCGGCACACGGATTAAGAAAATTCAATTGACTTGATTATTAATATTGGAATAATATTGAAAAAGTATGTTGTTTCCTTTAATGCCCATGTGTATGTGGCCCATAATTAAAGTAAGAAGAAAAAGTAAAGGTAAAATAGTAAAAGTGATGTTCTAAAAAGGAAAGTTTCAAACAAGACAATTATTTTGGGACGGACGAAAAAGGAAAGAAAGACAATAATTTAGGGACGGAGGGAGTATAAAATAATAATACAAACTTTAATTACATCCAAACCATGAATTGAAAAAAGTACATTGGAAAAAGTGTCATTGAACAAAGTGCAATGAAAAAAGTGGCAAACTCATTCACACACTCTCTCCCTTTCTCTCTCTCTCTCTCTCCAGCCTCCTTCCCTTCCTTTCCGTACTTCAATTGAACCGTTGTCAATGAAAATAATATTTTTTAATTAATTTTTTTCAATTTATGTAATTTTTAATTGAAATATTAATCTATATACATATATATATATATATATATATAATGACAAGCAAGTCTTAAAATAGTACAATATGCAAAAAATTACTTGCCAAAAATAGAATATTTTCATAGAGCATTTAATATTACTATACATCCAAACCATGAGTTGGACAAAGTGGCATTGAAAAAAGTGACAAAGTCCACCTCTCTCTCTCTCTCTCTCTTGTTTTTCATTTGACAATATTTTCAACTGAACCATTGTCAATGAAAATAATATTTTTAAATTATTCTTTTATTCCAATTTATGTAATTTTTAATTGAAATATTAATTATTAATTATGTAAATTTTGAATATACGAAATATTAATCATTAATTTCTAAAACAAAGAGGAAAAACAAAATACAAAGAATAAACTAAGAAAAATTAAATTATACTCTATAAAGATGTTATAAAGTATTACATTAATAAAAACAATATTCTATAATTAAAAAAAATTGAATTTAAAATAGAACATTTTTTCTTTTTTTTCAATTTATGTAATTACTTGAAATTATACAATGACAACCAAGTCTTATAATTATTTTATAAATTTCACTATATTGATTTTTCTTTTTTTTTGTTTATGTAATATAATTTAAGAAAAAGTAATTTATACTATTCATAAATAATTTAATTAAAAAATATGTGCTAAAGAGGGAAAACCAAGAAATAAAACATCAAATTTTGTGTAAAAGAAAATTTTTTTTCAGAAACTATAATATTACCGATATATCATTGTATTTCTATTTAATTAGTTGTCTCCAACATTACTTTACCTCCATTTATTTTTTTAATTTTAATTTTCTTTTTTATTTTACTTGAGTGTTATTTAGTTGAAAAAGGTATATGTCCGTGCGTTAAACGCACGGGTGTAAAACTAGTTGAACAATAAATCAGAATCAGTGACATGAAATGGTTCTTTCTTTCAAAATTTTCCAAAATAATAGTCATTGTTGATAAGAAATCACTAAATTTATTTTTGCTAACTATTATGTCTTAATATATACTTGCAATACTAATTGTGGACACTGAAGGCTTTCATATATATATATATATATATATATATATATATATATGTATGTATGTATGTGTGTGTGCGCGCGCTACCAAAATAGCATAGAACTCAATTTTCTTAATTTTTACAAATTATTAAAAGGAACACCTATTTTTGGACGGACGGTGTAGTATTTTCACTATAGTTTCAATAGGTTATAGTATTATTTTCTCTAACTAAATAAAATTGCGTTAAATATCCATCCGAAAATTGGTTAAATTGACCAAAAATATTAAAATGTACCTCTTCAATTGAAATGGAGGTAATACTACTTTAAAAAATTATTCATGTTACTCATTTTATCTTTAAATTATAAGAAAATAATCATATATTTGTCATATAATTTTTGAAAAATTGCGGGCCGGTACCTTTTGTGTAATATTCATTCGCTTAAGTCCATTATATTTGTTTTCATTCCCTCAAGTCCCTTTTAAGTGGTAAATTGGTTATTTGTTCCAAAACTGCCCCCGTATCAACATATTATGTTGTTTTAAGTATTTTGTGCATTGTCATATTTGTGAAATGTGCACCGTCAATATATTTTGTAATTTTTTGTGTTAAAAAATGTGCATCGTTTGCCACGTCAATGTATAAAGTGTGCATCGTGTGCATTGTCAATGTAATTTGTGATTTTTTGTGTTAAGTAATGTGCATCATCAAGTATAATGTTGTGCATCGTCAAGTATAACAATACTGTTTTTCAATATAATTTTGTGTAAGAAATGTGCATAGTAAAGTATAATTTTGTACATCGTCAATTATAACAGTACTATTTTCATTATAATTTGGTGCATCGTGAAGAGGGTTATTTTTATACATTGTCAAGTATAATTTTGTGTATCTATAAAATTATGCATATAAAATGTACATCGTGTGCATCACAATGGAACAAACAACACTCTTTGTTAAACTGTTTTACAAATTAGATTGTAAGTTTAATGTTAAAAAAAAAGATAATGCGCAATGTAATCAACACACATCCATAAAATTGCATATGAAATTAATTATCAATTAGTATTAAAACATCAAAAAATGTATTCACATATTTACATGTATTCAAATAATATTAGAAAGTATTACACCACAAATGTATCTAAAAAGTTTAATTACTAAGAAACATATCTAATCAATAGCTATTGTTGTTCCATTGGACACTTTGCACTTCCTCTTCTATGTATTCAGTTTAGTCATTTCTGACCTCCTAATTTTTTATTGTTTTTCAATTGTAGCTTGCTTAATTGTTTAACTCACACCTTCTGGTTGATTTCTTTCTTGTGTTTGAATCACATATTCACTTGCAACCGTATCAGTCACCCCACCCATCTTATTTGGTGATCCCCTAGGTGCAACTGTAACATCTTGTTGATCATCCACAGAGACCTCACAAAGAATTTTCATGTCATTGTTTCTCTTTTTCCAAAACAGTTCTTTTTCATCATTTGTTGTTATGTTTAGAACATTATCAAACTTCTGGAAAACCCAGAGAAAAAAATAAAAAATAGTGTTTAAAAATTGTGCATCGAAAATAAGGTTGTGCATACAGTACTTCTTTAGTACAAGTTGTGTATCACGATGCATACCTTTTTGTACATCGCAAGTGTAATGTGATTTTTGTAATATAATACTAATGTTCCTTTTTTGTGCATTCACTCACCTGAATTGTCATGATGATTACAATATTGGATTCATCCAACACGCTTAACAGTGCCCTCAAATCCCCTTTCACAAACCTAATTGGGATATAAGTATCACGAGTCAGTTGCACAACCGTACTCTTCTTGCACAATCAATACTACATAAAGAAATTCAATATGATAAAATCAACATGCATCATACACAATAATTGCATATAATAATACCAAATTAAATGAACTTAATGTTACCGGCAGCATCATCACGCATCTCTCTAGGTGGTTATCAGATGTAGTTTCTAAGCTTTCTAACAACAAATCAACGACATGTTTTGACCAGTTGTACGTTGATATTGGGTTCAAATCAGACACAAGGCTTGTGTAGGCCCACGGTATATAGGATGTTTTGGTTACAACCAGCAAGGTAGCGAGAACAAGCAGGGTCGTCAATCCACATTCGATATCAACTTGATCCGGACTCTTTATCATTTTTTAATTCTATCAAAAACCAACTTTGGCTTCAATCTTATGTTCTTTGATTCCTTTGACATTTTTTTCGGGAAGCAACTTTGGAAAAAATCTGTGCGATCTAATTTGTAAAACGATATGTTTATATCCTTTTCTCCATCGTTTATGCCAAATATGAGCTTCGCATCTATTGGTTGAAGCTTCATACTTTTCCTCCCAAACTGGAAATACTGTTGCCCCTTGACGTAGAATTTGGCAATAGTCCTTATTATCGGATCGTCCTTCTTACAATGATCGCAGACAACATCATCAGCAATTATGCTCCTTATATGGTACCAAAAAGGTGTTTTCTTTAGTGCTTTTTTATACTCCATCCCTAAATTTGATATTCTTAATTTGACATATGAGGCTCTGCATATTTGATCTGTATACAATCTTGGCAGGATTTTTAGTCATAGCAACTGCATAACATGTATATTGTGATTACAGTCACAAAATTGAAGAATTACAAAAAGAAGTAAAATAGGGTGTAACATTAATGCATCAAAATTTATGCATCGTGTACCCGATGAACAAAAATGATGGGTCACGTTGCACAAAAATAATGGGTCACGATGCATAAAATTTTAAACCCTACAAGCACTGTATTCATTGTTCAGTGAACGCGATGCAACATTTTTTAGTATCCCGACTCCATGTTTTTTCAAATAATGCATTGTGATGCATCAAAAACAATATTTGTAAGGCCTCGACCCTACTTCACTCCTAGTTAACTCATAATCACTTTGTATCGACCTTGAAACCCTTGGAGTGTGAGATGTCATGCTAGTTATTCGTGACGTGTTAAGTTATAACCCGTGTTCGGCACGTGATTAACCCATGACGAATAGTGCATTGTTTCTGTATTCGTTCAAGAACATTCTTGACATCGATTAGCGTTTGTATACATCGTATAACCCTCATGATTGTTTGACATTGTCTTGGTTGAGACTCCCTTATGATTGGCTAGCATGTCAACCTTGTCGTTAAACCGTAAGTCGAGTTGATTCATATGTCATTTCGTGTGTTTATCTTCACTTACGAGTGATACTTGTGTTGTTCATCCTTCAAGCCTCATTGGGGAATGATTTGGTTGATTTTTGGATGTGTTTTGACCTTTGTTTGATGTTAGAATCAACCTAGGATCACTTCGGGACATTTCGGGATCAAACGGAGACGTTTTCAGAAAAATTGCTCAGTGCCTTAGCCCTATGCGGCCGCCCTAGGCTAGCTCGCATAGAATTGGTGAACATTCTGTCTTCTATGCGGCCGCACTTTGCCTTGGCATAGTGCTTATGCATCCGCATTATGCCTTCGCATAGCCACGAGCTCTGCTTCGCCGATTTTCGTTCTTTCTCGGTTTTTAATGTTTTTAATTAGTTTAAAATGCTCAAACAAGCCCGGGATTGGACCAAAAACTTACCCATGGATTAAATAAGATAACGCAATCCATTTTCCCTCATTTTCTTCCTCCAAACCTAGCTGGTTATAGAGAGAGAAAGAAGAGAGAGAGGAGAGAGGAGCGAGTAGAGAGAGATAAAATTGCGATATCTTGGGCGTTTGAAGTCGGATTGACGATCCATCTTTTCCGTAGCGTAGAGGGCAACAAGGAGAACATTTCTAGCCAAATATATTTCATGATCTATTGAGGAATCACGGATCTCTCATCATCTCCCACATTTTAGAGAGAGAAAGCGAGTTTTGAGGATGAAAAGCTTGATTCGAGCCTAGATCGAGGGTGGGATCGACGATTGGACTCCGTAGCGGTGTAGAGGTCGTGGAGGAGTACATTTCCAACTAAAGCCCCTTGATTTCGTAAAGGATTTGCGGAAAAGGTAAGTAACTATATTTTTTTATGTGTTTATGAGTTGAATTGGAAAAGTAAAGCATGTAGGATGTGTTAGTGATGATTTTGTGTTATTCTCTTGGGAAAAGTATATGATTAGTTCCTACAAATGATGTTAGGTTAAAATATGTTGCATATTTAAGTTGGGTTAATGATTGGAGAAAGAATTGATGATTTGTTGTTGATTTCATAGACTTCAATATTAGAGACTTGTAGAGGTTGTTGTTATTGTTGTTGTAGTTGTTGTCTCCGAGTAATGGGAGCTCATTCAAGTTGAAGTGTACTTATGCATTATTTAGTAGGGTTCCGGCTGTAATATTTCCGATGACTTGTTTTAATTTAATTAAGTTCCACTGTGTTATATTCTAGTAAGTACACATGATTACACCACGTGCTTTCTTTTCGTGGATAGTGCTTGGTTGCTTGTTATGGTGTACCGACCTTGGGATTTCTTGTCTAGAGTTATCGTAGTCATTGTGGGTGTTATTCTTGAGTGTGAGTATATCGAATGATTGAGGTTTTATCGCTTATGCACCCACAATGAACTTGCGAGATTTTTATGAGTGGTAAACATACTAAATATGGAACATTTCTATTAATATAATTAATTAAGGACGATACTATGGTTCGTCCGATGTTTCGAAAATGAGTAATGACTCTAGCGAAATCGATATGATAGTAT
The DNA here is from genome assembly GCA_016624345.1 of Platycodon grandiflorus. Classification (NCBI taxonomy): domain Eukaryota; kingdom Viridiplantae; phylum Streptophyta; class Magnoliopsida; order Asterales; family Campanulaceae; genus Platycodon; species Platycodon grandiflorus. The sequence continues at coordinate 22,482,286 of CM028361.1, forward strand.
ATTTATATTTAAAAAACTATACGAGCTATATACTAGTCGTGACTGACTCTGACGGAGTCGAATAGGACGTAATAAACAAACGTCGATTAATGTGGTAATTTTATTAGTGGGTATAATCGACTCTACGGAGTTGAGTAATGGGTAGTATTAATCCCTACATGACATATATTAGTTCCCTACCATGTGGGATAACGAATTGATGAGTTTATAACTTAGTAGAACTTTGACCTTGGTTGACTTAGTCAAACATTAGTTGACTACAAGTTACGATGAATAGTTGAGCTATACTCTTGTATAAACAAGTGTTAAGGTATATAGTTGCCTCTTCAATAGAGTATCTTAAGTGACTAAAGGATACTATAAGGATCCTAAGTTAAGTGTAATGGCTTCGTGTTGATTAATGGTTGTAAGTACGAGTAGACTTACCTGACGTTGGGGTTAGGTATGTGTTTAGCTATCGCAGACACTGTTTGGCGGTTGAGTCGTACAATAGGCCTACTTCGCCTATTGTCTTGTTTAGTTTACATGTTCAGTGATTACAGACATGATGTGATTGTTCTAGTATGAGATAGGACAATCATCCTACTTTGATGATTGACTGTAGGACAGTCATCCTACATTGGTGATTGATTATGTGATTAGTATTTACAAGCACATTGAGTTGATTTGGTATGTGATTCAATAGAACACATGATGATTTGTTGAGAATGATGAGTAAATATCTACTTGTGCATTGCATTGAATCCAGCTGGCATTCTTGGTAAAGTTATGGTGGGACGATGTATAGTCTTTACGAATGTGTTTCGTAATTGCTATAGGTCGTCATACCGATTTGCACACACCCCTCACCTGTTGGCCGTAGGTGGGATGTAGCCCCACTGTTGTAGCAATATGCATGACTTTGGTTAGCTATTGAACCCGATGGGATTAATCGGGGACGTCGATACTACGTACACGGGTATTGAGGCACATATGTTTTCTCGTGTATTACAGGAGCAACGCGAAGATTGTGGATGCAGAATTATATCCTTGCTTATGTGGTTTATTTAAGTTGCACTTATGTGAACATCAAAGTGCTAGGTGATTTATATGATTTGTATACTTTTAATATTATACATGTTCAGTATGGTGTCTAAATGTTATTATGATGTTATTCCTATTGTTGAGCATTATGTCATGTCATATAGTCGTGTAAGACCCTGACTTTATTTTATTTTATATTGGGTATTAGAATCATTCTAGAGTCCTTTGGGATTTTTTTTTTTAAATTATTTGGATATGTCTTGGGCGCTAAAAGATAGAAAATTTGGATAAGATTGAAAGTTGGATAGGTATCACGAAAGGATAAGAAAAAATAAAAGGATAAGATCAAAGGAATGGATAAGAATGATGAGTCAGAGGATAAGATCAAAACAAGATAAGATCAAACAAGTGGATAAAGATGAAATCGGATAAATTTAACACCTCGTGCTTGGCTAGATAAGTCGTCATTTTGAAGTTCTTCCTTGTGATGACATCTCATATTTATATATGACTCCTCAACATGAACGATGAGTCATCATTTAAGCTTTCCCTTACGTCGCCACTTGTCGCAACCTGAGCCTTTGAGTGCTGACTCACCTTGGGAGGTATCTTGGAGGCTAAGTAATAAAGGCCTATATAAAGGGTGAAAGCTTAATGTTTTCATATACTTTTCACACACAAACACACTAAAACACACACTTCTTTCACTTCTCTCGGGTGTGAGGCTCATTTGGTGCTCGCGTATTCAGAATTTGGACAAACTGATTTCCGTAGAAACGACGTGTTTGACGAGTAGATCATTTCAGATGAGGCTCGTTTGATGCTCAACTGTTCAGAATTTGGATAAACTGATTTTCGTAGAAGCGACGTGTTCGACGAGTAGATCATTCCGGTAAAGTTTAATTAAGGAAAAGCGCTAGAGGTAAGTTACTAAACCCTCGTTTTTAAATATTGCATGATAGACTAAAAATAGTTCTCATGCTATAAAAGACAAGTAGTTCATATACTATTTGTAAAAGTAACACGTGCTTGGGATAAATGGTTGCTCAAAAGTCTGGACGAACCAACTTTGTGGGAGCGATATATTTAATAAGAGAATCCTTTCAAAAAGGAGGTAAGTTACTAACCCCCTCCTATTTCAAAGTATATGCATGATAAACTAAAGATAGTCTCATGCCATGATCATATATGTACTATTTATTAGCAAGTGATATGATTAGTAGGTATTATATGAAGTGTCCCTAAAATATTAAAGAGACACATTAATAACGTTATAATGTTATAAATACTATGACATACAGTGAAGTGGACATGAAATGAGTACGGGATACAAAGTATCACGTCACAAATAATGGTTAATATGATGATAGTAATGGGATCTATTGTAAAACAGGAACAAAGATAGTTTAGTAAAGTAATGATAGCTGCTTACAGATAAATGTTAAGGGCTATGACATGTGATATGGTATATGTAGAGAATAATAGCATGTGTATGTGACTAGTAATGTATTTAGTATTAACAAGCACTACGACAGACTAATTAATGGCAGGTAAACATCTACTTGACCATAATGATATGTGTAAAGAGTAAATGACATGTATATGAGACCAGTAATGTGCTCAGAATAATTAATGGCAAGTAAACATCTGCTTGATCATAATGATATGTGATATGTTAACATGCACTAGAAGTAAATATTTTGTATATGTGAGCATGAGATTAATACAAGTAAACACCTACTTGTTCATAAAATTAAGGCATGATAGCAAGTAAACATCTACTTGTTTATGATAATGAGAACCAACAGTAATTACTGGGGAATGTATTGATGCATGAAATACATGATGAAAATCATGATGCACGGTGAAAACCGTGGACAAGTTATACATGATGAAAATCATGATGCGCGGTGAAAACCGTGGACAAGTAATGGTCCTACCACTGGCCATGGTAGAAGGTAGTCCCACTGTCGTAACCAATAGGGCGACACTGGCATACTACGATCCTGATTGTCGTCAGTAAATAACGACAATTAGACGCAGGGGAAAGGGCTGCCCGTTGAGGTGGAGCCACCCATGGTACCAGTCATGAGGAAAGGGCTACCCGTAGAGGTGGAGCCGCCCATGAAACAAGTAAAGGTTTTCATTCAGGAACTTGCACTGCAATGGTAGCACATGTACAGACAAGAAAAGTAATGATGGAAAGTAAAGAAGAATGTTGAGGCATATCTTGACACTGATAAGAGTACTGTAAGTTATCTGTTATATGTTAGCCATGTATATCGGTTGGTCGTGGTCTCCAACTGGTATGGGACGGTTGGCGGCTGCTGAGCCTCTGATATTGCATGGTATTATAATGTGCTTTCATATGTATGAGGTGGTCGCGGTCTCCAACTGGTATGGGACGGTTGGCGGCAGCTGAGCCTATCATGCATATGGAATTATCTGCTATTGTGATATATTGTTTTTAACTGAGATTAGATGTAAATCATTGTTATATCTTGTGTTGACATGCTGCATGATCACATGCCATGTAATTGCATTTAGTAACTTGCTGAGTCTTCGACTCACTTTGTGTTTGTTTGTTTTCCTGAGATTGGTAAGCAGATAGAGCAGACACTGTGGGATATACGAGAAGGGATTTGTTGAGATGCTGTTCAGGACAATAGCTCTATAGAGCTATGTAGCGATGGGATAAATATGTTTGCTAAGGTTACGTGGCATAGCTACGTATGTATGATTAAGTAGTTGGCACAAGTTGTCGTGCTATTACACCCAGCTGTGTACTCTGATCAAAGTTGTTATAATATGTTTCGAGATCAATGACTCGAGACAGTAATATATGAGTTGTTGGCTTGAGTATATAGATAAGCTCCAATTTTTAGCAGAACTTTCACTGCTAATTATTGTTACAGAATCTAGACCACGCACCGACTCGGGAGTCCGTATAGGATTTCGGGTCGGGGCGTGACAAGTCGCATGCAACAGCTTGTTGACTAATGGTTAAGTTAAAATCGTACCTAGACTTGCCAGTTTGTAGTTGAGATGTTAGGTAAGCTGGAAGTTACCTAGACTGGTTACATGTAGAGTCTTGGTTTACTGTTGCATTCATACTCATAGCATACAATACATTATAGTGGCTTACGGGGTCTTGTAGACTCACCCTTATTGTGTTGACTCTTTTAGATTGCAATCGAAGGATGACATAGTCAGGTCGGTGAGATTTGTGGGTGCTGGCAAATTGATCTTTGGGTAGTTAATTTTCAGAGCCTGTTTATACTTATATTTCTTAGTTTAGTGAGAATAATGGTTGATGTAAAGTTATGTAAACTTTACTTATGGGTAGCATTGTTTTGTAACTCTTTTTATTGTTGTATTCTTTTGGAGTCGACACTCGATGTCGAGCCGTTTATTATTGTAATTTTTCCGAGCATGTTAGCTCGTGGGTACTTAGTGTTGTTGTTTCTCCGACTTTTGTATTTAACCGTCGAGGTTTATTGTTGTGATTATAGTAGTATCGTTCTCCGGCTTATGTTTGGCCGTGAAGGTTTTCTAGTTATGGTTTTGTTATTCGAGTTTTTGAAGCTCAGATTTTATTTAGTTGTGATTTTCCGCTGCATAGTTTTGGTTTTAAGCTTGTGTAGCTCGTTCACTTCTGTGGACTTTAGTTGTTTCTTTTAGTTTGGCACACCGAGTTGGGGTTCAACACCGGATCTCAGACTCGGGGTGCCACAATATTTTTATGCAAATGTATACAGATCTATTCAGGAAGTACATCTATAAAATGTATTACGTACCTGAAACTTCTTTAATTTCGTGTTTTTTTTGTTTTCCTTGTTCTGGTGATATGTTCTGGTTTCGAAGACATTTTTGCCTACTTTTTCAAATCGTCCAATGTTTTCTTGATGTTGTTTACTTTTTTGAATCACCTGATATTTCTTTTTGTTTTTAGTAGTTGGAAGTCGATGCCTCGGGGTATGTGCTTTTTGCTTGTTGATTCACCATTTGATGGGATCCTTGTCTTCTTGTAACGTCCGAGTAATCTCTTCATTATTGGTGGTAAAATAGTTTCACCCTCGCAAGAATTCTGTTGCTCATACCTTTTCGTAGTTGCAATTGATATTAAGCTTCCCTCGTAACACCTGATGTAATTATTTGTTAGAAAGTAATTATGAAACATATCCTTGATATTTTTTTCGGATCTCACAATCACAATAGCCACGTGGCAACATAGGAATCCTTGAATATGCCACAGATAGAATGAACATGTACGATTCCCCAATCGTATATGGAGTTAGGTCCAATACGAATCTGCCACGTGATCCCAATATTAAGGTACTCGTTCCATTTTTTATCCATCTTCGCACATAATAATTTGTTCAATCTCTTTCCATTGCCAAGTCTCTCCTTAAACCATTTCATGATTTTCGATCTTATACAATCGACCATATGAGTGATGAAAATACCGCGAGCTTCTAAAATCCAATTGTTAAACGATTTTGCGGCATTTGATGTCAGTTCGGCATACCTGTTCTTATGACAATGTGCAATTGCCCACTTATCGTATGGAATGGTGGCCAAGAAATCACAAGCAACCTGTTCCCGTTCTTTTTTTAATATCTCAATTTTATCATTAAACAGTCTAATGTTGGGGGCATACGCGCAATCTTTGAGTCTTGAACACAAACTACTGTGGAAGGTGTTAGAATAACACAAACTACTGCGGAAGGCGTGAGAAAAACGTTTACCGGTAAACATTTATTTCAAGTTTCGATACAAGTGCACCAAGCAAAAGAAATGTTTGGAACTTCCAAGCACGTCGCGTATTGCTTCCATTAACCCAACATTTCGATCGGATGCAAATAACACTTCTCGATCGATTGCTCCTTTTGAGAGGAACCAAGCCCAATTATCCCTATTTTCAGAACTTACGTCCCCAAATGCAAACGGGAACAGACCTGCAGCATATGAACAATATTTGATTAAAAGTGTGCATCGCGATACATATACTTGTACTTATTTTTTTATACTATTTTTATGCATCGCTATGTACAAATTTATATTCTGATGCACATTATTCTACTTAATTAAAAACATAACATTTGCGATGCATACCACAAAAGTGTACTGATTTTGTGCATCGCGATGCACCACTTTTATTTTTCAATGCACACAAATGTACTGAATGTATTCTCTTATTAAGTATAAGTACAAACAGGGGAATAAACATGATCAACCTATGATACTAATCAAAATAATGTTGAAACAAAGGATAAATTGTAGAAAAAATGGACGTACCTTGATTTCCATCCTTGGTCATTGCAAACAAAAGGGTGCGCTTAAATCGAGATTTCATAAATGTACCATCTATGAACAATATATAGGATGGTAGTAGTTGAAACCATCTACGCATGCCTAAAATGAAATGAACTGCCTACTGAACCGATTTGTAATATCGTCCGATTCCAAGAAAGCAAAGTTACCTTATGCAACGCTTTAACGTACCACTGCAGCTCCTGAAAAGATTCTTTGTAACAACCAAAAAGCTTTTTTTGAGCCTTCTCGACGCTCCTCTATGTCTTACTGTATGATATCTCAATGCCATAATTTGTCCTCATGTGATTAATTACATCAATCGGCGAATAACTTAGTCGACTACGAACATGGTCAAGAATCAAGTGCGCAATTATTCCACAGCGCATCCTTTTTTAGTTATTATCGTCAATCATAGTCAAATGACAACTGTGTGAAAGGTTGCACTTGTATATGGATACTGATTCATCAACATATGAAGATGCCTTGATGAACCAAATGTAATCATCACTGAATTTCTTCCCACATGCAACGCTAATCCTCTTATTGTTGTTCTTAATGTAAATAAATTCAAATCCAATCTTGAATGAATACTTTATAAGCTGCGTCCGAAAATCTTCCATTCCACCTTTAAATGTTTAACCAACACCAGTAATAAGATTTTTCCAACCAGAATTCAAAAGTTCATTTCTTGTTTGAACAGGACATATGTCGTAACATGAGACACTTTCAACATCGCTTTCAGAACTTAAAGAATTGATACACTTACTTTTACTATTTTGCTTATTACATTGTTGTCCATAGATGTGGTGCATCGCGATATACAACTTTACCTTTACATTTACCTTTGTCCAAGACTTGTGCATTGCGATGCAAGTTTTGTGCATCCTTTGTATAAACAGTTGCATCGTGTGAGTTTTCTGTAATCTCATCTACATGATTCCCTTCTTTATTAATCACGTAAATCAAACCATTATCAATTTCAAATACATCAACAATGATAATGAAAAATGATAAATTAAATTTTGGCCAATGATATCATATTTTTGAAATCTTCTTCGTTGGTTAAACAACTATTGTTGTGTGATCCTACATTGTATTTCAAAGTATAATTATCCGATTGAAAAATTAAATATTTACCTCTAATGCATTCGATCAACTCAGATAAACTAAAATTCTCTGAAACTTTTGAAACAATGGTATCTACTCTAAATTTCAACAACAACATGATAGCAATTCCATTGAATCCATTGATTTCGATTTCACAATGAATTCGATCTTCTACTTATTGATATTCATTTTTCAAGTTGAAATGAAATAATTACGGGGTTTAAAGGAGTAAATCAAGGAAAACGCAGCTTAAAGAACGTGATAGGTTGTTACGGGGGCAATTTGGGACTAATTTATCAATTTATCACTTCAAATGTACTTAAGTAATTGAAAATAATTATAATGGACTAAAGCGGTTGAAAATCTATGAAAGGGGACCGGCCCGTAATTTTTCCTTTATATTTATACAAAATCTCTAAAAAGATTTGGGCCCTAAAAGTGAGTGTTTCGTGCCCCTAAAACTAAAAGTGAATGATTTGTTTTTTTTTTAATATTACATCATCTTTGAGGCATCGTGCACCTATGAAAAAATAACGAGCAAATTATACTAGACAATAATATGTGCCCATAATTTTACTTTGTGAATCAGCAATAATATTGCTAATTTAATTACTCTTAGTAAGATTTAATAGGAGAGTACACACAACTTTGTGAATAAGAATAAAGTTTGTCATTTAAGGATAATAAAATGAATACATCAACTAAAAATAAATGTACTTATATATTTCCTCTCTAAAGTGCGCACACACACACACACACACACACAAAAACACTTGGAAAAGAAAGAGACTCGATCAAGAAAAAACTACCTATTCTAACTTACACACGGTACGTAGACTCTATAAAGATTTTCTCTCCATAGTCTCTACCTCACGCTTCTCACACCCTCTCTTTCTCTTTCTCTCCATATAAAATCTCTTTCTCTTTCTCTCCAAACTCTCCACTATACCTATTAGAAGAATCCATATTTTTTTCAACTACAAACACTTTCCTTTACAAATTAATTAGACTCTAAATCTTTCCCTGTATCAAACTGATTCAAGTGGGTTTTCTTTTTGTTTCACTTTTACCGATCGAAGCTTTGATTTTCGGATTGGTTAGTTAGAGAGGAAGTGGAACAACTTTTGATTTTCCATCAACAAAAAAATTGAGGAACTCAACCTTATATTAATTGACCAATGGTGACACGCAGTTGAAGAGATTCTTAATTGTTTCAAAATGAATATTAAATCATTTTTCGTAATAAGCAAATAACAAAACTTTGTCAAGTGGTTCTCACATCCCACAATCTGTGTACTTATCCTGGAGGTCACAGGTTCGAATCCCAAGTGTGATTCAGGATGTGGGGAAGGCAAAAACTCACTGCCAGGGGTGGGGAGACCATGAGTTTAAACGGATGCACTCGCCGACTTCCGGCCAAGCTCGGAACGACGGTCATCCCCTCAACGAAAAGGACGTCTTTTCTGATGAGCTACCACTTGAGCAAGTTGCTCAAGTGGTACCCATTCCCCACCATCTATGTACTTAACCTGGAGGTCATATGTTCGAATCCCCAAGTGTGATTCAGGGAGTGAGGGAGAGCAAAAACCCACAACCATGGTGTGGGGAGACCCCTGTGAGCATGACCGACTTTCGACCAAGCTCGGAACGATTATGTCTCATCACTTTGGAACAAATTAATTAAAATTATACTAATATGTTTATGTGTGTGAAAAGTTAAGTAACCAACTCGATCATCATCTAATACAACAATGTATATCGATCATAACTTCATGCTTTAACATGAAAGTACTCATCTACACGCACTACTTGCTTTATATATAGTAGAAACACTTTCGGCCTCCCCAGCCTGCATTAATACCTGTACGAGTGACCACACATCTCAAGACTTAAAGTACAAGAAACACGAAAACCTACGGGGATATAGTATACCTATATATAAACAGTTCTCCACCTCCCTGCATATATCGAGTATATGCATGGTCAAGCCTCCGAAGACATTGTAGATCCCTAGTCCGATTGTAGTATATCTGATGGACCGATGTTCCAGTAGATCGCCTATTCTTATGATCTTTCTTAGGTCTTAATGCCAAAGCAACCCCTACCTGTGCAGTAGCAAGGACTAAGAGGCGCACACCAACGTATGTATGCACGTGCACTATATATGTTGAACTCCAAAAGACTGTTTTCCGAGTCCGAGCACGAGTAACACCAATCAAGTAGCCTGATAGCTGGCAAGAAATATGAAGATAGAACCAGCTGGTAGGATCTGTACGTAGATGGAAAGATTTTAAGGATCATAGGAAAGATCGTACCCAAAGGCATCAATGCAAGGTACCCCAACCAACTGTATTATATATTCAGTACACCATGAATAATTTTCAAACGGTTTCTCCTATTGGTTCTATTAGAGAGAATCCTACCCAATCTCATTCTCCTCCAATAACCTAAACTTGTACTCTAAGTTATTTGTTTCCTATTAGTCTTCTATTTATTTGTTGTATTAGTTCTCCTATTATTATTAGGATAGAATACTCACAGCTCCCTTGTTTTGTATATATATATATGGAACAATATGTCAATGAAATACGGTATGCACTTTTATATAATATATTTCTTCTATATGGTATCAGTTGCTTAACGATCCACCTGCTCCTCTCCCATGGCTGCTGAGAACACGTTGCTTCCCAATTCTGCCAAACCAACCAAGCCGCTGATCTATGTCTCTCTCTCTCATATTCTCAAGCTAACCCCAACCAATTTCATAGCCTGGAAGATACAACTTGAGGCCACCCTTTTAGGTCTTGACCTTTTTCAATACCTTGATGGCTCTCTCCCTGCACCTCCTCAAACCCTTACCACGCCTACTGTCTCCACCACAACAACATCCACTACCGACACTCCTACAATTACTACCACCGCCTCAACCACAAGCCCCAACCCAGCCTATTCCACTTGGTTCCGCCAGGACAAACTGATCTTAGGGGCGCTCGCTGGAACTCTCTCGCCCTCCCTTGTTTCCCTTATATCACAATGTTCCACCACCCACGATGCGTGGACGACCCTCTCCAAAACCTATGCTAATCCTTCCAAGGGTCATCTCAAACAAATTAAGGACCGTCTTCAAAGTATTATCAAAGGGAACCGATCTGTTTCTGATTACATGCAAGACATGAAATCCTGTGCCGACCAACTTGCTTCTCTTGGTCGACCTCTTGATCCTGACGATCTCGTGGACAAAATTCTTGAACAACTTGATGACCAGAATTATGATAGCGTCATCAATGCTGTTCACAGTCGTGAAACTCCAATTACCTTTGATGAGCTCCATGAAAAACTTCTTAACAAGGAACTCTCTCTTAAACACAAATCTTCCTCCACCCTCACTTTCCCTGCCACCGTCGCCTATGCCACCAAAAATCCCACCCGAAATTCTCAACCAAAATCATACACCACCGCACCAGCCTCCTCCCCAAACCCTACTGCCTCCCCCACTTCTTCCCAAAGTCCTCGCCCTCCAGCTCCCTACAATGGCAAGTGTCAATGGTGTCGTGTTAGCGGCCATTATCTCTCTCAATGCCCTTCCTTTCGCCAGGCTTACCCTACTGCCACCTTCCCTACGCCCAGCCCTTCCCCCAAACAGCCATACGTCCCTCGCCAACCTAACCGTGGCTCCTCCCCTTCCCAACCCCGTGCATACTCCGCAACCACAACAGCCCTACCCAACTCCGGCTGGCTTTTTGATAGTGGGGCCACTCATCATGTGACCAACGACCTCAACTATCTTGCTCTTCACTCTCCATATGATGGTACCGAGGAGCTCCTAATTGGTGATGGTTCGGGGCTTCCAATCTCAAATATTGGTTCAACCTCTTTTCTAATTTCTTCCACTACTTTAAATCTTTCCAATGTTCTTCATGTTCCATCTATGTCTCGCAATATTATTTCCGTCTCTCAATTTTGTATCGATAATAATGTCTCCATCACCTTCTCACTTAATTCTTTTGTTGTGAAGGACCTTCGTTCGGGGATCAATCTTATCCAAGGCAAATCTGAGTGTGGTATCTTTGAATGGCATCCAATCTCTCCTGCTGTTCACACCTCAACCTCGTCGTCCATCATCACCTGGCATCATAGATTGGGCCACCCCTCAGTACCTATTTTACGTCATCTTAGTTCTTCGTTTCAGTTAAATATTCCTAGGACATCTACTTTTAATTGTAACGCATGTGATTGTAACAAGAGTCACAAGTTACCTTTTAATAAAAACACTATTTCTTCCAATGGTCCCCTTGATGTTGTCTATAGTGATGTTTGGACGTCTCCTCTTTTATCCTATGATGGCTATAAGTATTATATCATTTTTGTCGATCATTACTCCAAGTATACTTGGCTTTATCCTCTTAAACACAAGAATGATGCAACTCAGGTCTTCACAAACTTTAAAAATCTTGTCGAACGATACTTTCATCGTCCTCTTCTTACAATCTTTAGTGATAATGGGGGTGAATATCTCGGCCTACGTCCTCTTCTCCTATCCCTCGGGATCACTCATCTTACCTCTCCCCCTCACACTCCTGAACACAATGGCTACTCCGAGCGACGTCACCGTCACATTGTTGAAACTGGTCTTTCTCTTCTCACTCATTCTCACATGCCACATAAATTCTGGCCTCTTGCCCTTGTCACGGCTTGCTACCTCATAAATCGCCTGCCTACTCCTACCTTGCACCTCCAATCTCCATTCTCTAAGCTTTTTGGCCATCATCCAAATTATCTCAAACTTCGTAGTTTCGGCTGTCTCTGCTACCCTTGGCTTGGCCCGTACACCACCAACAAACTTGACCCCAAATCCTCCCCTTGTGTCTTTGTCGGCTACTCGCCGTCCCAAAGCGCATATTATTGCCTTGATCCTCACTCCAACAGAATCTTTGTGTCGAGACATGTGAAATTCGTCGAACACAATTTTCCCTTCTCTTCTCTTGCTTCCTCCTCCTCTCACTCGGATTCTGTGGATGCCTGGTGCAACTCTCATCTCCCTATCTTGCCCACTGACCACCCACCGACACCACACCTTCCAATACCACCACCATCGGCCCCTCCCTCCCCAACACAAACTCCCTCATTCTCGTCTTCTAACTCTTCCCCGCCACCCTTACCTTCTGCCGACACAGCACCTTCTCCTACTCCAGTTCAGACCTCCGCCGAACCCACTCTTCCCCAACCCAATCGTCCTCACACTCGGCTTCAGGCTGGAATTAGGAAACCCATTAACAAATTGAATCCTCATGTTTCCCTTCCCAACCCCGCCCTTGAACCAACTACTTATACACAGGCCCTCAAAATTCCTGTGTGGCGTGATGCCATGCAGGCTGAGTTTGATGCCTTACAAAAGAATCATACTTGGGATCTTGTTCCACCTTCTCCATCCCAGAAACCCATTGGTTGTAAGTGGATTTTTCGTATAAAATACAACTCTGATGGGTCCATTGCTCGGCATAAAGCTCGTCTTGTCGCAAAGGGTTTTCATCAACGTCCGGGAATTGATTACTCTGAAACATTCAGTCCAGTTGTCAAGCCTGCCACTATTCGAACCATTCTGTCTCTCACTGTTACAAACGGTTGGTCTCTTCGCCAGGTTGATATTAACAATGCTTTTCTTCAAGGCTCTCTTCATGAAGATGTTTACATGTTACAACCCCCTGGTTTTGTCAGTACATCCTCTCCTTCTTATGTTTGTAAGCTTCGTCAAGCTTTATATGGCCTTAAACAAGCCCCACGGGCATGGTACACTGAACTCAAGCATTACCTTCTCTCCCTGGGTTTTGCGAATTCTGTTTCCGATGCCTCCTTGTTCACCCTTACTCAGCCTCTTGGTGTGCTTCACTTACTTGTTTATGTCGATGACATAATTATAACGGGTTCTAATGATTCTCTTCTCAATATCTTCATCTCCACTTTTGCTTCACGGTTTTCGCTAAAGGATCTTGGAACCCTCTCATACTTCTTGGGTGTTGAAGTGCTTCCACATAGTGATGGAATCTTTCTTAGCCAACACAAATACATCCAAGATCTTTTACAACGCACCAATATGACGGACGCTCGACCTGTTCCCACTCCCATGGTTCCTGATTCTAACCTCTTGGCTCACTCCGGCACACCCTTGGGTAATCCCACTGAATTCCGGACCATAGTTGGTACACTGCAGTACCTCTCCCTGACTCGTGTTGATCTCTCCTTTGCTGTTAACAGACTTTCCCAGTTTATGCACAAGCCGACTGACCTCCATTGGGCTGCTCTCAAACGCGTGCTACGATATCTTGCTGGCACTATCTCTCATGGTCTTCTTCTTCGCAGCAAGTCTCCTGCTACTTTACACGCCTTTACAGATGCTGATTGGGCGGGTGATAGGCTGGATTATATCTCCACTACAGGCTATCTTGTTTATCTTGGCTCTAACTTAATCTCCTGGAGTTCTCGCAAGCAACGAACACTTGCTCGGTCCTCCACTGAGGCTGAATACAGGGCCGTCGCTGCCACTACTGCCGAGGTACTATGGGTCCAAAATCTGCTTCGTGAGCTCCGTGTCCCACTCTCCGCTGCTCCTGTTATTTACTGTGACAACTTGGGTGCAACTTATGTCGCCGCCAATCCGAAATTTCATTCCCGCATGAAGCACTTGGCGCTTGATTATCACTTTGTTCGCGAACAGGTTCAGGCTAACCACCTGCGCGTTACTCACATTTCGGGCACTGACCAACTTGCGGATGCTCTTACCAAGCCACTTGCTCGTGCTCGTTATACTGATTTGGTATCCAAGATTGGTCTCTCTTCTCGGTCGCCCATCTTGCGGGGGCATATTAGAGAGAATCCTACCCAATCTCATTCTCCTCCAATAACCTAAACTTGTACTCTAAGTTATTTGTTTCCTATTAGTCTTCTATTTATTTGTTGTATTAGTTCTCCTATTATTATTAGGATAGAATACTCACAGCTCCCTTGTTTTGTATATATATATATGGAACAATATGTCAATGAAATACGGTATGCACTTTTATATAATATATTTCTTCTATAGGTTCCACCTTTAGTTGCTACTGCCTTGCCCGTGGAAAAATCGATACTTGCAAAAGAGTTGAGATTAGGGCCTGTCATAGAGTACTGTGCGTGCTCCAAGGGTCTCATTGGTCCCTGTTGCCACACGTGGTTCACCATCGTACTATTCGTTGGAAGCTTGAATTTGGTGAATCTCATTGTTGGAGTAGGCAGCTGAAACTTTGAAAACGGGAAATTAAGCTCAAGTTACCCTCGTGCATCCTAGTAGCATAACTAGTTATAGGAGGAGTGGTGTAAGCCTTGGTTGTACCATCAGGTTGTTGGAAGGCGACAAATTAAAGCTTGAGCGCCAATCAAGCCATTGAAGGTAGGCCTGATTGCCCAGGCAATCCATGTATCATGTTCGGTGCATGTGAGTCATTAGAAACGCCAAGTCAACCATGTTGGATGAAGAGTCGAAAATGCAATCGATGAAAGAGTTTAGAACATGAAGATCTTGGCAAGATGCGAAAGACGCTTGGTTTGAAAACCGGTAGTTGAAGCATGTTTGGTTCAAGGGAGAGGTTTGGTTTATAACAGAAGAAGAAGAAGCTATAGCTAGTGCAGATGAAGAGAAAAAAGATGGAAGAAAAGAGGAGGAGGAGGATGATGTTTTGAGACATATATATATATATATATATATATATATATATGTATGTTGGGTTTGAATAAAACGCAGGCAGGAGAGGGTGAGGGTGATTGGAATGAAGGAGATTGGAGATGTAGTGATTGTCGATTTATATAAGAGAGAGGATTCTGTTGCCAAGGCCTTAATTTTCCTATCCTGTTTTTTCTCAAATTATTACCTTACGTACCCTTCGTAGTGGGGGGGAGAGAGAGAGAAAAGAATATATTGTTTTAAGTATTAGAAAATATCTTTGCACTTGAAATTTCATAAATGCCCTTAACCAAAGGCACGTGATGGGCACATGACAAATTTAACGAAAAAATACTAATGTCATCTAGCAAAAGAACCAACCGTATCTAATTTTTATAGTCAAGGGACTAAAATTTAAAAAAAAAAAATTGTTAAGAGACTACTAGTGGAATCGGTCATAGTCGAGGAACTAGTAGTGTCTTTAACCCTATAAAATATAAAGGATAACTAATTTATATGACTATTTTCGTAGAACAAAGAGAACAATTTATAAAAATAAATACCAATAAAGATTAAATAGCAGAGTATAATTAAAGATTAGTCACTCCTATGATCTTACTATTTGAACTTTGCTTAAGGTTCAATCACTCTTTTAAAAAGTTATACTACATTTTTTTTTTTTTTTGGAAATAATCCAAGAAACCCAGCTCTGTCATTCTTCTGTTAACCTGGCAAGCAGAAACATTTGGCCAGATCTCAATGTCCTTTTTGTTTCAAATCCAATCAGTAC
The DNA here is from genome assembly GCA_016624345.1 of Platycodon grandiflorus. Taxonomy (NCBI): domain Eukaryota; kingdom Viridiplantae; phylum Streptophyta; class Magnoliopsida; order Asterales; family Campanulaceae; genus Platycodon; species Platycodon grandiflorus. The sequence goes on from CM028361.1 coordinate 22,498,215, forward strand.
CTACTCGACATTTTGCCATACATTTTATTTGTTTCCTCGTACACACACCGGATGTTTACATCACATATAAATAGCAAATTAAGATGGAAGTTATGAAAATTAAGGCCATAATTTTTAAAAATAAATTATTTAAATAAAACATCTCAAAATAAAATAAAACGAAGAGAATAGTTAACAGGTGAACCCAATACTGTCTGCGATCCCCAATTCGCTTTCTTTCTTTCTGGAGAGACCAGATCAACTCTAGACATCGTTCGATAATATAAATGGGGAAAGGTTGATAAATTTATCGTCCAGCAGTTGCACACATACTGGAAATGAATCTTTCAACAGTCACAGCCTGATTTCCATGCATTATGATCTCTAAATGCTTATAGAAGAATTAGAGGAAACAGCTGAAAACTCCAAAAGAAAGAAACACTGTGTAAGCATTTGAGGGTGCATGACAGACATGATTCTCCAATAATTTAAGATGGCCTTCATATACATCATTTTGTAACTAAACACAGTATCCCAAACATTTCCTATACCAAATGCAAAAGAGAAAAGAACCTCCTCCTCTGCTGGTAAAAGGTGAAACAGATCGATATCCAAAACTCTAGAGAATTTCTTTAGTGCGACTTCCTAAAAAGTATGATCACTCGGGAGATTCATCAGTATCACTATAGCATTGTTGGCCCCAAAATTTTGAAGCAACCTTGATATTGTCGGATGATACACTGTCTGTTGACGCAGGATTAGTTGCTTTATTAAAATCTCGAAACCGTAAAACACCTAGCTCTCCATCACCGCTACCAGTAACAATCCGACACCCATCCACAGCCATGGCAGAACATCCGGTGCTAGCGCCTGAACCATCTAGATCACAGCATATGAGGGAGTTTGTTTGCGTACCAGTTTCAACTTCCCAAACATTGATATATGAATCCTCAGGACCTCCTGTAACTATTTTATACTGGTCCATATGTAAGTGTGCGACTGGACCAATATGTCCATCCAACTCGGTTATTGGGTCAGCTCCCTCTGTGTCAGAGCTTTTCCTCATATCCCAAAGCATTGCTCTGCATATAAAATGCAGTAGCAAAGATAATTAACTATACTACTTCGTGAAAAAAGGAAATTAAATATCAAGACACTCTAGTTGCTTGAGATATGCGAAAAAAATCCCAACATGCATTTGTGAAAACATGGATCATAAAACTTAATCCAGTAAGGAGTTACCTCTGTTATAATGTCAATGCAATGTTTAAAAAAAGACTGGCAGAAGGAAGAAAAAATGCTTTCTCATGAATTTATTTTGATACAAGCACGAAACACAATCTTAACTTTGATTCATATAGCTCTCTTCCAAGCAAGATCATAAAAGGCAAGCTGCATTGCACAGGAAACAGCAATTCACAAAGAAGGAAACAGGAAGTGCATCGAAATATGATCCTTTAATATGTAGAATCAAGAGTTTCACAGGTCAGAAACAAGATTAATGACACAATACACATATGATCTGACAAAAGCAGTACCGATAGTTGTGCAAGTCATAACTTTTCTTCATGTCATATCCATCTTTGAAGCTAGACCATAATAAACAGAAAAAGAGCTATTATAAGAAAACCAGAACCTTGTATTGTATTTACACTCCTGAAAGCAGGAGTTTCATATCTCTCACAACCAGGAATTTTAGACTATATTTGAAGAACTGCAGGGATGCAAACCAAACATTCGGTGACTTTTTACCAATTAGCTAATATCCCAGGGACTTAAGTTCATATCCTATCTTCTTGCCCATTGTTTATATAAAAAGATCAGATGCAAGTGTGTTATGGTGTTCCCTGAAGAATGAACATACTTCTTTCCGGTACATATGACCCGTTTAATGTGTGCCAAGCAACCAAGAATGAAGAGACAAGAGGTCATTTAATGCTAGAGGCCCTATACTGTAGTTTTAAATGGCAGTCATTTGATGTTTTGGAAATTCAGAAGTCTTTGAATAGCACCAAACAGGCCATCAACTAATTGACCTTAAGCAGGGCCAGAGGCTCAAAGTAAACATGTACAACAAACTATGTAAAACAACAATTTTAACAGCCAACACAACCGTCCCCCACAATAAGACTGCAAAACCAACTACTGACAAAAAATAAGAGATCAGATTTCACCTTCCACTTCCACCAGTGCATACTAAATATTTTGTGGGCATAATCTCAAATGAATATAACTTTCCCCAAGTATTATCTGTGCTCAAAACTTTCTTCATTGTCCTCAAATCAACAACTGAAACGGAGGAACCAGCAGCTACATAGAGCAACGAATCGTGGCACTTCGTGCCGACAGGTGCACCAGGAACAGAAGTCCTTCCGACACAGCTAGAATCACGAACAGAAGATGATGTTGTCGCATCCCAAACCCTTACCTATTTTGTACTGAATTTGTAAGTGAAAATCTAAAGTACACTAAACAAATTTATGGAGAACAACAGATTAGATGTGTAACAATCAAATCGTCTAACATGAAGAAAATGCCACTGCAAGCTACATACACTATAGTTGTCAGGAATCTAGTATCACTCACAAACTTTATTTATACACACAAACAAAAAGATTTTATACACAAGAAAAAAACTATCAAATAACAGATACTGTTATCAAAAAGACAGGTTCTAAATCATATCTCACAATATGAATGGTAGTAAGATTAATAAGCTTTACGGTATTAAAGACAGATCATAATTAACAAATGTTGTTTATAAGCACAAATAAGAAGACTATAAGTGAAAAGAATAAAAATCAAACATGATTGATAATTTACAAAATGACAATAACTTTTCAGTGGATTTCATCAAACAAGAATACAAAGACGGGTAAATACTTGATACGCGAAATCAAATTCCAGCGTGTTAACTCATGAAGTTACAAGAAGCAAAAAAATAAAATAAGCAATGAGCAAAGTAGGCCTGGCGCCATCTATAATTCTAGAACAATCACATCCAGTCTTGTCAGACCAAAAAACAACTGTCACATACAAAACAAAACTAGAACTTAACACGAGCCATGAAAGATATATGCTTAAACATATCCACAGCTATGAGTCTGTAAGTCTGTGATACAATAAATGCACCATCCAGCAGATGACTATTCATTCCAACAACCATCAGATGATTGATTAAAGAAACACAACATAACATTGAGCAAAAACCTAATTGAAAAATGTCAATACCTTTGAATCTTTTGACATGCTGACCAAAAGAGATGTATTATGCCTGGAAGTAGAGAGGGAGAACATCAAATGATCAAAATGTCTTCACCTTTTCCAAAATAAAAATATAATTCAAGATAATTGAAGGGGAGTTGAATATTTCAACAATGAATAATGGTATGCCCTGGAGACATAACCATAGACTTCTTATACAAAGCTAGCCAGACTGTGGTTATCTTGAGAGAGAACCGTAGTGTGACCATAATGTTCTTAGAACCTTCAGTCGAAATTAGTAATCCAATCTAGAATTACCAAAAGTTCAGGAAAGTGGTAGAAGACTTCGTAGTAAATAATACTTGGAGATGACCTCCTTGTGATCTGTTAGCGTAGATAAAGCCCACCGTTTAACGGAAAAACTAACGAATGCAAGTCCACTGACACCACAGTGGGGTTATCTGCATACTAATGGACAACAGAGTAGTCATCTGCAACTATCACACAACAGTGGCGTCTTCCAAATTTTCCCATCAATCTACTCATTTGGTGGGATTCCTAGCATAAAAATGTTCAAAATGTTCAATTACGTACAATGCTCTCTTAGCCAATTAATGTATCACAATATTAGTTAATTACCATAAGAAACTTAACTACAAATTTCTATCACATCTCTTCAGCTAAATACTCACTGTTCCTAAAAGGGTCCATTATTCCTTTTTGGGATGCCTCAAAAACTGACCACTTTCTAAAATCAAACCATCAATTATGGTCTTTTAACTATTTTATCCTTTGGTTTAATTCAATTACTTCAACAGATGGGACCCATTCCTCATATCACCACAAACGATCTTTTCGAACTTTTGAATGAGCTCCAAGGGTAAAAGTGGAAAGTAATAGAGTAAAATGACTCTTTAATCTGTGCCTAGTCAAATTGGACTCTTCTTTGGGAACGGAGGGAATAACATTTATTGCATACTATTTACAATTTAGGCACAAAAAGTTGCTCCAATATGAATCTCTGCATTAGCTTCCAGTTTGTGCTTCCAAACTTTATTTGCAGATGTTAGCTATAAAGTCAATATCTTTTTAGTCAAAATAAACCATAAAGCAAGATAATGACTGGGAAGTGCTAGTGCTAACTGATAACCGGAGCAAGAATAGTCATTAGTTATCCAAGACCTCTGCCTTAAAAGCAATTACTTTTGTAGCACCATCACCCACTAATTAATCAGAGAGAGCAAAAATGGGTCATTATCACCTCTGAAACAGCAGTGACAACATCCGTGAACTCAGTATGATAATAACTGGATATCCAAGATATATACACTCATGGAAATAGACAAGAAGCAAAAGTCAATCAGGAGGTCGATGCCATAAAATCTGATAAACTGTCCATATTCTTCAGCAACTATCAACAACCAAAATGATATTAACATTGAATGAACTGCATTATATGCGTAAGCAACAACTTTATACCCGGCAACTGATGTCAGTACTACCGACTTCTCATGACCATACAATGTCGCCTTTAAAGCATGTTGGCCGCGCTTTCCAGTGGAGCTCAGTGACCACAGACGCACAGTACCATCTTCACCTCCACTGGCAAATACTTTTGTAGCACCATCACCCAATAATTTGTCAGAGAGAGCAAAAACTGGGCCATTATGACCTCTGAAACAGCGTTGACAACATCCCTGCACTCAGTATGACAATAACCAATTACACGAGGCAGCGGAAGATCCTTTTAAAGCTAATTAAAAATATGTTTCTTACAGCCAAATTAGTCTTGCTGTAGAATACGCTAATTTTGCACATGTAAGGAGCTGCGTTCATGCATTACAAGTAACATATATTAAATAAGGTACAAGAGAAGAGCAAAGGTTCACTCTACAATGGAACCCCTAAAAGTATCATTCATACCTTCCACCACAAGCGAATGGAGTGGTCACAACTTGAGGTAACCAAAACAGTTTCATTCATCTGTACCTCACTTCGGAACAAAGATGTTTCATGCAAAGGGAACAATCTGCAAATTATAAAAAAAACTAGTAAGTAGGAAAAAAAAAAAAAAAAACAACGATTAAAATTTATGCCCCAAAGAAGAGTTAACTATTTAATTATAGGAGTCCTAGTTTGGCACAGTTGTCACCAAAATGTAGTATACACTAGTAAATAGTAATCAATTAGTATACAAATGTAGGCCATTCAGTGAGACGTTAGGGCAGTAAATTAGATCAAACAAAGTGTAGTAATTGCCACTCGAAGGATTTTATTCTTTATTTAGATATAAATTCTCCATTAGACGAAAACATAATAATAATTAGAACCATATTTATCCAGGTGAGCAAAAAGATTTAGATAAGCTGTCCACTATCCAAAATAAACTGTGGTCGAGAAAGTAAAAATAACTCCCATGTCCAAAACAGGAGAAAATAATGGCTTTAGAGCACTTGTAAGTTGTGATAGAACTGGATTCTTGAAACTAGAAAAATATGGGAATGAGCTCCGAGGAAGGAATATATTTTACAAAACAACCTTACTAGACTATACTTCTGCAAGTTACTTCCTTTCTCTCTTTCTAAACTAAACAGTTATGAATCAAAATCACTTCCATCATGTGTTTGAAATCCTAATTACAAATAAACCACAAGTAAGCAACCTATAAAAATGCAGACAACATTTTTTGAGGAATACTATAAAATTCACCTCATGCAAGTAATTCTAGCACGGTGATCATTAAGCGTGACAAGGGCATCTCCTTTGTTCAAAAAGCTACTGATATTCAGCACTTTTATCAATGGACCCTGCAAGGTTGTACCACCAGAATCAAAGGAACAGAGCTCAATGATATGAATGGATGTAATACTTCATTAAAATTCCAATGTACTAAGATTATGAAAATCATGTAGATGCCAAGATAATAACAAAAATATATTGCAACATTCTTTGAGATCATGCCAATAGGAAGAAACTTCAAAGTGACCCACGAAATAGCATTGAATTGAAAGAAAGTACTCCCTCCATCCCAAAATGAACGTCCATCATTGTTCATGATCATGAATATAAACAGATGTTCATTTTGGGAGTGAGAGAGTAGCAGATTACTCGGAAGTATTTTATCCAAAAGGCAAGACTTCTGAACTCGTTGGAAGCAAAGTGGATATTACCATCAAGCCAAGAAAGTCATGTATAGTCATGAGGGTACCCCGAAAGACCAATTTATATTATAAATTCACTAAAATGCAAAGGGCCCTTAACAAAGTTAAAATACCATCAATCACACAGCAAGACATGTCCCATCATGAGAGTAAGCAGAAGATATCAATTCAAATATTGTGCTCCATAAAAATACGGATTCTTGCAAGTATATCTGAAAGTTCTTGTGATTCTAGATCAGTTAGAAGGTATGAAAAATGTCGAGAATTTTTCCAATGATCAGTTAGGTTACCAGATATCAATTTGTCAAAGTAAGAATAGGACATGCAAATAGCTGGTCTTTCCCTGTAAAATACCACCCACTTTTCTACATCATAATGGAAACCAAAAGGCTACGATGAACCAACAATATGGAAAAGATATTAACTGAAGGCTGCCATTCAAGAGGCTTAGGTTTAATATAAGAGGCCAACGTCCGCCTGTTGAGCATTGGTGGATTACAGAATCCTGCTAATCTCCAATTCGCACCAATTCACAGACTACAAAAGACTCATATAACTAATGAGACTAGAGGTTCAGGTTTTTTTTTTTTTTTTGATAAGTAATTCATCCATTCTACATGTCAGTACCATCTTATTCAGTAAAGTTAAATACAAATTTTCAGATATGTCAATCACGTAGAGGACAATGTTAAACTCAATGGTGAAATGCCGAGGCTTTTAGGCATGAGAGCTAAGTTCAGAAATGGCACTCAACCGGTGACTGTATTCATATATGACAAAGATTGGAATTGTTTCCATACCTTTCGTTTTCTTTCTCAGCAAGACCTTTATCTAGTCAATCCCCTTCCAACACACAGCTTAAGCAAAATTTCTAGCTTTTCTATTTACGTTAGTATCCACATGTATTGTACGAAAGTATGAGACCTAGGCATCCGTGCATTCACATCCCCAGCCACCTTAATTAACCTTCTTAAAAATTAGATTTAAAAAATGTCTATATTTTCCTAAACTTCTGAACAATGTCCTAGAATCATACTATAATCAGTAATCTTGAATCAATAATAAGAGAATGGATAGTACAGTATAGCCAATACCTGTGAATAGATGATATCATTTCTGTTGAGATACATATGGTTAAAAGGTTTTGGCTCAGTATACAAGTCAGCAAGAAGAGGATCAAGGAACTTAAACTGCTGCAAAGCAGTATATCGAGCCAAGTATGCTTCCCTCGCACCTGATATCTGTGAAATGCTAGAATAGTCTAGCTGCGGCCAACGCTCCCTATAAGATTCAGTACTCCAAAATGCAATTAGAAACTAGAGCAATGGAAACCCTCTCCCTCCTACGAAAGAACACACATGTTGACTTCTGGAATTCAATTTTGACCATTTTTCTAGTCAATATTCGACTTACATTTTACTTAGTTATAAAAAGGTACTAGCAACAGCAAGTTTAATGGTAAATCCAGGTCAAACCTTGATTTCATAAATTGTCGAATAAACTTTAAAAAGTCAAAATGTAACTATTTTACTGGGCGGAGGGGATAAACAATTTCGAAACAAACAGGACACCAATGACGGGTGGGTCAAATTAGTGATAAAACTAGGCTTGCAATTGAACGAATTCCGAGCTATTTACGAAACATCGAGTGTGAGCGTGTGTTAATTTATTAATTAGGAGATCGAGTCTCGTATAGAACCTGAAGAAGCGTTGCCAAATGGGATCAGAATAGGCGACCCCATTGAGGAATTTGCAGGAGGAAGCCATGTTGGCTACGTCTTGGAGGTTGAGGAAGCTGGCGCAATGGACTAGGGAGTCCATATCCATGTATGTGAATATCATGGGGATGTCCGTTGACGGCGAGGGGGGTTCCGCCATTTGTTGGTTGTTAATTGAGGATTAGACGAGCTCGAACCCTAGAATTGGAACCAAAAAGCAAGCAAGGAGATGGTAATCGTTTTAGGGTGCGTGCCGTACGTACGGTTGGCGAACACGCGGGAATACTAGTGTGAAGGAACAACTCATGCCCATCTACTACCCTACTACTTCACCAGTTTAAACCGACCGTACCGTACCGTACGAAGCTTGAGACTAACTAGGCGGACGACGTCGTCCAAGCTCTTTTAGTTTTAGTTTTGAGATGCTTCAAATCACCAGGCAGGCAGGCAGGCAGGCAGGCAGGCAGGAGGAGGCGTGGCGGGCACGTTAGAATAGATCAACAACTAACCGTACCGTGGTGGACAAAGTTGTATGTATGTGTGTATCTTACTTTACTTGAAACCTGAAGAATCTATCTTTCCCATCCCGCTAGCTAGGCGGCCGACACTCTTTCAGTTCACATGTACGTACGTACTCTAAACAAATACTAAAATTTTGATCATCGACTGTCAGTGTAAATAAATAATTACTTACACCAACTAACGATATAAAATATTCTTGTTCAAATTGATGTTAACATAAGAAAAAAACACATACACATTTTTATTAGATATTACATATGTTCCAAAGTTTTTAGATAAAAACTAGAATAACACGACGATGCACGGGAATTTCGTCGATATAATTAAAATTTTTAAGGTTAATAATTAATTAATTAATTATAATATAAAGATTATGTGTTTAATGTATAATGATCGCAATATTAAATAAATAATCAAAACGTAAAGATTATGAGTTTGATATAATAAATGCACTGAGTATTATCATTATAAATAAAACAATTCAAAATTTTAATCCTAGCAAAATAAGCAAATAATAATTGTAACATAAAGATTATGAGTTTGATGTCCAAATTTAATCGTCTAAAAAATAAAAAATAAATAAACAACTAACTTAAATAGTTCAACGCGTGTAACTATTTCCAATAATCTCCATTTTCTTTCCTTCTCTTGCTTAATAGTAAGCTTCACCTCTTGTTCTTGAACATTCTCATTAGAAATAGATGATTCCTTTGTATTCTTTAACAAAATTGTGACCTCATTTACACTATAAATGTGTGCTAATCAAAGTTTCAATGCCTACAACTTTGTTAGATTGATGTCATGTACTAAACTGATAAGAGGAAGCATTGAAAAGATGAGATATTTTGCAACAATATCTTCGTACTATACACTAATGTTATTCAACCGCTAACAATGGGTGGATTTTCAAAGGAGTGAACATATTTATATTGTTTGCAATACTCGGGTTTCAATGACAGTTTTTAGGTGATTAATGCATTTATAATTTAGTAAAAAATAAAATTATTTGTATAACATATATTCAATCACATGTGCAATCAAGATTGCGACTGTCCATATTTCAAGTGTAATCAAGATCATGATTGTTCATATTCCAAGACAATGTGCATATTCTTAATGAACCTTTTAAAAAATAATCAAGGACAATTGTATATACAGTGTTCCTAATGCATGACCAAGCTATTTATTATGTTATACAAATATGACTTTTCATATTTGGTAACATGTTTTTGGCGAGATCTTACTATGTTTAGACTTTTTTGCTTTATATAAATATATATATATATATATATATTTAGATATAGATTTTAATTTTTGATGCTCAATTGATTGAGTTTTTATTTCAAGTCAATTTAAAAGGCATCAACACAATTATTTAAGACTAGTGTAGAGCACGTGCTCTGCACGGGTTTAATTTATTTTTGGGATTAATTGATACATTTTAGAAATATTTTTGAATAAAATTATCATTATTGAGTCTCTCTTTATAAAGATGTTTGATACTTTTTCTGAGAATTTGATTTTAACATTAATTGATACGTATTAAAAATATTTATATGAAAAATTATCATTATAATTATAGGCATTTGTTGGTATACATGTTATTTTTAAAATCCTTTAAGGATTTCAAATTGTTGGGTTTCTTTTGTTATCTCGCACTTAATAAAGATATTTTTGAAGAATGTTTACTAAATTAAAAATAAAATATCTACTTTCGGACATATTGAAGAAAAATAATAGCCATCTCTTTTTGAACAGAAAAAAATTATTTAAGGATTGAATATAATTATATTTTTTAATATAATTTTTAAAAATCGTTCAATGGTTAGAAAATGTTTAATTGGATACAATAATTATAAAAGAGTCTATTTTGAAAATGTTTGGGCCTCATAAGATTGAAGATTTGAAGAAGACTCATTTATGGTTCATTTCAAGTACACTTATTTGAAGAAGTTTCATTAATAATTTATTTCAACTGCTAGATATTATTTTTATAATTTACTATGCTTATTTAAATTTTCTTTTGTTTCTTCTTCTTAATAATAATAATATTATTATTATTTTATCTCTTCGTACTTTTGCTTAATTTCTAAACTCTAGATTAAATAATAGTTAGGATATACGTGAGTTTCTTTTGCACTATTAGTATGACAACATTTTAGAACTTTCAATTTCTCACAATTGTTATTTTTTCTTTGAAATAATATTGTTGTTAACAGATTGTTTGTTGAAGTGAACTAAAAAAAACACCTCATTGACACTCTACATGTGTGGTTCGGCTACATCTGCGGGGCTATATAATTAATTTATATCAACATGATTTATACCGTAAAATCATAAATCGTGAGAAATATATATTAACCCCATAAGTATCCTCTAAACAAACCCAAATTAAATACCGTAAATTGAAAGATCAAAAAAAGAAAAACAAAAATAAAGATCAAGTGCAAAAGAAAAAGTTTTAATACCCGAAAAAAAAATCATACCCAAATTTAAAATAAAAACTAAAATCAAATCAAAGCAAAATTAAAAATCATGAGCTAAGTAAAGCAATAACCAAAAGCATCATCTAAAAATCAAGACCAATAGCTAGAAGCCAAACAATAAAGGGTCAAACCCCAAATCTAACACACACACAAAAAAAAAAAAAAAAACAAAACAAAAACAAAAACAAAAAAGAACAAACAAAAGAATCAACTAAAAAAATATATTTTAATAACCAACATACAAAACAGAAATCGATGGCAATACCAAAATGAAAAGAAAATTATAAAATCAATAAAGAATCAAAACTAAAAACCATAATCTAAAGCAAAAACAAAAATGAAAACAAAAATCATCATCTACACAAAATTAAATTATTAATCAGGTCTAAAAATCAAAATTAAAAGCCAATAATCAAATCCAAGTCTATTAAAATATAAATTTTTAATCAAGAACAAAACTAAAATTAAAAATAAAACTAAAAACAAAATGAAAGTCAAATCTAAATTAAAGGTTTGAGGAAAAGCTAAAGAACAATTCAACAACCATAAGCAAAAGCAAAAGTAAAAGTAAATCAAAAATAAAAATCATCATCTTAAGAAAAAGCAAGAATGAATCAAATAGCAAAAACACAATCAAAATTTTAGTCAAGAATTGTAAACCAAAATCGAATATAAAAACACTAAAAATCAAGAAAAATATTAGAACAAAAAAGACAATATTTTAATTAACAAACTTTCTAGATCTAACTATAATATGATCGGAGTCGGACCTTTTCATCAATAATAATGAAATGGAAGACTAACCAAAATCCCTTAGTGACTCATATGAAGTTGATGCAAATGAAGCTCCATAGGCTGGTAGGAATATGCAGAAAAGAACTCCAAGAGTACACCTATTGTATTCTCAAACAATATAATCCATTCAACTATTGTGTGCTAGTGAGAATTACAAAGACGTTTTGTATTCAGTTTATAATTGAGATGAACAAAACCAAAGGTTTACGTAAGAAGCCGAATAAAAGGCTATGAACAAACAACCGTCAAGATGAGTAATTGAAAGCATGAAAAAATAAAACAAACCTGGTGACTTTAGGACTTCTAAAATTAATGCATATCTTTCAACTTCCTAGCACAACACTACTATTGTTCGTATAATTCTTTGTAACATACTATTAGCAATTATAGTTGGGATTAATTCTTAATATCATAGCTATTCAAATTATGTATAATTATTAAATAATGACACAACAATCATCTAAGTTGGAAGGACACTCTTGTTAGGAGGCTTGAGAATGCATCTTTAACAAAAGGATGTGAGGTGTATTCATATAATATAAATGGTTGAGTTGGTTTAAGGTAATTTTTCATATTTAATTTAAAAGGGCGTGGGTTCAAATCTTAACATCAACTTTTTTCCTAGCTTTTTCATTTTCTAGCCAATAGCTAATGTTCTTCTACTAATGTATTTGAAGAATGTTATATATCACAATATCATACCTATAGTCATATAGCTAAAACTATTAGCTAATGACATCCTCCCTAGAATTTCAAAAGTCAAACCATGAGAATGAAACTTTATCAAATTGGTATGAGGTGGCAAACTTACATGCCTCCTCACCAACTTTAAATATATATATACTAGTTATGGAGCCCGTGCTCCGCACGGGTGCAATTTATTTTTCAGATTAATTGATACATTTTAGAAATAATTTTATACAAAATAATCATTATTTAATATATGTGTTTGTTGATTAAATGTCTGAAAAAAGTTAAGTGTTGCAATGTATGCTAATTGGTGGTCGTTTAGCATCGCACTTTCGTTTCAGAATAATAATTTTTATTAATTTATATGGGTGTGAGTAAGTGAGTAACATATCAAGGACTACATCCCACATGGTCATCTTTTTGTCTTCTCCAACAAAATCATTCCACCCCATGTCATCGTCAGGAAGGTAGACTCTATTCACGCTGAGACCTCTATTTCATTCTTCCCATTCACTTTTTGGCATTAGTGGAACAGAAACAGGAACCCAAACCCCAGTTTCTTCAGAAAGTGGCTTCTCATAATAGAAATATTTACCGGCATTTCGACATCCAGGTTCCGAATTGTGTTGCAGCTCATGATCCACCCCAGTGCCACTGGGTCCCACAGTTTGCTCTTCTTTCAGCTGTCCTGTTCGTTCAACATCAAGATCACTTGTTGCTGCAGAACTGCTTTTTTCGCCATTTTCCAGGGATACTTCAGAAACCTGAACACCAACAACAGGGCAAGTTCATTCAGTTTAAGTAATATTGACTTACACATGAACTTTCTGTCTGTCAATTCCTACAATGAGTTACTTCAGCTGGAGAGGAACATTTCCCAATAATATGCCATATAAGCCTGAAAATAACTACAAAACAGACTTTACAGAGGTATGACTTGTTAGTATAGCATAGAAAGCAATGTCACGATTCTCATACTGTGAACTGCTTGACTTCAGATTGTCTAAAATGTGATCATAAGCCTATATTTTGCATTTTCCGTATCTTCTCTAGTCAATTTCGATTTTTTATGATGCCACCATATTTGCAAACTGTCAACAACTCCATCCGTTTGATTCAAGGAGTTCTAATTTCTTTTTGCAAAGCTATACTCAAAGGTCAAATTCTTCGTTTGGGGACAAAAATGAAAATAAGAAATGTCAATCGTTCAGGGCAGATGGGAGTAATATTCCAAAACGGGGATCAGGGATGGAACGATTTTGAACCCACAACACTATATTTCAGCAAGAAACTTTTAACCTCTGTACCAAGCAACGACCTTAAATTTCTTCTGACAACCATCCAATCAATAGGGATTAAATTTCGCAATTCAAAAACACCAGAATAGATGAATAAAAGTTTTCAAATTCATTGGACTAAAAACATGAAAACATAGGGTTGGAGGAAGGAGAAAGAGATTTTACCGTGTGAGGGAAGAAATTGGGTTGGTGATCATTGAGGTGAATTCGTTGGCATTCAACTCCCATCGCCGGAGGAGGATGTGCTTTATGCTTCAGTTACAAAGCATAAAAAGAAAGCAATTTCACTTCTAGGAAGCTCAACTCCAAATACGTAGAAACTAAAATAACGATATATCCCAAGCACAAAGATAATGAAGGTCATCACTCTGCCACAACTTAATTGCATTCTCAAACACTACTGGCGATATAAATCCGTGATTGAATGCTCTCCGCTCCTTGAATAATGGGCAAGTTGACTTCTCTAGTGACTGTAATCAACTTCTTCTGCATAATGTGCATTTTCCTGAAACTCTGAGATTCATGAACTGTTGCTGCACTGCACCATATATGTTGGTTCTGAAGGTTCGGGTTGATTAACACTGAACCCATTGTTGGCATGTCATCTCTGTTTTCTTGTAGACAAAACAACCCAATTTGGATGCATCTTACAATGGCACTTTCGAAACTTGAACCACCTCTCAGTGTGAGATTTACCAGATTTAAAGGTTATCTAAGAATTAAAACTGAAACTAAAATTAAAATGATTTATCAATAATCATAAACCAAATTGTAATCAAAACAAAAACCCATCACATCACAAAAAGAGTTCGCATCGATCATCTTGACAAAATCTTTCCCCCACCCACATTAAAAAATTTCTATCCCATTCAGTCATTATTTGACTGGTAAGGCCAAATTTAGCGTAACGATGTGAGCAGATCAACATCATCACTATTCATCAGCAATTCCTCTACCGAGTTGTTGAGAGGTATGCACATGTGTATTAATTAAGCCTATGAACAACAACAATTAACTTAACCATTTAGCCTTTTCATAAAATTATTCCTAATTACTGACATATATCATAAATTTCTATCTACAAAAACTCATACAACTACAAAATTGCAGGAAGAAAGTAAGCACACGCAAACACATATTCCTCGAATCATTGCATTTTATCAACATTTGATGTAAATTTCTATTTACAAAAGCTCATATAGCAATAATACAAACTCGCACACACACACACACACACACACACACACCAAACACTTGTATTCACCATTGGTAATTGTCAGTATATATCATAAAATTTGGAATATGGTTCAAAACAAAATTTAGAATTCGGTATATACCCAAAGCATCAAAGAAAATTCGGTATATACCCAAAACAAAATTTAGATATAAATTTATATAATATCTTCTTATCCTCGTATCTCCACCAACCCAACAGAAAATTTTCAGCATAAGAAAACTTATTAAAAAAAATCCACAAAACCCAATTCAACTACAAAAATTTAAGGAATTAAACTTTAACAAATACCCACACAAAGAAAACGAATGAAAGTTACCTGGAATTGGAACAGAGAGATTTCGATTCCAAGCCGTACGCTTAGAAATCAGAGAAAAAAAGAAGAGAGGGGACGCAGAAGAAGACCGAAAATATGGACTGAGAGAGAGAAGGAGAGAACTGGAATTGAGGAAAGCGAGGAGAATCCGTCTTTCAGTTTCGTCATTGTAAACCCTAGGCGTAGATTCCGGCGACCAAAACTAAAGCTGCGTTTTAGGGTTAGGCCTCCAAACGAAGCTTTTTTCTGACCAAATAGCTAATTTCCACCAGAGTATATCAGATATGAGGTTGCCGGTGCGATGAATTGGGTGCGATTGAGGGAAGGTAACGCTGAGAAATAGAGGGTCTGAGAGAGAAGGGAGAAAGTGACGGCAGCAGGTGGTGACGGCCATGAATGGAGGAGAGAGAAAGGGATTGCGAAGTGGGAGAAAAGGGTGTAAGGTGGGCGTAGGCGTACCTGAGGAGGGATGTTGGGAGGAAAATGGTTGCGGGAGAGGCAGACGGGAGCGAGGTGGAGGAAGGGGTCACAGCATAGCAACTGCCTTTCACACGCTTGAAAGTCCAAAAAGATCCCGACCGTATAAATTTAGTAACTTGATAAATTTGAACCAGTAGTTAGCCTGAGTCAATTGTGCACGTATGAAGTGAGCGTTATTGTAGGGAAGGTGACACTGAGAAATAGAGGGTCTGAGAGAGAAGGGAGAAAATGACGGCAGCAGGTGGTGACGGCCATGAATGGAGGAGAGAGAAAGGGATTGCGAAGTGGGAGAAAAGGGTGTAAGGAGGGCGTAGGCGTACCTGAGGAGGATGCTGGGAGGAAAATGGTTGCGGGAGAGGCAGACGGGAGCGAGGTGGAGGAAGGGGTCGCAGCATAGCAACTGCCTTTCACACGCTTGAAAGTCCAAAAAGATCCCGACCGTACAAATTTAGTAACTCGATAAATTTGAACCAGTAGTTAGCCTGAGTCAATTGTGCACGTATGAAGTGAGCGTTATTGTAATATCTAATATAGATTTGTGAATAAATGTTAATTAGTATGTTATCCAATATATATCAACTAAGTTTTGAAATTATTCCATTCATTATTGATGAGTTTTTTGATGTTTGTGTCAGAAATTTATTTACACTGAGAGTGTATCAATAATCTCTAAACTTATATATTACATATACTAGCACCAAACTCATCCTACGAACGTAATAACTCAAAGATTATAACAAAGAGAATTGGTTAAAAAAAAAATTAGAACAACATAAACATGTATTACTTAAACATTTCTAAAGTTAGAAATCATATATTAGGTCTTAAACTTGTAACAAATATTCTTTTACATTACATTTGAAGTGAATTTGGCATCTTATTTATACAAGAATACTGCCTAAAATATAATGCTACGATTAAGGCTAATTACAGATTGCTAGCTAATTACAGATTGCTATAATTGATGCTAATTACATGTAAATCATAATATCCTAACATATGATTTACAGAAGTAGTGATGCACAGCTAATGATGAGTTAATTGAGCCTTTGAATTGGTTTGTGAAAGAGCAATGTCACTTTCATCATCCCTCCGCAAGAAGGACGGCCGAAGGGCAAGGCCTATCTTGGATATTAGCGATTGAAAAGGGGCACGAGCAAGTGGTTTGGTGAGTGCATCGGTAATTTGGTCAGTGCCGGAGATATGGGATACGCGAAGAGTTCCACTTTGCACACTTTCACGAACAAAATGATAATCGAGACCAAGGTGTTTCATTCGTGAGTGAAACTTTGGGTTTGCAGCAACATATGTAGCACCCATGTTGTCACAGTAAATGGTTGGTTTAGCGGAAGAGGAGAAACCAAGTTCAGTAAGTAAATTGATAACCCAAAGAATTTCAGCAGTGGTAGCAGCAATGGCACAGTATTCTGCTTCAGTGGAGGAACGAGCTAGAGTACGTTGCTTGGTAGAGTTCCAGGAAATGGGGTTGAGACCAAGGTAGAGAACATATCCTGTTGTGGAAACATAATCATCTTTGTCGCCGGCCCAATCAGAGTCAGTGAATGCATGCAAACATAGTGGAGAGTTGTGATATAATAGAACGCCTATGTATGAAGTGCTTGCAAGATAGCGAAGTAAACGTTTCAAGGCAGACCAGTGAGCATTAGTTGGTTTGTGCATATATTGGGACAACTTGTTGACAGCGAAGGCAATATCAGGACGTGTGAGAGACAAGTATTGTAAACTGCCAACTTGAGCACGGTACGCTATGAGATTGAGAAGAGTGGAACCAGAATGGAAAGTTAAGGGAGGAGAGGTAGCCATATGAGTAGGAACAGGTTTTGCTTCATCCATGTGATATTTGTGAAGTAAGTCAAGAGTGTATTTTTGTTGGCCGAGGAAGAGCCCGTGAGGATGAGGAATGACTTCGACACCAAGTAAGAAAGCGAGTCAAGATCTTTTAGAGAGAAACGAGAATATATTTGTTTGATAAAGGTATCAATGAATGAGGAGTCGGAGCCGGTGACAATAATGTCATCGACATAGACAAGGAGATAGAGTATATGTTTAGCTCGACGAAGTATAAATAGAGAGGAATCTGAAATTGGATTGACAAACTCGAGACTTAGGAGATAGGTTTTGAGTTCGGTGTACCAAGCCCGAGGGGCTTGTTTCAAACCATAGAGGGCTTGGCGAAGTTTACAAACATGATGTGGACGGGTTTGATCAATAAATCCAGGAGGTTGAACCATGTATACATCTTCCATGAGAGTCCTTGAAGGAAGGCATTATTTATGTCAATTTGGCGAAGAGACTAACTCCGAGAGACAGCCAAAGAGAGAATTATGCGAACCATAGGAGATTTTACAACGGGACTAAAGGTTTCATTAAAATCAAGACCGGGGTGTTGATGGAAACCCTTGGCCACAAGACGGGCTTTTTGACGTTCAATAGACCCGTCAGGATTGTATTTGTTTTGGAAGACCCATTTGCACCCGACAAGATTATAAGATGGAGAAGGGGGAACGAGATCCCAGGTGTGGTTTTGAAGAAGAGCATTGTATTCAGCTTGCATAGCCATTTGCCAAGATGGGTTTTTGAGGGTTTGAGCCACTGTGGTTGGTTTAAGGTTGGCGGTAGAAAGAAGAGAGTAGGCACTGTATTTGGGATTTGGTTTGACTATGTTGTTTTGAGAGCGAGTGATGATGGAGCGAGCGGGAGGTGGAGGAGGTGGTGGGGGAGGAGAGGGAGGGGGAGGGAACGAAGTGGGTGAAGATTCTGGTGCAGGATGGGCATTCGTTGCATGTGTAGACGAAATGGGGGGAAATTCTGGAACAGAATCAGCATTCGGTGCATGTATGGGCTGGATATTGGTTGTTGGTGTAGATGGAGAGAGAAGTATTGGCATTACAGCAGTGCACCACTCATCAACATTGGACATGGATGCGTGGGAAGGAACAGTCTGAGAGACAACAAAGGGGAAGGAATGCTCTATGAATTTGACATGACTAGAAACATAGATTTTGTTAGAGGTAGAATCAAGACAATAATAGGCACTCTGAGTGAGGGAGTAGCCAACGAAGACGCATGGTTTTGAGCGAGGGTCGAGTTTATGAGAAGTATAGGGGCGAAGCCACGGGTAGCATAAACATCCAAAGTTTCGTAATTTAGTGTAGTTGAGAGGTATGTGAAATAGTGCTAAGAAGGGAGATTTAAAGAAGAGGGTTGGTGTAGGCATGCGATTAATGAGATATACGGCTGTAGAAAAAGCTAGGGGCCAATAGGTGAGAGGCATTAAAGCATGAGATAGAAGAGAAAGGCCAGTTTCAAAAATATGCCGATGTCGCCGTTCGGAGTAGCCATTATGTTGAGGTGTATGGGGTGGGGATGTGAGATGAGTGACACCATTTGTGGCAAGAAAGGGGTTAAGTTTCTCGTACTCACCACCATTGTCAGAATATAATGTGATTATAGAGCGATTGAAATGGTTTTCAACCAATGATTTGAAGCGAAGGAAGATTTGTTCAGTATCAAATTTGTGTTTGAGAGGATAAAGCCATACGTATTTGGTGAAGTGATCTACAAATATAACATAGTATTTATAACCATTATACGAAAGAAGAGGAAAGGTCCAAACATCACTGAAAATGAGATCAAGAGGGCCATTAGAGGTAAGGGTAGATTGAGAGAAAGGTAATTTGTGGCTTTTATTGCAATTGCATGCATTACAATTGAAAGTACAAGAAACGGGAATGGAAAGATTAAAATTTGAGTTTATATATTTTAGAATAGTTGACGATGGATGCCCCAATTGGTGATGATGCCAATCGAGAGTAGTGGATGATGAAGCAGAGTTTACTGTTGGAGTGATGTGGTTGATGAATGGGTTCCAATCATAGATGCCGGACTTAGAATGGCCATGGAGGATTGTTGTCCCCGTTCGATTGTCCTTCACAGAAAATGAGTTACATGAGAATATAAGAGAGACATTATTATCTTGGCAAAATTGAGAGATAGACAGAATATTGTGTGATGCAGATGGAACATGTAATACATTAGAGAGATAAAAATTGTGAAAGAGATATGAGATAGATAGGGAACCAGTGTTAGCAATTGGAAGTCCAGAGCCATCACCAATTTGGAGTTGATCAGTGCCAGTGTATGGTGTATGTAAAGAAAGGTTGGCCAAATCATTTGTGACGTGGTTCGAAGCACCACTGTCCAATAGCCAACTGAAGGACGGAGTCACAGGTGCACTGGCGGTGTAAGCACGAGGGGGGTAGTAAGGGTGAAAACTTGGGACATTGGGACGAGGATTGGAGGAAGACGAAGTGGCAGTGGTATGAGGTGATGGAGAGGGTGGAGTTGCATGAGTAAATTGTTGGCGAAACACTGGGCATTGGGTGACATAATGGCCGGATTGGCGGCACCATTGGCATCGGCCTTGGAAGGGGCGAAAGGGTGATCGAGAATTAGTGGGATTGACTGATGAGGTTGGAAGCAAGCCAGGGGAGTAGGAGAAAGAGGGTGTGAGGAACGCTGTTTGAAGTGCTGTTTGGTGGCGACATGAGCTGTGGCAAGGTAGGTAAGAGAGGAGGATGACTTTTGTTTAAGTGTGAGTTCTCGATTAAGAAGTTTCTCATGGAGTTCATCGAAGGAAATAGGAGAGTCACGACTGTGGATGGCATTTAGAACACTGTCATAATCAGAATCGTTGAGTTGATCTAGAACACGATCAACGATATCATCGGCATCAAGAGGACTGCCAAGAGAAGCTAGTTGATCGGAGCAAAGTTTGATATCATGCATATAATTGGTGATGGACCGAATGCCTTTGGTGATGTTTTTGAGACGATCTTTAATTTGTTTTAGATGGCCTTTGAAGGGATTGGCATATGTCTTGGCGAGGGTTTGCCAAGCCTCATGAGATGTGGGGCATTGAGATATGAGAGGGACGAGATTAAGGGAAAGTGTACCGGAGAGTGCCCCAAAGATAAGTTTATCTTGGCAGCGCCATGTGGTATAGGCGGGGTTAGGAGTGGAGACATTTGCAGTTGTGATGGTGGGAGATGGCGCAGGAAGTGAACCATCAAGAAATTGGAAAAGATCATGACCTATGAAGGTGGCTTCAATTTGTGTGTGCCAGGATATATAGTTGGTGGGAGTGAGTTTAAGAATATGGTTGAGGGAGATGTTGATAAAGGGTTTTGTGGGCTCGACTTGATTAGGGATGAGGGTATGATTATCAGAGGGAGTCATAGTGAGAGAAGAAGAAAGAAGACGTGAGATGAAGACTCAACCGAAAAATTTACTGACTCTGATACCATGTAACAAATATTCTTTACATTACATTTGAAGTGAATTTGACATCCTATTTATACAAGAATACTGCCTAAAATATAATGCTACGATTAAGGCTAATTACAGATTGCTAGCTAATTACAGATTTCTATAATTGATGATAATTACATTTAAATCTTAATATCCTAACATATGATTTACAGCAGTGATGCACAGCTAATGATGAGTTAATTGAGCCTTTGAATTGGTTTGTGAAAGAGCAGTGTCACTTTCATCAAAACTTAGTTTATTTTATTTATTATTTCGTATTATATATTATTCTGTATGTCAAGTATAATTTGAACTTCTAGTAAAGATAAGATAATTACTAATTTGTATTTGAATCTAGTCAAATCAAATATAATTTTTTTGATTTATTATATCGTATCGTATATTTATTAATGTATATGTCAAGTATAATTTGAACTTTTAAGTAAAGATAAGTATGGTAATTACTGATTTGATTTGTATTGTAAGTTTCTAAATCTAAAGTCTCAAAAGTAATTAGAGAAGGTAAACTAAAATTTTGAAGGAAAGAGTAATAAATAAATAATTAGATAACTATAATAATTACTAATTACAGAAAGCATGGTAAGTAAAAAAAGTATACAGTAGAAATTATTAGGCCTCCTAGCCTAGGACTGAACCTTTATTGTGACAATTACTCTGAATTAGATCATCAGATGCTGAGTTTCATTGATAAGAAGGTCCAACAGCTCTTCTGCACCGTAGCAAGTTAAGACAGCCAACTTGGTAAAGAACTCGTGATGAGCTAAGCTAGCTCTTTACCCTTTGCAATGCACGAATACAGCCTATTTTGAATCAGCATCACTTTGTACGACTCATAAGCACTGAGACGCGACAAGCAGAAAGAATGGTGTTTTTCTATGTGCGGCGCCTCAGACACGAGTAGATAGATATATGCAGCAGGAATTCAGGAAATCTATACCATCACTCCGGTTGGCCCCATATATATATAAGCTTTACTTTATATCAGGGGAAAAGATTGTGCTGCAAGTAGCTTCATTGGCACCACTCACCTTGATTTGAGCCCCAAATTTCACATAGTAGAATTAAACTCAGAACACCAACATCCTCTTAAAGCATATTCGGTTAACTCAAAAGGAATAACATGCATCTGTTATAAATTAAATTCACTCACATTTGTGATCTATTTATAGTGAATCTCAATATGAATACAATATTCTCCCTCCAAACAACAAATTAAACATACAGATGAGAGCTTATTTGGAAAACTTGCACAAAGTGCAGCATCGAAACCAATCCTGGCGATCAAGACACGAGGATGACATATACAGAAGAAGCTTCGTGACATTAAGTTCTTTAATACTTAAATGATTTACTCTACAAAAGCTACTAAAATATGAAAACAACACTGTCATGCACCCTGGACTTCTGGTTCTGAGCCACACACTCTGATATCCACATCAAGTTCCTAATCTCCTGCTCCCTCAACCTCATGTACGCAAAGAAGACACCATAGTGGAACTGCATATCGAAAGGAAAGCAGAATCAGTATCACAAGTAACACTGTAAAGAAGGAACTGGTTCAAACAACAGAACAGACCCCAATGACTCAAGTTCTGGATTACCAACCTGTTGCTCAAATGCTAAGCAAAGCCTCTTCACCTCCTCTTCGTAGAAGGCCTTGTCAAGCATCTGGCTTTCTCCGTATGATAACTTGGCAAATATGGGCTGATAGGGAGGGTATTTCTCCATGACACCACGAACCTATCAGAAGCAGACATGCAACAAATTTAAGAGTGGATAGCACGATTAAACTGCTAACAGCCAAGTGGGAGATTACAAGAATAACCGACCAAACTAAGGTAGGTAAAGATATAGTCAATTATCATAATCAAGTACATTGCAAGTGAATGTAAGCCAATGTTCAAATATAAGGCACTCTTCACTGCCTGGCTATCATTTCTTTTCTTCTGTTTTTTTTTTTTTGATAAGATGGCTAATAAAAATTCATTTTGATAAAATCATTGGACAGGAACACTTAAGAGCGAAAACAACATAAAATAAACAAACGCTCAAGGCTTATACCTGGTCAATATCCTCACATACAGCGAGTTCTTCGTGGCCATAGGGGTAACTGTTACAAACAAATTAACCACTTTCAAATAGCTATAAGAAGGCATATAACAGCAGGTTGAAAATATAACAAGCTTGAGCTTTATTTATCTTACAGTAGGCCAAAACTTGAATACAACTTCTTACGGTCATCTCGAGTTAGCTCTGTCCCAATGCTGCTCAAGTAAAGCACATAAGAAAATCAGAAAAAGGGGAATATAGATAATAATTTTGAAGAAAACCATCCATAGCTAATCAACAAAGAACAAAATTCTAGACGATGAATCCACCTGTTTATGGAGATATTAACAGCCCTTCTGTCAGCCTCAAAGGCAAGCAGGTCGGACATGATTTCTGCGGTTGCACCACCAAGTTTCTATTTGCAATATTTGTATTAGGGCCAACCTTCCCGAATAACAACGATATGGTAAACATTCAAAACATGGAAAGAATGAATCAGTACCTGACAAAACCTGTAGAAATCCTCAAGATAAGCCTTGTAAAGAGTATTTCTCATAATCTCGATGTTCATGTCATCCAAATCCTACAGATGATAATTAAATATGAAAGAAGAAAAATAATAATAACTAACAACAATTATAGAGCAAACAGTGAAGAAATTCTAACAAAGATAAAGATGAGAACACCCTGATAGCAAAACAAAAAACAAAAAGAGACAACTACCCCCAGTAATCTGATTGTACTTTACTAAAATTAAACCATTTCGTCAATATTAAAAGCACTGAATCAACCAATAATCTTGCTCTTTGGACAAAGCAAGGGGCAAAAAAAAGATCCAAAGGTATCAATATAATCTACACCATAGACCTGAGCAAGGGACGGGGAATCGAAGAAGAGTAGACAGAACCCCTTGTTTTCGAAGGACTTCTTTTTTCTATCTTCGTCGCGCATATGGATGGACCTATTAACGTAATGGAAGACAAAGGGACGGAAAGCCTTACTAAAAAGAAAAGCAATCTCTTGAAGGACGGGAAAGGCTTGAATTCAGATCCAAAGGCAGCAAGACGCAAGAAAAAGTCTAAGCCAGTCCAGCTCTTTTTTTAATAATCCCAAACTTCCTATCCTCCTTTCTTCGAGTTTAGTTGAGTTGAGTTACTATATTATAACATTGAAGTATAAGGGGTATAAGGGGGATAAAGCGAAGACATTATCTTCTTCCTTTCCCATTGATGTTACAACTTCCAATTACTTCTTGTCACAGAAGAAAAGAAGGGTTGTCGGGGGTGAGAGGAGGAAAGAGTAAGCTATTCCATTTATAAAACTAGCAATTACTGATTTTAAAGACATACAATAATAAAATACACATTAGCCCCACTGCCTGGCAGTTCAGGATATGCTATTCACAGTCTTCATTGTGAGAAATTAATTCAAAGAGAAAAACGGAAACATGGATACTCTTTCATGATGTCAAAGAAAGCTAACTTGATGGTGATCTCTATTGGAAAGATGAAGTTGCAATTGACCCCATAGTGATTTGACCTTGTTCTGATGACCCTCTGGGATCCCAAACCACAACCCCATCTGGAGTTGTGGCACTTGCATCAGTTACTTTTTTGGTCAATAAAAAGGAAAAACGAGCACAGCAGTCGGCAGCCACAACAAAAATAACTATTTCGCAGCCAACAGATACATTTGCTAAGATAAATTACCCAAAAATTGCCCAAAGCCTACATGAATCCCTTTTCACTCTCCCCTTGAGGCCATTAATATATGCAAGTCCAGTGAAACCACAAATGGGATATGCTTACTTTAACCCAAGGTGTCATAACATGGTGAAAGCCACAGCAGGTTTATCTATAATTTACCCTGATATAATGGACTAGGAAGCACCGACATCTCCTCCAGGCCAAAGTGTCACGTTCTGACACACACCGACACCTAAGTCCTAACACATCCGTGATAAGCCAAAAAGTGTAATTTTTAAATTATTTTTGAATTTCCGACACTCTCCGACACGCTGGGACACTTTAGGACACGTCTGCCGACACTTTCTGACACTTCAAAGGCCAACATGAAAATTATATGGGGTCAAAAAGTTACTGAGAGCAAGAAGGAGGCGATTGCGACTGTCCAGGAGAGTCCAAGGCAACTGCTTGATTCTCTTTCTTCTTTAATTTTGATTGATTTCTTCTTCAAATTTCGCTTACTTGGCACCTCTTGTAGGAAAAGAAGGCTTGTGTTCTCACTTTTCTACTTAGGGTTGGTCAAATCTTGTTTTTAAATATCTTCTCAGTCAATTGTAGCGAATTAGGGCTCTATTCTTGTTGTTTTGGTTTAGTCAAATCTGATGGTTTCTTCATGAGACCATTATTTGTTAACTTTCATAGGTTTATTTGATGGGTCATGGATTGTGAGCTTTTGTATTTTATTTTCTTTTAGACGTGTATGACTTTCTAAGTAATTTGTGGTTAACTTGTGTTGCTTGTTCGTGTTTTTGTTAGATATTACGATGTTAATTTTTCTTGAACTTCTTACTATTTGTTAACATATTATCCATTTATGTTATTATTGTCATATAAGTACTCATCATAAAAATTACAGATATATTTATTTGTAATGTATCCCCAGCGTGTCCGTGTTGGAACTTTTTTGACAATTTCGTGTCGTGTCGGTGTAGTGCATCTTAGATAATGGAGACAAACAAGAGCAAGAGTTAGTACCTCAGATGTGATGCATTCAGAGAAGTATGGAGCTAGTGGTGTGTCAACAAGCACCAGCCTATAAAGCTCCCGCATATTCTGTGCGACTGCTAGGGTAGCAATACTGAGGACACAAATGGTAGTAAAAAGATTGCATTATTAGCGGTTGAAATATATCCAAAAGATTGCACTAATGATGCATTACCTGTCAAACATTCCCAAAGGGTGACATTTCTCCAGTAGTTCCTGAACATCTCTCTCATGCAAGGTTCCGGTCACAATTAGGACAACATTGTCGATCATGTGGCCATATCTGATAAATAGCACAAATATTAGGTTTCCAGCTAATTCAATATATTTTTTTTGTTTCACCGTGGTTCTAGGAACTAGTGACCTACACACTTAGCAGGAGAAGCCCAAACTTTAGAATGTTAATAAAGCACTGCAAACACTTCAACTTCTTACATGCATCCACATTTTTGCAAATTGGCATACACAAGAGTCTTATCTTGGTCATGCAATTAATGGAATCTGAATTCATATCAGCTAATGCTGCCAAAAATATATACAGAAATACAGCCTAATGATGACGGGGAACACTACAAGTCATTTACCTCTTCATATTTAAAATCAGGCTTGGAATTTTTTATATAAAAAATGATACTAATGTCTGACTTATGTGTTTAAAAAAGATTTGATGCATTTGTACAGTAGCATAACCCTCTTGTCAGTTGTCACTGCTACCTTTAGCCTCTTCTGAGTTTTGTAGTCAAGTGATTTCCCATGCCCTCGGCTGATCATCATCTCCAACTAATTAGAATAGCAACTTACAATGTGAACAAAAAAAGTGAACAAAAAAATCTATAACATGATCCAAATTCTTCGAGGGAGGTTCAAGACCCAACTCTTCTTGATTGAGCCCCTCAATTTTCTAGGCACTTAAGAGGTTCTTTTCACACTTCCATCAAGAAACTACGGTAAGATAATTTTTCAAGGAATGGGAGAAATATAAAAGTGGCTTAGCTATCTTAAAGATTCGCTGTTATGATTTATTTAGAACACCAAGTTCTTGCAGGATAAGGTTTCTATTCTTTTGTTGTCCCCTGGGATACCTGCAATATTTTGCTTTTCAGATAGGAAATTTTGTAATCATCAGGATAAAACTTTAATGTATATTTTTCTTTTCAGTTAAGATGATTGCAGGAGTGTCTTTCAAACATTCTGATAAGTATGTTATTTTAGAAGTGAACCTAGGGATAATGTTGATCTTCATGCGCACAACAGTGTTGTTTCAACTTTCACTCAAGCAAGTCAGATCTAGTTCAACCCTTTCTGTATTCGTTTCACGATAAATTTTTATATTTTGCCAACTAGTTAACCAACCCATTGTGGGAAATATTATATAAAGCAGAATAATGTGCATCAAGAAATAAACAGACCACATACGTTATATACTCCAAAAAGGTAGACAATGGCTCCGTAGCTTGGCATAACATATGCTTATACTCATCAACCAGTTTAAGAGTGCACTTCTCCACAATGGTTGTTGTATGCAAGGGAGAAGGTTCTGCAAGAAAATCATAAAATCAAGATTAATACATTTGAACAAATGAACTCAACCAAATACATCTAACTCACAAGGTTCAGCAAGTAACAAAAATTTTGCAATTGGTTGAACATAGTAAAGGTCATATTAACATTAAATTCTGAGGCTTAGAGTTACAATACCATGAAAATTCTAAGTAAATTAAAAAAAGATGAACTCTTTACATATGACATTCGGAAGAGATAAACAGGTAACGACAGAGAGGGTTTGTTTCAGTATAGACATTGATACCAGATCAATCTTATCTATAGTGAAACTCAAACCCGTGACTTGATATTTCCTAAAAACGTTGGTAAAGTAAAGACTAAGTAGCGTATATAAACCCGAGAAATCTGCATCTTGCATCATTTGCAAACTGGCAAGCAACGCTAGATACCCTCAACTAAGGACCAACTAATGTTATATAAACCCGAGACATCTGCATCTTGCATCACTGGATATCCTCAACTAAGCAGAAAGTCAGTAGTACTGAAGAATTGATCTAAAGCAGTAGAATATCAATTCTCAAGCGACTTTCTAAATTCTAAACTGGTAAGACTTCAATGCAATCCATCCAATTGAGCTCACCGAGAACAGATCAATGCCCCCAAAAAGTCAAAATCTCATCCCAATTACGCACACATCAACCGAGAAATTAAAAAAAAATAAAAATCGAGAGCTTTAGCAGAGTTGCAATGAATTCAAGTATTAATAATTGATTACCGTTTTGGAGATAAGGGGCGTATTCGGTGGAGCAGAGGTGCATCTTGATGTCGTCGAGGGTTTCACACTGGCAGAGATTATTGTAATCGGAAGTGGTCAGCAATCCAGATCTGTGACCCCTCACGATCGCTTCCAGGTAACCCCCGTGAATGTTGAACGTCATCGCTTCAAATCCATACATTTTTCCTGTCTCGATTCGAATGAGATCTGAGCAATTGAAGATAATTGGGATTCAGAGAGAAAAAAGCCCCCTTCGAGAAACCCAATCAATGCGGGAGAGGGGGGAAGATGATTGCAGGGTCAGTGGTAAAAATGAAGGGGGAGATTAATAATACTCTGTCTGTCTGGTTCAAACTCGAACAAGATTGATATTGATACTACTCCGTATTTGATTAACAATTTTATTCAGATTTCGTAACCTCACCTGACGTGCTTCAATTTTTGTCCTGCACTTGGGCTCCTTTTTTATGGGCTTTATAGTTTGCTAATTTGGGCCACTTGGCTAATCATGAATTTGGCATACACTCCATCCGTCACCTAAAAAAAAAAAAAAAAAAGACAAACTATCCAAATGGTCCTATTAGAAGCTTACTTTTTTGAAATTAATCCTTTTATGTTGTAAATAGTCCTTAAACTAAAACATTAAATAGAATTGGTCCTTTCATCCAATTTTATTAAAATTTCTATTAAGTCGTGTCATGTGCATCGCACTACATTTTGACAAGGGTAAAAATGTTATTTTCTCTAGATAAGTACATGCACCAACCATAAAATATTTCTTTCAAACCCAATTTCCCTCTCTGTAGAAACCATGATGTGCTGTGTTTGAAAATTTTTTCAATCTAAATTATTAAACCATGCCAAAGAACTCTGTAAGAAACCTTTTATTAAACCACCACAATGAAGGACGGATGGATGCTTTGAACATGTCCCAGTACTCATAAATCATGATCATCACTTCACACACACACAAACACTAAGAGGAGAGAAACTGTACAAAGGAGGGGGCAGATGGGTGCTTGTATCTAAGATGAGAGCTAAGTGAGGTTTGCCACAGTAAATAAGAGAGAGAGATTTGATTGGATTGGATGGTTCATTCCGCTGGTGACCCCGGCGATATCCGACTTGATCTTTTCGGCTAATGCTTCTCCCAATTTTTCTGCCCCTTCGATCATCAACCCCTCTGTCAGCGGCCATTCTTGAAATTTTGAGTGACCCATTTCCAGATTCAGCAATTTTTGATATGGGTTTTTGTTAATTTTTCAAATCAAAGCACAAATCAATCAAATGGGACTTGTTGATCTTGGAGAGAAGCATATCAATGGGGGCTCTGTCATGTGTTGTGGGGAGGAGAGTGGCGGGAAAAGGGAGGAGTAAATCTATATGTAGTAGAGAGAATCTCGATCCATTCCAATTCTCGAGGGTCAAAACGACAAGGAGAGAGGGAAACAAAATGGGTTCTTCTTTTGTTTTGTTTGTTAATTCATTCATTACTGTACCACACTAGTCAATTATAGATATATATAGAGAGAGAAACAGAGTTGAAAGAGGAGAGAGAGGAAGATGAGTAGAGCACATGGAGACAACCGTCCTTCCTCATACGCAAAGAGAGAGAGAGAGAGAGAGAGAAGAAGAAGAACATTTGTGCCATTAGTCTCAGCAGTTCATAAAAAATATTACAAATTTTCACTATTGGTCCCTTGAAATGACATTTCTACCCTCACATGCGATGAATGTTAAAAAATTTAGACGGAAGGACCAATTACGTAAAGTGTTTTAGTACAAAAATGACTGGTATTAAATTTTTTGCAAAAGGACCAATCCCGAAAAAGTAAACTTCTAGAGAGACCATTTGGGTAGTTTGTCCAATAAATAAATAATTTCTATCACTTATTTTACTTTTTACATAGACTAATACTACTTTCATTTCATCTAAGAGTTTACATTTAAAAAGTCTAATAGTTAAGGAATGATAAGAGTATATGTTTATACCACATATGGGAGGTAAAATTTTAAAATTATAAAGATTGTAGGCATAATTTATGAAAGCGAACTATTTATGTGAAACATCCCAAAATATAATAGTGACCTATTTGTTTTGAGAGAGTAAAAATTATTGATTAGAGTCTATTTCAAATAATATTTTTTGAATTAACTCAAGCATAATTTTTTTTTGAAACAACATAATTTTGTTATTATTCCATTATGAGTAACAGAATTGTAAAAATTATAAAACTAATGTGGAGTATATATATATATATATATATATATATATATATATATATATTACTAAGGCAAAAACTATTGCTACAACGTGACAGCACTAGGTTAATTTTTTTTTTCCTCCTAAAATAAACCTCATTCATTTTTTACCTGATTCTTACTCTCTCTCCATTAATTTTGATTTTCACTCATTATTTTTAAAGTTCTCTATTAAATTCTATTTATTCAACATTTTGACATTTCACTTCTAACCCACAATTTTTATCATTAATTTGTACATATCTATATCATAATTATTTATTTTTTCAATACGGCTTTTTCTATTAATTTCAAAACTATTCATCTATTTTATTCTTATATATATATATGTGTGTGTGTGTGTGTGTGTATATATATATATATATAAATGTTTATATTGCAATTTTTTTTATTAAAATCTTGAATAGCACAAGTACTGACAAGTCTATTATCTATTACTAAAGCAGAAACCACTGCTTCTATATGGCAACATTATGTTAATTTTTTTCTTGCCTAAAACAAATACATTTATTTCTCACCCCTCTCTCTCTCTTCATTAATTTTGTTTTTTTCTCCCATTAATTTTAAAGCTCTCTATTAATTTTTCTTTTTTCAACATTGACCTTTCACTTCCAACCCACAATATTCTATATATTATACCATAATCATTTATTTATTCAACACGACTTTTTTTATTATTTTTAAAATTATTCATCTATGTTGTTCTTAAATATATTCATATATATATATATATATATGTTTATATTGCAAACATGACAATTTTTTATATATATATATAATGTTTTTAGTATAATTCTTTTTTATTAAAATAGTGCATGGGTACCGATTAATTACTACTAAAATAAAAGTCAAAGCTGCCATATGACAACTTTACGTTATAAAAAAATTAAAATTCTGCATAATCTACTCTCTCTCTCTCTCTCTCTCTCTCTGACACGGGACTAAAATTAAATGTAGAAGACAAACGTTCTTCACAAACAAAAAAATCTGTATTAATAACTCAAATATCAGTAAACAATGTTGATTACAATGAAATGAATGATTATTTATAGGCCTTAAAAAGTATAGGGATTGGATGATTTAAAAGTCACAAGCTGGAGAAAGTTATGTCTCGTTGGCTGTCAAAAGCTTCTAAATAATCGCCACCCTTTCACCAAATAACTGCAAGCTTCTAAATAACTGCCACCCTTTCACCAAATAACTGTCTGTCTTTTACCAGATAACTACTTTAAACAAATAACTGCATTTTTACTTGATTATTGGCTGCACAATGTTCATCTGTTCCACATTAGTCTTCCCCACCTATAAAGAACCCGACCCGAGTGATCCGGATAGAAAGAAGGCTCGGAGGGAAAATAACGAAACAGGTCAGAAACATTGAATGTCCGCGAAATTCCCATCTACTCAAGCAGGTCCACCATGTATGCGTTGTCATTTATCTTTTGAACAATCTTATAAGGGCCATATTTCTTTGGCTGCAACTTGTGATATTGACCGACTTGAAAACGCTCTCGTCGAAGAAAGATCATCACGTCATCTCCAACCTCGAAAACATTAACTCGGCGATGTTTATCAGCGGCTTGTTTGAATTTCTGATTTGTTTCCAACAATTTTTGACGAACTTCAGCCTGAATGTCAATGGACTCCTTAGCTAAGTTTGCGACCACACTCTTTCCAGTGATTTGTGGTATTTTCACCAAGTCTACGGCATGTTGCGGCGGCTTTTGATAAACTATCTGAAGGCGACCTTCAGGTGGAGCCATGAACAGCATTGTTGAAGGCGAACTCAGCTTGTGGCAAGGCATGATCCCATTGCTTTGGACGATCTCCACAAATACAACGAATAAGATTCCCAAGGGTTCGATTAACGACTTCTATTTGTCCATCAGTCTGGGGGTGTGCCGTGCTACTAAAATTTAGAGAAGTATCAAACATACGCCACAAAGTCATCCAAAAGTGGCTGAGAAATTTAGTATCACGATCTGAAGTAATAGACTTAGGCACACCATGCAAACGAACCACTTCTCGAAAGAATAGTCTTGCAATATGCGAAGCATCAGATGTCTTCTTGTTGTCCTGCAATACTGTCAAAACCTGCCGCAAATGCTCAACGTGCTCATCTTCATTAGCACTGTATATTAGGATATCATCAAAATATATTACGACAAATTTACTCGTAAATGGTTTTAATACTTCATTCATCAAACGCATAAAAGTGCTCGGAGCGTTCGACAATCCGAATGGCATAACAAGCCACTCATATAGGCCCTCCTTTGTTTTGAAAGATGTCTTCCACTCATCTCCCGGTCTAATGCGGATTTGATGATAACCACTCCTCAAATCAATCTTACTAAATATTCTTGCTCCAGATAAATAATCCAACATATCTTCCAACCGCGGGATTGGGAATCTGTAGCGTACTGTAATTTTATTTACAGCACTGTCTATACACATACGCCAAGATCCATTTTTCTTTGGAGTTAATAAAGCCGGGACTGCACAAGGACTCATACTTTCCCGTATCATCCCTTTTAATAACAACTCTTCTACTATTTGTTGTAAAACGGCATTCTCCTTCGGGCTCATCCGATAATGAGGTAAATTTGGTAAAGTGGCTCCGGGAACCAAATCTATAGCATGTTGAATATTCCTCATTGGTGGTAACTCCGCAGGAAGCTCTTCACTCACAATCCCCCGAATTCTTCCGGAAGCCACGAAAGAATCTGGAACTTGTTCTCTTGTCTCGTCTCCTGCTGTTACTAGCACCGCCTTCACAATCAAGGCATGTATCTCCTTAGTATGTCGGGCATTGCTTATAAAATCGACTCGAATGGTGAAGGTCAAGAAATTCTCCATTTTATGCGGTTCAACCTTTTGTTTGAATCCCAATGGTAACAACGTTATTCTCTTTCCATCCTTCATAAACCGATAAATATTCTTCCGCCTATCGTGAGTAGTACCGAGATCAAATTGCCATGGCTCGCCAAATAGTAGGCGGCAAGCATCCATATCCACTACATCACATGTAACTTCATCTTTATAATAGTTACCGATAATTAAAGGCACACGACACCTTTCCTTCACCTTAATTTCATCACCATTTGTAATCCGGACAATGGTATAAGGTTCCGGATGCTTCTCTATAGGCAACTTTAGTATATTGACCAAATTTCGAGATATTATGTTTTCACGGCTCCCACTATCAATAATTAGTTCAAAAATTCGATTAGAAATTGTGCACCTTGTTCGAATAGTGCATTCCGCTGCGAATCATCTCTCTTTGGTGCCAACAAGACTTTTCGGACCACTAAGGCCTGATGTAATTCTTCATTGCCTCCATCCGGTTCGCAAACAACTTCATTTTCATCTTCAATATTGCTGGTACCATCATCAAAGTCAGCCATATTAACGGACGTCGTCGAGGGCAATTATTCGATCGATGTCCGATCTCTTGGCATCGTAGCACTTATCTTTGGTTGGATATGCGTAGGGGTTGTTAACTTGCTTCTTTCCGACTCTTTCACCGCTGCATCATTCTTTCCAGGTTCGAAGTATCCCCGTGCTTGGTTTAATATTTGATCTAGAAGCCTCGGCAATATTCCTTCGACTCTCTTCTCTACCATAGAAACTTGAAACCCCATAGATTCGGCTCGTTGTGCCATGTTCGAGCCTCACCAAGGGTTAAGATAATTTGACACCCAATTTTGTCACGGATTGCTGGCCTCAACCCATGAACATATCTTGCAATTTATTGTCCTTCGGTCTCCATCGATTGTTACGCGATGCAAGACGCAAGAAATCGCCAGTATAATCTGCTCGACTTTTGCCCTGCATTAATGTTTGATATTGGTTAAACAAGAACGATCATAGTCCGGAGGAAGGAATCGTTCATCGGCATTCTCTTCATTTTTGGCCACAACTGATGGTTGCTTCCCAAACGTCGTCGTTGAGCTGAACTTGTTCCCACCATGATGATGCTCCTCCTTTCAAGCGGTATGCAACCAACTTTACTTGTTTATCATCGGTACTTCGTAAAATCAAAAATCGCTCTACTTACGCCACCCAATCTAGAAAATCTTCAATATTTAAGTTCCCGTTGAAGGGAGGGAGATCCACCTTCAACCGAAATTCATCTTGTCTAAATTGTCGATTTTCCCTTGGATTTGGGTTTACGTCCAAAATTCTACTACTTCCTCATCGATGAATCATCCTCGTTGACTTGAATTCGCGATATGGTCGGGGAGCTACACGATCGGCTTGTGGTGGTGAGCAACTCTCCCGCCTCTTTCCCCATTTGGGTTGCCTTCTGCGCTTCTCGCAACTCGCCGGTTTGATCAACACGAATAGTCAAGGTCCGAAGTGACGTTGCCGCCGCTTGAATTTCTCGCAAGACGTCTAAGAGAAGGCTCTTTGTCATTAGCCATTACCTAGGAAAAACCAAGGCTTTGATACCAACTGACACGAGACTAAAATTAAATGTAGAAGACAAACGTTCTTCACAAACAAAAAAATCTGTATTAATAACTCAAATATCAATAAACAATGTTGATTACAATGAAATGAATGATTATTTATAGGCCTTAAAAAGTATAGGACTGGATGATTTAAAAGTCACAACTTGGAGAAAGTTATGTCTGTTGGCCGTCAAAAGCTTCTAAATAATCGCCACCCTTTCACCAAATAACGCAAGCTTCTAAATAATCGCCACCCTTTCACCAAATAAGCCTGTCTTTTACCAGATAACTACTTTAAACAAATAACTGCATTTTTACTTGATTATTGGCTGCACAATGTTCATCTGTTCCACATCACTCTCTCTCTCTCTCTCTCTCTCTCTCTCTCTCTCTCTCTCTCTCTCTCTCTCTCTCTCTCTCTCTCTCTCTCATTTTTAAAAACACCTCATATTCACTCATCGGTTTTCTTAATTTATTTCAATTGATCTTCATATTATCTCTCTTTTCTACCTTAACAAAAACATCTTCAAGTCTCACCAGAGACGACACTCTGGCACTTAAAAAGTCGGGTGTTCAAGCCTCACTAGAAACACTGTTATTGTTCAAGCCTCACCAAAAAGGTTCATTTAGTACTGCTCACTTCTCTTAACGGAGAGGTTGAGTGTTCAAACCATACACATCAGAGACACCCTTGTACGTCACTACTCTCAGCGGAGAGG
The DNA here is from genome assembly GCA_016624345.1 of Platycodon grandiflorus. Lineage (NCBI taxonomy): Eukaryota > Viridiplantae > Streptophyta > Magnoliopsida > Asterales > Campanulaceae > Platycodon > Platycodon grandiflorus. The sequence continues at coordinate 22,533,941 of CM028361.1, forward strand.
TCGAGTGTTCAAATTATTTGTTCTAACCACACCAAAAAAGCATCATATAGTCTTTATTGTAGTCTTTCAAAGCATTAGGTAATAATAGTAAGGGTTGGGGTTAGGGCCGACCCAAGGGGTGGGCAGGATGGGCACCCGCTCAGGGCCCAAATTAATAAGGGGCCCAAAATTTTTTTTTACTGTTGTAGTATTAGTATACATGTAAACTAAAAATAGTATCCAAATTTCTTGAACTGATGCCCAAACTCAAAGCTTTTGTTGTTATTTTGAATTATGTTTGCTTAATTGTTTGTTGAGACTTTATTTATTTGTTAAATTTTGTTACATTGTTAATTATTATTTTTCTTTTTCACAATATTTTTGTGTGTTTAAAAATTGAAAGTGACATTGACTTTGATTATTTGTTAAATTTTGAATTATGTTTGTTTAATTGTTTGTTGGGACTTTTGAGTTTGATAATTTATTCACATCTTACATAGTTACATTGAATTTTTAATTTAGTTAATTACTAATTTGAAGTCAAAGCTCTGAGTGATTGATAAGAGAACCATGAAATAGAAGTGCGAAGCAACAAGAATCCCAAATTATTCTTACGATGATTGTTGATTTGAGTAATTGAGTTTTTATTTTTACTTTACGAGACTGAAATTTGGTAATAATTTGTTCAGTTTTCTAGATAATAATGTTTACCCAAACTTAATTTCAGCTAAGTAGAAAACCATTCTTGAAACTGTACTGATAGCAAAATTTTTTTTGTCTCTCTAAGAAATTAAATTTTAAAAAATACATGAGATTAATATTTGATAATTAAATTAGGACCCTTCTTTTAACTTTGCCCCAGGTCTATAAAATGCTAAGAACGGCCCTGATTGAGGTAAGTTCTATGTCTCCTCTAACCTTAAAATAAAAATAATAAAAATTTATCTATGTCAATTACTTTAAATACAATGATCATAACTAACCAAAATAGTAATTTTGAACCATCCCTCAACTGTTTAAGTAGTGTTTTGAATATTTTCTCTGGATTATGTGATCCGCTTTCCATTTTCTCCGGGTTCAATAATCCGCTTTCTATTTTCTATAATGAAAATATTGTATGCTTAGTGAAAGAGTAATGTTTACGTTACTTAGAGTCTGTTTGGTGTAGCGTTTACAAAATGTAGTATTTTAAAAAATGCAGCGTTTAAAAAATGCAGTGTTTTAAAAACGCTGGTCTTTCCTTATAAATACGTTTGGGATATCACTTCAATACGCAACTTTTTTTTTTCCTAACAGCGTTTTAAAACCTGCGTTTTGGGAAAAATTAGAAATTCTAGCGTTTTAAAACGTAGTTGCGTTTTAAAAACGCTGTTTTTTCTGCCGCAGTATTGAAACACAATTTTTACAAATAAGTTGCGTTTTATCCCTGCGTTTTGGCCAAAACGCTCGACCAAATAGGCTATTAGTTACTTAATTTTGTATACAAAATAATGAGGTATTTTATGTATCATTATTAATAAATTTTAATTCATAGTAAAAGTATTAAATAAGAATATAGGTTACATTATTTTATACATAAAAATAAGAAAAACACTTGGGCAACCCCGTACAACCGTCTAAAATATAAAAATATGTCGTGGATGCATTTATATACAATGTCAATTAGGGGTGGCAGTTTATGACCCAATCCAATAGCCTATTCATTATACCCATTAAAAATGACTTATTGGATTAATTCATTTAAAACCCATATATTTCCGTGCGTGTTAAATAAGTTACCCAATAAGCATCCAATAAAAATATATGTGTTTTTGGATTTTAGCCTAGTTATCCAATAAGTTACCCACTAATAATATTAATATTGATTTAAAAATTACTATTGATGGCTTCTTTTTAGAGTGAATTACAGGCCGGTCCCTTTTTAAATATTTATAATCGCTCCAGTTTATTCATCTTTTTTAAAAATCGGAAAAAGACATTTTTGGGGCAAAAAGACGATTATGTCATTAATGAAAGAAAAACACGCGCGCTTCAGTAACCCAAGGCATCACGATGCACTACTTTGGCAACACGATGCACCACTTTAGCATCGCGATGCACCACTTTTGCATCGCGATGCACCAAATTGGGGCATCGCGATGCAACAATTGGTGCATCGCGATCATCGCAGCTTTAGGGAACCAAAGCATCGTGATGAGCAACCAAGGCATCGCAATGCACTACTTTTGCATCACGATGCACCAAATTGGGGCATCGCGATGCAACAATTGGTGCATCGCGATCATCGCAGCGCGTTTTAGGGAACCAAAGCATCGTAATGAGCAACCAAAGCATTGCGATGCACTACTTTGGCATCGCGATGCACCACTTTTGCAAATTGGAGAATCGCAATGCAACAATTGGTGCATCGCGATCATCGCAGCGCGCTTTAGGTCGAACCCCATTGCGTTGCCAAGCATACTGCGATTGGCGAATTAAATCAGTCCAAGAACATCTTCCTCGTTTTCGGACAGCACACTGTCAAGCTTGATTTGAAGCTTAAAAATAGTGTTTTTTTATAGAAAAATTGTGCACAAATATAGTACTAAGTTAGGATAATAATATGAGATTGATTTTAAACAAATTCGAAGCTTAAAACAGATATTTAAGTGGCCAAAACAGCTCAAGAACAAAGAAAAATGGATGAACTCAAAAAATTTAAATTTGATCAATTCGTATTTTATGCATGAAAATTGATACTCAAACATGAGGAAAGACTATATTAACAACATGAAATTATTTATACATCAATTTGAATCTCAAATCTGAAGCAACGATGTTGTTGAGGGTATTTTAGGAAGAAAAATTTTCAAAATGCCTTTTACCGGTTAAAAAAAAAAAGATGTACTGAAGAGAAAAATTTTTAAAAAGTAGACCGACCAGCAATTTCTCCTTTTTTTTAATTCGCAACCTTCTTGTGCCCAAGTAGCTTTCTTCTTCCTACCAGCCCTTCTCCCAATCCCTGCCCAGCAAAACAAACATGTAAACGGTGTACATGGGATCAAAATAAAATTAGAAATTGTGCTAACTACAATAATAAATAAAAAATGTAATGTAAATAAATACTCATTTGTTCCTAAATTATTATACTGTTTAACTTTTTTTGGTCAAATTAATTTTTTTTTAAATAAAAATTTACCATATATTTTTTTTTCGTCAAAATCATAAAACACATAATTCGTATTTCTTTTACAGAACTACAAATTATGTGTTATATGATTTTGAAAAGAAAAAAAAGAGATAAATTTTCATATGAAAAACAATTAATTTGACTCAAAAAATTTAAACAAGATAATTATTTAGGAGGAAGGAGTTTTTTATCCAAGGTAATCATCTGCATTCTTCCTCCCACTACAATTAAATCACCTACACTCCAACATGATAGTATCATTCGCACCACTATTTTTAACTTATTTGATGTTTACCCGTGCAAAACACACACAATACAATCTACCCTACACACATTACACATACAAAGGAGTTACTCCTACACACACTAGTTCACGTAACTCACACACACACACTCACATACACATTTGTATATTGTAAAGAATTACACAAAAAATGTTTTAACGTATTATAATGTACAACACTTGAATGCATAAAGTGTTGTATGAGATATCACTTTTAAGTATTTTTTAAATATATTTTTTGTATATCATTTTTCATTTATAAAAGATAATCAAGTTTATTGGATATATTCAGATAATACTCATTTATTAATGAATAGAAGTAAGTATTATTCAATTATACACATTAATATTTAATGAGTGTTATTAAATAATACCCAAAATTATCCATTAATTTTATTAAGTCTGTTTGGATACACATATTTGGAATTGAATTAGAATCACAATTTTGAAGAATTGGATTTCAACATATTCGAATTCCATAAAGCTTCAATTCTATTGTTTGGCTAATATGTGAAATTCTATTAGAATTAATTTATAATTTCAATTCTTTTGTTTGGATACTCAACTAGTTTCATGAGAATGAATTTGCCACTTTAATATATACTTTTTCTTTTGTATTTCTTATACTAAAGCATAAAATACAATTACTACGCATTAACTATATTTCAAATAATAAGGAAATTGATCAAATCATCCTCAAAACAACTAAACTTATTACAATCAACAAGTTTAAGCAATCATGAAAAGAAAGCAACACATAATTCTAAAGAACTATCCAAAACCACTACACAAGACCAAGTTACATCAAAACATACTATGCTTTCAGCTAATTTGAAAGGTCTACCAATGTTTCAAATTTCTTTTGATCATTCATAAATGCATCAACGGCTTTCAAAGCATCGTCTATCCAAGCGAAGGTAAAAGAAATGACTTTCTCGACAACAAGAGATTCCATATTCAATCCAGAGAAAGAAAACTTCCGAATTCATTAAAAGGGATATATTTCCTGGCAGTTATAACTTGCAAAAACCAAACCAAAATAAAGCTAACATTGTGCAAACTCGTATAAGTATTTTATGATCAGTTTCAAAATGGATACCTATCTTGATACGTGATAACTGATATGCAACAAGGGAAAATGACCTGTCATACCAACCTTATTCTATGAATAATAAAATCATCCACAACCAATTTCAAAAAAATTCACCCAGGACCAAAATGTGATATGTATAGGGGTGTTTGCTCTCTCCTAATCGAACTGATTGGCTTTGCAATGACCTTTAAGGTCACTGCACGCCAGAAGGAATACCAGTCCTAGGTCTTTATCCTTGAAGATTCACCCACCTCTCGCTCCATTTGTCGATTCTAGTGTGCTCCACCATATCTTTACCAGATGTCAAATACCGAATAGGTCTTAATACCCCAAAAACAGCTAGGTCAGCTAAATTAGGCTTGGAGCCGCCTGAAGCAATGGAAAACAAACACAAAGTTAAGGGGAAAATAATATTCAAGTATATGTCAGGATGAAACCTTTTAAGTTGGTAAAGCTAAAGTTGAAGCAAGACTATGTTTGTTTTTTGGGTATCTTCACATCAATTATGTCAAACAACGCAGTATATTTTCATGGTTAATGTGTGGAAACCTTCAAAGGGAGTAGGAAAGAAAGAAGTTATAGATTGTGATTCAGCATCAATGTCTCATGGTCGAATAATTTCTTGGGTCTTTATGCAAGATCTCTGTGCAGTGTTAGCCGTTGTGTGCAATAAGTTTTCATGACAGATGTCATAAGATAATATCAAGAGAACAAACCTAGAAATTCCCGGCCATTGAGTGTATCCACCCACGTTTCTGCAGCATCGGTAATGTTATATTTCTTCTTCAGCTTCTTGGAGACAAAGTACATTGCCGCAGCCCCAGCATATTTCACAGAGTATTTCTCGGTGAAGCTGAATTACCTAACAAATACAAGAGCAGAACAGGAAATTCAGGATATCGACATAAACGAAAAGTTCACATATTGACGACCGTAATTCAGTGGCAGACTCAGAAATTTACAATAGTGGGTGCCAAAATTTTTAACTCTTTAGTTACTAAATTTTTATTTAGACCTAAAAGGTTTAGTAATTATAACTAAAACGTATATATACATTGTGTGATAGAAAATAAAATGAGTATCATTGCTTTGACACCAGTTGAGGATTGCTAGACAATATATGTAAAAAAAAAAAAAAGTAAATGCATAAAAATTAAGACCCTGCTCACATATACGGGTAGTGTTGTGGTTCGTGGTTTACACTTTCTCTTTCATTAGTCTCTCTCTCTCTTTTAATTTTTTATTCAATCATTACAAAACCACGAAAAAGGAGCACAAACCACAAAATCAATCATTTATCAAAGAAGGCCTAAATAATATTTTTTGAACCAGGCAAGTATTTTGGAGATGAAGAAAGTACCAAAAGTTGATCAATCCAACTAAACTACCATTTCTATTGGCTAATACAATGGGGCCTTAGTTACACACATTTGCATTGGAACTTTATTAACATATTGTTAAGGAACCTAGGATACAACTCCAGTTGTTGTCATCCACTCGGAACAAATCAACCTCTCTCAAGTCTTACCATTCTGGCATTCTCCAAGAGCATAGTTCTTCATTGAAAAACCTAAAACTATTGAAAAAGAACATTAATATTTTCAAAATTTGAGTGGGCACTGGGCACCATGGGACCCACTCGTGCCTTCATAGGTCCACCACAACAGTAATTACTTTGTTTGACCATCAACTCATCAGATCACCAAGATTACGAGTAATTACTTCGTTTGACCATCAATAATTCAATGAACTTCAACTAGGTCCCAAAAACATTTTCAAAGTGCTCTCCAAATAACTCAAGCTTAACCACTTCCACGTAGTCAAAATGACCTCCCTTCAGTTGATGAATAGACAAGGAGAGCATTGAAATAGACTACCAAGTAGTAACGGCTTAAATAGAGGACATAGAACTAGAGTAATGACCCTTAATGTGCTTGGGGTTTGATTCTATACCTGATCGTAATTTGGTCGAGGGCATGCTTGGTATGTATGATGTACGAAATTCTATACCTGATCGTAATTCTATACCTGATGTATGGTATGTATGATGAACATGCTCTTACCATTGCTAGTGATATAGTCAAAGTATTCCAGAGCTTCAGAAGTACTCCAGTATATGTTTGGTGATAACACATGCACCAGATGGTTATCAACCCACCTACATATTACCATAAGCATCAAAGGCATGAACAACTTAAACGATTGATCTCAAGAAAAAAGGTTATACCAGTAACAGTGAATACATGATGAACATATCATAAATGACAACGCAACTTCAAATTGAAATAAATCAGAACAATTAATTTATCTAAACGAAAACCTAAAATAATTGAAATATAATCAAACAAACCCAACTTCAAATTGAAATAAATCAGAAAAATTATTCAAGTGCAGAACAAAAATCAAATAGCATCAACAATCAGTTAATCCAAGAGATATTCATAATCAAACAAACCCAATTTCTAATTGAAATAAACCTTGGAAAACATAAATATCTAATAATCATATTCAACTAATGGAGAACTTATACCTTATTAGAAGTCCAATCAAGAGATCGACAGAGATAGAGAGATGTCACCCAGTTCATGGAAACCCTAATCACGGTTTATCCCAAATCGCAGTTAGTTTAGTTTGTGAGATCGAGAGAGAGTGGGGAGAGAGATCAGAGAAGCTCTAATCCATGGCGAGCAACTATGAAGATGTGAAGCGACCTCTGAGAAGACATGCGACTGGTGTGGGACGATGACGCGTCGCGAAGACGAGAGTTTTTAATTCACGGTGAGTTAAAATTTTGGAATTGATATCGTAATTATTACTTTTTCTATAGAATTAATTTTATAGAATTGGGTAACGCAGAATTATAATTCAATTTCAATTATGTCTCTTATTTTAGTATCCAAACTACCAATTCTATAAAATTAATTCTATTGTTTGGATTCCAAACAATAGAATTAGACTTTGATACTCCAATTCTATTTCCACCTCATTGAATTGATGTATCCAAACATACCCTAAGTAATTAATAGTTTTATCCAAATTTATACGGATACACCCGATTGCCACCCCTACAGTGTCAATTAATGTAGTATTATTCTAAAAAAATTTGATGTTATAGAGAATTTCTGAGAATCGAAAAAGGAAAGGCAGACATCAGCAGCAAAGCATGAGGGGTACACCGTACCCGTGAAGGAAGCAGTTTGCAATGTGGCAGCAGTTAGAATTTTGGTAACTGGTAGACTACGTAGAGATAGATCTGGAGAGACCGGTAAAGCATGATTGGGGGGTTTTCCCTAGTCAATGATTAAAAAGTATGGAGTATTTGTGTTCACACCTTTCAAGATGCTTCTAAAAATAGTACAGCGTTTTTGTATTTCAGAAAAATGACACTCGAGCGATAGTCAATTATTTTTCAACTTATGCTATCTAATCAAATTTCAGTTCTGTAATTAGTATATGGTATCCGTAAAGCAACCTTATAAAGTATAGACCGGGTTTTGAGAGTATAAATTTAAATTAAGAAATTTACTATATTCGTCCCCAAATTAGTTTGTTTATTGTATATGTAAGGATCTTGAGAAATATTTTCCAATATTCTACCAAACTATCTTAATTTACTACTGTCTAAGGTTGTTAAGAGAAAAAAAAAATACTCACGTACTTATCTACAATAAATAAACTTAAATAAGAGTAAATTAGTTTTTATGTAAACTTTTTAAATCTGTGTATAAATTGCTAAAACGACACTTATTTTACAACGGGGGTAGTAGTCTATTTTGTCAATGTACATTGACCAATTTTTATAGTTTGTCATTGTATTATTTTGGAGCAAAACTGTCATTATAGTCTTAAAGGGAGATAAAATTTTGCTATTTTCTATAACTGTCATCTAATTTATATAGAATTCGCCTCCCATAAGATTTTTTAAAATGCTAAGAAATCTTTAATAATATATAGTTGGTGTTAGAAAGTAATTAATGATGTTTTTGTTCTTAAATTATTAGAAAGTTTTTTTTTATATATCTAATGAATGTTAAAAGAGAATAGTATGTTTTATGAATATATACTAGGTTTTGTGCTCGTGCCTATGGCACGGTATCAGTAAGATCGAATCTTGTAGAGGGTGGTGAGTAAGAGTAAATGACAAAAAATAATAAAAAATAATTTATTTATTTCATAAGAAAACCAATAATGAAATTAAATTTAAAAAAAAGAGAGATTTGAAATGTTGAACCACAATTTCCACTAATAAGTTGCATACATTTCAAATGAATTATGAGAGCTATGTATTCAGTTTTCTGAAATTTTACAGGCTTCCACTTCTTTTCCTTAACAAGGGAGGAGAAATAATCTCAAATTAAAGCTTTCTTCGATTTCTTCTTGTTTTTAACAATTACATGGTATGCTTCTCTTTCTTTCTAATAAATGATACAACAAATTAGTTAGTCTTCACATATTATTTCATTTGGTATGCATAATTTAAAAGTGTATAGCTAAAATACCAAAGTTCTTTGAAAAAATTTCAGCTTGAAGAAAAATATCCAAAAAAAAGAATTTCAGTATGTTAGGAGACATAGCTCCTCAACGACAACGGCACAATAATCGAGATTTCTTCTAGTACAGTGACTCTTATAGACTTTATGAACCTTGATGCAACAGCGTAGCAGCTTAGTGCCAATTATGGTACAAATCTCTCTTGTAGTATGCCACACCTTGGTTGATATCTCCCTCCAATTTAATCTGCGAGAATTAAAGTATTATTTCTAAAATGAAGAGAGAAAGTTTAAGAAAGTAAGAATAGAAGAATTGTCATAAAAGACGGAATGATGATCTACAAACAATTGTTGCAGTTTTAACGGTTTATTAAATAAAAAAGTTTTCCTTTTGCATTATGCTAATTCATTTTTAAAATGAGTAGTTTCTGAAAGCAACAAATATGTGAAGATGTGAGAATCAAAACAATGAAAATTAGTCTGATTCCATATTATATTCCCTGTTTTATGCCTCTTTGGGTATTAAAATACACCCTTCTTCAATCATATCAAATATGGAACCAGATGAGGCCATGAATAAAATCCAAAAAAACAGGTACATGCATTGTAATCTAACAATAGAATGTAAATAAAAATGCACTATGATAAAATTACTGCAAGGAGAAGTTTTTTTATGTCATAAAATCTTGAACCTACATAATCAAGTTTAATCCAACTAAAAGAAGATATGCCACTGTTCCATAAACGTAAAGGAGATTACCTTTGTGCCTAAATCCGTCAAGGCGTTTGCCATGTTATTCTTTGCAATCTCAAAATTGGGAGACACAACCATACACCTAAATACCACAGCAACAAACCATATGGAATATTGGCAAAAAGAGACCCATTAAAATTAGCATTAACGTAAAATATTATTTGGACCAAAATGTAAGAACATTTACGCTTGATCAAACATCCAAACACCTCTCATAGCAGGCAATAGCTGACTCCAAATCTCCACGATTTTTATAGATTACTCCCATATTGCAATATGCTTAAGCATACATTGGTCGCTCCAATGCATCCTTCTCATAGCAATTAAGGCCATGTCATTTTGGCATGATCTTCACAGTTTAGAAGCTAGTAATTAACGCTATACATATACAAAACAGCCCTCACCCCCAAAAAAGGATTCTATCACACACAAAGGCATAAAGAAAACAGAACACTCAAAAAAAGAAACAAAAAATATTTGAATATCAAAAAAGACCATTTTCTTTTAATATTGACCTTTCCAACTTTTGCAACTTCCAAAGAGGCTTTGTCAAGAATGAAAATGACACCAGGGTGCTTGCCTTCCTCAGTTGTGTCAATTGGGATACCAGCAAGTTGTTCAATAATTGTTTATGCTTACTCCTCATCCGAAGCAGGTGCTTCAGATTTCAATTTCTTGGGGGACTCACCTTCAATTTCATCATCATCATCATCATCATCATCTTCTTCTTCTTCTTCTTCTTCTTCTTCTTCCTGTTACGCCCTTTGATCGTGTATGCAAACACATAACTACAATTACCTCGGTCGCATTGGACAAACAATTTATCATCAAACTAATTACTTACACACAAAAAAACATCAACCAAATACACGGTGGAAAAGAGGGAGAGAAATTCTAAAAGATCAGGATAAAGTGGTGACAATTAATGCCATTGAAGAAGTTTTAACTACTTATTATTATTTTCAATCTATTCTACCTTTTCTCCCTTGAGGGGGAAGGGTATGCATTAATCTTCCAAAATTGTAGACTTGTAGTGCTGATTTACAAAAGAGATCAAAATAATCGCTAAAAACAAAGAAGGAAAGTTTTACGATAATTTGACTTTTCATTAACATATACAAATTGGACTCATAGTAAAAAACAAACATATAGAAAAGTCAAATTACGTGTTCTTAGAGGTGTGGTACCATAAAATTTCAGACTCTTCGCCTCTTGGATCGAACAGCTTGTTCTTTCCACTTCTTAAAATCAGAAAAAAAAGTATCATGAAGGTGTAACCCTTTCGGTCCAGTATAGGTAGCCATTGAATGTAATTCACTTTTTCAAAAGCAATATAGTTTGAGTCTCAAATTAAATTTAAGGTAACACTTTACAGTAACAGACATAATAGGAACTCACATAAAAAAATTTCGAAAGCAAGTCCATAATATGAGAAAGAAGCATTTGATATATGCCCAACTGCAAGAACAACTGCATCAACTCCCAACTGGCTAGTTGACTATAAATTTTCATTTGAAGCGGAGATTTTGACAACCACAACGCGTGCATCTTCTACAATTAGGTCATTTACCCTTGCACCAAACCTAATTGTAACCTCAGCATACCAATGCAAGAAACAACATAAACCAAATAGTAAAATATGTACAAAACCAACCCTAATCAAAATGCACACATTTCTATATTTACAGACAAAGCGCAGAATGTAACTCATTCCCAATTTCTGTAGATGTTGTTGAAAATTGCGAAGTAGTGGAATCAATCTTTCAATTCACAAATGAGATTTTCCATCAACCAAGATACTATTGGAAATTTTAAGATTTATATCATATTTACCAAGATTAAAAAAAATCTAATTAAGAAACGAATATGTCTAGTCATTAGCTTCTTTACACATTATCAGTATATTTGAAAATTGTTTGTGAAAGTGAGAAAGCATAACAAAGAACGAACATAGCTACATATTAACGAATTAGTCATGAAATATTTGCTATGATAAGCAAGTATATGTTATAGAAGAACTGAACCACAATGTTGAACATGTTACTCCGTATAAAATATCTAAAAGTGACATTTGACTCTGGAATAAAAACCTTGAAAGGGAACACACCTTATTTGGCAAAAATACAGCATAAGCTGCTCTTGTTGTGTCTTGCGTGCTAATGCTGCTACTGGTGCTTACAATCTATAAGTGACATTTGACTCTATCTTACGTGCTAATGCTCTAAACTTGCAACAAAAGTTTCAATAGCCACTGCAGCAACTATGTAAATGATTTTGAAATGGATTTTATATATTTCCAGATCTCTAATTAGATCCCAGAATATCATTACATGCATCTTTGTAGTTTCTTATTTTCTACAGCAACTATGCAAATGATTTTGAAGTGGATTTTCTATACTTGCAAATCTCTAATTAGAACCCAGAATATCATTACATGCATCTTTGAAGTTTCTTATTTACATTTCTTAACATCATTTCGCCAGCAGAGCATCCTATTTTATCTTCATTCTTGATCCATCTTGCTTCCAATTAAAAATGGGATTTGGGGTTGAGCTTCCAATTTAAAATGAATTCAGTAATTGGTTTATGAAAGCTTTTGATGATTCAAATGTGATTGTGTGCTGGCGCTATGTTGATCTATTATGGAGAATAAATATGGTTTCTTAATATTGGCTCGATCGGAAGCTGCTCTTAAGCAGAACATTGAAGTCATTAACAATTTTATTTATGAATTGATCCTACGAAAGAGAGAGCAGATGAAATATCGAACGCTTGATGCCAATTGAAGGTGCTTTTCTTAGGAATTCAAACTACGGCATTTACTAATCAATCCTTTATCACAAAATGATACTTCAATCTTTTGTTGCATTACTAAGATATCAATTAAGTATTTTGTTTCCTAAGTTTATAATAGACCTTGTGCTGAATATCAGATTAAGGATTTTTTGTCTTTCACTTTGAGGTGAAATTGTTTATCCCATTTCAGTATGGGTTCCATTAAAGTACTCTAAGTTGGCACTTAATTGCTTCAGCTATACAGAGTATTTTAAAATCATGTCAATTCAGACCGTGAAATCACCGAATCCAAGTTTTAAAATTTATTGACTCCTAAATCAATTGATCAGGTGATTCTTAATAAAAACAGTAAATTGCTTACCCCAATTACTCCTTCATGATTTGTATAAAACCATCGGCAGCAAAAGTGGAGAGATTGATGGCAGAGGTAAAGGGGTGAAGGAGATGAGGCTATAGAGGAGAGAAGAGAAGTAGCGTCTTCAAAGAGAGTGGTGGGCAATTGCATAGGAGGCAGAGAAATAGTGTAGGAAGATGGATTTTTCTAAGCTAACTCATTCATACACCAATGAAATTTAGTAGAGGCATAAATACCCAGTATGCATAGTACACAGTTTATTTACAGTATTTCTTAGAATAAACGTAAAATTGGCACTACAGGAGGGAGGGGTTTTATTCTTTATTATAGAACTTCCAATTGTTTCATTTCCCATTTCGTGGTTTTCTTTCTTGTTTTGTAAAGATCGAAACAAAAGAGATACTTATATAGAAAGAAAGATGGTGTGACGAATAAGTAAGAGAATGAAAAACCAAAAAATAAAAATAAAATCACAAATATACAAACCTATAAGCACTCACTCAAAGTTGTTTGAATTTCAAATTTGGTATCAAACTTCCCAAATATGAAGAAGAGAGGGAAAAGTTTCTTTCTATTGGAGTATCCCCAGTAACCACTACGATCGAGAGGACTCATAGAACCAAAGTAACAGAAGAATGATGATCTTTCTTCAAGCCACTCAACTGGGGTTGGTTAACCTTTTTTTTTTTTTTTTTTTTTTTGAGAAAAGATACTGTACAGTGTTCTAGAGTAGGGAATTATATGCCTATGAAACCTAACCATGATGCAAACCTTTGAGGCAGATATCCGAATGAAAAGAGTCTCATATGAATTTCTCACGATATTCATCAAAAATATAGACAATCACCTCACATTGCGAAGAACCCATCAAATTAAACACTTGAAACCCCACTTTTAGACTTCAGCAACCACAAAACCAGTATATATCATACCAAAAGGAAACTAATTAATGTCAAATTCAACCAAAAAAGTCCCAAAAAAAGGAAATTAAAATTTAAATATAGACAATCTCTTAGAACCCATCAAATTAAACACTTAAAAACCCAATTTTAGACTCCAGCACCCACAAAACCAAACTCATTAAAACATTTAGAATTCCTTGTTTTAACTTTAAATTTGGGAGGACTTACAGTTTGGGGAAGGAGATGAACCCGACTGGCCACCAATCCAAACAAACAACTGGCACACACGAACCACCGAAATTGAGACTTGGCCCTTTTAAAATCAAAATCAAATCACTTGCGAGTTGCATCCATCACAGAGAAAAGAAGGATGAAAATTTGTCCATGACAGAGTAGAAAAGGATAAGAATTGGAGGAGAGGGAGAGAGAAAGAAATCAAGGACTTACAGTTGAGTTATGCTGGGCCGAGGGAGGGATTTCTTTTAGCATCAATTGTTTTCGTTGTCCCTTCTGCAACTCCAATGTTGTTTTGAAAGAGAGAAACAATCAAATTATTGAATTTCCAACCCAACAGTTCGGTGAGAGAGAGGGAGAGAGAGAAAATGGGGGAAGAAAGAGGACTTACAGTTAAGATAAAAGGCTTGGGGAAAAGACTGGGAGCGAGATGTCGAGGGTTTTGCCGTGGCTTTTGTACTTTTTTGCAATCAATAGAGAGAGAGAGAAAAAAAAAATCAAACAGAATGAAAAGCAAAAGGGACTTACAGTTGGGGGCTGCGCTGCTGTGTACAATCTTTTTTTGTTAGGAAAGAGGGCTCCGATGTAAAAGTACACAAAAGGGGGACGAAGAAGTCGCAGGAAGGAAAGAACGAATAACCGCACCTTTTTCATTTGTTTTAAGGTGCATCTCTATTTGAAAGTACTCAATTCCTATATAAAATGAGTAAATTATGACGATTTAAAGTAAGCAACTTTTTCTTAAAATCGATAAAGGCCGGTCCGAAAATTTTGTTCTCTTAAAACAAAGCTACGCAGTTGAATCTTCTGCAATTCTCTTTTTTTTTTTTTTTTTTTTGTTCTTTCTTACCTTCATTTCTTTTCCTTCAATCTCTATCCCATATTATGTCACTCATCACTTCAAAACCATTACTCTAAAGTCTAATCACAAACACACATACAAACATGCAGTAGCAGCAGTAACATATGCACACACGCTCAAAGCAGCAGCAACTAATACAACAACACACACACATAGAGCAGCCACACACACACACACACATATAGGGGTGTAAGTCCAAACCACCGAATCGAATCGAATCGGCCAGTTCAGTTTGATTTTGGGTTAGGACGGTTCGGTTTAGGTTTGAAAATTTTATAAACCGAGCGGTTCGATTCGGTTTACGGTTTTTGGTGCCAAATCGAACCGAATCGAACTACCACCATTTAATTTTTAATTTTTATATATATATTATTTAGTAATTGAATTTAATAAGAAAATTATTGTTGTTTGCCTACAATTTGATTGAATTATTGTAATTTTAAAGTTAATTTTTTGACTTTTAATTATTTAGTTTGTGTTAAAAGTATTTTTTTGATATTTAATTTTTTTTTCTTTTTTAGAATATTTAAATAATTAAACCGCTGAATCGAACCAAACCAATCGGTTCGGTTCGGTTCGGTTTGAAGTTTGTGGCGATTCGGTTCAGTTTGAAATATGTGAAACCGTTAGGGAGTAGTTCGGTTTGCAGTTTTGGCTCAAACCGAACCACCTTCACCCCTCCACACATACGCATAAAGGAACAACTAATACACACACACACACATGAGTTTTTCATTTGTTTTAAGATGCATCAATCATCCTCCCTCTTGACGCTTTAACCACCACGGTGAACACAAATTGTTGTTGGGGTTAGGCTATTCAAAGGCCCTGTCGGAGCAATGCTTGTTTTCCAAGTCCCTGTATCCTCCCCGTTATGTTATATAGCAAGAATAGTGGCAAAAAGCTGGGAATATACCATGGGCCAAATTAAATTACGTGACATGCACATGATTCTACTTAACGGAAAATAATAAACGAAAATGGACTGAAGGATCAAATGCGTAAAGAAATTGAGTTCAAGGATCATATATACTCATGAGGGACGAATACAAAAAAATGCAAAAAGTACAGGGACGAATTGTGGACTTTGCCCATATCCAAAAGCTAGAGCCACCCAACCTAATGAATGTTTAACTTTGTGCACAAAATAATATGATATTCTATATCAGCTGATTTCACTTTTTAAACGACAGTGAAACCCATAAGACCCTAAATAATATGACACGTAAAATGTCACATTATTTTGTGTATAAAATTAAGTATATGTATGTATTATTACTCTATTATCGCGCATAGAAAGGTGTGTTAAAACGTATAAACCCATGTCTCATAATCAAAATCTCGCCACTCTTGTAATATTGTAGTAGTATACAAAAATTTATCTTGGCTTAAATATCAATCTGGTCATTCTACTTTCATCCAAAATTTATTAAGTTCACCGTACTTTCTTTTTTCACACATTAATCACTCTACTTGGATTGGAGAATCAATAAGCTTACTCAATCAATGAGCTTATTGATTGAAAAAGTCCAAGTAGAGTGATTAAAGTGTGAACAAAAATAGTAAAATGACCTTAATGAATTTTTGGTGAAAGTAGAGTAACCAAATTGATATTTAAGCCTTTTATATTGCATAGTTATACTTTCACCACTCAAGATACAAATATCACATAGTAAAACATCTCACAACCAATTGATTTTGAGATAAATTCTTGTGTTTAATGTGATATGAATAATAGAATCATATACACACCCAAACTGAATGCATGGTTGACATTATTGTAGTTACTTAATAGAATATATTCTCTCACATTATATCAAGTTCAATTATACGTGAGAAAGTGCGTTAAAATATATAATTATCAACTCTTTAAGCCTCAAAATCGACTATACATGAACGTGAGATGTTGTGCTAAAGTATATACTTGTCTACATTGTAATCCCCAAACTCAAATAGTAGATTGAGGAAATGTGTGAGATTTAGGCTTCGATTGGTATACGGAAATAGAATCAATTCTAGGGAATTGATTACTAGTAATAGGATTCCACAGAAATAGATTAAAAAATAATTCCTAAAAAGTGTTTGGTAGCTGATGAAGCCCGACTAGCTAGCTAGACATGAGGTTAAAATATACTCCATCTGTTTCAGGTAGGGAGTCCACTGTACTATTTTGAGATGTTTCACTTAAAGAGTCCACTTTCAAAAAATTATGCAAACAATTTTTATAATCTTTCATCATCCACTTGTGTTGTAATCATCTTGATTGTGCTTAAGTATTTTTATAATTATGACCAACTCTAATGACACTAATATATCCCTTAATAATTAGACTTTTCAAACGTAAACTCTTTGAGTGGATCGGAGGGAGTAAAAATTATTTAAGTTAGAAAAATGCTAGTGCAACAAAATTGATCTACAAATTTAGTATTATTGTATTTATTTGCTTATTTTATAATTTTTATTCCAGGAAGATACATCTCATTTTCATATAATTAAATTGCCTCTCATTTACATTTTCCAGCAACTCAAAACTTAAGGATGTTTTTAAATATTTTTAATTAAAATTAAAAATAGGAAATAATACTCTCTAGTATCTCTATTCTAAAACGAGTGCTCGGTGCCTTTTAAAAATATATATATTTTTTTAAAAACTTATGAAAAAAAAGAAAGAGAAGGTGTCCAGGTTAGGATCGATCCGGCAATATTTTAAGAGAATTTTTATAAAGGTGTATTAAATATAAATACAAAATAAGGGCAAGTTAATAATTTTGCTGAAGATTGCATTTAGTGCCTATATATTTTAATACCGGAATGTCAATTTTGAGATTAATTGTATAAATTTTGTTCATAGAAATCAATTTGGAAATTTCCTAGACGTGTTACTTGTGACGTGAGTTAAAGTAGATTATTTATTTATTTATTAGATACTATATAGGCCAAAATGAATTTGAAAATTGAGTATTAGTATGTTGTGCAATAATATATTTTCAACACGACTTTTTATTCTCTAATCAACTTGCCACCTCTGAGGCTTTGAGTCACATGTTAAAACTCCTTAATTCGGTTCAAATAAAAAAATAGAAGCCTTATTTAAAGAATCAATTTTTTTTAAGAGTGTGGCTTTACTTATTTATACTTTATTCAAACTACAATACAATTACTACTAGTTTTAGAAATTAGACTATTTTTTTAGACAAACTAATGAGGAAAGAAAGACTATTTTTTTTCGGGGCGGAGGGAGTATATCTATTAAAATAATTAATCTGATCATCTTGAGAAAAATATTCCTTTCAAGTGTCATTTTTCTGAAAAAAAATTATCCTTAAATAAGCAATTTTTTTTTTTTTTGGTCATGTCTGAATATGCACTTGTTAATATAATATAAATATTAAGAACATTCATTTATATGTACTGTCAATACGATTTAAAATATTATTTTTAAAAAATTAAAATAATACTCCACATAATATGTATAGATAATACTAGTAACATTGTCTACTTGTAGTATTTATTTGTGTTTGTACTAATGTTTCCCATCTTCGATGCAGTAAACCTATTTAACGAGTAAAAAAGTCAGCTGACAAGAAAGGATGGGCTAGGACGAAAAAGAGTACACTGTCTACATAGGAGAGTATTATGACATTATTAAAAAGCTCATTATCATTTTTGACATATTCTATGAGGATGTGGTCCAAAAATCGACTTTGGGTACGGTCAATTCATATGCATAGATGATGCAAATAAAAAATATTTACGTTCACACAGCTCTCGTATTATAATGTACATCAAAGCTACTGCCTCTTGGACATCTCCATTGTAACGTTATTATTACATCCGTGAGTTAAACGTCCGTACAAAAATCTTTTTTAATTAAATAATACTCAAGCAAAACGTAAACAGAAGAAACGCGAGCTGCAATAATTTTGTCCATAATAACAATATTATAGTTTTCTTATGGAGACTCTTGCTTCACAACAATCACTGGTTTAGAAACGCGAGCTGCAATAATTTTGTCCATAATTCCTACCTGCAAGTGAGACAAAGTAGACTGATAGACACATTCATTTAACTAAATTTTATGAATAGAAGATCGATTAATTAAAATATCAAAATGCAAACAGGAGGCCAGTTACAAAGGGCTCTCGAATCATGCATTTAGATAACTGGGAAAGTTATCATCAACGCAGTTAAACAGAAAAAGGAAAAACTAAACAAAAAACTGCTATAGTTGATCATAGGGGAAGTTATCATCAAACAGTTGAGATGCACTCAAACAGTTAGGCGTCCTATATGCCTTACGATAATAGGTCACCAAAAGTCAGGCGTCCTGTTAGGTTGTACCATAATAGGACCCAAAGAGTTAGGTGTCCTAATGAGACTTTTATAGGACGACTACTTAAAAGCGTCCTATGTAGGGGGTCCTAAAATATCACTTTTGTTGTAGTGACATCTCCTAAATGTATCAATTGGCTCAACTAACAGTATGTATAAGAAATGTAGCTTGCTTGTTTCATGTAGTTTGTAGCCATTGTGGGAACATGGCATAGGATAATCGCAAACTAAAATAGACATGAGTTTCCCACCATAGCTTTGCTTCACTAAAAAAATACTCCCTTCCTCACAGTTGAGTGTCCCTTTTTAGAATTTTTTTTTGTCCTTGCAATCGGATATCACAAGATAATATTGTAAATTACTAATCAAAGACTGACAAAGGAGGCCAAAGTGACCCTGCATAGACAATGCATGCAACCATCAATGTGAAACAGGGTTTATGAGCAAACCCTGCCAGACACCAACCTATTAGACCAATATACTAAGCCAAACACAAATATTCCCATAACGCAAAAACATGAATTGAACCACCGAATGCATCCAAAAGGTCAGACTTAGAGTATATACTATACTTCCAATGCAGATAAGTAAAGCCACGAGAAAATAGTATGAAAAAAAAAATCTCAAAATTGAGAGAGGGTGAGTGAGAGAGAGACAGAAAGAATTAGAAAACAAAATTGAATTCAATAATCAAAATTGAGTAATGTATTCACGAAACAATAATCAAAATTGAGTAATGTATGCACTAAATAAAATTGAAACAAAAATCTTACAGATTGGCACCGGCGTGAAATCGCAGAGGAGGACGAAGGAATCGGCGAATTACAGTTGCTGTTGGGGCTCGGTTTTAAAACAAAGAGAGAGGCAAACAAAAATTTTTATAAAAAAAAAAACTATGTTCACACTTCAACAATGAAAACCGTAACTTCAATAGTCCAAAAACTACGACTGATCATTAGTTTTAAAATGCAAAAATTCAAATTCAGTAATCAAAATTGAGAGAGAGAGAGAGAGAGAGAGAGAGAGAGAGAGAGAGAGAGAGAGAGAGAGAGAGAGAGAGAGAGAGAGAGAGAGAGAACTTACAAATTAACCACTAGAGACGATGGATTCAATTTTCAGGTGTGGACGTTTTGAGAGAGAGAGAGAATTGATTCTGAAACAGAGAAAGAGAGTCTGTCTGTATTCATAATTTATGAGCGAGTTGTATTTTCAAGGCATTACAAGTCTTTTTGATCGATACAGATTATCGTCCGTTTTTAGCAAGAGGTTTTTGGCGGAAAATTTCTATATTTGGCTGGAATAATCACTGTTGTCTTTATATATATATATAGATTCCTCCGTCCAAATATAAGTGTTTATTTTAATTTTTTATTAAAATTTAAGAAGTTAATTTTTGAGCTATTTTAGTAGTGAATATACATTAATTTCTAGTGTTTGCAAATAATATTACAAGTCCACACTAGCACATAATAGGTGTTAAAGTAAAAAAATTAGTAAATTTATACAAAAATAAACACTTATTTTGGGACAAAAAAATTTAAAAATAAACACACAATTTTAGATGGAGAAAGTAATAACTATAAGTAACAAAATTGTGGCATGCACGATGTGTATGTATTTTACAAAAGAAGTACAACTATTATTAAAAAGAAAAATAAATTTTTTTTTGAGTGTTCTAAGGAACTGTGGGAAGGGATAAAATCGGAGGCCTCACACTTTGTGAATTTCAATTCTACCTCTGGATCTCTCCTTAAGGACTTCAAAAAATTTTATAGATGGGAATTATAAAAGAGAAAGAAAAAAAAAGGTAGTAAGTGGTTTTGTGCAAAGAAACTATAAAATCGAGTCCAAGTAATTAAAACACAAAGATTCAAAAAGTTCAAATAAAAGATGCAAATAAAGAATCCAAAAATCCAATAAAATTCTCTGATTTAATATACAGTATATATGGAGTAAATTTTGTGCAAGCAATTTCAAAAGACTCGTTCCCATTAAATGGGCTCTACCACATGGAGCATATGTAATGGGAGTATTAGGGGGGGTTTGCGTTTAGCGTATAAGGGGCGGGGGCGCGTGTCAAATTACTTTTTAAGAAACACTTTGGCTTAAATGCAGGTTTTCACTTGTTCCGATGCATGGCTAAGCGCACAAGTAACTTTAACATAAATCCACGTTAACTAGTCCTAATTAATCTAGATGTAGATAATTAGGCCCGAAATTGTCATACTCTACAGGCCAAGTTTTAACATGCATGAACTAAACTTGAATAATTGCTTGATTTCAAGTCACAATTTAATTTAATGTATCTTGTCGGACGAGTCTAATTAAGGGCGTTCTTCAATGCTCATGTTGTGCATTTAAGAATTAGTTCCAATGTGCTAACTACAAGATTGAATTGAGAATTAGTTCCAAGGTGCTAACTAATCTACAAGATCAAATTGAAACCAGTGAACACCTTGACGAGGAAACCTATTACGGAGTACTATATTTAGCATTCAAGCTAGTAGTAGTTATGAATAAATGTCCGTCATGTGAACAAGGACGTTTTTGATTTATTTATTATACATTTGAAATCATGCATGATTAGGAGAGTAGCTAATTAAATCAAATTTAAATCTCATACGCATTATGCCACGAATCGGGACTAACCAGATTAAATTCAAACTTGTAAATAGTTGGCATCTTCTGACAGCCCGCAAGTCACTTTCTTTAAAATGTGCCTTTCCATGTTGAAATTTTTTTTAGAGCTCTAACATATATAATTCAAAAGTTGGGTCATTAACGTAGTACACTTTTATCCATTAATTAGTCCTACTTGTTAAAGTAAATTAAGCAGAATCTCCGACCGATCGATCCCTAGATTTACTATAATCCACAAACCATAATTAATTTGTGTTACAGTTTACTTCTCCTCCTGGCCTGGATTCCATAATCTAGTTTTGATGGAAATGATATAGTAGGAGTAAGATTTTAAGCACAAGTGGTACGTACAACATTAATTACAGTGCAACACATACATACTTTTTGAGTCATCACCTTGATGAATGATGAGCTCGTACCGTACCCGAGGAGGGCCTGCACGCTAAGGCCAACCATGTTTCACCAAAAGAGGAATAATTATGCCTCAAACCTCGAGCAAGAATTAATAATGGTGACTTAATTCCGAGCAGGATAGCGCGGCAAGTTCCATGCATGAGCATAAGGAGGTTCACCAAACTGCTCGATCGAGAACGCAGGACAGATGTCAGCAGTACGTCGAATAGACCAGAGCACGTCAACCATGGTGCATTGATTGATGTGGGACACATGCGTTTCCAAGGGAATATGGTCGCCTGATCAATAAAACCCGTCGACCTCAGCTCCATCCATGCAAATTAAGGTACGCACTCTTTGAACTAGCCAAAGCTCTGCCGAAATCCAAGCAGACTTGTTACTACTACTCCCTCTGTTTCAAAATATTTGTTGTTTTAGCTCTAAAAATTTGTTTCAAAAAGATTGTCGTTTTAGGTTTCCAATACATGTTTTTGCCTAATTTACCCTTGTCTTCTCACAAGTTCCAATAATTGATCATCTCTTTATTAAATATTTTATCTTCTCCCAATGGCTATCTTCTTCTAATTTATCTTTTCAACTACCCCTAGCACAAAAATTAAAGATATTTAATAAGGGCACATTTGTCAACTTATAAAATTTCTTAATATGTGTGCACAACTCTAAAACGTCAATCTTTTTGAAACGGAGGGAGTACTCAATTTCAGATCTAACTCTCACGCTGAAGTGCTTAATTAATTACTGGCAAGCTCATATATGCACTCACTTCAATGTGTTTTCTTTCTTACTACTTTTCATATTCAAAGCATATATATATATATATATATATATATATATATATATATATATGGGGAAGTATTTAATGGTTACTTTTTTATTTAACCATCAATGGTTATTCTCATTATCAACTATTGAATCAAAAATTAAAGGTTGAGATTTAATGCATTAAATGTGTAACACCCGAGAGTTTCGTACTCGTATTACTTGCACGTTATTTGCATTTCGTGACATTTAATGTGTTTATATGCTTTAATTTAATAATTATTAATTAATTATGATTAGTATTAATTAAATTTAATTTGTTTTAGTAGTGATTAACTAAGACTAAAAGAGGTTAATTAGTAATAATGTTATTTATTTTTTAAGCAACCGATTTGCTTTGTCTAATTAAATCAGATTAGTCATTTTGTTTGACTTCGTTGACGTGGCATGGCATAATTCTAAAAGAGGGAGATTTCAATTGTTTTATATATTAAAAACATAAAACCATTGGTATTATTTCCGTCACCTCCCTCTCCAAGTTCAAACCGCCTCGAATTGTCCAATGAAGTTTGAGTAGTTTTTGTTTTATTTTGACTAGGTTGACTAGGCTTTATATTATATTGGTAGTGAAGTGGGTGAACACCCTCGGTTACTCATCTTACACGTGGGCATCATCTTGTGACTATCTCACGACCTGTAAGTGCCAGGTCGACGACATGGGGGCATAGAAACTCGCCAAAACCAGTTAGCCCGAGAGGTATAGACCGCATTCAACATAGTGCCCGGCGAAGACGACAACTGCGAAGCCGGACGATCGACCTAGACTAATGGGCGACCTGGTACCCGTTCCACGACGACTCATTTCACCTCGGCATACCTCAACACTGGTCCAAGGGGACCGTTGAGCGACCTAGGACTATCCTAGGGCGACCTCAAAGATAACAGACGACCTGGCAGATGCCAGGTCAACCGAGGTGACATCGAGCGACCTGGCGTACGCCAGGTCGACCTCGACAGGATCCTCCAAGCTCGGTAAATCAGAATCCTATGCGGAATCACACTGCTTGAAGAAGAGTCCTGTTATAATTCTTCTCTACATATCACTCCTATACATATAAGGTAACGTGACCCGCAAGATACGGTAATTACTCCTAGTACGAATCTGATAAGGATTATGACCACATCCCTATAAATAAAGCCCTCACCACCTCATAAGGTACGCACATACGACTTGCTTCTACATTGTCTCGGCTTTAACACACCTACACAAAGATTGCTAATTCTCACGCCGAGGGTTATTCTTGGGACAACCCAAAGACCTAACGGTGTTCTTTGTTGATCACGTGTTTTCAGATTTCAAGGTCAATCCCCGCAACGTAAGCGAATCCTACCTAGACTACACACGTGGACCGGACACGACACCCAATCCTTTTTGGCGTGATCAGTTTGGTTCCGTTGCCGGGACCTTTGTTTTCGTGATCAAGCATGGCATCTTCTAAGCAAGTCTCTAAAGCTCCAAAGAACAACCCTGGCATACCCTCCGCCACTCCGCTGGCGGCAACTCCCTAGACAACCCGAAAAAGAGTCACCGGTGATACCCTCATCGAGCTTCCGCTTCACCAAAACACACGAGCTCAAAAATTGGCCAGAGCAATGAGAAGGAAAGCTTTGGGAAAGAAGGCAGCACAAACAACCAAAAGCCCAAACTTAACAACTCGTAATGGCCAGACGCCCACCCTACCTTCCTCAGATGGCGAAGGCCCAGGGGACAAGGACGATCTCATCATGATGGACAGTAGGATGCCTCCTACTCAACAAGAGATCGATCTTGCCGAGTTAGAACACATACGGAGGGAGAAAGCCTTCTTGGAGAAACAGAGAGAGCTAGAAAAACGCGAATACGAGCTATCACGCAAGCTCGCCGTCCGGACAACCCAGCCCCCGGAACCGAGCTTACACCTATCCCATGACGAGCACCACGATGATCGACCCGAAAAGAGTAAGTGGGTGCACGGCGGTCATGGGGGACAAGGGACGACGCTCCCAGACGTAGCGATAAAGGCCAGCCCCGACGGGTAGGTACGCATCAGACACTTGGTATCAAGGATCGACGGGGCATGTTAGGTCCACGGTTGCTCAATATAGGCTAGAAGGGGGGGTTGAATAGCCTATGTTCAATTTTTGAAATTTGATTCAAAAGTTCTTACTTCACTTAAGTTAAAAAAAATTTGCAGGCGGAAGTCTTGTGAAGTATAGGACAAGTTGGAAATGGTGATCTTCACGGGATAAGATCGCCAGTTCTCAACATTTTGAAAATCGGAAATTTAAGCAACACAAATAATTTACAATCACACACGAGTAGACGAGTATTTAATATGGTTCACACTTATGAATAAGTGCTACGTCCACAACCAAAGTGGTCAACTTTGGATTTGAAAATCGTGTACTAAGTTTATCCACTAGATATTTTACAAACTAAATCTCTAATGGATTGTGTACAAAAATTTTGTTGACCAAGTGTTTGTGTGGGAGAATTGAGATCAATAAGATACAATTCTCGTGAGCTATGAAAAGCTAAGTGTTGCAATCAATGAAGAGCTTTAATGGACTAGACGTCTAAGTGTGAAGCTCTTCAATGAATGTATACGAATAGGACGTTTAAGCTTTTAAGAACTTGAAGACTATGGAGATTCGTAGTTGGAGTGGTTGAAGGAGATTATGAATGCTGCCATGAAGTCTCCTTTTATATGCGGGAGGGACCTTGGAGCCGTTGGAGATCTTCATGAGTTGCTCAATTTGAATTCAAGAGCATTTAATGCTCTAATGGTGTTGTTGAGCTCGATAGGCGGTTACGCAAGTTACGATCGTCTCGACATTTTGCCAAAAATAGGTAGCGTGCTTGCAGCGAATGTCATTTTCGAGTTGTATGCCAAGAATGGAAAGCTTCATTGAATGCGTTTTGCGGGTTAACGTTGTATCACAATTAATGAGATCTTTGAGTTAGGACATATCTTGAGATGACTATCGGACGTTCTTGGAGTTCTTCATCATTGCAGATAAAGCTTGGCTTGTACGAGCTTGTCCGATATCAAAGTAAGGCTTTGGATCAAATTTTGCCTATTTGTGCGAGAGGGCGTCCGATGTCCTATAGGCTATCTTCTTCAAGACTTATACAATTAGCAACTCTAAGCTATTCAAGCTATGCCTAAGTACAAGTTGCCACACTAACCACACGAGCCCATTAGTCACCTTGTCTTAGACTTTTAGGTTATGGATTCAAGCAAATCTAAGCTAAAATACAACAATCTCCTCCTATTTGCTTGAGTCCATGACCCTACGAATACAATATCGGTGACCAAGTTCAAGTCTAGTAATAACATGCTTGAAAGATTGATATATTAAATAAGCATGCCCTAGATGAACTTACATACGGTCATTGTATTCAAGAATTACAAAGTGTTTACGAATAGGAAATTAAGCATCGAGACACTTGTAATTAGGCGAATTTAAAAACATGCGAGAATAGGCAATATAGGACATGTCTTTAAACCGGTGGTTTAATTTTCATGCATTCACATAATAAGCAGTTCATAAAAAGCATGAAAATTTTAAAATATAAACATTGTGAATTAAACACGGAGTTTAATTACAAAGTTTTTGCAAAAGATTATACCAAAAATTTATCGGCCGGTTCGAGAGGATGACCTAGATGATGCACGACCTTTGCCTTTGCCTGATGAAGATTGCTCATAGCCTCTTGATGTCCATCTAGAGTCAGCAGCAGCCTTTAGTTTTGCAATTTCTTCTTTGGCTTCTGCTAATTCATCTTTTGCGTCGGCCAATTCGTAGGAGAGATCGATGTTTTGTTTGACCTCGGCTAACTCTTCTTTTGTATCGGCCAATGCGGAGGACGGATCATTGTTTTTGTTTGAGTAGTGCATTATGCTCAATGAGCCTAGTCCTCGATCATTGTTGAGTCTAGCCATCTCCTCCTTCATGGGCCAAGCGAGGTATCAATGAGAGCAAGACGGTTCGAAGTAGTGATGTGCTCCTTGCGATAGAAGGCCAAGTGCTTGGAGGTAAGATTGCGCGTCGCCACCGAGGAGTGAACGGGCGATTTGCTGGCGTTGGGAGTGAAGCACAAGCTTGTAGCCGGCTTCAACCATGTCGACGATCTGCATCATTTTGTGGCGAGGTTGTCCCAATTTGTTTTGAAGATGCGAGGTCGTGGAGGAAGAGGCGGAGATCGGCTAGCTAGAGCGGTTGGCGAGAGATAGAGCGGCGAGGCATCAAAGCGGCCTTGGCACCTTTGAAATTTCCATTACTTGAGTCATGCGGTCGGCTGGACATGGGTGATGTGAGGCGATCTGAGGCGGTGCGGGGCCTTGGTCGGTCAACGAGAGATGACCTCAAAGTCTTTCAAAAATAACGGCCTCGGCGGGATATGTATCGAAGAGTCGGGATGGCTTGTTGGAGGAGATGATGGACTGGAGGGGAAGGAGGGGTGGAAGAAGGGATTGGTGGAGGATGTTGGAGAAGTTTGGAGGAGGATAGGGAAATATGGTGGTGGAGGGATGGGATTGGCTAGGGTAGGTCGGACGAAGGGATGGATAATATGGAAGGATGAGAGGGGATCGAGGCCTTAGACGACCAATGAGAAAAGGAGTAGGGATAGAGATAGGATGAGGTGAACGGTATAGAATAGGGATGAAAGGGTTGAAGCCAAGGTAAGTGGTGACTACATCAATGAAGTTGTAGACCACGGGGTGAAGAAGGATGGAAGGATAGCGAGATAAGGGTGAAGACGGTGGTTTAGGCGAGAGAAAGGAAGAGACGGTTGATTACGTGGGGAGAGGAAGGCCTAGGTCCTTGTGAATTGCAACCCATTGGTTGAAGATCATGAGATCTTGCACCGCGGAGTTGTGGGAGAAGAATTCTTGGGACAGTGGAGGAAGAGGTTCATAGAAAGCACCCCATTTAAAGATAATTTCACTGCGGACATAGGTGGCGGGGAATTTTCTGGGGTAGTCAAGGGTAGAAAGGTAGGGGTCGAGTCGGCGGGGTTGGGCTTAGGCTGCTATCCACGAAGGACGAGATCTGCACCTCGGGATGTAGGTGGCTATAAGGATTAGGTTTGAGGCGTTTGGGGGTAGCGGGTCGGAAGAGGGAGAGATAGATCGTTTGGAAGATGGTGGTTGAGAGGTGGTGGCGGGTGAGATAGATGGTTCTTGTGTGGGGGTTGTTTGGATGGGAGCGAGTGAGGAGGTGAGGAAGTAGGTGAGGTGGTAGTGGTAGTAGGCGAGGTGGTGAAGGTGGTGGAGAGGTTATATCGGCGGGTTCTTGAAGTGCACTCTTTTCTTTGCACTCTTTTTAAAGCGCTTGCCATGAGTGGACTTTGTAGGTGAAGAAGAGGCGAAGTAGGAAGTGGAGAGGATTTGGTGGGAGCTGGCGGTGGGGAGCAGATGGGGAAGCAGTGGAGTGGAAGCGGGGTGCGGATACGGTGGTGTGGAAGAAGAGGTGGATGAGACTTTAGGAAGGCCAAAGGATTCGTCGTGGGTAGGAGGGTTTGTTTAGGTTTGGGTTTGGATAGATCTGCGGGTTTGAAATTAGAGGTATCCTTTTCAACCTCGATCTAGTGCGAGATTTGCGGTTTTTCTTGAGACGGAGAGTGAGAGTGGAGGAATGTTTGGCCTTTTGGAAGGAGGCTCGGAAGGTTCATAGGGATCATGATCAAGTTTCTTTGAGATCAAAGTTCTCGGGAAGTTCAGCCCTATAGGTTTAGGCTCCTCCTCGGCGGTGGCTCGGTCTCGAGAACATGTGACTTTTCGCTTACCCTTGCGGCTTGGGTAGAAGTGCCACTAGTGGAAGAAGCGGCGGCGGCAGCAACGACTATTGTTCGTTTGGCCATATCATCCGTAGCGGGTAACGTTGTTGACGGTGAAAACGTAGGTGTTAGACACCTTGATGAGGTCGTCGGTGATAACTTTATCATCGATCTCTTCAAATCTGCGAAGAATGATATTGATGACCCTTACGAAAGGTCGTCGCATGGAGGGTTGGATTGGACGTCGGCAACACTTTGAGATAGCATAGAGAAGACGATTTTTGCCCGGTTAAGGCGCTTTCGAAGAATCACGGCTTTGGTCCACGAAGTTGTTGAGATGTAAAAATGTCTCTTGCCCCATTCTTGAAGAGAATGCTCTTATCGATCGGATGGCGATGTGATAAGCATTTTCGGGGAAGAGATTCTGGACATCTCGAAAACCTTTCGAGTTGAGCGGATCCTCGCATCATTTCCCAAGCAAGCGTTGATTCGGCATCGGTTAAGTCTAGTTTGCCTTCAATAGGCGGTTCAAGGATTGCCCCAATATCCTTATAGGTCAATTTGATGTAATGGCCTCGATGTAACCTTTGATGTAGCTTAGGTTGACCGGTTCATTGGTATTGGTGGAGGAGGAGGCGGGATCATCCTTGTGTAAAATTCCTCGGCTAAAGCATTCTTTGTAGTGGGTATCATGAAGTTGGAACAAGGGAAGAAGCCCACATTCATTAAATCCTTAGCGGGGCATCACCGGCGGATGTGCGATAATGGAATCTCGGTCGATTGTCATCCCGGATGATAACTTGACACAGGAAGGATTCTCGGTGGAAGATTTTCGGCTGTTTAGCCCTAGATGGCTTAGCGAGATGCGAGAGGATGACGTTGTGTCGGTAGCCTTGGAAGATTTAGTCCTTGCCTATACGGTTGGTGGATATGAGAACGCACATAGATATAAGAAGGTATGATTAAATACGGCCGATGTGAGTGATCGGCCGATATTAACACAAGCAGTCTTGTTGATTAAAACCCAAAACATGTGCGTATGATGACAAATGACAAGAACAGTTCATGGCTGGGTTTCAAAATATCTACCTATTTTGTCATTTTTAAGTAAACGGGATTGTGTAAGTGAAGACATAATATCAAAGAAATCCGAAGTCACAATTTTATGCTACATAAACAAGATTCAAACATCAATTTCAAGATTTTGCGGTTCATCAATGATGTATAGTTCGAAATAGCACAAATTAGGTTAATGCAAATCATAAAACTTGATTTAAATGAATTAGAAGGTGTAGAAATCATTACCATTGATGATTTTGCTCGAGAACAAGAGAAATTGAAGTTTTGAGAAGATTTGGGAAGATTGCAGATTGGAAGTCGAGAGGTTTTGAAAACTAGCAAATGGCGGTTTTGAAAAATGTGAAGAAATCTTGTATCATTCGCCTTTTGTACTTCGACAAGTTAATAAATGGTATTTGATAATTTTGAAGTCCGCATTTATGACACGATGAATGGTGATTGCACGACGCGCTTAGGTGCCTATTTTCTATAAAGGCTGACTTGGACATGTAAGGACTTACTCGGTATTGTCCAATTTCTCGGCGAGTTTCAATTTGCGAGATCATTTAGACAATTTTGTAAAATGATTTAAATAGTTAGTCGAAAGGTTAAGGATTGAGGTCAAGCATACCAAGCTCTCCTCTTAAATATGCAAACCTGGTTGAATCAAGTGGTTTTGTGAAGATGTCGCTACACGATTCTCTGTAGGCACATATTGCATCTTGATGTTACCTTTTTCAACATGGTCTTTAAGAAAGTGATATCTCACATCAATGTGCTTTGTCTTGGAGTGCATGACGGGATTTTGAGATCGAGATTGCGACGTGTTGTCACACATTATAGGACAATTAGCGATCGTAATCTCATAGTCAACAAGTTCTTTGTTTGATCCACAGCGATTGTGGCAGCGGCTACCGCGGCTATGTATTCTTCGATTGTTGAAGTTGAGACAGAGGTTTGCTTCTTGGCCCATGAGACAAGTCTATTTCCTAAGAATTGACAAGTCCCACTTGTGCTTTTCTGTCAACTTTACATGCGGCAAAATCGGCATCGAGAATAGCCTATAAGATTAAAAGATGAATCTCTAGGATACCGATTCCCAAATTGGGAGTATCTATCGGATATCGATGATTCTTTTTGCTTGTAGGTGAGACTCCTTTGGATCGGCTTGAAATCTAGCACAAACACAAACGGCAAACATGATATCGGGCCTACTAGCGGTTAAGTATAAAAGTGAACCAATCATGCCTCGTAGAGAGTCATGTCCACTTTCTTGCCCTTCTCATCTTTGTCAAGATGGCGGTTAGTAGCCATAGGAGTCTTGAAGGCTGTTTGCATTTTCAAGACCAAATTTCTTGATAACATCCTTTGCATATTTGGCTTGATTGATGAAGATACCATTTGAACTTTGTTGAATTTGAAGACCAAGGAAAAAGTTGAGCTCTCCCATCATGCTCATCTCAAATTTACTCTGCATAAGCTTTTCAAACCTTTTGCAAAGATTTTCATTAGTGGAACCAAAGATAATATCATCAACATAAATTTGAACAAGTAAGGAATGACCTTTATGTTTCATAATGAAAAGAGTAGTGTCAATTTGACCTCTTACAAAGCCTTGAGATGTCAAGAACTTTGAAAGGGTCTCATACCGAGCTCTTGGAGCTTGTTTGAGTCCATAAAGGGCTTTCCTCGGCTTGTAGACATCTTCTCTTCTTGAGCGGTTTATGAATCCAGGAGGTTGCTCTACATAGACTTCTTCTTGAAGTTCTCCATTCGAAAAGCACTCTTTACATCCATTTGATAAACTTTGAAGTCTTTGAAAGAGGCATAGGCCAAGAATAATCGATAGCTTCTAATCTTGCAACGGAGCAAATGTCTCATCATAGTCAATACCCTCCTCCTGTCTATATCCTTGGGCTACCGGTCTTGCCTTGTTTCTTGTAATATTGCCGTTTTCATCCATTTTGTTTCGAAAACCCACTTTGTGCCAATAAGCTGTTTGTTCTTTGGGCCTAGGGACCGGTGACCGGACTTGGCATCTGTCAAATTGGTTTAGCTCTTCTTGCATAGCTTCACCCGGCTTGGATCTTCCGAGCTTCATCAATCTTTTGGGTTCGATGTTAGATACAAATGCGGTAGAATACATGCATTCATTCCTTGAAGCTTGTCTAGTTTGAACGCCAACATTAAGATCTCCAATGATTTGAGTGATAGGATGATCTTTTACTTCCCTAACTTGCGGGTTGAATTTGTCTTATTGCATCGGCGAGTTGGATTCTTGAGAAGTAGAAGTGGTGAAGCTTGATTTTCTAAAGGGTAGGTTAATTCCAAGGTAGGTTGTATGACTTACGGTGTGGAAGGCAAAGTGGATTCGGGGTTTTGAGTGTTCATTTGTTGGTTCGTTTGAGGATTCTAATAGGTTGACTCTTGGAAGCTCTTGTGAAGAAGGAGGATCGGATCGGGACTTGGGCGTACTGTCTCATATTCATCGAATCATTAGTAACCTTAGGAGCCAAATGTGGCCCAATGAAATCAAATTCATCAAAAGAAACATGTGATTCAACAACTTTAAGTGAAGTTTTATTGTAAACTCGTATGCTTTTGAAAACTTGGCATATCGAGAAAAATTCCTTCATCACTTTTGGATTCAAATTTACCTCTATGTTCTCTACCATTGTAAAGAACATAGCATTTACAACCAAATATTTTAAAGAATCCAATGTTGGGAGCTCGCCTCTCCATATTTCATATGGAGTTTTGTTATGAAATTTGTTTATGATGGACTGTTTTGTGTGAAGCGGGCGGTGTTCACGGACGCCCGAAATACATAGGCGGTTTGGCTTGGCAATCATTGTCTTTCTGCTTCAATGAGAGTTTTCCTTTCAACTCCATTTTGTTGAGGTGTGCCAAGCTGAGAAATTGTGACCAATTCCATGGTCATCACAATATTTGGCAACACCATTGTTTTTGAACTCTGTTCCATTGTACGATCGACATCGAGATATCATCCGGCTTCGAGTTTGTAGTCTTCGAAGAGTTCGATAATGATGTCATATGCTTCATCTTTGGAGGACATCATCTCTACCCAAGTGAATCTTGAGTAATCATCAACTACCACAAGAGTATACTTGCGCCACCAAGACTTGTAGTAGTTACGGGTCCAAACAGATCCATGTGCAAGAGCGTAGAGGTGCAGTTGTTGATAGGCAAGGCTTGCTTTTGAAAGAAGATTTGTGTAGTTTGCCTAGTTGACATGCTCTGCGAGTGTGATTCAGGTGATATTTTAGGCAAACCAACAACTAGATTGTCTTTTGATAGCTTCTCCAGGTATTTGAAATTTAGATGACTAAGCCTTTTGTGCCACAACCTTGTTGTCGGATGATGACCTAGCAACCAAGCATAGATTTGATTTTCTTCCAACGGCATTTAGGTCAACGGCATAGACATTCCCTTTTCGAATCCTGTCGGGATAGTTGAACATGTCTCATTGTCCTTTATGAGACATTGACTAGAAAAGCGACGGAGTTAGACCTTTATCACGAATTGTGATATGCTCGGCGGTGTGCTTTAAACCTTCAACTAGAGACTTTGTTGATAGAAAGATTGCCTCGATTATACTTCCATAACCAATGGTCTTCCCTTTTGAGTTGTCTCCAAATATGGTGAGGGACCCTTTGCTTCAACAATGCTTGAGAGAAGATTTGGATCACCGGTCATATGCTTTGAGCATCCACTTGTCTAGATACCATAGATCTTTCTCTTCTTCATTGACGACCATAAAGCATTCTGAAATATAGACATTTAAGAATATGGTCCCCTTTTATTTTGGGTCCTCAAGGTTAGCAACCTTTTGGGATCCACACTGTTTAACCTTTGGAGGAGTAAATCCTCTAGATTTAGGTGTGAATCTCGAAGGCATTCATGAATCTCATGACCATGGCATTTGCGAAAGAGCATTTGTGAAATCCTTCAACATGAGTAATGATTTCTTTTTGAGGCTTCCTATTATCGGCGGTCTTTGGAATGACCTTTCTGCGATAATTGGCCTATAGGACTTAGGTGATAATGCCTTTTCTTGTTGATGTTAGGTTTACCATAGGTAGACCTCTTATCAAAAGATTTTGTATTCTGAGCACATGTCCTTTAAGCTTTTTATCGCGAATTCACTTCTTTTGCCCTTTTATAGGCGGTGTTGAGATCAGTCTTGCCTTTGACAAATTTAATAGGTTTGAGTGAGAATTCCTAGACTTGCTATTAGTCATCCTGTTTCCTTAGGGTGACTAATGGCAGTTTCAGTTGCTCGAGACTCCTATTAGCGAGTCATTCGGCGATTGCTTTCTTTTGGACTTGTCTTTTGTGTTCTTGGGATAAACAAAAGGAACTTTGTTAAAGCCAAGTCCTTGCCTTTTGGGAGGCTGGTCATAAGAAACTTCTTAGATTCTTGACAATTACTTGATGTCTCATCTTTTTGAGAACTAGAAGGACTACCTACATTGAACTCACTTTGGAAACCGATACCGTTTTGTCATCTAAAGTTTTTGGTTTGAGAGAATGGTATCAAAGTTTCCTTTAGAGTTATTCAAGTATTGACAACCTTTTGAAGGTCATCTTTTCGAATTTATCTTCTTGATGTGTTCAAGTAGGAAGTCCACTTTTCGGTCAAAGTTTTGTTCTCTTTTTGCAATTTGATACTTTCGACTTCTTTGTCTATCAAGATCTTTGATCTTAGACATCAAGGTTGATTTCTCGAGACGACTAGTTCATGCTTCTTGGCAAGTTTTACATAGGCGACTTTGAATTTTGAAAATTCTTCCGGCATATCCTTGTTTGCTTTGATGAGCTCTCCCTTTGATGGGTCATTGAACTCATCATCATCATCACTTGTCATTTTGTTGAAATGGTAGTGACCTCAGAATCATGTGGTGACTCCGGCCATAAGGCATATGTTGGCTTCTTCGGCAAAATCACAGAGTCATCCTCATGTGTCGTGTCACACCAAGTAGGTAGGTTGCTTTCATCAATGTCTTGACCACCATCCCTTTTTGTTTTTGAAATTTAGACTCGGGGCGTTTCTTATAAAATTCATACTTTGGCTTAGGACATTGAGACGCAAAGTGGCCTGGTTTCCTACAATTAAAACAAACTAGCTCATTGTCCTTTTGGTGGTCTCGATTTATAAGGAGCGACTTTTGGTTGGCGGTTGTTTTATAAGGAACGGCTTTGTGAGAAGGCGCCTATGTGATGATGATTTATTAAACCTTTTGAAACGTTGATATTTCTTTACAAACATAGCAAAGGCTTCGTCGAAAGAATATCATCATCTTCTTTGGATGTAGAAGGTGTTTCATCGGGTTTTGAACAGGAAGGTTCGATAGACATGGTGGTAAGGACAAGTTTTTAAAACTCTTTTCCATTTCTTGAGCTTGTTGGATTTCAAGCTCATAAAGCGAAAGACTAGCATAAAGGTTTCTAAGAGTCGGTTTGTTTAAATCTTTTGACTCTTTCATGGCGTAATTTTAACATGCCATAAAGCGCCTAGTGCATTTAGAAATCTCATGTTTATTTCTTTCTTTTCATATTTCTTTCCTAAGGAATAGCAAGAGTTGACTACCTCATAGAATCTGTCATAGGCACTTCAGAGACTCTTTGGGATCCTTTTGAAGGAGTCAAACTTACGGATGGTATATAATTTGTTATTCTTTGTCTCACCATCACCTTCAAGATATTCAAGGATGGCTTCCCACATCTCCTTTGTGTTCGGGTTGATAATCTGGCGGTACGTGCTTATATCGACACGGCTAGTAATGATGTTGATGGCCTTTCCATCGAGCATCATTCTTTCGTCTTCATCATCCCACTCTCTTACGGCTTTGGTACTTCAGGTTCGGCGGTTGCATCTACCGCGGCCGGTGTATTGGGCTTCATTGGAATTACGGGTCCATCGTGACACATTTCCACAAACGTTTGTCAATTGAATTCATATGTCTTTTGACTTTATCTTTCCAGATGTCAAAGTGAACTTCATCCAAGACAGGACAATGGTTCACGTTTGAAGTTTCCAACATTTGGTGAGCAGCCATGATCTTTAATCTCAAGAGGTTAATCTCGGAAAAACAAGTTTTCAAAGAGTTAAGCTCGATACCAATTGTTAGGTCCACGGTTGCTCAATATAGGCTAGAAGGGGGTTGAATAGCCTATGTTCAATTTTTGAAATTTGATTCAAAAATCTTACTTCACTTAAGTTAAAAAATTTTGCGGGCGGAAGTCTTGTGAAGTATAGGACAAGTTGGAAATGGCCGATCTTCACGGATAAGATCGGCTTCTCAACGTTTTGAAAACGGAAATTTAAGCAACACAAATAATTCACAATCACACAAAGTAGACAGAGTATTTAATATGGTTCACACTTATGAATAAGTGCTACGTCCACAACCAAAGTGGTCAACTTTGGATTTGAAAATCGTGTACTAAGTTTATCCACTAGATATTTTACAAACTAAATCTCTAATGGATTGTGTACAAAAATTTTGTTGACCAAGTGTTTGTGTGGGAGAATTGAGATCAATAAGATACAATTCTCGTGAGCTATGAAAAGCTAAGTGTTGCAATCAATGAAGAGCTTTAATGGACTAGACGTCTAAGTGTGAAGCTCTTCAATGAATGTATACGAGATAGGACGTTTAAGCTTTTAAGAACTTGAAGACTATGGAGATTCGTAGTTGGAGTGGTTGAAGGAGATTATGAATGCTGCCATGAAGTCTCCTTTTATATGCGGGAGGGACCTTGGAGCCGTTGGAGATCTTCATGAGTTGCTCAATTTGAATTCAAGAGCATTTAATGCTCTAATGGTGTTGTTGAGCTCGATAGGCGGTTCGCAAGTTGATCTGTCTCGACATTTTGCCAAAAATAGGTAGGCGTGCTTGCGGCGAATGTCCTTTTCGAGTTGTATGCCAAGAATGGAAAGCTTCATTGAATGCGTTTTGCGGTTAACGTTGTATCACAATTAATGAGATCTTTGAGTTAGGACATATCTTGACGAGATGACTATCGGACGTTCTTGGAGTTCTTCATCATTGCGATAAAGCTTGGCTTGTACGAGCTTGTCCGATATCAAAGTAAGGCTAGCTGGATCAAATTTTGCCTATTTGTGCGAGAGGACGTCCGATGTCCTATAGGCTATCTTCTTCAAGACTTATACAATTAGCAACTCTAAGTTCAAGCTATGCCTAAGTACAAGTTGCCACACTAATGACACGCAGCCCATTAGTCACCTTGTCTTAGACTTTTAGGTTATGGATTCAAGCAAATCTAAGCTAAAATACAACGGGGCATACTAGACGGGAACGACCTAGAGGTAGCACCCACTCAAGGATGGAGGGACGAGCTAGAAGTCCCAAGGCAAAATCTCATAGGTCCCACCGAATGAAAAATATTGAGGAGCGATCTCGAAGGCCGCAGGAGAACCACAGCCACAGGTCGAAACGCAAATCCGTCCAACACAGTACCTCCAGCAGCGAGGCTTCCTCACACAAAAACTCCAGGATCGACGACCATGACCGCCGATCTAAAAGCGGTAGGCGGCGACACGGAAGACGAGGTACTACAGAGGATGAAGGAGCGATTGGAGGCTCTCGAAAGAGGAAGAGAATGGAAACCTTCGGGAAGTGTAACGGACCTTTTGTAGGAGAATCGGAATACTCATCCAAACCATCGTGCAAGTGCCATCTTTGAAAAGTTACAGGAAACACAAATGCTCGAAGCCACGTATCAAGCTTTGAAGCAAAAATGGGAGTTTGCACCAGAGATTTGGATCTTTGGTGCGTAGTATTCGTCAGCACGTTTGAAGAGGTCGTCCTGAATTGGTTTGAAGAGCTAGAGGAGGGCTCTATCAGAGACTGGCACGACCCGAAGAAGGCCTTTTGAAGAAATATTCGTCGAGCGACCTCCCCAAGAAGGAATCGACCTGCGGAATCAAACAGCGACCCGAGTCATTGGAGAGCTATCTAGAAAGATTCAAGAACGTCGCTGAAAAATTATTGAACGTCCCCGACAAAACCATAATGGCTTTCTTCCAAGCTGGATGCCGATCTGCCAAGCTCCTCTCTGAAATTGGCATCGACCCCCACCACCAGTGCGGAAATGTACACTGCCGCACAGAATATTGGGAACGTCGAAAAAACCTTGGCAGACCAAGAAAGGGAGGACCACAAACCCTCTGGGACGCAGAAACAGAAGAAGGAAGATAAGGCCGGCGAACAGAAGGAAGGAGGCAACCATGGACACGAAAAAGGCAAGGGGAGGAATAAATGGAGTAGAAAAGAAGAATTTTACACCCCCTTGAACACAACCCGAGAGCAAATTATGAACGTACTTCTCTAGGAAAATAAGATTGCCCGACCTCCACCACTCAAAGAAACTACATATCCTCGCAACCCTGATAAAAGATGCGCCTACCACAACGGCATCGGCCACACAACAGAGGAATGCATCCAACTAAAAAGGGAGATACAGAAGCTGATTGACCGGGGTGAACTCAAAAGATATAAGTAGCGAGGAAGAACTCACAGAGATCGGCCCAGGGAGGCCCCGAGGGTTAATACCGACGATGACGAGGTCCTGGTCAACACAATTACGGAGGAATGGTCGAGCATCACCAAAATAAAGACAGCAATAAACAGCCTCAACCATACTGTCAGCCCGCCAGCCGTTTGGGGGGAAAAGGGGATAACGTTCCTACCCAGCGAGCTGGCCGCTAACCCCGCCGCAGGGGGACATGCCCTAACCATTGAAGCAAAGATTGGCAAAGGGAGAGTAAAAAGAGTGCTCATCGATACGGGGGCAGGGAAGGACATACTATTTTATAAATGCTTCCAGGCGATCGGGCTAGGAAGCTCGCACTTAACCCCTAATGGAATCAAGCTAGAAGGGTTCACGGACACAAGGTCGCCGTCAAGGGCACGGTCGACCTCAACGTAGTCTGGGTACCAAAGATAACTCCCACCGAGGTCGTCACTTTCCTGGTCCTCGACATCCTCTCCGTACAATGCTATTCGGGCTCCCAACGCACAAAATTTGAAATGGTGATCTCTCCAGCTCACCAAAAAATCAAATTTCTAACTAACAGCAGGGTCGGAGAGGTGAAGAATGATCCCAGAAGCACTCTGAATCACCTACTTGAAGAAAGAAAGGCCGAGGAAGCTCGGCTCAAAGGAAAGCGAAAAATGACTACAGACCACGAAGAGGCTCCCCCAAAGACCCCCAATGACAAGCGACTGAAGTCCATCATAATCAAGGAGTGCTCGGAGACAAACACTCCTGACGAGCAGGCATAGCAATTAGTGTGGACTGGCTATCCCAGCCCGCACACAGAGGCCAACATGAACGACGACATGATCAACACGGATGCCGAGCTCGCCGACTCCCCTCAAGCAGAGCTCGCCGACTTCCATCAAGCCGAGCTCGCCGACTTCCCTCAAGCCGAGCTAGCCAACCTCCTCACCTCAAACCCTGAGGAAACCCGGATGACGACACCCGACGTGTCCACCCCACCACCGAGGCGGACTCGAGCCGGGACACCAATCGCGACTCTAGGAGGCCGAAAGGTCGTCACGGTAGAAAGCATGGATCCGAGAGATCAACCAAATATACCCATGAAGACCTCGACGAGGTAATCATCAACTTCGACTACCCTGAGCAGAAAGTCAAGGTCGGGCTGGAAATTGATAAAGAGGAAAGGGAAGCAATAATCACATTCCTCAGGGAGAACAAAGATGTATTCGCATGGAGGACAGAAGACATGGAAGGAATTAGCGAGGAGGTCGCTGTACACAAGCTGAATGTCGACCCAACAATAACTCCTATACAACGACCTAGAATATTCTCTCCCGAAAACGGCGGCAATCAAAGAAGAGGTCGACAAGCCTGAAGGCAGGAATCATTGAGGAAATCTTCGTCTATCCAACCTGGATCGCAAACGTCGTAATGGTCAAAAAGACCAATGAAAAATGGAGGATGTGCGTCGACTTCACTGACTTGAACAAAGCCTGCCCTAAAGACTTGTACTCACTACCAAGAATAGATCAGCTCGTAGATGCAATCTCAGGCCACAAAATACTCAGCTTTATCGACGCATACTCAGGGTACCATCGATATGCATGTGGTTAGCGGACCGTCGACGGCCTTCCGAGGCGAGGGCCATTTATTGCTACAAGATGATGCCCTTCGGGCTCAAAACGCAGGGCTACTTATCAACGGATGGTAAACAAAGTCTTTGGAGACCCTCAGAAACGTAGAAGCCTACATTGACGACATGGTCATCAAGACAAAGCAAGCAAACCACGTCGACGACACGAACGAGACCTTCTCAAATCTCGGGAAAAACAAGATGAAGCTCAATCCCAAGTGCGCCTTCGGAGTAAGGGGGTAAATTCTTGGGGTACATGGTGAACGAAAAGGGGATAGAGGCCAACCCGGAAAAAATTCAAGCCCTAGTAGACATGAAAGCTCCCAGCTCGATAAAGGAGGTACAACGGTTGAACGGCATACATGATTATATCGAACACTTTGCTATATTAAATAAGCATGCCCTAGATGAACTTACATACAGGTCATTGTATTCAAGAATTACAAAGTGTTTACGAATAGGAAATTAAGACGAAAAGATGCTGGATAGATGACATACATGATTATATCGAACACGGCACATTACCTGAAGAAAAGATCGGCCCACTTATAAGGAAGAGAGCGCTACACGTAATTCTTGGAATACTATACGTAAGATCGTTCACCAAGCCGTTACTCAAATGTGTCCGACCGAGCGTAGAAGACCTCCTCGCCGAAGTCCATGAGGGAGTATGTGGGGGCCACCCAGGCGCGAGGTCCCTATCAGACAGGATCCTCTTCCAGGGCTACTACTGGCCGACCTTGCGAAAGGATGCAGAATCCTATGTGCAGAAGTGCGACAAGTGTCAAAGGTTTGCTAATATTCCAAGACTACCATCGGCCCACGGACATCGTAGTTGCGGCTTGGCCATTTGATATGTGGGAGTCGACCTCATAGGACCCTTCCCAAAAGCCGGGGAGGTTGTGAGTACGTAATAGCGGTAGACTACTTCACGAAATGGATAGAGGCAAAACCACCGGCTACCATAACCGAGGAGAAGGCAATAAGTTTCATACATGATTATATCTGGTGCCGATTTGGTCTACCGCGAGCTATTGTGTCCGACCATGGCACCCAGTTCTCCACTAAGTTCACTCAGAGATGCGAACAAATGAGTGTCAGGCATTAGAAATCCTCAGTTGCTCACCCCCAAGGAAACGGTCGGCCGCGGGGAACACGAAGATCCTCCATGCCTTAAAAAGAAACGGACGAGAAGAAAGGTCGATGGCTCGACGAGCCCATTGCATTATGGGAATACGCACCTCGGTCGAGGCTCAACCGGGAGACACCCTTCACGCCGGCGTACGGATCGAAGCAATGGCCCGGTCGAAATGGCCTTACCAACACTAAGGGTATCCCATTTCGACGAGCTAGCCAACGCAATGCTCGGGGCTCGACCTCGACTATCCGGAAGAAAGAAGGCTAGAAGCAAGACTCGGGATGATCAACTATGCGGCTCGCCAAAGCTCACCACAACAAGCGAGTTAGAACAAGATCATTCAACGTCGAGGCGGGTGCTCGGGAAGATCGAAGTGACAGTCAGAAACGCTGGAAGAAACAAACTCTCCCCAAATTGGGAAGGGCCGTTCAGAATAACGGGCGTAGTCAAAGAAGGGACTTATCGGCTAGCTGAACAAGATGGCACACAGCTCAGGAACCCGTGGCATGCAGATCATCTGAAAAAATACTATCACTAATGTAATGCTGTTGCGAAAGTTATCAATAAAAAAGAATTCTTCCTATCCGAAATCGATGGCAAGTTCATATCCTCTTAAAAAGGCACCTCGCCACGCGAGGTCACCTTACGACCTACTCTTCACCAGTTGAAGAAGATCGTAAGTTAAAAAGGCACCTCGCCACGCGAGGTCACCTTACGACCTAGTCTTCACCAGTTGAAAAAGATCGTAAGTCAAAAAGGCACCTCGCCAC
Organism: Platycodon grandiflorus; assembly: GCA_016624345.1. Classification (NCBI taxonomy): domain Eukaryota; kingdom Viridiplantae; phylum Streptophyta; class Magnoliopsida; order Asterales; family Campanulaceae; genus Platycodon; species Platycodon grandiflorus. The sequence goes on from CM028361.1 coordinate 22,575,977, forward strand.
GCGAGGTCACCTTACGACCTACTCTTCTGTTGAAGAAGATCGTAAGTCAAAAAGGCACCTCGCCACGCGAGGTCACCTTACGACCTACTCTTCACCAGTTGAAGAAGATCGTAAGTTAAAAAGGCACCTCGCCACGCGAGGTCACCTTACGACCTACTCTTCACAAGTTGAAGAAGATCGTAAGTTAAAAAGGCACCTCGCCACGCGAGGTCACCATACGACCTACTCTTCACCAGTTGAAGAAGATCGTAAGTTAAAAAGGCACCTCACCACGCGAGGTCACCTTACGACCTACTCTTCACCAGTTGAAGAAGATCGTAAGTTAAAAAGGTACCTCGCCACGCGAGGTCACCTTACGACCTACTCTTTTGTTGAAGAAGATCGTAAGTCAAAAAGGCACCTCGCCACGCGAGGTCACCTTACGACCTACTCTTCTGTTGAAGAAGATCGTAAGTCAAAAAGGCACCTCGCCACGCGAGGTTACCTTACGACCTACTCTTCACCAGTTGAAGAAGATCGTAAGTTTAAAAGGCACCTCGCCACGCGAGGTCACCTTACGACCTACTCTTCTGTTGAAGAAGATCGTAAGTTAAAAAGGCACCTCGCTACGCAAGGTCACCTTACGACCTACTCTTCACCAGTTGAAGAAGATCGTAAGTCAAGTCGAAGATAGGTTGCAACTTGCACTTTACTAAAAACAAACGCAGACCAAGAAGATGGCGATTACAGCAAGGACCAAAAACTTTCCTTTTCACTTTAAATTAACTTTTTTTTTTTTTTTTAGGGAAACAGGGACGGCACCCTGCTAGATTTTATTAAAATAAATAAAAAAGTACAAACTTGAGGGGGGCAACCAGCCTGGCCCTTATAACTGGGAGGACAAAGGAGCCTGACCTCGAAAGAGAAATACAAGGCAAAAAGCAAAAAAACCTAACTAGGAAATTACTTCCTATAATAATAAAAACCAAAAACATCTTTTTTGTAAGCTGTCAACGCCTCCTGCGGAAGAGTCTCCTGTCCCAAGATCTCCTTCCACTCCTTGTGATGATGAGCCCATGATGCAAGTCTATCTGCCACCTGATTCTGCTGTCTAAACACATGAACAATGTTATATGAACCCAATAAATCCTGACATTTCCTCAGATCATACACATACGCCAAGGGGATTCTGTTTCTGATGAATAACCGAGACAGCCACTAACGAATCCGACTCAACCAAAACTGAAGCCAAACCACAATCTCTGCACAATTGTAATCCATCACGAAGGGCAAAAATCTCCGCTTGCATGTTAGTTCCCGGACCGTAAAAATTAGAGAAAGCCCTAATAAAAAAACCTTGAGAATCCCGAATAATTCCCCCACCTGAACACACACCATCAATCGAAGATCCATCTGTATTTAACGTGTAAAGGTACGATCCTGCTGGTTTCCAACATAACCATCGGCCAGGCCTCGAATAAACCCGAAGAATTGGAAAAAGCAGAGATTCCATCCCAATCTTAAACAAAGAACCACATCCTGCTTTGGGGCGATACACCAGTAACATACCCTGCACACTGTTAACTATACTCCGAATTATTCTCATCTTATTCATCGGAGAGTTATCAAAAATCGCTGCACATCTAGATTTCCAAATTTCCCAACATCCAAACATAAACAAACCAAGGAAAACCGCTCCAGCTTGATTGCTAACAGAAGTATGACCAACCCAGCAATCAAAAAGATGATGGATAGTAGTGTAGCGATTAACTTTATTAAAAGGCTTAGCAAAATACTCCCACACTCCCCTTGCAATCTCCGAGTGAATGAAGAGATGGTCAACAGACTCTCTATCCGGACCAGCCACACAACAGACACATTTAGAAACCATGGAAATGCCCATCCTGCATAAAGACAGATCTACAGAAACCGCACCATTAAACAACTTCCAAATAAAACCACTGACCTTGGTAGGAATCCATGGCTGCCAAATCCGTTTTGCCCAATCTATCTTTGGCCATCTTTGACGAATAAAATCCCAATAAGCCGCAGAAGAAAAAGCTCCAGATTTCGTAAGAGTGAAAACTAGTTTATCCTCCATCTCTGCAATGCAAGAAATCGACCGAAACAAACTGTGGTACTGTTGCGGAAGAAGCTCCAGAAATTGGTCCGAGTGCACTAAAGCCCTATTAACTGCAAGCTTGACATCAGTAGGGGCAGGACCACCCAAAACTGTGCCACACCAATTGTCACCCCAAAGGAAATATCCCGTTACCAATAATCCATCGACTATTCTGCACAACATTCGGTAATTGACGCATAATCATTTTCCACGAATGAGAAGCACCTACTGGCAGTCTGAAAACATTAAACTGACGATACTTGCTCGATACAAATTTAGCCCAAAGACTCTTCCCTTGTAGAGCACTCCAAGCTAGTTTAGCATGCAAAGAATCCATAACCTGAGCCAGCGATCTTATACCCAAACCACCTTCAGATAAAGGCCTGCAAACCTTCTTCCAACCCACCCAATGAGCCCTACGATCCCCATTCACACTCCATAAAAAATCCGCCATCAATCTCTCAATCCTCCGAAGGACAGATTTAGGAACTTTTATAGCTGCCAAAGTATAAATCGGGATGCTACTTAGGACAGATTTAAGCAAAACTATCCTTGCTCCAAACGATAAGAGCCTAGACTTCCATCCACTCACTTTCTTGCTAATTTTCTGCTCAACATCCTCAAAAAATGCTCTATTGATCCTCCCTTTAAACAGCGGAATCCCTAAGTACTTCATGGGAAAACGTCGATGAGTGCATCCTGACCACTGAGATATAGAATTAGCCCGTCGGCGAGAACCTCTCCCAGATACATAAAATCCACTCTTCTCCAGATTAAGTAACTGACCCGAAGCACATTCATAATCCTTAAAAACCTTTCTCAACGCCAAAATAGAGGATTTGCTGCCATTGCTAAATAACAACATATCATCGGCATATAACAAATGAGACACCACCAATCCCCCTCTCCCATGATTATACGGACAAATCTTCCTTTCACTTATAGCCTTCTTAAGATTCAGAGAAAGGATTTCCTGCGTGAGAATAAACAGAAGAGGAGATAAAGGATCCCCCTGGCGAACTCCTCGAGTTGAATGAAAAAAGCCAAAACTGTTCCCATTGATACGGAGAGAATACCATATGTTATTCAAAAGCCTTGCAACCATATCACAATTACGACTATCAAAACCAAACGCCTGAAGAGCCCTTAGAAGAAAATTCCATTCCACCCTATCATAAGCCTTTGACATGTCAAACTTAAAAACCACATTTCCTCCCCGAACATTCCTATCAATATGAGACACCAACTCATGGGCCAGCACAATATTCTCTTGTATAGTCCTCCCTTTCACAAAACCCGACTGCTCAAGAGAAATTAATTTAGGCAAAAACTGAGCAATACGAGAGGCCACAATACGAGATATGATCTTGCAAGCAAAGTTGCACAAACTGATTGGGCGCAAATCACCAAGGTTATTCGGTCTCTCTATCTTCGGAATCAAAACTACTGCAGTCGCTGCCAAACCTCGAGGAATAACTCCGCCCAAAAATTCCTGAACTGCCGCAATAACCTCTGTTTTTATAATATCCCAGCATCCTGAAAAACCATCCTGTGTATCCATCCGCACCCGGCGCACTATCCGATTTAACTGTGTTATAGCCTCCCAAATTTCTTCCTCCGAAGGGGTTGTATGCAGCATATCATTTTCCTGCTGACCTATACCAGCCGAAACATTACTGAACAAAGCTTCCTCCCAATGCGTATTCTCCGAAGTAAAAAGCTTACTGAAGTGATGAACTGCTAACTCCCCAATCTGTCTATCATCCTCACACCACGAGCCATCAGGAAGCTTTATTTTAAATTTATTCAGTCGCGCTCTTTCCCGAATACTCGCATGGAAAAAAGTCGTATTACGTTCTCCATCATTAAGCCAAAAAACTCGAGCCTTCTGTTGACACATCTCCGCATCCCACTTTATAAACTGCGCCACTTGTTTCCTAACATCTGCAAGCTGCTCCACCACAGTAGCAGACCAGCTGCGCTGCAGTTCTACTTCCAGGCGCAACACATCGTCTTGATAACCCGCAAGCTGCCTCTGAACATTCCCAAAAATTGCCCAGTTCCATACCTTTAAATCCTTCCGTAGCAGCTGCAACTTTCTAAACAAGACCTCCATAGCAGATCCACTCACTGTTCTATTCCATTTATCCCTCACAAAAGCTTCAAAATCCGGATGATCCAGCCACATACGCTGGAACCGAAACAGGCCTGGAGGTTTTTTATCTTCTGTCATCGTCACCAGTAAAGGAGAATGATCCGAACAAATACGACTTAGATGCTGAACTTTAAGACTTGGAAGCAAGGATTTATACAACCCATTTACAAACATTCTATCCAAACGTTGCCAGATTCTATCATCTCCCTCTTGATTATTGCACCATGTATATAAGCTACCATCAAAACCCACATCCATCAAACCCGCTTGCTGAACAAAGCCATTAAAATCTTGTATGCTTGCCATATCACATTGAGCTCCACCTAACTTTTCTGACGAATGAGCAATCACATTGAAATCCCCTCCAATAAACCAAGGCCCATTATTCTGGGCAGAGAAGTCTAGCAAATCTGCCCATAGTTCCTGCCGTTCCTCACGAGTACACTTAGCATAGATAAAAGAAGCTGCCACGTTCACATTGTCCCCATGTTGCAACCTCACTGTAATAAACTGACTAGTCGCGGACATAAACGTGACATTAATACGATCATCCCATAACAACCAAATATGTTTATTGATTGGATTATAATGCAGGCCCTGCTTAAATTTCAATCTCCTGACAATTTTACCAATACGGTCTCCAGGGATTTTAGGCTCAAGAAGAACACAAAGCATTGGATCATGTTGGTTCTTCAAAGCTTTGAGATAATCTACCGTATCTTTATTCCCTACCCCCCTAATATTCCAAACCAGAACAGACATAAAAACAGATTAATTTGAAGCATTTTGGGTCTTACTAGCTGTCCTAGTAACCCTTTTGTTCAGTTGCAACAACGCCATACTACGTTTCTTACGAATAAATTTCTGGAAAGCTGGCTTAACAGGAACCTTACCCATCTCGGATAATGACTGAGACCGAAATAAACCTTCAATAGAATCCTTTGTACCACCATCCACTGATTGAGACTTCCTTTCGTTCCTCATAGATAAATGAGCCACCACATCCCAATCCTCCGCAAGATTACCCAAGATGTCAAAAGAATTGTGAACTGGTGCTGCTAGGTTCTCACCCCCATCATCCGATACTGCATAATCTATGTGCAGATCACCATTTTCTTTCCCTGGAGCATTGATGTTCTGATCACAATCATTAGACAATTCACCAATCTTACCTTCATTCTGCCTGACACTCGGTTCAGCATCATTGTTAAATTGTCCCCCCATAATATCAGCATATCCCATCCCTTTAGCAAGGTCCTCCAAGTAACCATCACATCCCAATCCTCCAAGTTCAGAATCCTTGTAGTTAAGCTCCTCCACAAATTCCTCCTCCTCGTGGGTCATGCAAGGTTTTGCATCCTTACCCCTATCTTGGTGTGAAACACCATGTATATCATGCTTTTCTTTTATGTTGAGTTGACCCTCTAAGTTATGCACGATTGACAGAGTATCACTGTCCTTCTCCACTATATCTATCACCTCCATACCTTTCACCTTACCCATGCTATCTTTACTCTTCGAAGATGCACCAACTAGCTTCTCCTCCTCCACTTTCCGAGGCACCCAGTGCTGTGTTATACTTTTATCTTTGCCATTTTCCCGCTTTAAGCCTTTCGTTTCTGATCACGCCAAAAAAGGATTGGGTGTCGTGTCTTGGTCCACGTGTGTAGTCTAGGTAGGATTCCGGCTGACGTTGCAGGGATTGTCCTTGAAGATTGTCTGAAAACCTGTAATCAAGCAAACAACACCGTTAGGGGCGCTGGGTTGTCCCAGCGATAACCCTCCGGCGTGAGAATTAGCAGTGTTGTGTAAGCGTAAGAGGCTGAGACAGTATAGAAGCAAATCGGTATGTGCGTACCTTATGAGGTCTGTTGAGGGTGTTATTTATAGGGATGTGATCTCAATCCTTATCAGATTCAGATTAGGAGTAATTTCCGTTTCTTGAGGGTCACGTTACCTTATACGTATAGGAGTGAGATGTAGAGAAGGATTATATCAGGACTCTTCTTCAAGCAGCGTGTTTCCATATAGGACTCTTGTTCTTATCGAGGTAGAGGGATATGGGAGAGGTCGGCCTGGCTTGCACCAGGTCGCTCCATGTCAACCGAGGTGGTTCTAGCATTGGTCAGGTCGTCTGTTCCCCACGAGGTCGCCCCAGGGATGTTCCCCAGTGTCGCTTCGGACTGTGCGATGAGTGAGGTATACCGAGGTGAAGAGATCTGTCGTGGACCGGGTACCAGCTTGATCATCTCTCCCAACTGAACTCGCGAGCTTGTCGATGGATGCGGCCTCTTTCTCTCGAGCTAGACGATTCTGGCGGGCTTAAATGCCACCTTGTCATTGACCTTATGGTCGTGTGATAGCCATGTGAAGGCCACGTGCGAGGTGGAGGGACTGAGGGTGCTTCAGTAGCCCCCCTACTTCCTGAGAGAGAGGATTTAACCTCGTCCTCAGGAAGTCGTGTCTTCGTTTCGAACTGAATAGTCGCGAGGTGAGCGTTCTAACCCCCACGTCGAACTTGGCTGTCGTACTTGATCTTTCGATATATGTGCGCATTTATTATTCGTGGATTTCGAGGCGGCGCACACGTCAGATCATTTCAAATTTCAAAAGAGGCGGTTATTATTCCTGCCCAAAACGTCGTCGTCCCAAGGTCCGCTTGATTCCACCCGGGTTGACCCAACGTATTCGGATCTTTATAAATATATCTCATCGTGTTTTTAGGGCACATTTCTAGTTTCCAGAAGTTTCAAAAAATCTTCCGGCGACTTTTAGGCGATTTCTGGCGAATTCTCTCCCTTTCCAAAAGCTCCAGTCCTACAGCCATTCCTTTGTCTTCCTCTTCTCTCAGCTATTTTAGGTTAGTCTTCTTATCCTTCTAGCTGTATTTCTGTTGTTTTTTCAGTACTTTTCCAGTGATTTTCCCATTTGTTACCGCCGCCGTCGTACTGTTAGTCATCGGAACAGTACCTAGTGCTCATTCCTCTCTGGAATCATTTCTCACTTTAGTTCGACCTCCTCGTGTTCTCCTTATACGAGCATGAGGGTTAAGCGTGCAAACCCAGGCCCACTTTTTGCCAGGCCGCAAAAGGGGAGGGCAATTTATAAGAGCGAGGATGGGGATTGGCAGGTCGTACTGCCAAGTGAAGCTCGCGACCTGCTGGTTACCTGGGGTGCGAACTTGGAGGGCTTGGTGGTCCCCGAGGATGACCTTTTCAAAGTTGACAATATTCCCTTTGGTACCTCTATGCGAATTTTCGAGGGCTACGACCTGGCTATGTCGAGCTTGCTCTATCTCGTATTTTAATGAAGGGGGTGCATCACGAACTGGGCCAACTCGTGCTTCCTCCTCGGCCGTAGGGCCCAGCTTGTCGACCTCGTCAAGTTACTCCGATCCGAATTACTATTTGCGAGCTCCCCGGCCTAAGAAGAAGAAGGCGAAGGTCGCTACCGAAGAGGGTCTGGTGGTCGCGCTGTGGATCGGCGAAATTACCTCGTCCGATGTGGACACATGGTCCTCGGCAGCCCTTTGTGATCCCGATTTTTACCTTGGTTTTGATCCTGATCCAGCACTTGGCTTGAATGAGTTAAGGACTTCGAGAAGCCGAGTTGGTTTTTACCTTAGTTTTTTTGATTTGGGGCTCCGGTTCCCCCTCGATCCTTTCATATGCGAATTTCTGGACGTCACCTCGACCGTCCCTCTCGACCTAACCTGGAACACTATGAGGATTCTTTTGTGCTTCATTGTGTGCACTCGCTTGCTAGGCTTCGAGCCAACCATGTCTTTATTCTGTTATTACTTTCACCTCGATAGGAACAACAATCGGCTGCAAGCAAAAAGCCATAACTACGGTGTGAAGTTGTTTTCCGATCCTCCTGGTAAGGTTCCTTACTGGGCTGATAAAGTTATTGTGGTGGAGAGCAGATTAGGTTGGAATTTTAGAGTGCCAGTTGAGGAGCCTTATACTTTAGTTCGCCACACCGAGCTGGATGACTATGATAAGCTTGTCAAGCAGGCTCTCGAGGTGCCCTTGGGAGTTCGAGGGGGTACTCAAGTGAGGTATTACGATTGGAGGGAAATCATTAAAAGTGAGAAATTGTTGTATGTTGCTGGATTGTCGTCGAGGAGGACAGCTGGTTTCGAGCCAATGTGCACCTTCCCTGAGTTTGAGTGTTTTCCGGGCTGGCATAGACACCAAGATCTGATATTCCAAAAGCACTGTCCTAACTGTTGGCGAGATTCAGAGAAGGGCTGCCTGTTAATCGGTCATCCTCGCTTCATTGAACTTTGTTTAACTGCTTTGTTATTTCCAACTGTTTTTGACTTGTATTATTATTATTATTATTTTTTGTAGATATGGAAGACCTCGACGCTATGAGAGGGAGCTCGGGAAAGCGCTTCCAAGTGAAGTCAGCTCGCTCAGAACAAATTGGTCGAGCTCGGGTGGCTGCCAACCTGGCTGGAACTGCCGAAGTGATCCCGACCGTGTCCGTGATCGCGACAAGGGAAAGGAGGCCGTTGGCACTAAGTCTTCGGAAAGAGGGCCAGTCGTCGTCGGGTCCGGGCCTCCCAAGAAGCCGAGAGTCGAGGAGACGGTCGTGGTCGCTATATCCGACGAGGGGGTCCAGAAGGATGATGTGCATAGTGTGACAAGTCCGGCTAGGAATACACCTTCCCCTTCCAGCTCGGCTACCCCCAAACAGGCGGAACATGAGTCGAGCCAAGCTGCCCGAGGTCTTGAGATTGGGAAGGCCGCTGTCTTGGAGATTTGCAATGACGACCTGGGCGCCGTGTATGATGGCTACTCTCCTTCCCACCTCGCAGGAGTGATTGGGGGAAATTTGATAAGTATAAGTTTTCTCTTGTCATTCCTTAAATCCTTGGTTATCTCTCCCTCATGCCCGGTTCATTTCTCAGCGGCCACGGCTATCGTCGTATACTAATAGATTGGCGCACCAATAAGGAGAGGAGGGCCTTGAGGGCTCGGGTCGCTAATCTTGAACATCGCTTAGTGAGGTAAATAAGGCGATCTCGACGCAGCTCGTGCCCGCATCTCCGATCTAGAGCGGGACATTGAGAAGTCCAGGAGCGACGTGAAGCTGAGTCAAGACTTGGCTGCTGAAAAGATTGAAGCTGTTAACAAGCTCTCCGAAGAAGTGACTCGCTTGCGAGGTGAGCTCGCTGGTGTTCGGGCCGAGCTATCGACGTCGCGGGGGGAGGCTTTTAATGCCCAGGGTGAGCTGACCAAGACGAAGCTGAGTCTGGAAGGCAAGGTAAGCGATCTTGAGCGTCAGTTGGCAGCAGCGAAGAAGGCATCCAACTCGGTAACTGTCATCAGCGAGTTTAAGAAGACTCAGACATACCGAAGTGAGATTTTTTCTTACTACGAGAAAGGGAAAGCCCAGATTTTGCGAGTGGCTGCTGCGTGTGGAGTGTCCCTTAGAGACTTAATCAAGTGGGGCAGTGCTGAACATAGGGGGGACCTCGCCCGTCATGGTCACGAGCTCGTTCCCTACCGACCTGAGGAGCTCGAACTGATATCGAGGAAAGATACCGAACAAGGTCGAGATCTTTGGGTGCCTCCCTCTCCTTTCAGCAACAACGTGCCATATCTGCTTGACGCTCTCGATGATGGTGATGCCGTGGATTTTGACGGCGACTTTAAATTGAGTGAGTTTGAGGGAGCGAAGTCCAACCAGGAAGCCCACGCCAGAGCTGTCTTTGCGGCGGAAAGCCGAGCTGACCCATGATCTCGCTGTGTCGAGTTAGCTTGAGCCCGCGGGCTTTGTAAGAAAACAATCTTTTATTTGTCGTCTGGCCTGTGTGCCTTAAACAATTTTTCTTTATTTTCTAATTATGCGATGATGTAACTTTTGTTTGGTATATTCTCACTTTTCCTTGTTTAAATGAGAAGTTGTTGGTCCTTGCTTGTAATTGTATTCTTCTTATGTTTGGCTCGCGAGCCTCTTCTGCTGATTAGATCGCTAGGTGATCTTGCACAGCGAGGTGCTTTTTTAACTTACGATCTTCTTCAACTGGTGAAGAGTAGGTCGCAAGGTGACCTCGCATGGCGAGGTGCCTTTTAAACTTACGATCTTCTTCAACTGGTGAAGAGTAGGTCGCAAGGTGACCTCGCATGGCGAGGTGCCTTTTAACTTACGATCTTCTTCAACGGTGAAGAGTAGGTCGCAAGGTGACATCGCATGGCGAGGTGCCTTTTAACTTACGATCTTCTTCAACCGGTGAAGAGTAGGTCGCAAGGTGACCTCGCATGGCGAGGTGCCTTTTAAACTTACGATCTTCTTCAACTGGTGAAGAGTAGGTCGCAAGGTGACCTCGCATGGCGAGGTGCCTTTTTAACTTACGATCTTCTTCAACTGGTGAAGAGTAGGTCGCAAGGTGACCTCGCATGGCGAGGTGCCTTTTAACTTACGATCTTCTTCAACTGGTGAAGAGTAGGTCGCAAGGTGACCTCGCATGGCGAGGTGCCTTTTTTAAACTTACGATCTTCTTCAGCTGGTGAAGAGTAGGTCGTAAGGTGACCTCGCATGGCGAGGAGCCTTTTTTATAAGCTTGCCATTGATTTTGGACAGGAAGAATTCTTTTTATTGATAACTTTCGCAATGTTACATTAATGATAATATTTTTCGATGATCCGCATGCCAAGGGTTCTTGAGCGGGTGCCATCTTGTTCGGCTAGTCGATAAGTCCCTTCTTTGATTACGCCCGTGATTTTGAACGGTCCTTCCCAATTTGGGGAGAGTTTGTTCCTTCCCGCATTTCTGCCAGTCACTTCGATCTTCCTTAGTACCCAGTCTCCGACGTTGAATGATCTTTGTCTTACTCGCTTGTCGTGGTGAGCTTTGGCGAGCTGCTTGTAGTTGATCATCCTGAGTCTTGCTTCTAGCCTCCTCTCTTCTAGATAGTCGAGGTCGAGCCCCGAGCCGTTGCGTTGGTTAGCTCATCGAAATGGGATACCCTTAGTGTTGGTAAGGCCATCTCGACTGGGGCCATCGCTTCTGATCCGTATGCCAGCGTGAAGGGTGTCTCCCCGGTTGAGCCTCTGACCGAGGTGCGTATTCCCCATAACACAATGGGCAGCTCGTCGAGCCATCGACCTTTCTTCTCATCCATTTCTTTTCAAAGCATGGAGGATCTTCTTGTTCCTGCTTCGCCCGACCGTTTCCTCGAGGGTGGGCAACTGAGGATTTCCAATGTTTGATGTTCATTTGTTCGCATCTCTGAGTGAACTTAGTGGAGAACTGGGTGCCATGGTCGGACACAATGGCTCTAGGTAGACCAAATCGGCACCAGATATAATCATGTATGAAGCTTATCGCTTTCTCCTCGGTTATGGTGGCCAGGGGTTTGGCTTCTATCCACTTTGTGAAGTAGTCTACTGCCACTATTACGTATTCACAGCCTCCCTTGGCTTTTGGGAAGGGTCCTATAAGGTCAACTCCCCACATGTCAAATGGCCAGGCTGCCACTACGGTGTCGTGGAACCGACGGTAGCCTTTGGATGTTAGCAAACCTTTGACACTTGTCGCATTTCGTACATAAGACTCCGCATCCTTTCGTAAGGTTGGCCAGTAGCCGTGGAAGAGGATCCTGTCGATAAGGACCTCGCGCCGGGTGGCCCCGCATACTCCCTCATGAACTTCGGCGAGGAGGTCTTCTACGTCTCGGTCGGACACATCGAGCAACGGCTTGGAGAACGACCTTCTGTATAGTATTCCCGCAATCACTGTGTAACGAGCTGCTCTCTTCCTTATGAGTTGGGCCAGGTCTCTTTCTTCAGGTAATGTGCCGTGTTCGATATAATCTCGTATGTCGTCTATCCAAAGATCTTTCGTCGAGTTGATGGGCATGGCTTCCTCCTTATTCGATGGTGAATCGAGGGTTTCCAACCATACGTCTTGGGGAAGGTCGCCGATATCCGACGATGCGATTTTGGATAAGTGGTCGGCTCGCGCATTTTCGCTGTCTACTGTTTTAGTTCCCGTATTCAAAATTTTCCAACAGGTGCTTTGCTAGATCACGATTTCGCCAATGTGGGGTGATTAGCCCCATACTCCCGAAATTTGTTTCACGACGAGCCGGGAGTCGCGAAAATGACGACATGGGAAGCCCCGGCCCAGTGCGAGCTCGAGGCCGGCGATCAGGGCTTCATATTCTGCTTGGTTGTTGGAAGCCGGGAACTTGAACCGAAGGGCTTTGCTGAATTCTCCTCCATCTGGGGAGTGTAGGGATAGGCCTGCGCCGCTGCCTGTCTTGCCAGCTGATCCGTCAACAAAAAGTGTCCAATGGAGCAAGGGGCGAGGCTGTGGCGAGCTGGCTGTGCCACTCTTCCTGGGTGGGCTGGGAGGGCTTGCTAGCTCGTCCGGGTTTTGATCCTGTTTGACGAATGACGTTTCAGCAATGAAGTCTGCGAGTACTTGTGCCTTAACTGCCTTGCGCTGCTCGTATGTGATGTCAAATCCTGAGAGCTCACCGACCATTTTAACATTCTTCCGCCACATCGGTTTGTGAAGTATCTGTTCGAGCGGGAGGTCGGTGTAAACCGTCAAGGCATGGGCCAAAGTATCGGGTGAGCTTGCTATGATCGGGGCTAGCACTACTTTCTCCACGTTTAAGTACTGGTTTCCACATCGTGAGTGCATGGGAGACGTAGTATATTGGTCTCGAACTTCTCTTTCACTTAGCAAGACCGCGCGATACCGTGTTCGAGGCGAGGTAGATGTATAATCGTTCTCCTGTACCGGCTGGTCAATAATGGCGGCTGCCCAAGTAAGATTTCGCTGCGAAGGCCTTGTCGCAATCTTCATTCCAGCGAATTTCTTGCTTCCTCGCAACGTTTTGAAGAATGGAAGGCTTTTTCTCGATTTCGCTATAAACTCGCCCTGCGGTAATCCTCCCGTTCAATCGTTGCACCTCCTTTATCGAGCCGGGCGCTTTCATGTCTACCAGGGCTTGAATTTTTTCCGGGTTGGCCTCTATGCCCTTTTCGTTCACCATATAACCCAAGAATTTTCCTGCCTTTACTCCGAAGGCGCACTTGGCTGGATTAAGCTTCATCTTGTTTTTCCTAAGATTTGAGAAGGTCTCGTTCAGGTCGTCCACGTGGTTTTCCTGTTTTGTCTTGATGACCATGTCGTCAATGTAGGCTTCTACGTTTCTGCCGAGCTGGTCTCCAAAGACTTTGTTTACCATCCGTTGATAGGTAGCCCCTGCGTTTTTGAGCCCGAAGGGCATCATCTTGTAGCAATAAATGGCTCCTGCCGCTCGGAAGGCCGTCAGTTTCTGGTCCGCTAACCACATGCATATCTGATGGTACCCTGAGTATGCATCGATGAAGCTGAGTATTTTGTGGCCGGAGATTGCATCTACGAGCTGATCTATTCTGGGTAGTGGGTACCAGTCTTTCGGGCAGGCTTTGTTTAAGTCAGTGAAGTCGACGCACATCCTCCATTTTCCATTGGTCTTTTTGACCATTACGACGTTTGCAATCCAGGTTGGATAGAAGATCTCCTCGATGATTCCTGCCTTTAGCAGCTTGTCGACCTCTTCTTTGATTGCTGCCTGTTTTTCGGGAGAGAATATTCGAGGTCGTTGCTGTATAGGAGTTATTGTTGGGTCGACATTTAGCTTGTGTACAGCGACCTCTTCGCTAATTCCTTCCATGTCTTCTGCCTTCCATGCGAATACATCCTTGTTCTCCCTGAGGAATGTGATTATTGCTTCTCTTTCCTCTTTATCAATTTCCAGCCCGACCTTGACTTTCTGCTCAGGGTAGTCGAAGTTGATGATTACCTCGTCGAGGTCTTCGTGGGGCTGTATTTCTTGTTGATCTCTCGGATCCAAGCTTTCTACTGTGACGACCCTTGGTAACCTCCTAGAGTCGCGATTGGTGTCCTGGCGTGAGTCGGCTTGTTCAACGGTTGGAGTGGACACGTCGGGCAGGTCGTCCTCCGGGTTTTCCTCAGGGTTCGAGGCGAGCTCAACCCGAGGTAGGACGGCGAGCTCGACTTGAGGGAAGTCGGCGAGCTCCGCTTGAGGGGAGTCAGCGAGCTCCGCTTGAGGTGAACCAGCGAGCTCCGCTTGAGGTGAACCAGCGAGCTCCGCATCCGTGTTGATCATGTCGTTCAGGTTGGCTTCTGTGTGCGGGCTGGGGTGGCCAGTCCGCACTAATTGCTATGCCTGCTCGTTAGGGGTGTTTGGCTCCGAGCACTCTTTGATTATGATGGACTTCAGTCGCTTGTCGTTGAGGTTTTTGGGAAGCCTCTTCATGATCTCGCAATTATTTTTCGTTTTCCTTTGAGCCGTGCTTCTTCGGCCTTCCTTTCTTATAGCAAGTGATTCGAGTGCTTCTTGGATCATTCTTTACCTCTCCGACCCCACCGTCGCTGGGAATTTGATTTTTGATGAGCCGGAGAGATCACCATTTCAAATTTGGTCCGAGTTGGGAGTCCCGAATAGCGTTGTATGGAGAGGGATGTCGAGGACCAAAGTGATGACCTCGGTGCGGGAGTTATCTTTGGCACCGAGGACTACGTTGAGGTCGACCGTGCCCTGACGGCGACCTTGTGTCCAGTGAAACCTTCCAGCTTGATTCCACTCGGAGTTAAATGCGAGCTTCCTAGCCCGATTGCCTGGAAGCATTTATAACATAGTATATCCTTCCTCGCCCCGTATCGATGAGT